>CM057345.1:549783268-551009201 GCA_030015575.1 Agapanthus africanus
TTGTTTAGTTTAGGGACATTGCGGTCCAAGTTCAGATGCGAACATGGATTTGGAAATTCACCAGATAGTTATTGGCCATTGAGACCCACCACCTCTCTGAAAACGTTGAAGAATTACAACGACGTGCATCAGAGGTGTGGAGAGATATACCCTTGAACCAAAGTTGTCTGGAAGGCTCTGGGTTCTACTTTGAATGGCATATGAGATGACCAATTTTGGAAGACAAAAGTGTGTTTGAGGTTCAGTCAAAAGGGGGTACTTCCTCTGGAAAACTTGGCTAGTTCAAGCTAAGATTGGCTTGGATATAGTGTTAAACACTAGAATACACTCGGCTATCACGTGCTCCCACGTGATGCGCTTAAAATAGTGTTAAACACTAAGGATGCAGTGCGCAAAACAGTGTTGGGCCTAAACTTCCTTTATTTTATTCTCAGGATATGCAGGTAAGTATTAAGCACATTAGTCTTCACGGCCATCACGTGTGAGCACGTGATGGGTACCCATGCACTAGATATTAAAAGGATTTGCTAAGGGGTCATGTGGGGACACGTGAGGGCGCCCATGCACTGGATTTTAATCCTTCAGTTCTTTCCATCTTCTCTTTTTTAAAAAGGTGTTTGTCAGGGGTCACGTGGGGACACGTGAGGGCGCCCAAAGTCTGTTCTGCCTTTATTTTGAGAAGTTTGTTTAAGGGTCACGTGGGAGCACGTGACCCGATCTCATTCATTCTTTTTTGACCATTGAGGGGAGGGTCACGTGCTGCCACATGATCAGGTTGGGTACTTGATCTTTTTACGTGTATGGAGAGATGAATCCTTTGTAGAATTAAATTCTCTTATAGGGTTAAACCCTAATTTTATTTAGAGGAATTAAATTCCTATATGTCCGAAAGAATTAATTTCTTTAAAATCAATTCTCCCTCTAAGTTTGGGATCTGCATGGTAGAATCTCCCCGATGAGAATTAAATTCTCAACTTATGGGGAGATCTGCTTCTGCAAATCTATTACCATGAAGAAGAACAAAGTTCTTATATTAAAGTTTAAACCCTATCTTTGCTAGAGGAATTAAATTCCTATGTGCTTTGTGGGAGAATAAAATTCTCTGAATTTAGGTCCTCTCTTAGGCTTTAGATCTGCATGGAAGAATCCCCCCGATGAGAACTAAATTCTCAACTTATGGGGAAATCTGCTTCTGCAGATCTTCAACCAGAGGAAGAACTAAGTTCTTATTCATAAGAGTTAAACTCTTAGTTTGAGAATGAAATTCTCTTTTTGTTTTGTGGGAGTTTATAGAATGATCTCTTTCCCTTTCTCACCTAGGGTTTATTTCTTTTTCTGAAGAGATCTTCTTTTCTCTCTGGAGAATTAAATTCTCTTTTTTTTGTATTCTCTGTTGTTATGTCTTTTCTTTTTCTTCTCTTCTTGGCTCCTATTTATAGGAGAAGGAAAAGAATCAGTTTGTTTAGTCAATCTTTCATTGAAAGATTTTGATTGATTTTGTAACCAACATGATCTTTTAGATCACTCGGTGAATTTTATTCACCATTAGATTTTTAATCCAAAAGATATTTTATTTGTTGTTCCTGGAAGGTTTTAGGAAATTCTTTCCTTGTATAGAATCTTTCTATAAATTGATGATTTTTAATCGCCATTGGATTTTTAATCCAACGGTACTCCACTTTACAGAGCACAATCTTTTTTGTTTGGAAAGATCTAAAGAAATATTTTTCCAATTAGGGTTTTTGATTCTCTCGTAATTAGAATTTAATTCTATTAGTTCAGAAGGTTTAAGAGCATGTCACGTGTTGGCACGTAACCCCACTGATTGACCATTTAATTAGAATTTAATTCTATTATTTCAGAGATCTTAGGAACCCATCACGTGTTGGCACGTGACCCCCTGTCACGTGTGGGCACGTGATACCCCATTGGGGGTTTTTCTTGCTGTTTTATTATACCTTTTAATTTCTTTCAGTGGGTTTAATGGCCCATCACGTGTTGGCACGTGCTTCCATCTCAAGTTGTGTATCTCAGTGCCTATAAATTTGCCCATAGAAGGTCACGTGTCCCCACGTGATGCCTGATCACGTGTGGACAGTGATGCTTCTCTTGTGTATTTCTTTGCTGCTTTATTCAGTTTCCATGAGGGAACAAATGCCCCAACAGCGTTGTTCTCACATGTTTGCACGTGAGTGCAACGCTGTCATCTTTGTGGCCGTTGGATTTGCCTAGGAAAGGGGGCAGATGAACCGTTTCCCATCACATCTTATAAATGCAAGGGTCTCTTCAGAAGCGCCTCCACTTTTTCATCTTCTTCCTTGTTCATTTTCCCTTGAGAATTTAATTCTCCTCCTCAGAGCTCAGTTCTCTGTTGGAAAAAATTTCAGAGTTTAACTCTGTCAACAAAAGATTTCCTTTTTCATGTATGGATCTTGAACGGCCGAGGAACTTCTTGTAGAAATTTTCTTTGGATTTTAAATCCACACTAAGGGTTTTTCCCTTTAACAAAAGCCCATCTTTTCAAGTTCTTTAAGAATGTCCGATCTTTAAATAATAAACCCCCTCTGCTGGGCGTTTCTCTGATCTTAAGGGATTGATGATGATACTTGTCTGCCTCTGGAATTTAATTCCATTCCAAAGAGCTTAGCTCTGAAAAATTTTCAGGGAATTTAATTCCTCTGTTCAAAAGGAATTTAATTCCTCTAAAGAACTTAGTTCTTAAAAGAAGACTTCTTGGGATTTTTCATCCTGAGTTGTTCTTGCAAAAATAGTTTAGGAAAGATCCTTCTTGATTTGCACAGAGTTTCTGCAATGGGTTTTCTCCTTGGGGGAATGTGTAGAGTTGTTTGAATTTATTGAGAATCTTCCTTTTGTTCTCATAATCATTACCCTGCATCATCTTTAGTGGGCCGCCATCTTGATTTTGTGGGGCCCCTGTATTTTGTAACCTATGGTCCCATGAAATAAGTTGTTTGTCGTTTTCTTCCATTGTCTTCTTACACACACACACACACACACACACACACACACGTGTAGACTTTACTAACAATTTCCCCTTCCTTTATTGCAGGAACAATGGCTTCTCTTCCATACTTTCCCTTTACTCGCTCGGAGGCGGCTTTTCCTCAATCACCGTTGGACGAAGAAACGATGGCAATGATCAGGGCTCATGATCCGGATTGCACCAACTTACTTTTATAGGGAACCTGGTATGGGCATATCATCCGCGGTCGCCGAAGCTTTCTTTGTGAAGTGCCAACAGAACCTCTCCGTCCATTATTGCCGATGGACCGTCCGCAGACTACTTTTGCTGTAGGTGGCAGACTGGACTCCTACAGGCCAGCTCGAGCCGTCGACAGTTGGGATACCAAACCAGCCTGTACCGGCCATAGACATCTTGGGGCATCGTATCTGCCAAGGTGAAGCCCAGCCCTGGGGACAAGTCTACAAAATAGGGCTTACCCCTTGCCATCCCATGGGCTATCTTCTCTGGGCTCGTTACATCTTGTCCGCTCATCATGTGCGACTGCAGAGGGTCGGGCTTTACCAGGCGGTGTATGCGTCCCTCTTCCATTATCAGTCTCCTCACATATGGTGGGTTAAAGCTTTCCTTAATCAATGGAATCTTCCCACCAACATTTTCTTGTAAGGGGACCGTGAAGTTTCGATTTCTTTGGAAGAGTTTTGCGAGGTCTCGGGTTTACCGATCAGAGGAGCGCCTTACGAAGAATTGTTTCCCTTTGAAGAGTATGTCTTCGAGACTGTGCCCGCTACTCTTGACGGCTTGTCGACTGAAAATGTCGTCCGCCACAAGCACCCGAGTCTAATCAAGACCCTGGGTATTTTTTAGAAGCTGTTCACAGAGTTAGAGGAACAGGGCGTCACTTTTAAAAGTTTTATCGCCCGCTTCCTTCGTGGAGACGTTCTATCAAAGGCGACTCTGAAGTTCGCGAATATTAACGACCCCTTCGGGTTTGGTTTAAATAAGCTACCGGCTAGAGAAGAGGATTTGCCACAGTTCTACATTCCAATCTTGTCGGCTGTATCTTTCGAGTCGATCGCAGCTCCTGGCATGGATGAAGAAACTTTCTTCATCGGTTTTATCAGCGTTTGGCTCGGTTGGTTTGTCGTTCCAACGCACCATCGATTCATGAGAGCCTCGGTCATTTACCCTGCTCATCGCATTGCCGAAGGGACGCGACTAGCTGTGGGCATTACAGGGCTATCGCATCTGTACCATGGGCTAAGCACTGCAGCCAATACCTCAACCCCAGGCGTGGATGTGGTGAGTTACTCTCTTCATTATTTTACATCATAGATTGAGATGCATGTGCTAGGGGCATTTGCTGCGCACCAGAGACCCAGCTTTTATGATGCTTATACTTTCCCGCGGCTCATGAGGTTGGTGGACGCTTCTGCTCCTGATCCGACTCGGTTAGGGGCTCTTCGTGTGTTGCTTAATCCTTATACCCACGAAAGCGGGATGGTTTTTAATGACCGAATCCTCTCTGCTCCCTCGGGACCTGTCCAGCAACTGTTTGATTTATCGAAAGAGGGGGTACCATCATTGAAGCCCGGGGAAGCCATGCACTTGTATTCGATCAGGCCGGGTTATCTGGTGTTCCGCCGAAATGATGCGGTTCTTTTTATGCGGTATAATCCATACCACTTCGCCCGGTAATTGGGTTATGACCAGGGTGTTCCCTTTGAAGCATTCATGGTGGAGCCTAGCTCTTCTTTGGAAGCTGTTCGTGACGCCACCCACCATTTCATGAGGCTGAACACCGGTTCTCATTTCATGATCCCCGAGGCCGACTACATTCCGAGATGCGTAGGGGCTTTCATGGGTTGGTATCGCCACCGGGTTAGTCAATCATTGCTGAGGAAAGGAGGACACTTTTTGGGCTTAGAGCTCCCGCCCTGCTCCATGCTACGGGAATCTACCGCGAATAATGGTTCACCCTCCCTTAAAGGGGACTGGTGCCTTACTTATTCCTGAGGCGGTGAACGCGGGCCTGACTCCTACTGTTGGGTTGCTGACGCGCACCAGAGCTCAAGCGAGGGCTTCTGATACGGCGCCGGTAGCAGTTTCATCGGTTGCGTCATCAGCGATGGCAGTGTCATCATCGGTAGCACCGCCGAGAGAGGATACTGAGAAGTGGGTCAACATCGCACCAAAGCACCGAGGGGAAAGAGGCGATCGTCTTCTGGTGTTAGTTCTAGGTCAAAGAGGCGAAAGAAGACGGTCACCAATCTGCTCGACTTTTTAGTGGAATCCGAGCCTATCATTCAAGATGAGCTAATCTCTATGCAAGAGCCGGATAGTGGTCTTCTTTTTCCAGGTTCATCTGCCGAGGAAGCCGCACAATTGGCTGAGGCTATAAGACACTCCCAGGATGACGTTGAATATGTGAGGGTCCCGAAAAGGCATTATCCTGCCGTCATCTTCTACGAAGATCCTCCATCGATACGGCGGATATTTATAGGTCCCTTAAGCGGCCTATCTCGGCCGATGTCGAAGATGCGTTGTCGTTGTGGACTGGTGGCCACGAGTCTACCCTCAAACCTCGGCGATCATACCTCCTCAGGAAGGAACGTCAGCTTGAAAAAGCCATATTAGAGGCATCCTGGCGTATCGGTATGCACGATTTTTGTATTTTTCCTTTGGAAAATAATTTGTTTCGCTTTTTACGTATTCTTATCTTCGTAAAACTTTTACAGGGACTTCGGCCATGATAGAGGATCTGAGTTCGAGTCGCGCCTTGACTATGGACTCTGTAAACATCCCCGATGAGACACCAGTAAGTGTGGAGGGGGTCGATACAGCTGTTCTTCCTGCCATGGAGCTCCCATTGGTGGCTTCCGTTCTCCCGGTGCTTGCTCTTCCGGAAGAGGCATCTTCATTGGCCGCATATTCAATGGATCTTTCTGGTGATGGCCCGAAGACTGTGGGACAGGTAGTCGAGGCAACCGTCCTTTCATTGGAGTCTGCAGCAGTGGCTGCTGCTCCTCAATTGGAAGCTGTTATACCGGCACATGTCCCCGATGATGCGCCTGAAGATACGGAGGAAGATGCCGAAGTGGCTATCCCTCCTGTTCAAAGCGGGAGGAGTATGGAAGGTAGCCTTCTATTTTATTTTAATAATCTCTTCTTCATCTGAACCTTTCTGTCTTTTCAGAATTACGCGGGTTGGCGGCATCTATCACTGATCTGTCTCCTAGAAAATCCTTTCAGCGTTTGCTAGAGATGGCCGCTCCGCAGTCAATATCCCTTCAACGCATCGTCCTCTCTCTCAGGCAAGGTTAGTGTTGTTTGCCTTCTTCTCACGGCATGATTATTATTTCATATAAGGATACTGATGTCTTCTGTAGTTCTGGAAGCCGATGACGAAGTTGAGATTCTTGACGGGCCTGGGGATCTTTTGGACCCATCTTGCATGACTGTGAGTAAGTAAAGTTTCAACGTTGTTCCATCTGCTCTTTGCTTGCAAGTCTCGCTGATTGTTTATAAATCTTAACAGCTTTGCCAGTTCTTACCATGCTGGAATCTCGCATCGCCATGCCACCCGGCCCCTATGCTCTACGTGCCTCTGAACGGATGGGGAAACTGAGCCTTAACTCTTTGTCAGCTCTTATCGAAGACCTTCGTGCTGGTAGCTTGATCATGGCAGAAGAATTTGCCGCCGAAGCCAACGGTTCTCTTCATTTTCTTGCTGCTTACCATAGTGAAACATTAGTGCAAGTCTGGGCTGAGTTTTGTCGTCGGGTGGAGGCTTGTTTGCATAGTCTTGAATGTACGCACCTTCCTTCAAAGGTTGTGGCTGCAAAGGCGAGCTTGTGGGGGCTGATTGAACGGTGCGCCGCAAATATGCTATCATGCGAGAAGAGGCTCAGCTGAAAGTTTTCGGAGAGGGAGCTGGCTTCCAAAGCACTGGGGGAACTTCAAGCTGAACTTACAGCCAAGAACACTCATGTGTATGAACTTTGGCGAGTGCTTCAAGAAGCTATCAGGGAAGTGGTAGCTGTTGATAAAGCCGTCATTTTCACTCGCGAGATGGTTGAAGCTTGAAAGTCGGCTCGCCTCGTACCAGGCCCAACGGTCTCAGGCGGAGGCCTGTCTTATTGCAATAACAAAATATGAGTCCGAGACCCGGCAGAAGAAGGATGAACTGATGACTCTATTAAATCGTCCGCCGGCTTGAAGACAATGTATATGTTTTTTTTTGTACATACTCCTGAATGAGAGTATTTTTTTTCTTTGATTCTTTCATAAATTGTACTTCGTATTCATTTTGATTCATGAATAAAAGACATATTTTGCTTCATGGTGGTGTGTCCCTTTTAGTAAATGCATTTTGTGGATAATCTATTTTGATCTCCTTGTAGGACAACGATGGCTTAGGATTCAGGTTCAAATCTGCCTCCTAAGGCTTTCTAACTTTAAGAGCCGTGAGGGTTTCATAAAGACTTTTCTCCCTACGAGTCAAGAGGATCTCATAAGTGTGTTTTCTCCTTAGGAATCGTGAGGATTCCTAAGTGTGTGTTCTCTTATAAGTCGTAAGGATCTTACAAGAGTATTTTCCCGCCTACAAGTCGAGAAGACTCGTAAGTGGTTGTTTCCCTCTTCGTCGAAGTTTGACTTAGGAGAGTGTGGCCTGTAGAAAATCTACCTTGACCTCTCTGCGAGGCAATGATGGCTTGGGAGACAGGGTTAGGATCTGCCACCAAAGACTTTTCAATTTTATGAGCCGTGAGGGTCTCATAAAGAATTTTCACCCTACAGGTTGAGAGGATCTCGTAGGTGTATTTTCTCCTAAGGAATCATGAGGATTCCTAAGTGCGTTTTCTTTTGAGAGTCGTAAGGATCTCAGAAGAGAATTTTTCTTACTTACGAGTTGAGAGGACTTATAAGTGATTGATGAGTTGACCTGCTTCCGAGTCAAAGCATTGCTTTGACGGGGAGTTCGAGGATTTACTCTGGCCATTTCCCACAGAGTCAGGATTGACTTTGGCCATGTTCTACGGGGCCAGGAGGGGTTGACTTTTACCAGCATTTCACGGTGTCAGGGGTTGACTTTATCCGCATTTCATGGTGTCAGGGGTTGCTCTGGCCATTTCCCAAGGGGTCAGGATTGACTTTAACCGTGTTCTACGGGACCAGGATTTGCTCTGGCTGTTTCCCACGGGGTCAGGATTGATATTAGCCGTGTTCTACGGGACCAGGATTTGCTCTGGGCATTTCCCATGGGGTCAAGATTGACTTTAGCCGTGTTCTACGGGACCAGGAGGTGCTCTGGGCGTTTCCCACGGGGTCAGGATTGACTTTAGCCCTGTTCTACGGGACCAGGAGGTGCTCTGGGCGTTTTCCACGGGGTCAGGATTGACTTTAGCCGTGTTCTACGGGACCAGAAGGTGCTCTGGGTGTTTCCCACGGGGTCAGGATTGACTTTAGCCGTGTTCTACAGGATCAGGATTTGCTCTGGGCGTTTCCCACGGGGTCAGGATTGACATTAGCCATGTTCTACGGGACCAGGAGGTGCTCTGGGCGTTTCCCACGGGGTCAGGATTGACTTTAGCCGTGTTCTACGGGACCAGGATTTGCTCTCTCAGTTGTCTGTGAACCGTCGAGGTTTGGAACAGGGACTTTGCCATGGCTCCAAGGTTGATTGTCGCGTCTGAATCCTGCTGGAATGAGGAGGAACGCTGTTGGTGATCTCTAGGCTGTCTGTGAACCGTCGAGATTTGGAATAAGGACTTTGCCATGGCTCCAAGGTTGATTGTCGCGTCTGAATCCTGCTGGAATGAGGAGGAACGTTGTTGGTGATCTCTAGGCTGTCTGTGAACCGTAGAGATTTGGAACAGGGACTTTGCCATGGCTCCAAGATTGATTGTCGCGTCTGAATCCTGCTAGAATGAGGAGGAACGATGTTGGTAATCTCTAGGCTGTCTGTGAACCGTCGAGATTTGGCTCTCTTTCTGATGGAGCCTGGTGGGAAGGTATGGTTCCCTTTTTGTTTGTGCCACTGGATTGTATACAGGGATCGATGTGATATCACCTGTAGGGCAAAAGGTTTCATTTTATATATTTTTTTTTCCGCGATGCTCTATCATTTCAGCTTTTATATAGCGAAAGTCGCGATTGCCCAATCATTTTGGTTATTTTTCGTGGTGCCCAATCATTTCGTCTATTTGTTTTATTTACTCGTTGCTTTTTATTACGAGTTGCCCAACTATTTTGGCTATTTTGTATGCATATATTTTACTTGCTGATCTTGTTGCAAGTTGCCCCATCATTTCGGCTATTTCATATGCATTTGTGGCTTGCTGACTTTTCGCTGCAAGTTTAGGATTTGATACCGATTTAGGCATCAGCATCGCTACAACTGGGAAATTGCTAGGAGCGAATCATCATTTGCCTTTGTCAGTTCGAACAAAGGTGGCTTAGCAAATAGGGTTAGGATCCTGTCGACTAAGGCCTTTAACTTCATGAGCCGTAAGGGTCTCATGAAGGTATTTCTCCCTACGAGTCATGAGGATCTCGTAAGTGCATTTTCTCCTTAAGAATCATGAGAATTCCTAAGTGTATGGTTTCTCGTAAGTCGTAAGGATCTTACGAGAGTGTTTTCTCCTTATAAGTCGAAATGACTTACAAGTGTCGTTCACCGTGTGAGCATATCCCTAGTCGCGGGTGGGACTCTGTTAGGGAAATGTTTATTCGTGCCCGTGAATTGTATACAAGGGTCAATATTGAACCGCTTGTAGGGCAGCATTGGAGATTGTGATGGCTTAAGAACGGGTTCAGATCCCTGTAGCTTAAGGCTTTTGAACCCTGTGAGCCATGAGGGTCTCAAAGGGGAATTCTCCTTACGAGTCATGAGGATCTCGTAAGTGTAATTTCTCCTTAGGAATCGCGGGGATCCCTAAGTGTGTTGCTCCCTTATGAGTCGTAAGGATCTCATGCAGGTATTTACTCCTCACAAGGTCGAGAGGACCTTGCAAGTGTCTTTTAACGAGATTGCGCCCTTTCGAGTTTTCACAAAACTCGCCGGTAGCCCTGCTGTTTTTACTCACGGAGCCCTTTCGGGTTTTCATCCGTTCTCATCTCGCTTATGGACATACCGTTTTTTTTTGTCAGCCTTGGGATACTGCGGTCCGTAGTAGTTTATAGACGTCTCGGTCAACAGCCAGTTTTAGAACATAGTGGTCCATTGTTAGTTTAAGGACGTTTCAGTCCGTTTGCGGGCTACTACTTATAGAGTTTGGGCTTAGGAAGACAGCGAGCGGACATAGGTGTCGTCATCTATCGTTGACCTAGACCGTGACTCGTCAGGCGTAGTATTTTTTTAGGAAGCGAACGTTTATTGGCCTGAAAGGTCTTTCACCATGCATGTCCATGAGTAGATAGGCTCCACCCTGGTAAACTTTGTTTATGATGTACGGGCCTTCATAGTTTGGCTCGAATTTTTCCCGTTTGGCACGATTGGGGATCATAGGTCTTTTGACCACTAGCACGAGTTCGCCTTGGCGGAATGTTCTCGGCCTACTCAATCTTTCGTATGAGCGCATCATCTTTGCTTTATAAGCCTCCAGGTTTTGTTGCGCCATGAGCCGGGTTTCATTAAGGGCGTCGAGCTCCTCAAGCCGAAGGTGAGCATTTTCTTCGTCTGTTAGCTCGTAGTGAACCGCCACTCGTAGAGAGGGTAACTCTATCTCGAGGGGGAGTACCGCTTCTGTGCCGAATACCAATGCATACGGCGTTGTGTTTGTGGCCATTTTGAACGTAGTTCGATACGCCCAAAGAGCTTGATGCAGTCTCTCGTGCCAGTCCTTATTTTTGGACACCGTCTTTTTCACGATCTTTGTCAAGGTCTTGTTGAAAGCCTCAGCTAGACCGTTAACTCGGGGATTGTAGACCGAAGAGTATCTCCAGTCTATATTATGCTGTTGTACGAAGCGACTAATCTTGTGGCTTCTGTAGGCCGGCCCGTTATCGAAGATAATCCATCGCGGAGTGCCGAACCGATAGATGACGTGTGTCTTGAAGAAATGGAGGATATTCTCGGTCTTCACTTCTCTTAGTGGTACTTCTTCTGCCCACTTGGAGAAGTAATCCGTTGTCGCCAATATGAATCGATGTCCCCTGGACGATGCTGGTTCAATGGGCTCGATTATGTCAGTTCTCAACATTTCGAATGGCCAGCTAGCCATCGTTGGATGTAGCGGATTTGGATGCTGGTGGATAAAGTCCCCGTGAATCTGGCATGAGTGGCACTGCTTCGCGTATTCGAGACAGTCTTGGATCATTGTGGGCCAATAATAGCCCATCCTTTTGATCTTCAGCTTCATCTTCGGCCTGGCTTGGTGAGAACCGCAGAGTCCGTCGTGAGTTTCTTAGATGACTCTCTTTGCCTCTTCAGGTCTCAGGCATCTTAGCCATAGGGAGTCGAACGATCTTTTATACAGAGTATCATTGACAAAGGCGAAGGATAGAGCTCGTTTCATGAGCTGATGTCTTGAGGACATGTCTTCAGGTGTTCGACGGGATTTGAAATAGTCTATAAAGACTTCTCTCCAATCCATAGCCTTTTCCTGGTATTTTATTTGTAGGGTTGCTTGCTCTGTCGTTCCCTTTTCTTTGGATGACTCTGGAGATATTTCTGTCGGTGCAAGAACCCGACGACTTTGCACAACGATCCTTACGTCATCGAGATTCTCGTCGGCCAGTTCTTTAGCGAGTTTGGCCAATGCATCTGCCTTGCTATTTTCCGCGTACGATATGCTTTCCAGGATGTAAGAAGGAATTTGAGTCAGCAGTTGCTGCACTCTCTCACCGTACTTTACCAACTCTGGTTTGCACGTTTGATAGTCGCTATTTACTTGACTAACGATCAATTGGGAGTCTCCGTATATGAGGAGGTATTTAATTCTCATGTCGACAGCGATCTCAAGACCTGCTATCAAAGCTTCATATTTGGCTTCATTGTTTGTTCTCAGCTCTGTTAAGGAGAAGGCAAAGCGCATTATCCCTCCTTGTGGAGTCACGAAGACGAAGCCTACCCCAGACTTGATTATGGGGGAGCTGTGCTTTCGCTTCTTCATGGAAGATGCTCCGTCGAAGTAAAGTTCTCATCGGGTATCACTCCTTTCTTTCTCCCTGTCGATCGTGTCAAACGCATGCTTGTCTGGCAATTTGCAATTTAGGGGAGAATCGGCAGGTATAGGATGCTCGGCGATGGCCTGGCCTTTCACTGCCTTGAGAGGTCGGTATGTCACCGAGAATTCCATTAAGAGTAAGGCCCATTTAGCTAGCCATCCCGTTAGAATGGTTTTTGACATCAAATACTTGAGAGGATCCACCTTTGATATGAGATGGACCTCATGTGCCAACGCATAGTGCCTGAGCTTCGTTATCGCGAAGATTAACGCCATGCAGTGTTTTTCAATGGGGAGTAATTGTTTTCTGCCCCCAGAAGAACTCGACTCAAATAATAGAGATCTCTCTCCTTCCCTTGGTTGTTTTCTTGTGCCCATAATGCGCCTAGAGAACCCTCAAGGGCGGTTGTATACAGAATGAGAGGCTTTCCTTGGAACGGAGCGGTTAGTACCGGCGGGTTCTGCAGGTATTGCTTAATTTCGTCCAGCGTGCTTTGGCATTTGCGATCCCAAACGAACGGTGTTCCCTTCTTCATCAAGTGACTGTAGGGACGACATTTGCCGAAGAGGTTAGCTATGAACCGCCGGATATACGCGAGCTTTCCTTGGAGAGACCGCAGTTGTTTGAGAGTTCTTGGGGGGGGCATTTCCATGATTGCCTTAATCTTTGATGGGTATATTTTGATGCCCCGGTGTCGCACGATGAATCCTAGGAACTTGCCTGAGGAAACTCCGAATGCGCATTTGAGAAGGTTCATCTTCAAGTTGTATTTCCGAAGACGTTGGAACACTATTTTTAGATGTTCCCAATGCTCTTCGTGCGATTTGCTTTTCACCACAAGGTCATCAATATAGCATTCGATGATTTCATGTATGAGGTTATCGAAAATCTTCGTCATGGCTTTCTGATAGGTAGCTTCAGACCGAAAGGCATCACTTTGTAGCAGAATATGCCTAGAGGAGTCCGGAAAGCGGTATGCTTTTGATCTCCGGTATGCATCTTTATTTGATTATACCCTGATGAGCCGTCCATGAAGGAGAAAACTTGGTGAGTGGATGTGTTGTCTATCATCAACTCGGTGACTGATACAGGAAAATCATCCTTCGGGCAAGCTTTGTTGAGGGCTCGAAAGTCCACGCAGATGCGCACCATCCCATTTTTCTTCATCACTGGGATGATGTTGGAAATCCAATCAGGGTACTGAACTTCCTGGATGAAGCCGGAGTCGATTAGCTTCTTGACTTCGGCGTTGATGCTCATCTCAAGCTTGGGCTGCATCCTCCTTGGTGCTTGTTTAACTGGCTTGACGTCCGGAGATATCGCCAATCTGTGCAGGGCTATTTCTGGATCTAGTCCCAGCATCTTGGAGTAGTTCCATTCGAAACAGTCTTTATACTGCATGAGCACATCTTTGAGCGTAGCCACCTGCTCTTCAGACAACAGCTCACTGACGAACGTCGGCCGTGGATCGTTTTTCGTTCCTAAATCGATTTTCCTTAGGTTGTCCGCAGTAGTATGTATCTCATCTTCCAACTCTTTTGGCGCCGGTGGAAGCTCTGAGATCGTCATCCTCGTTTTCAAAGCACCAGGAGAGGTCATCTATATTCTCGCGTACTCCTTCTCCTGACAGCGTTATCGCGTGACAGGTACGGGATCGCTTCCAAGACCGATGTTGATTCGGCTCTACTCTCGCCGCATACGTTGCTTTCGGCACATGCCTTTGCGGTGGGGCTACCTTCCAACTGTCGGATAGAGCGAATCTGCCGAGTTGGTATTGGTCTTCAACCCAGTTTTTGAATGTGAAGCAGGCTTCGAGAGGATGTCCTATCACCCGGTGATAGGAGCAATAATCTGGGTGATGGACCTCGTTTGCTTGCTCGGGGTGCTTGGACTCCGGGAGGGTAATCATTTGATGTTTAGTGGAAAGACTGAATATCTTCCTTGTCTTGACTTGGGGAAAAGAATATGCTTGATCCATCTTCTTTACAAGAGACGGATCCCGGCTGCTTAATTTTCGATCGCGAGGCTTCTTGGACCCGCTTTGCTGCTGTCGAACATTTTTTTCGTTCTTCAGTTTGTTTTTACCTTTGCGTCGAGTCTTCTTTGTGACGGGCTGGCGACGAAGGCCATCATCATTCTTTGTAGCTTGCTGAAGGAGGTGCTGCGTCCTGGCTTTCTCGTAGATGGCCATTTCGCGGCTATGATCATCCCGGACCTTTTGACCTGCTTCTCTTATTAGCTTGTCCATCTGTTCTTCAAACGACGGATTTTGCATTTTCATGGCGGGACCACTTTTTGGTTCAGGGTTAGCGTATTCTACTAGAGCATCTCCTTCTTCATCAAAATCATGTATGATGTAGTAGCCGTGGAATCGCTCCCGTTTCTTACATTGAACGTATCCAAGCCCGATCGTTTCCATTCTCCCGTTGGGCAATTTTCGCTAAGTTCCGGGGACGTTCCAAATCCTGTCATAGAACATAGCTTCTCGAGAAGTCTGTTTGAAGGGTATGCATTGGCGCGTCAACAGCCTTTTTAATCCTTCTGTGCAGTATCTGGGCAAACGGATGGGCTGGAGCCCGTCAGGCATAGAATCGGCACCATGCCAGATCTCTTTCTCCACTTTGGTTTCCGTGGATCGATAAAAGAGGATCGACTTTTCATCTCTTTTCCTGGGAGGGACGTAGAACATCTGCAGCTCATGCACACTATAGGTATCAAGTGTGTCAAGCTCTTTGTAATGCTCTTGCGGAACCATGGTGATTTGCAAACTCCGTTCATCACCAGTGAAGGCTTATATTGATGGCAACAGAAAATACTGCATTGACCTCATCCTCAGAGTCGCTGCCGAAGACTAGAATAGGGGTGGGCGGTCCCAGCTTGTTGCATTGGGGTGGTCCTGAATAGACTATCTCTTCCTCCTCCTCGGTATCGCTCCCGAAGACCGGAATGGTGGTGATAGCTTTTTGCTTATTCTCCGGCTTATGGCACCTTTCCGTGTCTTCAAAGTCTGGCAAGAGGTATTTTGCGTCCTTGTATTTTCAGACTTCATTCACGGAGAATGGGTTCAGCTCCCCTGTCACGGTATACTCGAGACCATCCTTGAAATACTTCATACACTGATGTTGTGTAGAAGGGATGATGTTGTACTCGTGTAACTAAGGCCGGCCGAGCAAAGCGTTGTAGCAAGTCTTGGCGTCAATGACGTGGAACTTGATATCCGTGACGAGTAGCCCAAAGCGTAACGTCAGTATCACAAACCCGAGCGTCCGTGATGACTGGGAGTCAAACCCGGAGATGGTGATTTTATCACGAGCGAGATTCTGAATGCTCATGCAGATTTCCTTCAACACTCTTACATTGAGGAGGTTGACGGAGGACCCATTGTCAACCAAGATTTTGCCTATCTTGATATCATGATAGTATCCGAAGACATAAAGGGGACGGTTATGCTCGCACGTCCGGAGGAGGAGGTCTTCATCGCCGAAGGTGATATCGGCCGTGTGCACTTCTTCCAGCTCATCCTTCATCTTTTCTTCGGCTAGGAAATCTTGAAATTAGTCAGGCTATTGTAAGTCCTTGATTAAAGAATCTCTCACCTCCTTAGATAGCAGAAGGGCATCAAGAACGCTTAGCTGTGAGGGGATCTTCCTCAGGTGTGCCAGAACGTTGTAATCCACCTTGTTTTTCTTGGGCGGGTCCTTGGCTGCCAGCTCTTCGACGACTCGATCATCGAGGGCGATATCCTCAGGGACCTTTTCTTTCCCCTTATTCTTTTTGTTCGATCCCTTGTTTGCGGGTCCAAGATTCCTTTTAGGTAGCGTGCGATTGCGCAGCTGATTGTTCTCGCAGCTCTTCGGTTCTTCCTCTTTTCCTGGGGTGGATTCTTTGAAGAGAGGGCCGAGAGTCATTTCTTCTTCAGAATCGCTCTCGAAGGTAAGAACTTGCGATCCCCTATTATCAACCATATGACAGTTGCCGGCAGCTCTACCTCATTCGTCTGTCGTATTTTTCCGTTGTCGACGAGCTTCACGCTTCATCCTCTTGAAGTGTTGCCTGTGAGCGACATACCCTTGCCACCAATTTTTAAAGGCGTTGCACTCTTCGGTGGGGTATGAAATCCTTCGATGATATAAACAGTAATTAGGATGCACATCCTCTTCATTAAGGTGTATCTCATCAGAAGTGTTTCCTTCGGAGGGTGGCAGCTTCATTCCCATCGATATGGCTTTAGCCAACCTTTTCCTTGTCTTGAATCTGCTTTTAATGGTGGCCGAAGTGCTTTGATCTGGTAGGAGTGTTTCAACTCTTTCGTCCGGTTGCCGGCGTCTGGCCTTTTCAAATATGGCCATCTCGCGCTCTCGATCAGCTTTGCTTTTCAGAAGAGATTCGTTCAGGAATGCGTCAATCATTTCGTCTGATGGTCCTAAAAGTTCCGGATCGGGATCTGCCCCTAGTTTCTCTGCATCCAGAGCTTCTTCACCGTTTATTAACGAGTGAGAGATCACATGGCAGCCTGCCACATAACCCTCAGGTTCATCCGACGAGTCTTCTCCGTTGTCATCATCTCCGTCCTCAAGGACGTGGCTGAGAAATTCATGGAGTGTGACTGGGGTCTGCGCCTTCTGGTTATATTCTTCCAGCGCGTCAATATGTTTTTGCAGGTCCGTGCGCTTGTCATCAGGCTTCACAGGCTTTTTGGTCTTTTTCTTCTTCTTCGAAGACTTTGATGACTGGGTGTGGGCGCTTTGACTATCACCACCAATTTTTGGAGTTGGGCGCGGATTCAGCATTCCCATGATGACTTCGGGTTCCTGCGGACTTTTCCATTTGATCGCCGGGCATGTTTGGAGATCCTTCAGCATTCTTTTTGTTTTGGCTGAAAGAACGACCTCCCATGGAGCTTCTTCTATAAAAGAGCATGATGCCCCCGGTGTGTCCGCCTTCTTGAGAGTGTACGGCTGGGACGGGTTTACTTTCCAATTCTCGGACAGTGTGAATTTGCCCTGTTGGTATTGGTTCTCAATCCACCCTCTGAAGACGAAGCAATCTTCGATTGGATGGCCTATCGCTTGGTGATAGGGGCAATAATTAGGATTATTAGCCTTACCGGGTTGCAATGGGCATTTTGGATCCGGCAAGTTGATGAGCCTGTTGCGCACCGCCAGCTCGAACAATCTCCTCGTTTTGTCCCGGGGAAACAAATAAGGGAGCTTCATTTTCTCATTAAAGAATCGCCGCCTCTCTTTTTGGCGATCAGTTGATTTTGGACCACTGGGCTGCTGCTGAGCAATGGCGACGAAGGTCGCTTTCCCTTTCCCTTTTTCGTTTCGAAATTCCAGCTTCGAGAAAGACGGTCTATGACCCATCTGGTCCATTTGGGCCAATTTGTCAATCAAGGCCTGGAAAGTGGTTGGATTGAAAAACATCATGAATTGGGAAATGGTCGCCTGAAGGTCGAGAGTACCCACGAACATGCCTACCACAGGCGCTTCTTCGATGCGCTGCTCGCACTTCGACCATAGATTCCGCCACCGTATCGCGTATTGCACCCATGTTTCGCCTGGATTTACACTGGCGTTAATTAATGCGGTGATCGGGGTGCGCTCACTGGCGCTTGCGAGCCTCTGTGTAAAGAGCAACTCCATTTCTGCAAACGTCTTAACGGAGTCATTTGGGAGCTCAGAGTACCACTCGAATGTTGTCTCTGACAAACTGCCAACAAACTGGTGAAGCAATAGTTTGTCATCCCCTCCAGTGTTGCCGCACATAGCCCTGAATTGAGCAACGTGCTGGTGTGGATTCCCCGTCCCTTTATATACGTGAAATTTGAGGATCGTGTATCCCGGCGGGTACTTTATTTGATCGTACCAACCCGGATAGGGTCGTCCAGTCTTAAAAGTTTGCCAAGCCGCTTCATTCGCCTGATGAACTCATATCTACTGAGCGATGTAATCATCCAGGGCAGCTTTTGAGATGGTCTCCTCTTTGGCTGCTGAACAAGCCGGGAGAGGGTTTGACGCCTCCGCTCGATCGTCTTCGAGGATAATCGGAGGATCTTCAGCCGGAGGATCCGGCTGTAACATCATCCCGACCATGTCTTGGAATAAGAATGCTATTCGTTTTATGTTGGCAGCTTGTTCCGCTGCCTCTTTGTCCTTCTTTTCGAGGATTCTGCGGAAGAACTCAGCATCAGTTTCTTATTCTTGACGTTGCTCTGACGACGTTTCTTGGCTTTCTTTTGGCCCTGTGAGTACGGCCATTTGCGTCAACATTTTCTGGAGCTTCTGTTATTGCTCCTGGGCCTTTGTTACGGTTCTGGTGAGTGGTCTATGGCCCGTAGAGATACGGCTATCCTCTTTCTCTGATGCCACATAGACAATATGTACCACCATGCCCCCAGACTTAGGGCATTTAGGTTCGGCGCCTTTGAGATTGGTCGTAGGGATCTTCTCCGGCCTTCTCCTTTTGTGGGCGGTCAAAGTCGAGAGGGACGTTGCAGCGGGCACCCGAGTAGATGACATCTCCTGCGGTATGACAAGGTGGTCTTTTTCTTGCCGAACCTTTATCTTTTCCTGTCGGCTGGAGTAGTCTGGGTTGACCACAGAGTCTTGGACCTGT
Organism: Agapanthus africanus; assembly: GCA_030015575.1. Lineage (NCBI taxonomy): Eukaryota > Viridiplantae > Streptophyta > Magnoliopsida > Asparagales > Amaryllidaceae > Agapanthus > Agapanthus africanus. Next base: position 549,802,041 of record CM057345.1, read on the forward strand.
TGCAAAACCTTATGAATTTTAGAGGACAGCCGCTGAGGAGGCTGCTCCAGCTTCGCCTTTGTAGCGTTCTCCATTGGTAGAGGAGATCTTTTCAGCATAGCGGTTGGCAAATTCCTGCGCACCCTGTTAAGTAGTTCAAAGTTGTTCCCAGTTGAAACAGCAGCATTAACTTCCACAGTTGGAGCTGGCGGAGTCAGTCCAGAGGGTGAACTGCCCCCATCTTTACTTACTCGGCGCCAGTGACGACATCGAGCATGTCGTGCGGCCGGGATCACCTCCGCTGTTGGTTGAGCTTCCTCATGCCCCTTATTTTGAGGAAGGACTGTTATTGGCGCTAGCCTGTCGAAGACTGACGTCCGTTGGGAAGGGATAGTCAGTCTTGCGAAGGCCGACTTTCGAGCAGGGGAAACAGCCTTCATGACTTTATCTGGAACGGGGGCTGAAACGGCCAGTCTTGCAAAGACCGACTCCTTAGCAGGGGAAGCCGCTCTGATGACTTCATGTTAGTGTATATACCCTAGAGGCCATTATTGTATCATACTAGCTTGTATATTACTTAATGGAAGCTTGGGATATTCACAGTTATATTAACAGTCTTGCTAAACATGATAGTATGCTACTTGGTTTATGTCTATCTTAATATGTGTATATGTTAGCATATCACGAATACATATTGATAGAGCCCTTAGGATCTTGCTTGACTACCAGCGTTGTGATGGCAGTCACACTAGTGGGGGCTGGGTAGTCTACAAGCACATCCTTTTTCAGGTCCCTAGTCGTAGGATTATCGAGACAAGGCATCGATACTCCGGAGTAGACTAGTGTGTACGCTTCTCATCCCAGCAGGGGAAATGGTCTGTACCACAGCCATTAGTATGTTGTACTGGAGACATGAGTACAGCATAGTCAGCAGACATGACACCGCTACTTCGTCTTGAGTGTGTTCCCACTGTTCTTAGATTGCTACCGTACCACGGTTCAAAAGAGTCGTGCAAACAGGTAGCAGTTGGGTGCAGTCCCGAAGCACTTGGAGGCAGTGGCGGTTAGATAGGATTCGTCTCTCCCAGTATTGGGAATTGATATCGCGCTGTGTTTAGAGAGCCATTACGCAAAGTCCCTGGCCAGGGCAAACGAGATTTACTGGTAGGATTTCCAGTAGTTCTCAAGGTGTAATGGGCTTCACTCTGACACGACTTATACCGCTTTTAGGGGACTGACACTTGCCGCCCTCCTAGGCCCGATATGCGATAGTCTTAGATGAACAGACCGGACTGTACGGAGATTGTCGCATCAGGCTCAGTAGGAGTTCGGATGGGTTTCCTCATCGGCCTTCTTATCGACATCTACCTGGGGACCGTTACGTACAGCTAGTACCGCTTGCGGCCTGTGGTTAAACCCACTGCCAGCGTAGTAGTCGAGTCTTTAGAGACCCACACAGAGAGTTTCCCTGCTTCAAGCGAAACGATATAGAGGTCGTATGGTTTTACGACAAGGTTCGGACACATACATGTTTTTATGCACGTACGATATTCGGACAGTTTTTACTAGCGGGTTTTAGTTTAAGCCAGATTCTAGTATTCGATTATTGAATTTATACAGTCTCAACATTTCCTTGTTTTCATGGATGGGAGGGGCATTCTCGTAATTAGTCGAGAAGCTTCTAGATGATTGATGAGTTGGAGGGCTTAGGTGTTATTTGTATTAAATGGATTAGTGACTCATGGTGTGATTCATCGAAATGAGTTAATGAAATATTTATTACTTAATAACTCATGAGATGATTCACCCAAAGAGAGTTAATGAAGCATGGTTGATATTATTATTATGTTATTCATTTTAATAATTATCATGCTTCATATATTCTAAAATGAGACATAATTCATTATCATTCTCACTCACACCTTCTCTCTCCTCAAGCTCTCTCTCTTCAAAGTACTAACCCTAATCCTCTCATGTGTTGAGATCGTAAGGTTAGCAAGGCTAATAGATCCCTAATCCACTTCTATATCCTCTAGGTTGCTTTGATTAGCACTCATAGTCACCTAGTTACCTCAAGTGAGAGGTTAAAGCTTGGAGAAGCAACTCTCGGGTGGATCTTCTATCACATCGAGGAAGCCGACGAGGAGGTGATCAACGAGAACAAGAAGGACTTGATTCATTAGGTATTATCATCTATCATAGTAGCTAATCATTGTAGGGTTCCTAGGCACTCTAGTGAAGGTTCATAAGGCATCAAACATGCCCGAATAAAAATTTAGACGTGCCGAACAACCCAAAGCCGAGATCTTTGCTAGATTATTAGGGTTTAACATGCAAGATAACATCTTTACTACTAAGTGTAAGGGATTACAACCTTTGTAGTCTGCTCCTTCGCTTCACAAGCTCCGAGTAGAAGTCCCTTCGCCGCGATCCATGATCTCCTGGACTCAAGAGAGGTTCCACGACTCGAACGATCCATGAAAGCTTGTCGTATTCCTTATCTCCGATGATCTACGTCGAAGTTGCAATAGCTCAAGCTCTCTCACTCTAATGAGGTGAACACCCTAATCTAATGGGCTAGATTAGATGAGGATGATGGAGTAGTGTTTATGCATTCTTTTTGTATCATTTTCTCACAAGAAATCATCACAAAAGAAATCACAAGTGAGCTCTTTCCAAAACTCAAGAGAGAAGAAGATGATGAATGAAAAATATAATCCTTTTGTGATGAATAGTAGTAAAGAATATATGATAGATTATGGAACCATGGTCAAGGATGAGAAGCTTAACCTTTGTAGAGAATAAACTAGAGCTAGGGTTTGGTTAGGTTAAGTAATGAGTCATGGATAAATATCAACCATAATATCTTAACCAAGACAAAAGCAAAGCTTCTAGATGGTGCAAGAAGAAGCTAACCCTAATCAAACCCTAATCCCTTTTTATCATCCTTAAACATGTTTCATAACAAATCATATCATGTTACTATAATATATATCACATATATATTATATTTGTAACAAAAGAAAATAATACAATTAATATATATCGCATATATATCAATGTATTATCCGGTGAGAAAATGAAATAATAAAGCGAGCCAATATTAGATAATGTAATACAATATATCATATATATCATTATACATTAAATCATAGAATCAACACTTGATCCGACGATCCGGCTATATCGAATATAACCGACTAATATATCATGTACCGATTCATCGAATCAACACTTAATCCGATGTCCCGGTTCATATCTAAATATCGCGAGAATATAATACGGTATCTCATATCGCATTATCCTCGGTCCTGCACATATCACATATGTGCCTCTACTCCGTTTTACCTGAGCCAAGAAACCTCTGTGAAGGACTCTAAAGAATCATCAATACGCCGGTAGCAGGTGATGATCATATCAAACACCCACAAGCTGCAAGCGGTCAGCTAAACGTAACAGCCACCCAGGTATTGAGCGATCAGAAGATCAACAAGCTAACCTGTCCGTTCTCCTGTGAATCCAATCAGTAACACTCCCGTACAGTCCGGTCTGTTCGTCTGATATGTCGCATATCAAGTCTATGGGTGGTATACGTCAGACCCCAGTAACCGATAAGTCGTGTCGATGTGAGGCTCATAACAGGTCGAGAAACTACTGGTAACACTTACCAGTATATCTCTATATCAGCCCTGGCCAGGGACTTCCAGTTATAGCCAATCGAACATAGCACAATATCAACTCCCTATACCGGGAGAGACGAATCCCCTCCTATCGCTCATTGCCTCCATGTGATTCGGGACTGTACCCAAAAGCCACCGTTTTGCACACCCTCTTGGACGTGGTAAGGTGGAAATCAAAGCACAGTGGGAATCACACAAGACTCTATGACGATCTCGGGTCTACAGACTACGCTGTACCAGTGTCACCAGAGAACTGCCATCTGACGTGTAGTATATCACCATCTGGGAGTTCTCGGCGAGTCCGTCCAGTGTATCCAGTCTCCACTGAGCACCCATACACCATCCTTGATGTCAAACACCGATGGATATGGGATCATCCATCGCCCATCATATGGGTCAAGATGCGTATACGCTAGTCTACTCTGGTGTATCGATGCCCTGTCTCGATATACCCTCGACTAGGAACAGTTATAGGATGCACTCATCGACTACCGTGGCCCCACTAGTATGATCTCATCATAGTCCCAGTAGTCGAGTACAGATCCTAGGGGCTTTATCAACATGTGAGAGAGAGAGACAGTAAACCAATACAAGTCAACATGTTAAGATAAAGTGAAACCAAATAACATACTATCATGACGAGCAAGAAAGTCCTCTCTGTATATATCCAAGCATCCATCATAATATACATCATATGTACAACAATGGCCTCTAGGCCATATACATAACTAACAATCTCCCACTTGCACTAAGGCCAGCTGCTGTAGTATCTCATACCTAGCATCCCGAATAATCTCTCAAACAGTATCTGGGGAATGGCCTTCATGAGTGGATCCGCAGTGTTGTCCTTCGTATCTACTCTCCTGACCTCGATCTCCCGGCGATCAACTATCTCCCTGATCAGGTGATACCGCCTCAGAATATATCTGGACTTCTGATGGGACCTGGGTTCCTTAGCCAAAGCCACAGCTCCATTGTTATCGCAATACAGAGGTATTGGATGCTCAATGGATGGAACCACACCAAGTTCACTAATGATCTTCTTCATCCAGACAGCCTCTTTGGCAGCATCGTTGGCAGCGATGTATTCATCCTCCATCGTCGAGTCTGCAACGGTATCCTGTTTGGAACTCTTTCAACATACCGCCCCTCCATTGAGGGTAAAGACAAATCCCGAGTGCGACTTAGAGTCGTCCTTATCACTTTGGAAGCTGAAATCGGTAAAGGACTCCACCCGGAGTTCTCCGTTACCATACACCAAGAACATGTCTCTAGTCCTTCGCAAGTACTTGAGAATGTTCTTCACAGCTGTCCAGTGACTCTCTCCAGGATCTGCTTGATACCGACTCACTACACTTAGTGAGTATGCTACATCGGGTCTGGTACATAACATCGCATACATGATAGAGCCTACTGCCGAAGCATAGGGTATCTCTTGCATGCGAGCTCTCTCCAAATCAGTCTTGGGAGACATCTCTTTGGAGAGAGTGAGTCCAGAGATTGTGGGTTGGTTCCCACGCTTGGATTCTTCCATACTAAATCTCTTTAGTATGGTGTCAATGTACCTGGATTGGGACAATCCCAGTATCCTTTTGGATCTATCTCTATAGATCCTAATCCCCAATATGCAGGAGGCATCACCTAGATCTTTCATTGAGAATCTTTGTGATAAGAAGAGCTTGACTGATTGCAGCATAGGAATATCATTTCCTATCAAGAGTATGTCATCCACGTACAATACGAGGAAGACAACCTTACTCTCTGCCACCTTCTTATAGATACAAGGTGTAGGGTTCCTAGGCACACTAATGAGGTCTCACAAGTCATCAACCATGCCAATTTCAAAAATTACAAGTGCCGAGAAACCCTAATACGGATCATTAACTAGAATTTTAGGCGAAAGATGCAACTAGTTAACAACTTAACTAAAAGAGCGGAAATACAACCTTTGTAGATCCGGTCCTCCACCTCCATAGCTCCGCAATGAAGTCTCCTCGCTGTCCAAATCGAATCCCGGGCTCTAGCGTCGGCTTCATCGGAAAAATGGGCGGGCTAGGTCGTCGACTTCGATGCCGAAGATGATCTACGTCGAGGCATCACAAGATCAAGCTCCCACTTCACCAAGTCATGAAACTTGTGAAGAGAACACCCTATATTACTTGGCAAGAGGTAGAGGATGAAGAAATAGGAGGTGGGTTCACTTTAGAATTGGATTTCTCACTCATTTTCACAAGTTGCCATTGTTGATAATAAGCTTTTTCTTGAAGTGAAGAAGAAGAAGAAGCAAGAATATGATAAGTGTTAATAAAAATGGAAAAGAAAATCAATACTTATCATATTCAAACCATGATCAGGTGTAGAGAATAAACTAGGGTTAAGTGGAATGGTTAGGTTAAAGGAAAGAAACAAAATGGTCAACTTTTCAAACCTTCATGAACTTTCAATATAAAACAAAACTAGCAACCATTTTATTTCTTGCCAAAAAGAAATAAATAAATGAATAAATAAATAAAAACCTTAACCATTTACATAACCAAGGTTTAAACCAAAACTACACCCAAGTGAGCATGTATCATCAAACATGATACAAACAAGTGCACAAAAGTATATCACATATACAACTTGTGCAATTCAAGTGAGAAAATCCTTTTAAAGTGAACCAATATTAGTTAATGCAAAGTAATATATCAAATATATAATTATACATCAAATCATTAAATCAACCCTTGATTTAATGATCCGGTCATATCGCATATAACCGACTAATATCAAGTGTATCAATGTATCGAATCAACACTTGATTCGGTAACCCGGCTATATCACATATAACCTGCCGATGATACAAATCGCGAGAATAGAATACGGCATCACATGCACGCATTATTCTCGGTCCCGCACATATCTCATATGCGCTCCTATTTCGTTTCGCTTGAGCCAGGAAACCTCTGTGTAGGACTCCAAAGACTCGTCAATACGCCGGCAGCAGATGATGATCATATCAAACACCCACAAGCCGCAAGCGGTCTGCTAAACGTAACGGCCACCCGGGTATTGAGCGATCAGAAGATCGACGAGCAAGCCCGCTCACACTCCTGTGAATCCAACCAGTAACACTTACCGTACAGTCCGGTCTCGTCGTCTGATATGTCGCATATCTCGCCTAGAGGTGGTAAACGTCAGACCCCAATAGCTCGATAAGTCGTGTCGATATGAGGTCTATAACAGTTCGAGAAACTACTGATAACACTTACCAGTAAATCTCAGCAACCCTGGCCAGGGATTTCCGGTTATAGCCAATCGAACACAGCGCAACATCAACTCCCTATACCGGGAGAGACGAATCCCCTCCTATCGCTCATTGCCTCCATGTGACTCGGGACTGTACCCAAAAACTACCGTTTTGCACGCCCTCTTGGACGTGGTAAGGTGGAAATCAAGGCATAGTGGGAACCACACAAGACTCTATGACGATCTCGGGTCAACAGACTACTCTGTACCAGTGTCACCAGAGAACTGCCATCTGACTTTAGGTATAATACCATCTGGGAGTTCTCGGCGAGTCCGTCCAGTGTACCCAGTCTCCACTTAGCACCCGTATATCATCTCTGATGTCAAACACCAATGGATATGGGATTATCCATCGCCCATCTGTATGGGTCGAGAAGGTATACGCTAGTCTACTCTGGTATATCGATGCCCCGTCTCGATATACCCACGACTAGGGACATTGAAGGATGTACTTATGGACTACCCTGTCCCCACTAGTATGATCCGCATCATAGTCCAGGTAGTCAAGTACACATCCTAAGGGATTTACCAACATGTAACAGAGAGACAAACAGTATACACGTTAAGGTAAAGATCAACCAGATAGCATACTATCATGTCGAGCAAGAAAGTCATCCCTATATATGTCCAAGCATCCACTACAATATACATCCTATGTATAGTAATGGCCTCTAGGGCATACATATAACTAACAATCTCCCACTTGCACTAGGGCCATCTGATAGCAGTGGTTGTAGTATCTCATACTCAACCATCCCATAAAAGTCTCTCTCTGGGAAAAGGCCTTTGTGAGTGGATCCGCCGTGTTGTCCTCTGAGTCTACTCTCCTAACCTCGATCACCCTGGATATAAACCATCTCCATGATCAGGTGATACTGCCTTAGAATATGTCTGGATCACTGATGGGACGGACGTTCCTTGGCGTAAGCCACAACTCCATTGTCACACAATGGGAGGAACTAAATTCATCTCATGAACTAATATACACCCAGACTTCCTCTTTGGTAGCATCTTAAGTAGCGATGTATCCAGCCTTTATCGTCTAGTATGCCACGGTATCTAGCTTGGAACTCTTCCAACATACCGTCCCTTTACTGAGGGTAAAGACAATGCCTGTGACTGACATTCAGTCGTCCTTATCACCCTGGAACACTTCCAGTGATTCTCCCCGAGATCGATTGATACCATCTCACTACAACTAGTGAGTATCCTAACATCCATTTAGATCTATCTCATAGATCCAAAACCCAGGATTTAGGAGGTATCACTTTGATCCTTTATGGAGAATCCTTGTGATAAGCAGAGATTGACCAAGCGTAGCATAGGAAACTCCTTTCTTATCAAGAGCATGACATCCACGTACTCTACGAGGATCACCACCATACTCCCTACTACCTTTTTGTTTATACAAGGTTCATCTACCATTTTGATGATGTCAAACTCTTTGACTTATCCATCAAAACAGATGTTCTAACTCCGCGATGCCTGCTTTATCACATAAAACATCTTGCACACGTTTCCGCTGCTCCCACTGTCTACGAGGCACTGTGGCTGTGTACTTATAGACGCTCTATTCTAAAATATCATTTAGAAAAGCTGTCATGACACCCAACCACCAGATATCGTAGTCATGGTATGTAGCCGTGGTAAGTAGGATCTGGATGGACTTAAGCATAGCTCCTTAGAAAAAGGTTTCCTCATGATCCATACCTGGTCAATGATGCAAACCTTTAACAAGTCTAGCTTTGAAAGTCTCAACTTTTCCACGTACACCAAGTAATCTTCTCAAGATATACTTGCTCCTGATGGGGATTTAACCCTTCAGATATAGCAACCAAAGTCCATACTTTGTTGGTGTACATGGATTCCATCTCAGATCGCTAAGCATCCAGCCATTCTTACAGAGTCTTACTCCTGATGGCCAGCTCGAAACTAGTTGGGTCATCATCTCATGATGCAATCCTCGCTCCCACTGTCATCGAGAAACCGAAGTATCTCTCAGGCGGATGAGGAACCTTACTAGATCGGCGGAGAGGCTGAGGTTCGTTGGAAATCTACTGAATTCTTTGGTTCTACCAAATCATCTGCTGTAGTTTGTATAGCTGGAACCTTTCCAGTTCTATATAACAGACCTGGTCTCGAGCTTGTCCGGATTTTGCTTTTAGTCATAGGCTGGACAACCCCAAATCTTAACTATCTTAAGATATGGGCTCTTCCCTTTCCATATCACATATGAAGTGGTAGGCAACTTATTTGATTTGAACCCTATTCAATAGGTATGCAGCTTCTCAAGTGCATAACTCCCAAAAAGGAAATAGGTAACTCAGTAGTACTCATCATAGAGCACACCTTATCATATAGGGTGTGATTGCTCCGCCCCGATATACCATCGTGCTATGGTGTATACGGAGGAGTAATGCTGAGAGAGAATCTCATTCTCCTTTAGAATAGTCCAGGAATTCCGTGCTCAAGTATTCTCCTCCCTGATCACATCAAAGGACATAATACTTATACTCTTATTGGTTCCCTACTTCTAACTTATATTCTGTGAATATCTCAAAAGGTTCGGACTTGTGTTTCAACAGGAACATATGTCTGAATCTAAAGAGATCATCAGAGAATGTAATGAAGTATAAAGAACCGGTCTTGGCATGTGTAGACAGGGGATCTTTATACATCAACATGTATCATCCCAAGAGTTCACTAACTCTTTCTCTGTTTCCAATAAACAGAGCTGGTGTCATTATATCTTTGTGACATGACTGGCAAGTTTCACAAGATGTAAATTCAAACTGATTTAAATATGCATCTACAAGTAACTTCAGCTAGTCGGGTCGCATTGATATGACCTAGTCTACAATGCCTCAAGAAGGATTCGTTCATTTCTGAACTCTTCCTCTTGTGTGTGTTCCGTATACTAAGAACTGTAGTTTGATTTAGAACATCAATGCTTTTAGATAACGTGCCTGAACCAATCAACTTTTGATATAGGAAATGTTCAAAACATTATCCGACAATACAAAATTATATCCTTTCTTTACTAATAAAGAGACTGATATGATTTTGTATATCAGGTTCGGTATCTAATAACATTCGTTTAGAATCAATGTATTGGTAATACAGGGTGACAGTGACCAATAGACTTGGCTGCAACTCTTGCCCCGTTTTCTGCCTCATGAAACTTATCACCCGTTCTCAGTTCTCTACCTTTCTGTAGCCCTATGCAACATATTACATATCTGGAATCCTGATCCGGTATCAAATACCCAGGACATAGAGAATAGAGAAACAGTTCTGTATAAAGAACACACCTGAAGATGATGCATCAGCATGCACTCTCTTCGTTTGGGTGGCACGGGAATTCTGGTAATCCCCTATTTCCTGCTCTGTCTTATAACTATTATAAGTTGGAGCGGGACCAACGTTCCCCAGCTCAGTATAACAAGCGGGTTCGGTCAATACTTCCGTATTATTATCTTGATTAAGGCATGATATGGTCGCTACCTGGAGAGAGAGAGAAGAAGACACTCAGCATGCGCTCTCGCAAGAATAGATTGGTTATTATTTTATCTAATCAGGATGGCTCCCACTGCTTTTTTTATCAAATCTTCCTTCAAACCCTAAAAGGAAAGACTAGCTGGGATTAATTACACACTACAAGTTCGCCAATCTTTCAGCCAGGCTAGTGTCAGTACTTTGAGGGAGGTCCCCCGTGCTTTCGCACGAACCTAATTAATGTAAACCTCGTTTTCCCAGAGGCGTAACCTCGTTGACACCTTTCTAGACACCTACTTGATTGGCTAATTGTAATGTGTAAAACTCTCCCAGGAGTAACTCTTACTCGCAGCGGGTATCGGGATCCAACTATCTCATAGAAGGTATGCAATCTCATTGCAAATTTCAACACTTGAAATTCCCGATATTTTTGCCCCTAGCGTCCTATGACCTTGACACAGGCCAACAAACCATAGTGCGCTAGTCAAGTTCAACCCGTCATTTCTTGATTGAATTAAACCCACCCGCACGACCCTTGACGCAGGCCAACAAAGTCGCACGACTACCCTAATCCAATCTGCATCATATGCATAAGCAGATAAATACTAGTTAGCTACCGCACACTACGCCTTGACGCAAGCCAACAAACGTAGCACGAATACTAACTACCACTTATCTGAAATGACGGAGGGCTACGACAGGTTTTTCTGAAAACCTATTGCGTAATGAACTTGATATCGTTGTAGAATCAAATGATTTTAAAATGGAGTGTTTTTGAGGCTTTTCTAGTTTTGCTAAAGGAGTCACTCCCGGTGAAGGGATCGTCGGTCCTTTCCTCGTCGAATGAGGTGCGGGATATATAATATATATCACTGTGCAAAGCAGAACTCTTAAAAGCAATCAAAAGACAAACCGAGGGTTGTAGCATCAGCCAGTTATCGCTAAAGGAGTCACTCCCTGTGAAGGGATCTCGGTCCTTTCCTCATCGAATAAGGTGCAAGATATATCATATATACCGCTGCGCAAAGCAAGAACTGTAGCTACCTGTTTTATTTTTGAAATTCGATTCTACAACATCTTTAGGTTTCTTTTATTTCATTAATCACATTAATGAAGTCCCATAATTTAAATACCTAAACATCACAGATAAATACGACATATACTTATGCCATCCGCATTCGCCTCGATGTCCCCTCGTGCACCGTTAGGTTAGGTAACTAACGGCAGAGCGGGGCAGGGCTAGCGCGGGTGTAAAACATAAGTAACGCCTATATAATATATCATATATACTATATATAGTATCTATCACAGAACATCACATGATCACATCACAGATATCGCAGCAAAAGAATCATATGAAATATTGGATATACTAGGACGTCCGTGTTTTCAATACGAGCCAGTATAAAACACGGATTCCACGGTCGTGATGAATAGCCAAACCCACACCCCTACACCCCTACAAGAGCGGCAAGCAACCCTACCAATTCTAGAGTTAGGAGACCCGGACTCGACTCCTCGAGTTGGTCTCCCACTGGACTCCAGAACCCGGTTACTTGTGCTCCCCTCCTTGGGTCATCCTAGTGCGGAAAAAGTAAATAATATACAAAGGGTGACATCTTCCGCAACCTGGAAGTGTCCCAATAAAAGAATATTACATACAAGTTTTTACATGAATGAAAATGAAAAACACTCATCTCACATAAAAAAAAAACCCGGCTATTCAAACACGACGATCCAATATAACATATCCAGCAACACATAACATCACATGTCATCAACGTAAGTAAATATGCGCATCCCAATTGTCGTTGATATATAGCAACGAAACCGGCGATATCACATATTACACTTACGGTCACAGAAAAGAAAGTGTAAAACTACAACAGTTGGAATCCGCAACCTCCATAGACATCGCATGCCTAATCAAATGAAATACTTAGACATCGCATGCCTAACAATTATAAACCCCACATTTTAGTCTCATTATCGAAAACTCTTTTCAATATCAAGTCGGGCAATTCAACAAGATTCCCGACATCCTGATCGAATGCTCGTCGCAAACTTTAGTAGGCGGCCGCACCCCCGACGCCGTCGACGAAGTGCACCAAGGCGGAACACCGCTGCCGCGAGCACCCGAACGGATGCTTTCGGCGACGGGGTTCTCCTACAGTCACTTGGTCGGGGCTATGGAGTGAGGCTGTCTATTAAGTTTACCCGGCGAGTATCCGCGTACGCTACGTGATTGCGACGGACTTTTGATCACATCAAAATTCCGTGGCAACCGATCAAGTGAGACTAAAACGCTATGTTTATAACATTCATTCAGTTATCTCATAACTACTTGTGAATTCCAATTATTGTATCACATTCCGAATAAATAGAAAATGTTAAACTTTCCGATCGAACATTCGAACACCCAAGTTTTCCCGATACAGATCAACACATGAAATAATTTCAAAGACATTCACTTCGTGCCTCAGTACCAACGGTCCAGCCGTAGAAGGGTCAAGCCAACGCCTCACATGTGGTACGTCGTACTGCCCCAAACCCTAAGGTTCAAAGAGCAGTTCAAGACGGTCACATAATCGAGTTAAGGTTTGTTGTCTTCTAGAGGGTCCATCGCGTTACTTGCACTACTTAGAACGTCTTTAAACCACGGAAAAATCCAACACTTGGAAATTTTCCGGCAGGGGAAAAGTTGGGTATTTATATCCGGTCGAACTTTTTAACATATTCAAAAATTATCCGGAAAACACATAGACAAAATCTGATAATCCGATCGAATCATCCAAGCTCCAAAACACCCTGAAATATTCAACTCTTGAATAAATATTAAAAAATCCCAGAAAATCAAGAACCAAAATATAGGAGTTACTGTGCAAAAATTAAACAGTGATCACATATATTGGCCGCGGAACCGCCGCAGAAGCCAAGCTTCTGCCGCGGTTCCGCCGCACTGTTGCAGCATCACTCGATAAATTTTGCATCGTAATTCTTATAATTTCCTGCTGAATTTTTTAAGAATTTTTAATCTGGAAAAAACCCAGTTTTTTGAAAAAGTCCAGAGAGCATTTTGGAAATCGGGTTTCGGTTCGATCGGACTTCAAACTCCGTCTACGCATCGCCTAAGGCTCTAGCTAGGCTCTGATACCACTGTAGGGTTTCTAGGCACACTAATGAGGTCTCACAAGGTATCAACCATGCCAATTTCAAAATTTACAAGTGCCGAGAAACCCTAATACGGATCGTTAACTAGAATTTTAGGCGAAAGATGCAACTAGTTAACAACTTAACTAAAAGAGCGGAAATACAACCTTTGTAGATCCGGTCCTCCACCTCCATAGCTCCGCAATGAAGTCTCCTCGCTGTCCAAATCGAATCCCGGGCTCTAGCGTCGGCTTCATCGGAAAAATGGGCGGGCTAGGTCGTCGACTTCGATGCCGAAGATGATCTACGTCGAGGCATCACAAGATCAAGCTCCCACTTCACCAAGTCATGAAACTTGTGAAGAGAACACCCTATACTACTTGGCAAGAGGTAGAGGATGAAGAAATAGGAGGTGGGTTCACTTTAGAATTGGATTTCTCACTCATTTTCACAAGTTGCCATTGTTGATAGTAAGCTTTTTCTTGAAGTGAAGAAGAAGAAGAAGAAAGAATATGATAAGTGTTAATAAAAATGGAAAAGAAAATCAATACTTATCATATTCAAACCATGATTAGGTGTAGAGAATAAACTAGGGTTAAGTGGAATGGTTAGGTTAAAGGAAAGAAACAAAATGGTCAACTTTTCAAACCTTCATGAACTTTCAATATAAAACAAAACTAGCAACCATTTTATTTCTTGCCAAAAAGAAATAAATAAATGAATAAATAAATAAAAACCTTAACCATTTACATAACCAAGGTTTAAACCAAAACTACACCCAAGTAAGCATGTATCATCAAACATGATACAAACAAGTGCACAAAAGTATATCACATATACAACTTGTGCAATTCAAGTGAGAAAATCCTTTTAAAGTGAACCAATATTAGTTAATGCAAAGTAATATATCAAATATATAATTATACATCAAATCATTAAATCAACGCTTGATTTAATGATCCGGTCATATCGCATATAACCGACTAATATCAAGTGTATCAATGTATCGAATCAACACTTGATTCGGTAACCCGGCTATATCACATATAACCTGCCGATGATACAAATCGCGAGAATAGAATACGGCATCACATACACGCATTATTCTCGGTCTCGCACATATCTCATATGCGCTCCTATTTCGTTTCGCTTGAGCCAGGAAACCTCTGTGTAGGACTCCAAAGACTCGTCAATACGCCGGCAGCAGATGATGATCATATCAAACACCCACAAGCCGCAAGCGGTCTGCTAAACGTAACGGCCACCCGGGTATTGAGCGATCAGAAGATCGACGAGCAAGCCCGCTCACACTCCTGTGAATCCAACCAGTAACACTTACCGTACAGTCCGGTCTCGTCGTCTGATATGTCGCATATCTCGCCTAGGGTTGGTAAACGTCAGACCCCAATAGCTCGATAAGTCGTGTCGATATGAGGTCTATAACAGTTCGAGAAACTACTGATAACACTTACCAGTAAATCTCAGCAACCCTGGCCAGGGATTTCCGGTTATAGCCAATCGAACACAGCGCAACATCAACTCCCTATACCGGGAGAGACGAATCCCCTCCTATCGCTCATTGCCTCCATGTGACTCGGGACTGTACCCAAAAACTACCGTTTTGCACGCCCTCTTGGACGTGGTAAGGTGGAAATCAAAGCACAGTGGGAACCACACAAGACTCTATGACGATCTCGGGTCAACAGACTACTCTGTACCAGTGTCACCAGAGAACTGCCATCTGACTTTAGGTATAATACCATCTGGGAGTTCTCGGCGAGTCCGTCCAGTGTACCCAGTCTCCACTTAGCACCCGTATATCATCTCTGATGTCAAACTCCAATGGATATGGGATCATCCATCGCCCATCTGTATGGGTCGAGAAGGTATACGCTAGTCTACTCTGGTATATCGATGCCCCGTCTCGATATACCTACGACTAGGGACCTTGAAGGATGTACTTATGGACTACCCTGTCCCCACTAGTATGATCCGCATTATAGTCCAGGTAGTCAAGTACACATCCTAAGGGCTTTACCAACATGTAACAGAGAGACAAACAGTATACACGTTAAGGTAAAGATCAACCAGATAGCATACTATCATGTCGAGCAAGAAAGTCCTCCCTATATATGTCCAAGCATCCACTACAATATACATCCTATGTATAGTAATGGCCTCTAGGGCATACATATAACTAACACAAGGTTCATCTATATTTTTGATGAAGTCAAACTCTTTGACTACAACATCAAAACAGATGTTCCAACTCCGCGATGCTTGCTTCAACCCATAAATGGATTTAAGCAGCTTGCACACCTTTCCTCTGCTCCCACTATCTATGAAGCCCTCTGGCTGAGTCATGTACACTCACTCTTCTAAATCACCGTTTAGAAAGACGGTCTTAACATCCATTTGCCAGATTTCGTAGTCATGGTATGCAGCAATGGCAAGTAAGATCCGGATGGACTTAAGCATAGCCACTGGAGAAAAGGTTTCGTCATAATCCACACCTGGTCGTTGACGAAAACCCTTTGCTACAAGTCTAGCTTTAAAAGTCTCAACTTTTCCATCTACACCAAATTTCTTTTTAAAAATCCACTTGCTCCTAATGGGTTTTACCCCTTCAGGAGCATTTTCCAAAGTCCATACTTTATTGGTGTACATGGATTCCATCTCAGATCGCATTGCATCCAGCCATTTCACAGAGTCACCACTTGTGATGGCTTGCTCGAAACTAGTCGGGTCATCATCTTCCATGATGCAATCCTCACTTCCACCATCAATGAGAAAACCGTAGTATCTCTCAGATGGATGAGAAACCCTGCTAGATTGGCGGAGAGGCTGGGGTTCGTCGGGTACTACTGAATCCTCTGGTTCTACCAAGTCTTCTTTTATAGTTTGTGTTGCTGGAACCTCTTCCAGTTCTACCTCAATGCCGCTATTCTGTTTCATAAGAAAACCTTTTTCTAAGAAAGTGGCATGTCGAGAAACAAACACCTTTTGTTCCTCGGGGTGATAGAAGATATACCCTTGTGAATTTTTGGGATATCCTACAAACTTACATAAGACAGATCTTGCCTCGAGTTTGGCCGGATTTTATCTTTTGACATAGGCTGGACAACCCCATATCTTAACATACTTAAGAGATGGTCTCTTTCCTTTCCATATCTCATATGGAGTGGTAGGCACTGATTTGGTAGGAACCATATTCAATAGGTGTATGGCTATCTCAAGCGCATACCCGCAGAAGGAAATAGGTAACTCAGCTGTACTCATCATTGAGCGCACCATATCTAGTAGGGTGCGATTCCTCCGTTCCGATACACCGTTGTGCTGTGGTGTATAAGGTGGAGTAAGCTGAGAGAGAATCCCATTCTCTTTTAGATAATCTTGGAACTCATTGCTTAAGTATTCTCCCCCTCGATCAGATCAAAGGATCTTAATACTTTTTCCCGTTTGGTTCTCTACTTCGTGCTTATATTCTCTGAATTTCTCAAAAGCTTCAGACTTTTGTTTCAATAGGAACACATGCCCGTATCTAGAGAGATCGTCAGTGAATGTAATGAAGTAGTAAGAACCGTTCCTGGCGTGTGTAGACATGGGACCGCATACATCACTATGTACCAGTCCTAAGAGTTCCGTAACTCTTTCTCCGTGTCCACTAAACGGAGCTTTGGTCATTTTTCCTTTGAGACATGAATGGCAAGTATCATAAGATGATAATTCGAACGGATTCAAATATCCATCCTTATGTAACTTAGCCAGCCGTGTCGCATTGATATGACCAAGTCTACAATGCCACAAGAAGGATTCGTTCATTTCTGAACTTTTCCTCTTGTGTGTGTTTTGTATATTGAGGACTGTATTTTGATTTAGAATGAATATGCCATTATGTAACGAGCCTGATGCAATCAACTTTTGATCTAGGAATATGTTCATAACATTATCATGTACTACAAAATTATATCCTTCTTTACTTAATAAAGAAACTGATATAATGTTGCATATCATGTTCGGTATATAATAGCACTCATTCAGAATCAGTGTATTACCACTTGGTACTACTAGGTGATATTCGCCAACTGTTTTGGCAGCAACATTTGCCTCATTCCCTACTTGAACAGAATGATCACCTTTTCCCAGTTCTCTATCTTTTCGTAGCCCATGTAACAATTTACATATGTGGGGTCCTGATCCGGTATCTAATACCCAGGACATAGGGTGAACTGAGAAACAGTTCTCAATAACTAACACACCTGAAGAAGATGCATCAACATGCATGTTCTTTTGGGCGGCTAGAGAATCCAGATATTCTCCTATTCTCTGTTCAGTCTTATAACTCTTATAAGAAAGAACGGGTCCAACGTTCCCCTGCTCAGTATAATAAACCGGTTCAGTCAATACATCCATATTATTATCTTGATTATGGCCTGACATGGTCGCTACCTGGAGAGAGAGAGAAGAAAACACTTTAGCGTATGCTCTTGCAAGATTAGATTGGTTATTATCTTATCTAATCAGGATATCTCCCACTGTTTTTATCAAATCTACCCTCAAACCCTAAAAGGTAAGATTAGCCGGGATTAATTACACCCTACAATTTCGTCAATCTTTCAGCCAGATCAGTGTCGGTACTTGAGAGAGGTTCCCCGTGCTTTCGCACGGACCTAATTAAAGTAAACCTCGTTTTCCCAGAGGCGTAACCTCGTTAACACTTTTCTAGACACCTACTTGATCGGCTAATTGTCCTGTGTAAAACTCTCAAAGGAGTAACTCTTATTCGCAGTGGGTATCGGGATCCAACTATCTCATAGGAGGTATGCAATCTCATTGCAAATTTCAACACTTGAAATTCCCGATAATGCTTTTTCCCCTAACGTGCTATGACCTTGACGAATGCCAAACAACTCATAGTCCGCTAGTCAAGTTCAACCCGTACATTTCTTGATTGAATTAAACCCATCCGTACGACCCTTGACGAATGCCAAACAACGCCGTACGAATACCCTAATCCAATCGCATCATATGCTACAGATAAATAGTAAATAGCTACCGTACACTACGCCTTGACGAATGCCAAACAACCGTAGCACGAATACTAAGTAATATCTATCTGAAATGTCGGAGGGCTACGACAGATTTTTCTGAAAACCTATTGCATAATGAACTTGATATCGTTGCAGAATCAAGTGAAATTTTGAAATGGAGTGATTTTGAGGCTTTCATTAGTTTTGCTAAAGAGGTCACACCCGGTGAAGGGATCTCGGCTCTTTCCCCATCGAATGAGGTGCAGGATATATCATATATATCGTTATGCAAAGCAAAACTCTAAAAAGCAATCAAAAGACAAACCGAGTTTTGTAGCATCTGCCAGTTTCGCTCAAGAGGTCACTCCCAGTGAAGGGATATCGGCTCTTTCCTCATCGAATAAGGTGCAGGGTATATCATATATATCGCTATGCAAAGCAAAACTGTAGCTACCCTTTTTATAAAGTTTTGATTCTACAATATCTTTTAGGTTTCTTTTCTTTTTATTAATCTCATTAATAAAAAATCCCATCAGTTTATGCTTCCTAAGCATCACCGAAGAAACGAAAACAGTAATATTTATATATCAGCATATATATATATATATAAGCATTCGTCTCGGGCAGTAATATGATCTCATCACAGAACATTGCAGCAGAAGAATATATATGAAATATTGGATATACTAGGACGTCCGTCTTTTCAATACGAGCCTGTATAAAACACGGATTCCACGGTCGCGATGAATAGCCAAACCCACATCCCTAGACCCCTACGAGAGCGGCAAGTAACACTGCGAATTCTAGGGTTAGGAGACCCGGTCTCGACTCCTCGAGATGGCCTCCCACTGGACCCTAGAACCCGGTTACTTGTGCTCCCCTCCTTGGGTCTACCTAATGCGGAAAAGTAAATAATATATAAGGGTGACATCTACCTCATCCCGGAAGTGCCCCAATAAAAGAATATTACATACAAATGAATTTTACATGAATGAAAATAAAAACCCTCATCTCACATAAAACCCCCGGCTATTCAGAACGCGACGATCCAATATAACATATCACAGCAACACATAATATCACATATCATCAACGTAAGTAAATATGCGCATCCCAATTGTCGTTGACATATAGCAACGAAACCGGCGATATCACATATTACACTTACGGTCACAGAAAAGAAAGTGTAAAACTACAACATTTGGAATCCACAATCACTTTAGACATCGTAAATCCGAAATATCACATACTTCGCATTTCATGCCTAACTCTATGAATTCCACATATTGTATCGCATTCCAGATAAATAGACAGTATTAAACTTTTCGAACAGATAATCAAATACCCAAAATTTCTTAAATATCTCAACACTTGAGCGGAGTTCAAAAGTTCCAGAATACGTCACAGTAGCAACGGTCCAGCCGTAGAAGGGTCAAGCCAACGCCTCACATGTGGCACGCCGTACTGCCCCAAACCCGAAGGTTCAAAAGGCAGTTCAAGACAGTCATATAATCGAGTTAAGGTTTGTTGTCTTCTAGAAGGTCCATCGCGTTACATGCACGTTTTTCCGAAAGATTTAAACCCGAGAAAAATTCAACGCTTGAATGTTTTTCGTGCCGGGAAAAATTGAGTTAATGATATCCGCTCGAACATTTTAACAGTTTCTAAATATCCAGAAATAAAAACGAATTTAAATTTTCCGATCGAATCTTCGATTACAAAATAAACCCCAGATTACTCAGCACTTGAGTCACTTTAAAAATACCCAGAAGCATCAACAAGCACCTACGGACATTACTGCATAAAATACTGTTCACACTTCACTGGTCCCACTGCGGAACCGCCGCCAAAAGTGGGTTGGCGCCGCGCCGCAGTTCCACGGCGGTTGTACGGAATTGTGAGCTCAAATTTTATGGTAATTCTTAGAATTCCCTGCTGATTTTTTTAGGTATTTTTAATACCGAAAAATCACAGTTTTTGAAAAATATCCAGAGAGGGGTTATATTTTGTCGATTCGGATTCGATCAGAGTTTTAACTTCGTAAACACGTCGCCTAATGCTCTAGCTAGGCTCTGATACCACTGTAGGGTTCCTAGGCACTCTAATGAAGGTTCATAAGGCATCAAACATGCCCGAATAAAAATTTAGACGTGCCGAACAACCCAAAGCCGAGATCTTTGCTAGATTATTAGGGTTTAACATGCAAGATAACATCTTTACTACTAAGTGTGAGGGATTACAACCTTTGTAGTCTGCTCCTTCGCTTCACAAGCTCCGAGTAGAAGTCCTTTCGCCGCGATCCATGATCTCCTGGACTCAAGAGAGGTTCCACGACTCGAACGATCCATGAAAGCTTGTCGTATTCCTTATCTCCGATGATCTACGTCGAAGTTGCAATAGCTCAAGCTCTCTCACTCTAATAAGGTGAACACTCTAATCTAATGGGCTAGATTAGATGAGGATGATGGAGTAGTGTTTATGCTTTCTTTTTATATCATTTTCTCACAAGAAATCATCACAAAAGAAATCATAAGTGAGCTCTTTCCAAAACTCAAGAGAGAAGAAGATGATGAATGAAAAATATAATCCTTTTGTGATGAATAGTAGTAAAGAATATATGATAGATTATGGAACCATGGTCAAGGATGAGAAGCTTAACCTTTGTAGAGAATAAACTAGAGCTAGGGTTTGGTTAGGTTAAGTAATGAGTCATGGATAAATATCAACCATAATATCTTAACCAAGACAAAAGCAAAGCTTCTAGATGGTGCAAGAAGAAGCTAACCCAAATCAAACCCTAATCCCTTTTTATCATCCTTAAACATGTTTCATAATAAATCATATCATGTTACTATAATATATATCACATATATATTATATTTGTAACAAAAGAAAATAATACAATTAATATATATCGCATATATATCAATGTATTATCCGGTGAGAAAATGAAATAATAAAGCGAGCCAATATTAGATAATGTAATACAATATATCATATATATCATTATACATTAAATCATCGAATCAACACTTGATCCGACGATCCGGCTATATCGAATATAACCGACTAATATATCATGTACCGATTCATCGAATCAACACTTAATCCGATGCCCCGGTTCATATCTAAATATCACGAGAATATAATACGGTATCTCATATCGCATTATCCTCGGTCCTGCACATATCACATATGTGCCTCTACTCCGTTTTGCCTGAGCCAAGAAACCTCTGTGTAGGACTCTAAAGAATCGTCAATACGCCGGTAGCAGGTGATGATCATATCAAACACCCACAAGCTGCAAGCGGTCAGCTAAACGTAACAGCCACCCAGGTATTGAGCGATCAGAAGATCAACAAGCTAACCTGTCCGTTCTCCTGTGAATCCAATCAGTAACACTCCCGTACAGTCCGGTCTGTTCGTCTGATATGTCGCATATCAAGTCTAGGGGTGGTATACGTCGAACCCCAGTAACCGATAAGTCGTGTCGATGTGAGGCTCATAACAGGTCGAGAAACTACTGGTAACACTTACCAGTATATCTCTATATCAGCCCTGGCCAGGGACTTCCAGTTATAGCCAATCGAACACAGCACAACATCAACTCCCTATACCGGGAGAGACGAATCCCCTCCTATCGCTCATTGCCTCCATGTGATTCGGGACTGTACCCAAAAGCCACCGTTTTGCACGCCCTCTTGGACGTGGTAAGGTGGAAATCAAAGCACAGTGGGAATCACACAACACTCTATGACGATCTCGGGTCTACAGACTACGCTGTACCAGTGTCACCGGAGAACTGCCATCTGACGTGTGGTATATCACCATCTGGGAGTTCTCGGCGAGTCCGTCCAGTGTACCCTGTCTCCACTGAGCACCCGTACACCATCCTTGATGTCAAACACCGATGGATATAGGATCATCCATCGCCCATCATATGGGTCAAGATGCGTATACGCTAGTCTACTCTGGTGTATCGATGCCCTGTCTCGATATACCCTCGACTAGGAACAGTTATAGGATGTACTCATCGACTACCGTGGCCCCACTAGTATGATCTCATCATAGTCCCAGTAGTCGAGTACAGATCCTAGGGGCTTTATCAGCATGTGAGAGAGAGACAGTAAACCAATACAAGTCAACATGTTAAGATAAAGTGAAACCAAATAGCATACTATCATGAAGAGCAAGAAAGTCCTCTCTGTATATATCCAAGCATCCATCATAATATACATCATATGTACAACAATGGCCTCTAGGGCATATACATAACTAACAATCACTTCTATATAGTTGTTAGTTAGGGTTTAGCAAAGATCCGTAAAGTTAGTCGATGTTAGTTTAAACAAAATGATCGTTTTACCTATTCCGTCTCCCCGCTTCATGTAGGGTGTCTAACATCGACTTACAGTAGTATCAGAGCCTAGCTAAACCATAACTAACATGTTAGCAAATTCGTTAGAAATTCAATAGCAAAACGAATCCGAAAAAATATCATTTTCACCATGTTTCTCCCGTTTTTAAAACAGAGTCTAAAAATTTTTCAGGGACCCTTAAAAATACAAGCATGGAATTTTAAGAATTATGAAGAAATTTGGGACTGTGACTCAACCATAGCGCCGCGGAACCGCCGCCGATCCAAGAGATCCGCCACGGATCCGCGACCGAGTTGACTCCGAGTCAATCCAAATTTGCTCAGTTATTCTTCTGTGTTGATATTGTGTTTTCTGGGATGATTTGTTTATGTTCAGGTTTTATGTGCACAAGGAATTATTTGGAGTAGATTCATTTGTGTTTGCTTGATCGAAATTCTAAGATGTTTGGCTAACTTGATTATATCTGTGATGTGTTTAATGTGTTCGTAAACCTTCTCTAACTGCTAGTATGTCGGTTAGTAAGGGTTTGCACATTTTTGTAATGGTTTTTACTGGTTTGTGTTTTTGGACTTGTTGGATTGTCGTGAATGGATAGCCGGGGATGTAAGATGGGTGTTTCTTTCATTCAAATGTAATTTGTAAATTGTTGTAATATTCTTTTGCGGGGCACATCCGGGTTGAGGTTGTAGCCACCGTTGTATTATTTCATTTACTATTTTCTGCTCCTAGGATAGACCCAAGGTGGGGTGCACAAACTACCGGGTACTTTGAAGTGTTTAGTGGCCTACTCACGTTGTTGAGGGAGACCGCTTCACTTCAGGTACTTGGCGGGTAGTTTGCCATACCCGTAGGGGTCTAGGGTAGGGGTTTGGCTTTTCATCGCGACTGTGTAATCCGTCTTTCTTTGCAGGCTCAAAAGGAATGCGGATTCGTAGAAAATCCAATATGTTCATCTGTGATCTGGAATACCTATTATTGCGTCTGACGAATGTACAATATCTATATATGATATCTATGATAGGGCTCAATTGTCATGAGCCCTATCTTAATAGTCATGAAAAGATGTTAGAAATCACATCATCCCTCAATAAAACATCGTCTTTATTCTTCATTCCTACCTTTTATCCAAACATCGATCATATACCCCTACGTGTGTGAATAAAACATCCTTACACTCGGAGAATTCAATTCAAGCTATCATACTCTTGTCCATCTGCCTCAGTACTTTTTAATTTGATGAATATTTAGATTTGCTCACACATTTTCATACGACCGTTAATACTTCTTGAGGTACTAACCGACCGATTACTCATGTGCTTGCTGATTAGGTGATAGTATTTTCCTCGTCGTGCACCACCTAAGGTTTAGCAGTGACTCCCAAACCAGTTGGTCTAAGGCACTAGGTGATGAAGCACTCTCGCTATATTTTTTTATTTCTACCTTGGCGATAACAAACCAGTGTTCATTTTTTTTTCTTTTCACCATTTTTATATTTTCTTCATCATTTTTTTTTATTTCCTTCATACTTTGGCTTTTAGACAAGAGCATTTCAAGGTATCCTCTACTATCCCGAGTTTCAAGACGTGTGTAAGTGCATATAGTAGGGTATCAACATTCAGATGTTTGGTTTCCAGAATAGAAATTATTTTTCAGACTTATTTTTATTCTCAGATTAGTGACTTCCTTCATCTTACTAACCCTTGGGACAACGGCTCATAACTACTTATTACTAGTTCGTTTAAGAAAGCTTCTAATTTTCTTGGTTTTCTTAAACTATTCCTATCTTTTGGATGTAATTTTTCATTTTCTACTCTTTTGTTATAAAAGAAAAAAAAATTAAATTTTTTTTTGAAAATGTTGTGCTTATGCAAAGTATGATGCAAATGATGCGTAAATAAGCACAAACCTCCCCCAAACTTGTTTTCAACAGTGTCCTCACTGTTGCTATCTGCTGGATCACAAAAACCTGTAAGTTTGGGAGGACATTATTAATAGAGGCAAGAATATATGAAAGTGAAAATCCTCCCCCAAACTTATTTTTGGCTCACAAATTTGAGAACAAAAGTTATGTTCAAGAGCCAAAAATATAAAAACCCCCCCCTCAAACATGTGTTAGATAATATGAAGCATTTTAAGAGGGGGTGAGTCATTTGGTCAAAGTAAGACTTTACAAAGACCAAAAGTTAACACCAACCATTCAAAGATTTTATCAGTATAGCGTATAGGTCGGTGGAAGAATGTGTTGTATCAAGTGAAGAAAAAATGGGGAAGGGATAAGAAGTGGTCAGGAAAGGGTTTGAAATTAGAGAAAAGAAAGAATGAGGATGAATGTGAATGATTAGGAAGAAGAAATGGTGACGGTTCAACCTATATAGGTGGAGATTGATCAATCACAAAATCTGTATTGTTTAAAAATTCAAGTTCGTTAGCAAAAAGTTCTTCAAAATTTTTATCAATGGTGTGATTGAACATTTTGCTGTCAAAGAGTTTTGTGCCAGAATTTATCCTACTTGATTCATCAAAAATCATTGAGGTAGAGGACTTGAAAAACTCATCTACCTCATTTTCAAAAATATCCAAATCAAGTTGAATTTCTGGTATTATTGAACTTGAATTAACGGATTGTGATTCATCAAAACGCACTAAAACTATAGGAACAGAAGAAGAGACGGAGAAAATAGAAGGTGAAATGGGTAAACAAATTAGTGTGTCGAGTGTTTCTGTACCAGATGTGGAAGATGGAGGCTGTATTTCTTCGGGTATACCTTTATCATCAACTTCAAGACATATTTGGGGTTCGGGAAGAATTAAAGGTTCAAGATGATGACCACAAGGAAGTGAAAGGATCTGATGAATTGGTGGGACAAAATCATCCAAAATTTCGGGTTCATCAATCAATATATCCCTAACGTTAATCACCTCATTCAAGTGAAGGTTAGAATTCTCAAACACTTCATCAAAAGTATGGTTTTCAATCAGTTTTGATTCAAGAGTGGAGGTGTAGAGATCACAAGGGTTAGGTATGATTTCACTTGAAATGGACCCTTCACAGTCAGGTAAATCAAACACTACAAAGTCACACAACTTATCAGATATTCTATCTTCAATTGATGAATCATTTGGTGTACTTGATGAATCTATGAAACTGGAGTTTTGGATTTCAGTTTGGAGTGGGGAGGTTTGATTAGGAAGGGTGTACAGTTCCGTCTCACTACCCAAATTCTCATTTTGTCCTATACCCGAATCATATACTGAAAAATTTTGGGCAGGTTTGAAATTCTTTGCTTGCATCCACTCTGTTGTTTCCTTCCTAATTTGGTTCGACAGTTCCAGAAATTTTTCTAATGTCTGCTCCAGACTAGTCTTGGGTTGATAAGGGGTTTCAGTATAAGATTGAAATTCCTGTGGATAATTAAAACTCCCAAATGACTGATTAGAAGAACTATCTAGAGAAGGTGGAAAAGTCGGATTGGATTGATAGTAATAGAATGGTTGCGAAAATTGGGTAGGAGTAGGATCAACATTATAATAAGAAGAATATTGATATTGGTCAGGGTTGAAACTTTGGCCTCTAGCCCTAACTATATGCTCAGCAATGGACATGCGTCTAGAGGCATTCTCATATGGAGTATCAACAGAAACAAGTGTAGAATTAGGATACTATTGATAGGACATGGATTGAGCTCGCCAACTGTTTCTTTTCACTTGTTCAATCCGATCTCTTAAGGACATGGGAGAGTCGGACGGTATACCGAAGGGATTACGAAAACAAGAGATATCTGGTTGTGGACAGCAAAGCTCGGCAAGTGTTCTTCTGTTTAGGTCACCCATTATAAGAAGAGAAGAAGGAGGAATGGGTAAAAAGGGGAGAAAATAATTGGTTTGTTTTGAAAAATGACGGATTTAGACAAATCACACAAAAATACACAAACAACCCTAGAACTATGGTTACCTAGGTCCAGTCTCTAGACCGCTCCTAGACCTCCAAAGGACAAGCCGTAGGATCAATCCTCTACCGCCTCTTTACTACCCTTGTAGCCAGGTAAGTGCCAGGTGAGTGGGAGGCTCCCCACTACGAAAGTAGTGGTCTTAATTAAGTAACCACTCGCCTTAGACACACTTGCCTAGACACCACAAAAGTAATGCGGATAAGCGATAGATTACCCACGACCTTCCTCTGTCCTTATTGAGCGCGACAGTCCTTAGAGTCTGGTCTAGATATTTTTTAAATTAATGTAGGGTTGATGCAGATGCTCGGTTTGTGATTTGTGGGGCTTAGGAAGGGTGATGAAATCCCTACCTAATCTGAATTTTGGTCTTGCCCCTTAAAAATCCGTATTAAAATATGAAATAACAAAACTTTGCAAAAAGATTTTTGAGCGGCGATATTTCGCAAAGAATCCTGCAGAAAAGATATTTTATTGGATTTCAGAGGAGAGAGAAAAATATACCAGAGAAGTTTTCAGCCCTAAATCTCCTCTCCCGCCGCTCTTCCGCCGCCAAATGAGCTCCTTTGTCGCGGTTCCACCGCTGGGTGGAGGGATCAGGTGGTGAAAGTTTGCTCCGTGGCCTTCTGTACTCCTCTGGATCTCCTAGAATGTCTCTGTCTTTCTGTTTCCAAAAGTCTGCGACTCCAGATCCCCTCGCAAAATTCACACAATAATCGTTAAATATACAATTTGCAGTTTTGTTTTATTTATGATATTGATCGTATAAGAATTCAACACAAATAGTAAGAATAAAAAATTACGCACGTATCCCCGGCAACGGCGCCATTTGATTGATATGAAAAAGTGTTTGTAGTAACCGCAATCAATAACGGTGTCGCGTGTAGCTAGACCGAGATGAGTACGGGTCGTCCTCTGGGAAATGTGGAACCTTTTACTCTTACTTTAGGCGTGTTGAGAAAGAGAGGAGGAAGAATAAAGAGGATTGTAGAATGGTTGTAGGATCTAGATCGACGTTAAACAAGAATGCAAAATATAGATCTAGATTAACTACGGATGTAAGTTTATATAAGAAGAGGGCTTGTAGGGTTCATTAGGATTTAGTAGTTAAGGATGATTAATTAAAAATTACTCTTTCTATCCTTTAATAGATTTAAAACTAGAACGACAGTGATGCGTGTAGATTAGGGTTTCTGGAGGGAAAAGGAATCCCACTCTTAACCCCTATCTCGACACGGAACTCCGTTCATATCTAGCCTTTACCAAAACAATCATTAATCTAATCTCTAATCGCGGTCGAGACTAACAATGAATTGGTAGCGCGCCCGATTAGGATGTTAATGATTCTTTTGATAAAGTTTATAAACTTTATAGGACGTAAAAAGAGTTTAGATATTTTCATCATCCATTAACCTACCCTAATCCTTCGAACCCTAACAAGCGGAGAATTACTCGCACATGTTGGGAGAAAAAGAGATGGAGAGAAAATGCATAATTAAACTACAAAGAAATAGAATAGGAAAAAGAGCTACCTTTATTAATCAACAATATTCATTACACTTTGATTCCTTAGAAAATGATTACAAATCCTAGTTTTGCTTCTCGATCTCTTCTAAGGAAGTAGATGAACCGTTGATGATCAGCCTGGATGCGTGAGCCGTCTTGGACTTCGTGATCTCATCGGCTTGATGATTTTTCCAAGGGGCTCTCGATCCTTATTTATACTCTAAAAGCCAGAACCCTAGCTTCCAAATTTGGAACTCAACAGTTAAGATTTTCCCACCCAAATCGCAGCGCACAAATCTTCCAAACCGCGGCAGATCCACGGTCAACGGGTAGGTTTGACCGCGGATCCGCGGTCTTGTGTGTTGATCGTTGGATTTTGTCTTCTGGGCTTTTCTCCTGGTGACACGTGGAGATCTCTGGAATCTCAGGAAACTGAAAATCTTCTCGTAGTTGCTGCCAGACTTGATTTCTTAGTTTGCTTTCTTAATTAGGCAGGTTTGCTTTAACAACTTGATTTCCTTGATTTTAGTCCTGAAAATTCTGCACAGCAACTCAAATGATATTTAGTAGAGTTTTTTTATTAAGATTTGGTCAATGATATTTTTGCGTACATTTTCCTACCAAATGTTAATTATAATATATCAACACATGAAAAATAGTATTTTTACAGATAAACCCTCATATGTATGATATATTATAATAAAGACCTTTTCTAATATAGAAATAGTAGGAAAAATGTAATAACAAATGTGCAGTTTTATCAACTGAACAGGCGTCACTTATGTTTTGCACCCACGCTAGCCCAGCCCCCGCTCTGTTGTTAGTTAAGTAACCTAACGGGTGAATGACGGGGCCCAGTGGCGAATGCGGATGGCATAAGAGGACGTTGTATTTTCGTAGTTTTCTGCAATGATAGGTTAATTGATGGGACGCATTATATTAATGCAAAGAAAATAAACCAAAGTTGAATTGTTGGAACAGTTTAAAGGAAACCACTCGGTTATTTTTAAAACAAAAGATATTTTTAATTGTGGAGCTTAACCACTCCTTTTAAAAGCTATCAGGTTCCTTCGATCATATCAAGTTCACTACGTTCACGGTTTCGCCAAAATCATTCGTAGCCCTCCGTCATTTCATTTGGGTATTCAGTAGTATTCAAGCTATGTATTTTGATCAACGCCAAGGCATAGTGTTTGGTAGCTGCTGGGTATTCATTTGTTGCATAGATAGATGAGTTGGTTTGGGACAGTCGTATTACCATTTGGCCAACGTCAGGGGTATGTACGGATGGGTTCAAATTAACAAGACAATGATGGGTAGAACTTGACATGTGACTTATGACATTTTGACCAACGCCAAGGCCATAAGAGCATGGGGCAGAAATTTATATCGGGAATTTCTAAAGAAACTGAAATTTGCTGAGAGTAGCATACCATTTGGACTGTGATAATTTTGGTAGGATTCCTTCAGCTTTATCACACGATGATATTTGGATCCCGATCCTCTGTGAGTATCCGCTACTCATCAGAAGATTCGTCAGTTAACGATCAATGCTATAAACCAAATAGGTGTCGAGAAAGGTGTCAGCGGGGCTACGCCCCCAGAGAAAAGAGGTTATTTAATTAAGAAACTTCGCGAAAACGTCGTAAAACCTCCCTCGAAGTACCGACACCGGCCTGGCTGAACGGTTAAGCAAGAATTGTACGGTGAGAATAGTCCTGACTAGTTCTTCCTTTTTGGTTTGAGGAGGGATTCGAGAAACAGTGGGAGCCATCCAGTTTAGATAAACTAAAAACCACTCTAAACTTGCAAGAGCATCATGCTAAAGTGTTCCCTCACTCTCTCAATTGCAGCGACCCAGAACATGACAGGCCTTAAGTTGCTATTAGATAAAAATATTTTGACAGGGCCAAACTATAAAGATTGGTTCCGGAATGTTAAGATGGTTATTACCTATGACAAATTGGGGTATGTCCTCACTACAAAGGCCCCTGCCGTCCCAGGTCTTGAATCCAGTGTCGCGGATAAGGAAATCCGCAAGACCTGGGAGTTAGATTGCGCGAAGGCCAAATGCATCGTGCTTGCCTCTATGAATAATGAACATCAGAGGAGGCACGAGAATATGGATTTAGAATCCATATTTCTCCACACCAAGGAACTGTATGGAGAGCAATCTCGTATAGCTAGATACGAGACCTCGAAGAACTTGTTTCAGTTGAGGATGGCCGTCGGATCATCTGTAGGAGAACATGTCCTTAAGATGATTGGCTATATTGAAGAGCTCGCAGACCTCGGGACAAAATTAGAGAATGACCTGTATACAGACTTGATTCTCCAGTCCCTTCCTTCCACCTACGCCCGGTTTATTCTGAATTTCAACATTCAAGGAAAAAAAGTTGAACTTCCAGAACTTCTTAACATGTTGAGGAGTGCAGAGGGCACCTTGCAGAAAGCAAGGGAAACACCCACTGTGTTTGTTCGCGGTGTTTCCTCTTCCAGGTCTAAGGCAAGGGCCATAGGAAGGAAGAAGAAGGCAGCTACCAAACCAAGAGGTAGTGTTGGTAAGGTGGGAGTTAAGAGAAAAGCAAAAGTTGCGGTGCCAGTAGTGGCAAAGGACGAGTGCTTCCACTGTCGTAGGAAAGGCCATTAGAAGAAAGATTGCAAAGTTTGGATTGCCAAGAACCAGGAACCGAAGCAAGCTGTGGTTTCGACTTCAGGTATGTTTGTAATTGAAAATTGTCTGTCAATCAACTCTACTTCCTGGGTATTGGATGCCGGATCAGGATCTCATATATGCAATTCATTGCAGGCACTGAGAAACCGTAGAGTGCTAAAGGTTGGTGATATGACCCTCCAGGTTGCTAACGGAGCTAGCGTGGGTGCTGTGTCCGTAGGGGATTATCACCTTGGATTGACGAGTGGACATATTTTGGTTTTACATAACTGTTTTTGTGTACCCAGTTTAACGTGTAATATCATATCAGTATCGTTGTTATTGAAAGAAGGTTATGATTTCACGTTTGTAAGCGATGTTGTTAACATCCACCTTAATCATGATTTGATTGGGTCCGGTACACTAGATAACGGTATATACATATTAAACCAATTACAGATTTTCAATGTCCAGAACACACTAAAAAGAAAGTATCCAGATATAAATAAGGCTTTCTTATGGCATTGTAGACTAGGTCACATCAATGAAACAAAGTTAACTAAGTTATTAGAGAAGGATATTTGGATCCGTTCGAATATCAATCTTATGCCACTTGTCAATCATGTCTCAGAGGAAAGATGACAAAGACTCCATTCACTGGACATGGAGTAAGAGCGAGCGAGCTCTTAGGACTCATACACAGCGATGTATGTGGTCCAATTTCTACACATGCAAGAGGCGGTAATTCATATTTCATTACTTTTACGGATGATTACTCTAGGTATGGATTCATTTTCTTAATGAAACATAAATCTGAGGCCTTTGAGAAATTCCAAGAATATAAGAATGAAATAGAAAACCAAACCGGCAAAAGTATCAAGACACTGAGATCTGATCGAGATGGTGAATACTTAAGTGCCGAGTTCCTGAGTTACCTAAAAGAGAAAGGAATTCTCTCTCAGCTTACTCCTCCATACACTCCACAGCATAACGGTATATCGGAAAGATGGAACCAAACCCTATTGGATATGGTACGTTCCATGATGAGTAATGCTGAGTTACCGCGATCTTTCTGGGGTTATGCGCTAGAATCGGCTGCATATATTTTGAACAGGGTTCCTACCAAGACTGTGCCTACCACACCATATCAGATGTGGAGTGGGAAGAAACCCTATCTTCAGTATCTGAAGATATGGGGATGTCCAGCTTTTGTTAAAAAGCAGCATGCGAATAAGCTCGAGGCACGATCAGTACAGTGTAAGTTTGTGGGATATCCAAAGAACTCCAAGGGGTATTTTTTCTATTACGCAGAGGAACAAAAGGTTTTTGTTTCTCGTAATGCCCATTTTATAGAACAGCGGTTTTTAGAAAAGGATACAAGTGGGAGCGAAATAGAACTGGAAGAAATTTCAGAACCACAAACTACTACTGAAAGTTTGGTAGAACCAGAAGTTCAAGAAGAACAGGACATTCCCCCACCCCTCCGCAGGAGTAGTAGGCCGTCTCATCCGCCTGAGAGATACTACGGTTTTC
This sequence comes from Agapanthus africanus, assembly GCA_030015575.1. Lineage (NCBI taxonomy): Eukaryota > Viridiplantae > Streptophyta > Magnoliopsida > Asparagales > Amaryllidaceae > Agapanthus > Agapanthus africanus. Next base: position 549,834,681 of record CM057345.1, read on the forward strand.
TCATAGACGGGGATAGAGAGAATTGCGTCATTGATAATGATGAACCTACTAGCTTCCAGCAGGCCATCCAGAGTGGCGACTCAGTAAGATGGCTGGATGCAATGCGGACCGAGATAGAGTCCATGTACACCAACAAAGTATGGACTTTGGACTTTGCTCCAGATAGGGTAAAACCCATAGGATGCAAATGGATCTTCAAGAAAAAGATTGGTGTAAATAGACAGGTGGAAACCTATAAGGCTAGACTTGTTGTAAAGGGTTTTCGTCAAAGACCTGGTTTGGACTATGACGAAACTTTTTCCCCAGTGGCTATGCTCAAATCCATTCGAATCCTTCTTGCCATTACTTCCTCTATGATTATGAGATCTGGCAGATGGATGTAAAGACGGTTTTTCTAAATGGTAATTTAGAAGAGTGTGTCTATATGGATCAGCCAGAAGGTTTCAATCAGAGTGGGAGTAGCGGGAAAGTGTGCAAGTTGCTTAAGTCCATTTATGAACTGAAGCAGGCATTGCGGAGTTGGAATATCTGTTTTAATGAAACGATCAAAGAAAATGACTTTATCAAAAATCCAGATGAACCATGTATTTATAGTAAAATTGTAGCACGAACTGTCGTATTCCTCGTCTTGTACGTGGATGACATTCTCTTGATAGGAAATGACATTCCTATGCTACAATATGTCAAAGGATTCTTGTCACACAGGTTTTCCATGAAAGACCTGGGTGATGCCTCTTACATACTGGGGATCCATATCTATCGTGATAGATCTAAGAGAATGTTGGGACTTTCGCAGTCCAGGTATATCAACACTATACTGAAAAGATTCAGTATGGAAGATTCTAAGCGCAGTAGTTTACCGGCTTGTCACGGAATCACCCTATCCAAAGAGATGTCTCCCAAGACTAATTTAGAAAGGGATCGCATGTCGGTTATACCCTATGCTTTTGCGGTAGGCTCTATAATGTATGCGATGTTGTGCACCAGACCAGATTTAGCTTACGCACTAAGCGTGGTAAGCCGGTATCAGTCAGACCCAGGGGAGAAGCACTGGATAGCAGTAAAGAACATTCTCAAGTACCTGAGAAGGACTAAGGAGATGTTCTTGGTTTACGGCGGAAAAGACCTCAAGATCGAGGCCTTTGCTGATTCCAGCTTCCAGAGTGACAAGGATGACTCCAAGTCCATGTCAGGTTATGTCTTTACCCTCAATGGAGGGGCGGTGTGCTGGAAGTGTTCCAAGCAGGACACCGTTGCTGACTCGACGATGGAAGCGGAGTATATCACTGCTTGCGATGCCGCAAAAGAAGCGGTCTGGATAAAGAAGTTCCTCACAGAACTTCAGGTGGTTCTATCCATTGTTGATCCAATACCTCTGTATTGTGACAACAACGGGGCTATAGCTTTAGCAAAGGAACCCAGGTCCCATCAGAAGTCCAGACACATCTTAAGGCGGTATCACCTGATCAGGGATATCATAGATCGCCGGGAGATCGAGGTCCGGAGAGTTGCTACAGAGGAGAACATTGTAGATCCATTCACAAAGGCCTTACCTCAGACGCAGTTCGAGAGACTATCAGAGATGATAGGTCTTCAATACGCCGGTACATAGCCCTAGTGCAAGTGGGAGATTGTTAGTGTATATGCCCTAGGGGCCATTATTGTATCATACTAGCTTGTATATTACTTAATGGAAGCTTGGGATATTCACAGTTATATTAACAGTCTTGCTAAATATGGTAGTATGCTACTTGGTTTATGTCTATCTTAATATGTGTATATGTTAGCATATCACGAATACATATTGATAGAACCCTTAGGATCTTGCTTGACTACCAGCATTGTGATGGCAGTCACACTGGTGGGGGCTGGGTAGTCTACAAGCACATCCTTTTTCAGGTCCCTAGTCGTAAGATTATCGAGACAGGGCATCGATACTCCGGAGTAGATTAGTGTGTACGCTTCTCATCCCAGCAGGGGAATGGTCTGTCCCACAGCCATTAGTACGTTGTACTGGAGATAGTATACAGGTGCTCGTTGGGTTACGGGTACACCGGACAGGACTCGCAGGGAACTGTTGGTTGGTATTATACCCGTCGTCAGTTAACAGTTCAGGTGACATGAGTACAGCATAGTCCGCAGACTTGACACTGTTACTTCGTCTCGAGTGTGTTCCCACTGTTCTTAGATTGCTACCCTACCACGGCTCAAAGGAGTCATGCAAACAGGTAGCAGTTGGGTGCAGTCCCGAAGCACTTGGAGGCAGTGGCGGTTAGATAGGATTCGTCTCTCCTGGTATTGGGAGTTGATATCGCGCTGTGTTTGGAGAGCCATTACGCAAAGTCCCTGGCCAGGGCAAACGAGATTTACTGGTAGGATTTCCAATAGCTTCTCAAGGTATAATGGGCTTCACTCCGACATGACTTATACCGCTTTTAGGGGACTGACGCTTGCCGCCCCCTAGGCCCGATATGCGATAGTCTTAGACGAACAGACCGGACAGTACGGAGATTGTCACATCGGGCTCAGTAGGAGTTCGGATGGGTTTCCTCATCGTCCTTCTTATCGACATCTATCTGGGGACCGTTATGTACAGCTAGTACCGCTTGCGGCCTGTGGTTAAACCCACTGCCAGCGTAGTAGTCGAGTCTTTAGAGTCCCACACAGAGAGTTTCCCTGCTTCAGGCGAAACGATGTAGAGGTCGTATGGTTTTACGACAAGGTTCGGACACATACATTTTTTTATGCACGTACGATGTTCGGACAGTTTTTACTAGCGGGCTTTAGTTTAAGCCAGATTCTAGTATTGGATTATTGGATTTATACAGTCTCAGCATTTCCGTGTTTTCACGGATGGGGGGGCATTCTCGTAATTAGTCGAGAAGCTTCTAGATGATTGATGAGTTGGAGGGCTTAGGTGTTATTTGTATTAAATGGATTAGTGACTCATGGTGTGATTCATCCAAATGAGTTAATGAAATATTTATTGCTTAATGACTTATGAGATGATTCACCCAAAGAGAGTTAATGAAGCATGATTGATATTATTATTATGTTATTCATTTTAATAATTATCATGCTTCATATATTCTAAAATGAGACATAATTCATTATCATTCTCACTCACACCTTCTCTCTCCTCAAGCTCTCTCTCTTCAAAGTACTAACCCTAATCCTCTCATGTGTTGAGATCGTAAGGTTAGCAAGACTAATAGATCCCTAATCCACTTCTATATCCTCTAGGTTTCTTTGATTAGCACTCATAGTCACCTAGTTACCTCAAGTGAGAGGTTAAAGCTTGGAGAAGCAACTCTCGGGTGGATCTTCTATCATATCGAGGAGGCCGACGAAGAGGTGATCAACGAGAACAAGAAGGACTTGATTCATTAGGTATAATCATCTATCATAGTAGCTAATCACTTCTATATAGTTGTTAGTTAGGGTTTAGCAAAGATCCGTAAAGTTAGTCGATATTAGTTTTAAAAAAATGATTGTTTTACCTATTCTGCCTCCCCGCTTCATGTAGGGTGTCTAACGTCGACTTACACTTCAGGGGCAGGAATGGCTATCCGCTTCGGGATAAGCTCTTCAGGAATTGTGGGCTTCTTCATGGGCCCATCTGAGCTTCGGCCCAGTCTGTTGAAAACTGAGGCAGTGGGCTTGGTCGACCCGTTGAGAGGGGCTGCAGTAGTGGCAAGCCGATCAAAGACCGACTTCTTCGAAGCCTCTTGCGATGGAAGTAGGGCGTTGAAGCTCATGGGTGGGAGCATGGTCCCAAAGAATAGCCCAGTGGTGGCTTGGGTCACTTGTTCCACCGGCATTGTGAAAAGAGAGGCCGCTTGGGGCCCGTAGGTTACTCCTCCAAACGGGACAGAGCGAGAGTTGCAGTTGCAGTTAGTGCAGTTTGAAGCCATTGATCTTCTTTTTTCTGCACGGAGCAAGATACCAAATCTTAGTACTTCACATCCAAAGGCAACCATGTCAAACCGTGATTCGTTCTTGAAACACGACACACGAAGTGTGGAGTGGAAAGAGGAAAAGGTCCCACCGGGCATGCCAGAATCTGTTCTCCGCCGAAAGACGCGACCGGGACGTTGGGATGTCCGGCCTGAACTTCGAGGGCAGATGCTATTTGGTGCTATCCGTCCACCTCTCCGAAAATGCTAAGTTGATTTATGACACCATGTATCGATGGTTTAAACGGATGCGGCCGAGGTAGCAGACTTCGTCAGATTCCCCCTCGTTGAGGGGTTTTTGATTGTGGGGACGCTCTTCCGTGCAGGCGCAATCCCCTGCAGTTAATTACGCTACCGCATCGCGGTAACCACTTTCTCCTTCTCCAGATGGTCACTTCGTGTCGTGTATATTTATTTTGTTTTTGGTTGCCCGTGGATTGTATATGGAGACTAATTTATGTTGTCGCCCGTAGGGCGTGGATTAGTCCAAATCCGTATCTTCTTAGATTTGGGTTTGGGGTTGGGTTTAAGGATACGTTAGTCTTATTTGAGACTAAGATCAACTTAAACGTTTGTTAAGGATACGTTAGTCTAATTTCAGACTAAGATCAACTTAACGGGATCATTTAGATCCGACAAAAGAGCATTTGGGCTCTATTGTTTAGTTTAGGGATATTGCGGTCCATTATTAGTTTAAGGACATTATGGTCCAAGGTTAAGAACATCATAGTCCATAGGCTTAAGGACCCTACATTCCGAGGTTAAGGACATCATAGTCCATGGGCTTAAGGACCCTACAGTCCGAGGTTAAGGACATCATAGTCCATGGGCTTAAGGACCCCACAGTCCGAGATTAAGGACATCATAGTCCATGGGTTTAAGGACCCTACAGTCCGAGGTTAAGGACATCATAGTCCATGGGTTTAAGGACCCCACAATCCGTGGAATGTCTGGTTGTCGGGACCCATCACCTCTCTGAAGACGTTGAAGGATTACAATGACAAATATCAGAGGAGTGAAGAGATGTACCCTTGAACCAATATTGGTTGGGGGATCTGTAGTTAGATTGATTTAAGGATCGTTAATCTCGTTTGAGATCAAGATCAACTTAAATGCTTGTTAAGGATACATTAGTCTAAATTTAGACTAAGGTCTACTTAACAGGATCATTTAGATCCAACAAAAGAGCATTTGGGCTCTATTGTTTAGTTTAGGGACATTGCGGTCCAAGTTCAGATGCAAACATGGATTTAGAAATACACCAGATAGTTATTGGCCATTGGAACCCACCACCTCTCTGAAGACATTGAAGAATTACAACGACATGCATCAGAGGTGTGGAGAGATGCACCCTTGAACCAAAGTTGTCTGAAAGGCTCTGGGTTCTACTTTGAATGTCATATGAGATGACCAATTTTGGAAGACAAAAGTGTGTTTAAGGTTCAGTCAAAAGGGGGTACTGCCTCTGGAAAACTTGGCTAGTTCAAGCTAAGATTGGCTTGGATATAGTGTTAAACACTAGAGTACACTCGGCTATCACGTGCTCCCACGTGATAGCTTAAAATAGTGTTAAACACTAAGGATGCAGCGCACAAAACAGTGTTGGGCCCAAACTTCCTTTATTTTATTCTCAGGATATGCAGGTAAGTGTTAAACACATTAGTCTTCACGGCCATCACGTGTGGGCACTTGATGGGTACCCATGCACTGGATATTAAAAGGATTTACTAGGGGTCACATGGGGACACGTGAGGGTGCCCATGCATTGGATTTTAATCCTTCAGTTCTTTCTATCTTCTAATTTTTAAAGAGGTGTTTGTCAGGGGTCATGTAAGGACACGTGAGGGCGCCCAAAGTCTGTTTTGCCTTTATTTTGAGAATTTTGTTCAAGGGTCACGTGAGAGCACGTGACCCAATCTCATTCATTCTTTTTTTACCATTTAGGGGAAGGTCTTGTGTTTCCACGTGATCAGGTTGGGTACTTGATCTTTTTACGTGCAGGGAGAGATGAATCCTTTGTAGAATTAAATTCTCTTATAGAGTTAAACACTAATTTTATTTAAAGGAATTAAATTCCTATATGTCCGAAAGAATTAATTTCTTTAAACTCAATTCTCCCTCTAAGTTTTGGATCTGCATGGCAGAATCTCCCCGATGAGAATTAAATTCTCAACTTATGGGGAGATCTGGTTCTGCAGATCTATTACCATGGAGAAGAACTAAGTTCTTATATTTGTTAGTGTATATACTCTAGGGGCCATTATTGTATCATACTAGCTTGTATATTATTTAATGGAAGCTTGGGATATTCACAGTTGTATTAACAGTCTTGCTCAACATAGTAGTATGCTATTTGGTTTATATCTATCTTAATATTTGTATATGTTTCTTTTAGCATATCACGAATACATATTGATAGAGCCCTTAGGATCTTACTTGACTACCAGCGTTGTGATGGCAGTCACACTAGTGGGGGCTGGGTAGTCTACAAGCACATCCTTTTTCAGGTCCCTAGTCGTAGGATTATCGAAACAGGGTATCGATACTCCGGAGTAGACTAGTGTGTACACTTCTCATCCCAGTTGGGGAGATGGTCTATCCCACAGCCATCAGTACGTCATACTGGAGATAGTATGCAGGTGCTCGTTGGGTTACGGGTACACCGGACAGGACTCACAGGGAACTGTTGGTTGGTATTATACCCGTCGTCAATTAACAGTTCCCAGGTGACATGAGTACAGCATAGTCCGTAGACTTGACACTGCTGCTTCGCCTCAAGTGTGTTCCCACTGTTCTTAGATTGTTACCCTACCATGGCTCAAAGGAGTCATGCAAACAGGTGGCAGTTAGGTGCAGTCCCGAAGCACTTGGAAGCAGTGGCGGTTAGATAGGATTCGTCTCTCCCGGTATTGGGAGTTGATATCGCACTGTGTTTGGAGAGCCATTACGCAAAGTCCCTGGCCAGGGCAAGCGAGATTTACTGGTAGATTTTCCAGTAGCTTCTCAAGGTGTAATGGGCTTCACTCCAACATGACTTATACCGCTTTTAGGGGACTGGCGCTTGCCGTCCCCTAGGCCCGATATGCGATAGTCCTAGACGAACAGACCGGATTGTACGGAGATTGTCACATCAGGCTCAGTAGGAGTTCAGATGGTTTCCTCATCGGCCTTCTTATCGACATCTACTTGGGGACCGTTACGTACAGCTAGTACCGCTTGCGGTCTGTAGTTAAACCCACTGCCAGCATAGTGTCGAGTCTTTAGAGTCCCACACAGAGAGTTTCCCTGCTTCAGGCGAAACGATATAGAGGTCGTATGGTTTTACGACAGGGTTCGGACATATACGTGTATTTATGCACATATGATATTCGGACAGATTATACTAGCAGGCTTTAGTTTAAGCCAGATTCTAGTATTAGATTATTGGATTTATACAGTCTCAGTATATCCGTGTTTTTCGTAAATATGGATGGGAGGGGCATTCTCGTAATTAGTCGAGAAGCTTCTAGAAGAAAAGTGACTCATTAGTTTTAATTCATTTGTGAATTAAACTTAATGAGGTGGAGAGCTTATGTGTTATTATCATTAATTGCACCATGACTCATGAGATAATTCATCTCAAGAATTAAATGAAGCATGGATGATATTTGTGCAAGATATTTTTATGCTTCATAATATTTAAAGTGAGAAGGGTTCAATTCATAATTAACATACACACTCTCTCTCCTCAAGCTCTCCTCTTCTAAAACCTAACCCTAATCCTCTCATGTTTTGAGATCCCAAGGGTTAGAAAGACTAATAGATCCTTAATCCACTTCTATATTTTCTAGGTCACTTGGATTAGCAATCCTAGCCACTTAGTTACCTCAAGTTAGAGGTTGAAGTTTGAAGAAGGAACTCTCGGGTGGATCTTCTATCACATCGAGGAGGCCGACGAGGAGGTGAACAACAAGAACAAGAAGGACTAGTATCTTGAGGTATAATCATCTATCATAGTAGTTTATCACTTCTAGATAGTTTATTAGTTAGGGTTTAGGAAAGATCCGTAAAATTAGTCAATGTTACCTTGAACAAATGATTGTTTTACCTATTCCGCCTCCCCGCATCTTGTGGGGTGTGTAACGTCGACTTACGGTGGTATTAGAGCCTAGCTAAACCATAACTAACATGTTGGCAAAGTTTTTAGAAATTCGATCGTAAAATAATCCCCAAAAACCGACGTATTCACTAAGTTTCTGCCGTTTTTAAAATGGGGTCTAAAAATTTTTCAGGGACCCTTAAAAATACAAGCAGGGTTTTTTATGAATTGTGAAGAAATTTGGAATCGTGACTCATCCAAACCACCACGGAACCACGGCCGATCTAAGCGATTCGCCGCGGATCCGCGGCCGAGTTGACACCGAGTCAACCCAAATTTGCTCAGTTATTCTTCTGTGTCGATGTTGTGTTTTCTGGGATATTTTGTTTTTGCTCAGGTTTTCTGTGCACAGAGAATTGTTTGGAGTAGATTCATATGTGTTGCTTGATCGAAATTCTAAGAACTTTGGCTAACTGGATTATATCTGTGTTTTGATTAATGTGTTTGTAAACCTCCCCTAATTGCTAGTATGTCAGTTAGTAGGGGGTTGCACATTTCTATAATGGTTACTTTATGTTTGTGGATATGAACTTGTTGGATTGTCGTGATGATTAGCCGGGGATGTGAGAAGAGAGTTTCTTTCATTCATTTGTAAATTGTAATTTGTTGTAATATTCTTTTGCGGGCACATCCAGGTTAAGGTTGTAGCCACCGTTGTATTATTTCATTTACTGTTTTCTGCTCCTAGGATAGACCCAAGGTGGGGTGCACAAACTACCGGGTACTTTGAAGTGCTTAGTGGCCTACTCACGTCGTTGAGAGAGACCGCTTCACTTCGGATACTTGGCGGGTAGTCTGTCGTACCCGTAGGGGTCTAGGGTGGGGTTGTCTATTCATCACGACTGTGTAATCCGTATTTCTTTGCAGGCTCAAAGGGAATGCGGATTCCTAGAATATCCAATATGTTCATCTGTGATCTGGAATGCCTATTATTACGTCTGACGAATGTATAATATCTATATATGATATCTATTAGACGTCACTTATGTTTTGCACCCGCGCTAGCCCAGCCCCCGCTCTGTCGTTAGTTAAGTAACCTAACGGGTGAATGATGAGGCCCAGTGGCGAATGCGAATGGCATAAGAGGACGTTGTATTTTCGTTATTTTCTGTAATGATAGGTTAATTGATGGGACGCATTATATTAATGCAAAGAAAATAAACCAAGGTTGAATCGTTGGAACAATTTAAAAGAAACCACTCGGTTATTTTTAAAACAGCAGATTTTTAATTACGGAGCTTAAACCACTCCTTTTAAAAGCTATCAGGTTCCTTCGATCATATCAAGTTCACTATGTTCACGGTTGCGCCAAAACCATTCGTAACCCTCCGTCATTTCATTTGGGTATTCAGTAGTATTCAAGCTATGTATTTTGACCAACGCCAAGGCATAGTGTTTGGTAGCTGCTGGGTATTCATCTGTTGCATAGATAGATGAGTTGGTTTGGGACAGTCGTACTACCATTTGGCCAACGTCAGGGGTATGTATGGGTGGATTCAAATTAACAAGATAATAATGGGTAGAACTTGACATGTGACTTATGACATTTTGACCAACGCCAAGGTCATAAGAGCATGGGGCAAAAATCCACATCGGGAGTTTCTAAAGAAACTGAAACTTGCTAGAGTTGCATACCATTTGGAGTGTGATAATTTTAGTAGGATTCCTTCAGCTTTATCACACGATGATATTTGGATCTCGATCCTACTGTGAGTATATGCTACTCATCGGGAGATTCTTTCACTTAATGATCAATGCTATAAACCAAGTAGGTGTCGAGAAAGGTGTCAGCGGGGCTACCCCCCAGAGAAAAGAGGTTATTTAATTAAGGAACTTCGCGAAAGCGTCGTAAAACCTCCCTCGAAGTACCGACACCGACCTAGCTGAACGGTTATGCAAGTATTGTACGGTGAGAATAGTCCTGAATAGTTCTTCTTTTTTGGTTTGAGGAAGGATTCGAGAAATAGTGGGAGCCATCCAGTTTAGATAAACTAAAAACCACTCTAAACTTGCAAGAGCATCATGCTAAAGTGTTTCCTCTCTCTCTCCTAATTGCAGCGACCCAGAACATGACAGGCCTTAAGTTATTATTAGATAAAAATATTTTGACAGGGCCAAACTATAAAAATTGGTTCCGGAATGTCAAGATGGCAATAACTTATGACAAATTAGGGTATGTCCTTACTACTAAGGCCCCTACCATCCCAGGTCCAGAATCCAGTGGCATGGATAAGGAAATCCACAAAACCTGGGAGATTGACTGCGCGAAGGCCAAATGCATCGTGCTTACCTCTATGAATAATGAACATCAGAGGAGCTACGAGAATATGGATCTTGAATCCATATTTCTCCACACCAAGGAATTGTATGGAGAGCAATCTAGTATAGCTAGATACGAGACCTCGAAGAACTTGTTTCAGTCAAGGATAGCCGTCGGATCATCTGTTGGGGAACATGTCCTCAAGATGATTGGCTACATAGAGGAGCTCGCGGACCTCGGAACAACATTAGAGAACGATTTGTATACATACTTGATTCTCCAGTCCCTTCCTTCCACCTACGCCCAGTTTATCTTGAATTTCAACATTCAAGGTAAAGAAGTTAAACTTCCAGAACTCCTAAATATGTTAAGGAGTGCAAAGGGCACCTTGCAGAAAGCAAGGGAAACACCCACTATGTTTGTTCGTGGTGCTTCTTCTTCCAGGTCCAATGCAAGGGCCAAAGGAAAGAAGAAGGCCGCTACCAAACCAAGAGGTGGTGTTGGTAAGATGGAAGCCAAGGGAAAGGCAAAGGTTACGGTGCCAGTGGTGGCAAAGGACGAATGCTTCCACTGTCGTAGGAAAGGCCATTGGAAGAAAGATTGCAAAGCTTGGATTGCCAAGAACCAGGACCCGAGGCAAGTTGTGGCTTCGGTTTCAGGTGTGTTTGTAATTGAAAATTGTCTGTCAATCAACTCTACTTCCTGGGTATTGGATACCGGATCAGGATCTCATATATGCAATTCATTGCGAGCACTGAGAAACTGTAGAGTGCTGAAGGTTGGTGATATGACCCTCCAGGTTGCTAACGGAGCTAGCATGAATGCTGTGTCTGTAGGGGATTATCACCTTGGATTGACGAGTGGACATATTTTGGTTTTGCGCAACTATTTTTGTGTACCTAGTTTAACGTGTAATATCGTATTAGTATCATTGTTATCAAAGGAAAATTATGATTTCACGTTTGTAAGTGATGTTGTTGACATCCACCTTAATCATGGTATGATTGGGTCCGGTACACTAGATAACGGTATTTACGTGTTAAACCAATTACAGATTTTCAATATCCATAACACACTAAAAAGAAAGTCTCCAGATATAAATAAGGCTTTCTTATGGTATTGTAGACTAGGTCACATCAATGAGATAAGGTTAACTAAGTTACATAGAGAAGGATATTTGGATCCGTTCGAATATCAATCTTATGCCACTTGTCAAGCATGTCTCAAAGGAAAGATGATAAAGACTCCATTCACTGGACATGGAGTAAGAGCGAACGAGCTCTTAGGACTCATACACAGCGATATATGTGGTCCAATGTCTACACATGCAAGAAGTGGTTTTTCATATTTCATTACTTTTACGGATGATTTCTCTAGGTATGGATTCATTTTCTTGATGAAACATGAATCCGATGCCTTTGAGAAATTCCGAGAATATAAAAATGAAGTAGAAAACCAAACCGGCAAAAATATCAAGACACTGAGATCTGATCGAGGTGGTGAATACTTAAGTGCCGAGTTCCTGGGTTACCTAAAAGAGAATGGAATTCTCTCTCAGCTTACTCCACCATACACTCCACAACATAACGGTGTATCGGAAAGACGGAACCGAACCCTATTAGATATGGTACGTTCCATGATGAGTAATGCTGAGTTACCGCGATCTTTCTGGGGTTATGCACTAGAATCAGCTGCATATCTTTTGAACAGAGTTCCTACCAAGACTGTGCCTACCACACCATATCAGATGTGGAGTAGGAAGAAACCCTATCTTCAGTATCTCAAGATATGGGGATGTCCAGCTTTTGTTAAAAAGCAGCATGCGGACAAACTCGAGGCACGATCAGTACAGTGTAAGTTTGTGGGATATCCAAAGACCTCCAAGGGGTATTATTTCTATTACGCAGAGGAACAAAAGGTTTTTGTTTCTCGTAATGCCCATTTTCTAGAACAGCAGTTTTTAGAAAAGGCAACAAGTGGGAGCATAATAGAAGTGAAAGAAATTCCAGAACCACAAACTACTACTGAAAGTTTGGTAGAACCAGAAGTTCCAGAAGAATAGGAAATTCCCGCGCCCCTCCGCAGGAGTAGTAGGCCATCTCATCCGTCTGAGAGATACTATGGTTTTCTCATAGACGGGGATAGAGAGGATTGCGTCATTGATAATGATGAACCTACTGGCTTCCAACAAGCCATCCAGAGCGGCGACTCGGTAAGATGGCTAGATGCAATGCGGACCGAGTTGGAGTCCATGTACACCAACAAAGTATGGACTTTGGACTTTGCTCCAGATGGGGTAAAACCCATAAGATGCAAGTGGATCTTCAGGAAGAAGATTGGTGTAGATGGACAGGTGGAAACCTATAAAGATAAACTTGTTGCAAAGAGTTTTTTTCAAAGACCTGGTTTGGACTATAACGAAATTTTTTCTCAAGTGGCTATGCTCAAATCCATTCGGATTCTTCTTACCATTGCTACCTTCCATGATTATGAGATCTGGAAGATGGACATAAAGACGGCTTTTCTAAATGGTAATTTGGAAGAATGCGTCTATATGGATCAGCCAGAAGGTTTCAATCAGAGTGGGAGCAGCGGGAAAGTGTGCAAGTTGCTTAAGTCCATTTATGGACTAAAGCAGGCATCGCGGAGTTGGAACATCTATTTTGATGAAACGGTCAAAGAATATGACTTTATCAAAAATCCAGATGAACTATGTATATATAGTAAGATTGTAGCACGAACTGTCGTATTCCTCGTCTTGTACGTGGATGACATTCTCTTGATAGGAAATGGCATTCCTATGCTACAATCTGTCAAAGGATTCTTGTCACACAGGTTCTTCATGAAAGACCTGGGTGATGCCTCTTACATTCTGGGGATCCAGATCTATCGTGATAGATCTAAGAGGATGTTGGGACTTTCACAGTCCAGGTATATCAACACTATACTGAAAAGATTCAGTATGGAAGATTGTAAGCGCGGTAATTTACCGGCTTGTCACGGAATCACCCTATCCAAAGAGATGTCTCCAAAGACTGATTTGGAAAGGGATCGCATGTTAGTTATACCCTACGCTTCTGCAGTAGGCTCAATAATGTATGCGATGTTGTGCACCAGACCAGATGTAGCTTACGCACTGAGCGTGGAAAGCCGGTATCAGTCAGACCCAGGGGAGAAGCACTGGATAGCAGTAAAGAACATTCTCAAGTACCTGAGAAGGACTAAGGAAATGTTCTTGGTTTACGGCGGAAAAGACCTCCAGATCGAGGCTTTTGCTGACTCCAGCTTCCAGAATGACAAAGATGACTCCAAGTCCATGTTAGGTTATGTCTTTACCCTCAATGGAGGGGTGGTGTGCTGGAAGAGTTCCAAGCAGACACGTTACTGACTCGACGATGGAAGCGGAGTATATCGCTGCTTGCGATGCCGCAAAAGAAGCAGTCTGGATGAAGAAGTTCCTAACAGAACTTCAGGTGGTTCCTATCATTGTTGATCCAATACCTTTGTATTGTGACAACAACGGCGCTATAGCTTTAGCGAAGGAACCTAGGTCCCATCAGAAGTCCAGACACATCTTAAGGCGGTATCACCTGATCAGAGAGATCATAGATCGCCGGGAGATCGAGGTCCGGAGAGTTGCTACAGAGGAGAACACTGCAGATCCATTCACAAAGGCCTTACCTCAAACACAGTTCGAGAGGCTATTCAAGAAGATGGGTCTGCGATATGCCAGTACATGGCCCTAGTGCAAATGGGAGATTGTTAGTGTATATGCCCTAGGGCCATTATTGTATCATACTAGCTTGTATATTACTTAATGGAAGCTTGGGATATTCACAGTTGTATTAACAGTCTTACTCAACATAGTAGTATGCTACTTGGTTTATATCTATCTTAATATGTGTATATGTTTCTTTTAGCATATCACGAATACATATTGATAGAGCCCTTAGGATCTTGCTTGACTACCAGCGTTGTAACGGCAGTCACACTAGTGGGGGCTGGATAGTCTACAAGCACATCCTTTTACAAGTCCCTAGTCGTAGGATTATCGAGACAGGGCATCGATACTCCGGAGTAGACGAGTGTGTACGCTTCTCATCCCAGCAGGGAAAATGGTCTATCCCTTAGCCATTAGTTTGTTGTACTGGAGATAGTATACAGGTGCTCGTTGGGTTACGGATACACCGGACAGGACTCGTAGGGAACTGTTGGTTGGTATTATACCCGTCGTCAGTTAACATTTCCCAGGTGACATAAATACAGCATGGTCTATAGACTTGACAATGCTGCTTCGCCTCAAGTGTGTTCCCACTGTTCTTAGATTGCTACCCTACCACGGCTCAAAGGAGTCATGCAAACAGGTGGCAGTTGGGTGCAGTCCCGAAGCACTTGGAGGCAGTGGCGGTTAGATAGGATTCGTCTCTCCCAGTATTGGGAGTTGATATCGCACTGTGTTTGGAGAGCCATTACGCAAAGTCCCTGGCCAGGGCAAGCGAAATTTACTGGTAGGTTTTCCAGTAGCTTCTCAAGGTGTAATGGGCTTCACTCTAACACGACTTATACCGCTTTTAAGGGACTGACGCTTGCCGCCCCTAGGCCCGATATGCGATAGTCCTAGACGAACAGACCGGACTGTACGGAGATTGTCACATCAGGCTCAATAGGAGTTCAGATGGGTTTCCTCATCGGCCTTCTTATCGACATCTACATGAGGATCGTTACGTACAGCTAGTACCGCTTGCGGCCTGTGGTTAAACCCACTGTCAGCGTAGTGTCGAGTCTTTAGAGTCCCACACAGAGAGTTTCCCTGCTTCATACGAAACGATATAGAGGTCGTATGGTTTTACGACAGGGTTCGGACATATACGTGTATTTATGCACGTATGATATTCGGACAGATTATACTAGCAGGGTTTAGTTTAAGCCAGATTCTAGTATTGAATTATTGTTATACAGTCTCAGTATATCCGTGTTTTTCGTAAATACGGATGGGAGGGGCATTCTCGTAATTAGTCGAGATGCTTCTAGAAGAAAGGTGACTCATTAGTTTTAATTCATTTGTGAATTAAACTTAATGAGGTGGAGAGCTTATGTGTTATTATCACTAATTGCACCATAACTCATGAGATGATTCATCTCAAGAATTAAATGAAGCATGGATGATATTTGTGCAAGATATTTTTATGCTTCATAATATTCAAAGTGAGAAGGGTCCAATTCATAATTAACATACACACTCTCTCTCCTCAAGCTCTCCTCTTCTAAAACCTAACCCTAATCCTCTCATGTGTTGAGATCCCAAGGGTTAGAAAGACTAATAGATCCTTAATCCACTTCTATATCTTCTAAGTCACTTGGATTAGCAATCCTAGCCACTTAGTTACCTCAAGTTAGAGGTTGAAGCTTGAAGAAGGAACTCTCGGGTGGATCTTCTATCACATCGAGGAGGCCGACAAGGAGGTGAACAAAAAAAACAAGAAAGACTAGTATCTTGAGATATAATCATCTATCATAGTAGTTTAGCTTTTCTAGATAGTTTGTTAGTTAGGATTTAGCAAACATCCGTAAAGTTGGTCGATGTTACCTTGAACAAATGATTGTTTTACCTATTCGGCCTCCCCGCATCTTGTGGGGTATGTAACGTCGACTTGCAATATTAAGGGTTAAAGCCTATCTTTGTTGGAGGAATTAAATTCCTATGTGCTTTGTGGGAGAATAAAATTCTCTGAACTTAAGTCTTCCCTTAGGCTTTAGATCTGCATGGCAGAATCCCCCCGATGAGAATTAAATTCTCAACTTATGGGGAGATCTGCTTCTGCAGATCTTCAACCAGAGAAAAACTAAGTTCTTATTCAGAAGAGTTAAACTCTTAGTTTGAGAATTAAATTCTCTTTTTGTTTTGTGGGAGTTTATAGAATGATCTCTTTCCCTTTCTTACCTAGGGTTTATTTCTTTTTCTGAAGAGATCTTCTTTTCTCTCTGGAGAATTAAATTCTCTTTTTTTTGTATTATCTGTTATTGTGTCTCTTCTTTTTCTTCTCTTCTTGGCACCTATTTATAGGAGAAGGAAAAGAATCAGTTTGTTTAGTCAATCTTTCATTGAAAGATTTTGATTGATTTTGTAACTAACATGATATTTTAGATCACTCGGTGAATTTTATTCACCATTGGATTTTTAATCCAAAAGATATTTTATTTGTTGTTCCTGGCAGATTTTAGGAAAATCTTTCCTTGTATAGAATCTTTCTATAAATTGGTGATTTTTAATCACCATTGGATTTTTAATCCAACGGTGCTCCACTTTACAGAGCACAATCTTTTTTGTTTGGAAAGATCTAGAGAAATATTTTTTCAATTAGGGTTTTTGATTCTCTCTTAATTAGAATTTAATTCTATTAGTTCAGAAAGTTTAAGAGCCTGTCACGTGTTAGCACGTGACCCCACTGATTGACCATTTAATTAGAATTTAATTCTATTATTTCAGAGATCTTAGTAACCCATCACGTGTTGTTGGCACGTGACCCCCTGTCATGTATGAGCACGTGATGTCCCATTGGGATTTTTTCTTATTGTTTTATTATACCTTTTAATTCCTTTCAGTGGGTTTAAAGGCCCATCACGTGTTAGCACGTGACTCCATCTCAAGTTGTGTATCTCAGCGCCTATAACTTTGCCCATAGAAGGTCAGTTGTCCCCACGTGATGCCCGATCACGTGTGGACATGTGATGATTCTCTTGTGTATTTCTTTGCTGCTTTATTCAGTTCCCATGTGGGAACAGGTACATCTCCCCACACCTCTGATATATGTCATTGTAATTCTTCAACGTCTTCAGAGAGGTGGCGGGTCCCGACAACCAACAAGTCCTTGGACCGTAATATCCTTAAACTAGCTATGGACCGCAATGTCCTTAAACTAACTCTGGACCGTAATGTCCTTAAACTAGCTCTGGATCGTAACGTCCTTAAACTAAAACGATAGAGCCCAAATGCTCTTTCGTTTGGGTCAAAAATGATCATGAACCCCCGTTAACTAGATCTTAGTTCAACATCGGATTAACGTATGCTTAACAAATATTTAAGTCGATCTTAATCTCAAATAAGGTTAATGATCCATAAATCAAACCAAACCCAAATCTAAGAAAATACGGATTTGAACTAATCCACGCCCTACGGGCGACAACACAAATTAGTCTCTATATACAATTCACGGGCAACCAAAAAATAAAACAAACACACACGACACGAAGTGACCTTCTGGAGCAGGAGAAAGTGGTCACCGCGATGCGGTAACGTAATTAACTGCAGGGGCTTACGCCTGCAGGGAAGAGCGTCCCCACAATCAAAAACCCTCATAACGAGGGGGAATTTGACGAAGTCTGCTAAAACGACCGCATCCGTCTAGACCTCCGATACACGGTGCCATAAATCAGCTTAGCATCTTCGGAGAAGTGGACGGATAAATCCAAATAGCATATGCCCCCAAAATTCAGGTCAGACGTCCTAACGTCCCGGTCGCGTCTTTCGGCGGTAAACAGCTGCATCATGGTCCCGAAGAACAATTCAGTGGTGGCCTGAGTCACCTATTCCACTGGCATTGAAAAGATGCAGGCCGCATTTGGCCCGTATGTCACTCCTCCTACGGGGACGGAACAGGAGTTATTGTTGCAGGTACACTTGGAAGCAATTGATTTTCTTTTCTCTGCACAGGAGCAAGACATCAAATCTTAGTACCTCGAATCCAGGGGCAACCATAGTAAACCGTGATTTGTTCGCAAATACGACACGAAGTGTGGAGTGGAAAAAGGAAAAGTTCCCACCGGACGTGGCAGAATCTGTTCACATCCGAAAACAGAGACGGACCTCGTAGGTCGTCTTGCCTGAATTTGGGGGCAGATGCTATTTGGATTTATCCGTCCACCTCTCCGAATATGCCAAGTTGATTTATGGCACCGTGTATCGGAGGTTTGGACGGATGTGGCCGTTGTAGCAGACTTCGTCAGATTCCCCCTCATTTCTGAGGGGTTTTTATTGTGGGGACGCTCTTCCCTGCAAGCGCAAGCCCCTGCAGTTAATTACGTTACCGCGTAGCGATAACCACTTTCTCCTACTCCGGAAGTTCATTTCGTGTCGTGTGTGTTTGTTTTATTTTTGGTTGCCCGTAGATTGTATACGGAG
Source organism: Agapanthus africanus (assembly GCA_030015575.1). Taxonomy (NCBI): domain Eukaryota; kingdom Viridiplantae; phylum Streptophyta; class Magnoliopsida; order Asparagales; family Amaryllidaceae; genus Agapanthus; species Agapanthus africanus. Next base: position 549,853,214 of record CM057345.1, read on the forward strand.
ACTAATTTATGTTGTCGCCCGTAGGGCGTGGATTAGTCCAAATCCGTATATCTTAGATTTGGGTTTGGGTTGATTTAAGGATCGTTGATCTGTTTTGAGATCATGATCGACTTAAATGTATACGAGCATTTAGGGGCTCGGTTGTTTGTTTTTTTTTTGTTAAGGATACATTAGTCCAATTTGAGACTAAGACCTACTTAACAGGGTGTTAGGATCGTTTTTGTTTCAGATCTAACAAGAGAGCATTTAGGCTCTGTTGTTTTAGTTTAAGAACATTTCGGTCTCTTATCTCCGTTTTGGAGGCGAAGTTGTAGTTTGAGGACATTTCGGTCTGTAGATCACCATTTTTGAGGTGTGATTTTAGTTTAAGGACGTTACGGTCCATTGTCGCCATTTTGGAGGCAACGTTTAGTTTAAGGACGTTTCGGTCTATAGATCACCATTTTTGAGATGAGGTTTTAGTTTAAGGACGTTACGGTCCGTTGTCGCCATTTTGGAGACAACGTTTAGTTTGAGAACATTTCGGTCTGTAGATCATCTTCCGCGCATGTGTATTTGTTACGTGTCAAGATGAGCAACGATGATATGGGTTACATCCAGTTTGGGATGTGGTTTGATCTGGGATGTGCACATCAGTTTGGGAAGTGCACCAAAAAGCAGTTGGATATCGGGACCCGCCACCTCTCTGAAGATGTTGAAGAATTACAACGGCATGTATCAGAGATGTAGAGAGATGTACCCTTGAGCCAATTCCCGTAATTGAGGGAAAAGGGATTAATGGTAAACCCAGAAATCATTAGTTGTATTTTGAGACTAAGATTTCTTCGGGAATGTGGGACGAATATCGTTTTGGGATATCATCAGTTGGAAGATCGATAGTCGATTTTTAGACTAAGATCAATTTGGAAAGTAGTGAGCACATGGGCTCAGTTGATCAGAATTAGGGACCTAGCCAACTTGGGCTTGGTCCACTCAATTTTCTTTTTATTTGAAAAGAAGTGCTAAGCACTTGTTCGAGCCCAGTCACTTTTTTTGTGCAAAAAGCACTGAGCACTTATGTAAGTTCTGACGCTCACACATAACCATGTGGCATTTTCAGTCATGGGGATTTGCCCAATAAGTGTTAAACACTTTACTCTTTTTTGTCTCTTTATGGAGTGTTGAGCACTCTTTATGGCGTCCACGTGCGAAGCACGTGAGGCGCTAGGCGCTACCTGGTGAGTGTCAAGCATTTTTATGTTCTGTGGCGCCCACGTGAGGGGCACATGAGGCACTGGGCGCTAGGCGCCGCACACTGAGTGCTAAACACTCTTTTATTTTGTAGCGCCCACGTGAGAGGCACATGAGGTGTTGGGCGCCAGTCACTGAGTGCTAAGCACTCCTTATTATTGAGGCGCCCGCGTGAAGGGCACGTGGGGCATTGGACGCTGATTTTTCCTTATATATTTTATTCTGGGGAGTTCAATTTGCTTGTTCTTTTCTGAATCTTTAATCTCCAAGAACAAGTTTGTCCCGATGAGAATTAAATTCTCAACTTGTGAGAAACTTGTCTTATAGATCTCAAATCCAGAGAAAGAACTAAATTCTTCTTTTTAAAAGGGTTAAATCCTTTAATAGGTAAACAAAATATTTTGATCTCTCTTCTTTTTTATTTACCTAGAAATTTTTTTTGAGAAGGGAGACTTTCTTCTTTCTTCCTTTTTGAAGCTTTCTGCTTTGTTTTTCTCGAAACTTATGGGGGATTCCTCTCCATTAGACTTGAAGTCTTGGGTTCTTTATATAGTAGAGGCAAGTCTGTTGATTAGTTGAAGAAATCTCTCATTAAGAGATCCTAATTGATTTGGGGATTTTACCCACCAATGGATCTTTGATCCAAGAGTTTCTGTTTTACAGAAAGTATTTTCTTGTTTCTAACGAGATTAGGGAAATATTTTCCCATACAGAATTTATTCTGTAGATTGGTGATTTTTTAATCACCATTGAATTTTTAATCCAACGATACTCTGTTATACAGAGGGCTATCTTTCTTGTTTAGAAAGATTTGAGGAATATTTCCTCTCAACGGAATTTAATTATGCATCCTGATGATGTATCATCTCCGTTTGATCTTTGATCCAACGGCTCTGTTTAACAGAGAGTGGAATTTAATTCTACAAGGCGCCGGCGCTCATGTACTGTGCATGTGGACGCTTATTAAGGTTTTAATTCTTTCATGTGCTTTGCGCATTGGCGTCCACGTGACGAGCACGTGTGGTGCCAATGACTCTGGCGCTGGCGCCCTCATAGAAAGTATGTGAGGCGCTGCCTCTTGAGCTTTGTGTGCTTTGCACACGGGCGCTGCTCATATAAGAGTTTTTAACTCTGGCGCCGGTGCCCTCGTGGAAGGAACGTGAGGCGCTGCCTCTTGAATTTTGAACAGAGCTTTGCACTTTTATTGGGGGAAACAGGGGTGTCGTCGGCGAGAGGAGTGGGAGTGGGCGGTGGTAGCGATGGTGTTAGGTGATGGAGGGGGCTTGAGCTCGTCTGCGGAGGAGGCGGGTTTTTGAGGATACAGTGACGGAGTGAATGAGAGAGTAAGAAATTTAGAGAGAGAGAGGAGGAGGAGGAGGAACGGCGAGGGATTCTTGGGAATGGGATTGTGGGCGAGGTCGCGACTGTTGGGCGAGGAGTGGGTCTCGCGGAGGACATGGGTAAGAAGGAAAGAGAAGGAGACGTGGGGGCTCGGTGAAACGAGAAGGGAAAGGAGTTGGGAGGTGGAGAAGAGGATCTCGAGTGTTAGTTGGGAGTGGGGTGGCGTCGACGACGAATGGGTCTCGCAGGGAGATGAGCACGAGAGAGGAAGGGAGCCATTGTCTCGTTCAAAAGAGAAAGAGGAGGAGGAAGGAGGAAGAGAGGGATATGGGGACGGATCGGGTTGGGTTCGGGGTTTTTTTCCGGGCTCGGGCTGGGCTTAGGTTAGAAAGTAGTGAATTGGGTTAGGATTTTAGATTAGGTTAAAAGGAAAAAGAAAAAAAAGAATTAAAAAGATATGAAAAATAATTCGAAAAATATTGGGAAAATATTTATATAAAAAAATATAAGGAAAAAATATACAAGGAACTGAGGATTTACATTAAGAGCTTACACGAAGCTAAAATTCAAGTAATATTATTTTATTTAATTTTCAATTAATCGTATTCTATTTTAATTTTCGTACAATGCACAAGCCAAATCATTTTAAACGGTGAGAGATGGATATATTTGAAAATCCAAGAACAAAACATTAAAGGGTAAATTGTCAAAAAGCCTCCGGCCCACTCGGGGATTGTCTAAAAACCCCTGATATTTTCAAAATTGTTGGAAAAGATGTACCGTTCAAAATCTCTGTGTAAAAATCCCGGGCTGCATTTCATTTAGGCCTTTATTCTCTCTAACTGCTTAGATAATACAGGCAATCACTAAGATATTACATGTAACTTTTTAGATATTACAAGCAATTAGTATAAAGGGGATTTTAGTTGGGTCAGTTTTTTTTTAATAAGAGCAAAAGTCTCAGGGTTTTTATACAAGTTTAAAACAGGCCGGTGATTTTTGACAATTTACTCAACATTAAACGGTGGATGATTAAATCACAACCATTCAATCAATGACATCCCTCTCAAAAAATGGTCCATGCTTTATACAGCTACGATGCAACCAACCCCCAAAGAAGTCCATAATTACTCCATTAATTAGCCCGATTCCACAAACAATCAATTCAATATGATAGTGACCATGCATATTGGAGGAAAACCCCTCATGTTTTTTAAATTCCTTCAATTTACATCCACTGCCACAATGAGAGATTGTCCCAACGAATTAATCCGTAGGACCATTGATTTGTCCCTACGGTGTCCTCCGTAAGAACATAAATAAATTTAAAAATATTAAAATATAATCTTTTATTTGGCCCTACGGAGCCGCAAAAAAAATCCCTACGGATTAATCCGTAGGGGCAACAAAGAGTTATTTATAAAAAAAATAAAACTAAATAATTTCCCACCGTCCTCAAATTTTCACCAACTCCCGCGATTGATCACCCGCACACCTCCTCCACTCTCTCGTCACCACACTCCCGTCCTCAAAATTTCCCACCGTCGCCACCACACTCTTGTCGTCATTAGCACCACAGTCTCGTCGCGAGCTCGTCGATCTCTTTCCTACCGCCACTGTCTCGTCGAGCTCCATCCCCGGCCTCCTCCATCTCATCGAGCTCTTTGCCGCCGACAAAACTACTACTGAGGTGGGTTAATTTCCATTTTGAACTTATAATTATGATTTTTTTGTGTTATTGTTATTGATTTTAGGGTTAGGGTTAGGGTTATAGCCAAGTTAATTGAGGGTTAATTAGGGTTAGGGTTAGGGTTAATTAGGTAGGGTTAGGATTCGGTTGATGTTTAGTGTTAGGATTAGGGTTAGGATTAATTAGGTAGGGTTAGAATTAATTAGGTAGGGTTAATCTGGGTTAATTAGGTAAAATAGGGTTGATGATGATTAGGGTTAGAGTTAATTAGATTAATTAGGATTAATTTTGATTTGGGCTACGGTTAATTTAGGTTGGGGTTTGGGTGATGATTAGGGTTAGGTTAATTTGGGTTAGGGTTTGGGCTAGGGTTAATTAGGTAAAATAGAGTGTACTTGTATTAGGGTGTTGATTAGGGTTAATTTGGTTTAATTAGCTTAATTTTGGGTTAATTTTGGATAATTTGAGTTAGGGTGATGATTAGGATTAATTTGAGTTAATTAGGTTAATTTGGGTTAATTTTTGATTAATTAGGGATAATTTGAGTTAGGGTGATGATTAGGGTTAATTTGGGTTAATTAGGATAATTTGGATTAATTAGGGTTAGGGTTTAGGGTGCACTAGTTTCTTCAGTAGGATACTCGTTGATAACGTAAACGTACAAGTTTACCGTAAACGTAAGAAAACTTTACCGTAAACGTAAGAAAACTTCGAACCCTTAAAAACGAAACGTAAACGTAAAAACTATTCAAGTTAAAACCAATATATGATATTCGATGATAATATGAAACTTTAATATTCTCATCGATACTCATATGCGAAAATCAAAGCGCGATTTAGTCCCCGTCTATCGGTTAACATACGTTCGATGTTCGTCGTGACATAGAACTATACGAAAGTTGTTAAATATCGGACGGTATAGTTCGTTCCTAATAACCATCGTATAGTCTATGTGATGAGAAAATTCAATCGTATAATAACCGATAGATTTTTCCAGTGTGGACAAGTTAGGAATGTATAAAGTAAACACCTGCATTCACTTGTGTTTTCATTCGTTTCGAGTTATTTCGTCGGTACTTTTCCGCTGGTTCTCCGTGTACAAAGATAGATTAGATGTTCATTTCAACGTTGTTTCACAGTATTGAAATGATTATCTATTCTATTATAGTGTACTCGGAGAACAGCGGGGAGATACTGCCGAAATTTACTCGAAACTGATGAAAGCACAAACGAATGGATGTCTGCTCTATACATTCTTAATGGGATAGAAGCCTTATCCCCGACAGTCGAAATACACACATACAACACGAATACACAACAAACGCACACACAAAGCACATACACACTAACAACCCTACATTTAAGCGAAATCATAAATTGAAACACACATACACAGAATACAACTCATACTTGGGTATCTTCAAATCTAACTTTGTTTATCGATAATTTATTCTTTTCAACGAAAAACTTGCCTCTACGGATTTTCTTCTTTGTTAGTACCCATCCCGTTCTTGGATTTCTCAATATAATCACCATAACCTACAATTTATATTTTATACAGTCTAACATGGCCCGTGAGTACATAAGAGTTAAGGACTGGATGTACATGGATTAGCAACAACGTATGCAATCTAAGTTTGTCGTAGGAGTTGCTGCTTTCATTGAATTTGCACACGCACATAATAAGATCGTGTCAGAGAAGATTCTCTACCCGTGCGATAGATGTAGGAATAAGTTCTGGCAGAAGATAGAAATAGTAAAGCTTCACATCGTTAAACATGGTTGTACTAGACTTTATACAACTTGGCTATATCACGGGAAAGGACAAGAAGAAAACGGTAATGCGGCAGAAGAAGAAAGAGAAGACGGTAATGTGGCAGAAGAAGAAGAAGATAACTTCTTTTCAGGAGAAGAAATAGAGGTTATGGTAGAGGATACCCTAGGTGATAGCATTCTACCGAAGATGGCATTCCTTCCGGTCAAGGACCGCGTGCGGATAAGTATGAAAAGTTCATGAATGATACTAGAAGACCAATTTATGAGAATGCAAAGTATTCCACCCTACCATGGTTCGTCCAACTTTTCTAGATTAAGTACCTAAATGGATGGAGCAACAAGTCTTTCACGATACTTCTAAAGTTTCTGAAAGATTCTGTGCCCCCAAGAAATAACGTGCCCGACAGCAGGTACGGAGTCCAGAAGATGATATCTGATTTGGGTCTAAAGTGTGAGAAGATTCATGCATGTTCTAAAAATTACGTGTTGTACCGGAAAGAGAATTCAGATTTGAAAGAGTGTCCAATATGCGGAGAGGCCAGATATAAGCAAAAGAATCTGATAAGAAACCCGATATACCTGTCAAGATAACACGATACTTTTCCATAACACAAAGGCTGTAGAGGATATTCAGGTGCAAGAAAATAGCCGAGGCAGTGATTTGGCATCACCGTACTGCTCCAAGTGAAGATGGAAAAATGAGTCATCCAAGAGATTCACTGGCATGGAAGGATTTTGATAGGAGGTACGGAATATTCAGTAGTGATTCTCGCAATGTCATGCTCGGATTCGCTAGTGATGGCTTCTGCCCATTCAACTATTTGGCCGAAAGCCACAACACATGGCCCGTTATAATGATAGTTTATAATATGTCGTCTTGGTTGGTTATGGATCAATCCTATTTTATGATATCTCTTCTTATTGACAGACCAAACTCACCGGGAAACAATATCGACGTCTATCTCCGATCTCTGATCGATGAGTTAAAATCTTTATTCATTGATGTTGTAGAGACTTACGATGCAAACACAGATACAATCTTCACACTGCGTGCAGGTTTAATATGGACAATTAATGACTTTCCTGCATATGGAATGCTATCAGGTTGGTCCGTACATAGTTACAAAGCATGCCCTTATTACCATCAATATACAACATCGAAATGGTTGAATTTTAGCAGGAAAGTTTGTTATTGCGGTCATCGGCATTTCCTGCCACTAGACCATCCCTACAGATTAGACGATGCTCACTTTAATGGTCATCAGGAGCTTCTTAGGCCTCCAACCTCATTATCCGGAGAGGACGTGACTGCTCAGTGGGATGGTTACAATAATGTGACTTTCGGTATAAATCCGGCAAAGCAGGTCAAGCCACCCTACTGGAACAAATTAAGCATTTTCTACGAACTTCCATACCGGTCAATAAATTTAGTGCGTCATTGTCTGGACGCCATGCACATAGAGAAGGAAGTATCCGAGAACGTACTCAACTTACTTCTTTGTAAAGACGGAAAATCGAAAGACAGCCTCCGTGCTCGGATGGATCTTCAGGACTAGCAAATTAAAAGTGAATTGCATCCTAAACCGATAGCGGGTAAACCAGGTAAGTTTGTACTTCCCAATGCCGCGATCATATGTTACAACCGGAGAAGAAAAGGTTTCTGCAGGTATTGCATGATTTGAAAGTTCCTACTGGTTTCTCAGGATCATTTAGCAAGAAAATAAAAATTATGAAAGGAAAGATCGATGGGCTAAAAAGTCATGATCACCATGTTATTATGGAGCACCTTCTTCTATTAGCCCTCAGGACTTCCCTTCCCGAATCGGTTGGTCTACTAATCAATGATCTTTGTTGCTTTTTTAGAGAATTGTGCGCTAAAACTCTGAATGTTGTGACGCTGGAGAATCTAGAAAATTCTATTTTATTGATACTTTGTAAGTTTGAGCGTATTTTCCCACCATCATTCTTCGATATCATAATACACCTGACGGTTCATCTTGCAACCGGGGCTAAATTAGCCAGACCGGTACAATATCGATAGATGTATCCCGTCGAAAGGTACATAGAATTTTTCATTTCACGCAATTTGTAAAATTATTATTGTCCTATATGCTCGTATTTATTTATTTATTTAACATATTTTTCTTTAGATATCTCTACACTCTAAAAAAAATATATACGCAATAGAAATCGACCAGAAGGTACTATCATACAAGGTTATCTTCTAGATGAATTAACCACATTTTGTTCTCACTGTCTGGACGAGAACATTGATACAAAGCTTAACCGGCCTTGGAGAATTTAGGACGGACATATGGTAAAACTGATTATAAGAGAGTAGACATTATGTTTATCAACAAGATATATCGGTTTATCCTCCTCAATAGCGTATGTCTTGAAGAAATTAGAGAGTAAGTTTTTTTTGGATTAATTGTTATATTTGTGTTTGTGTGTATATGAAATGATATAATATTAATATCATAATTTATTGTTGAGAACAGAATTCATATTAATGAGGTACGTGAGGGGCAGCCTGATTGGAATAAGGAACGATTGGAAAAATATCATCAGGATAATTTTTGCGATTGGGTTGCAGATCATGTAACTTGTTCGAATAACATTTTATTGCTACCAGTCTTAATCTAAACTTATATCGTTATATATTTATCGTAAAATTTGTTTTGTCAGATCCACGATCCGAACTTGTTTGCATCATTAGAGAGAGATTCAAGATGTTTAACTCAGTTTCCTAGTATGGAGGTTGCATATTATAAAGGATTCGGTGTTCTTGGATACAAATTTGAAGTTAAGGACATAGAAATATCTCGAACCACTCAGAATAGTGGGATTGCGACGGTAGTATCGGATGGTGTGATTTATTATGGATACTTAAATTGCATACTTGGCATCCAATATCCCGGACGATCAGAACCGTTTTATATATTTCAGTGTACTTGGTACGATACACGAACCGATACGGATAAGTGGAGAAACAATCTCGGGACTTAGAAAGATGAATATAGATTAACTAGTGTAAACACATTTCGATTTTACGGTCAGGACGATCCATTTATCTTTCCGAACCAAGCGTTCCAAGTATACTACTCACAGTGCTTGAAGCATCCGGGATGGAGTGCCGTATGCCGTTGGAAACCCAGAGATATTTACGATATCCCAGAATTCGAGAATCGTATGAAGGACAGCGATGAGGATGAAGAAGAGAGAAGACTTAGAGTGCTCCGACCGTCTATTTCAAAAGACGAGTTGTTTTCGGCTGATTGTGAAGTTACATGGATTAGAAATGACATCGATGATGAAATCCAAGTAGATATGTCTAATGCGTCTACGAAATGAAAAAAGTTATCAGTAATGTTATATTATTACTTCACATTTCTACAATCTATATATATATATATATATATATATATATATATATATTGCATGCATAATTGTATTCTTCTCTAGGTTTGATGACGACGACCGGAGCAGCGAGGGGCGGCACGAGCATCAGCCGCGGCAGCGGCAGAGGCAGAGTGGTTCTGCCGCGTGGAGAGCTGCGTAGGGAGTTTCATAGGGCCGTTCTTCAACCCCGATCGGTATTCCCTTCGGATGACTCCTTCCGTGTGGACTTTGCCACACCTCCAAGTATATTGCACGCATATTAATTTTGAATGTAATATTATAGATATACACGCATATTTATTTCAAAATTACTTATATAGTCAATGTTTAATTGTCTAGCTGTTGGTGGTGCATCCACATCAGAGGCAGAGACCACTACCGCACCTGCAGGTATGTTTATATATTCTATAGTGCATGCATATTGATTTAGAATGTTATATCATAAATATACACACATTCTTTTTTCTCTTACTTAGATAATCATTTTTTGATTGTCTAGCTGTAGGTGGTGCCTCCACATCTCAGGCAGAGACCACTACCGCATCTGCGGGTATGTTTATATATCCTATATTGCATGCATATTGATTTAGAATTTTATATTATTGATATACAAATTCTTTTTGCAATTACTTATATAATCTTTTTTTAATTGTCTAATTATAGGTGGTGCGTCCACATCTGGTGCATAGGCCACTCCCGCCACTTCCGTACCCTCCGCTCAGCCTACAGGTTAGTATAAATAAATATAAAATATTTATTCATTTTACATATCCTCTAAGAATAAACATGAACTTCATGTAATTTTATCATCGATGTTTATTTTCTAGTTGGAGGGGATGCGTCCACGTCCGGGTCACCGGTTGTTCCTCACCGGAGGAACTATCGTCCCGCTCGTACTGCTGTCTAGGCCCAGGCTCGTGCTGCTGTCGCCGGAGGTATATATCGCACTTAAATTTTCGTTGATTCTTAATTTCTTAATACCACTTTATCTTAATATTACTTGTCTTGATATTTCTTATAAATGCAGGGCAGCCCCATCCCGAGAGGGGGACTCGAGGGTCGAATCAGTCCCACAGGCTGAAGCCCGAAAGAGTTAGGGGAGGCACCATTCCCGCTCTACTTTACCCCCGATTATCGCTATATTGGCGATTATCCCGAGAGGTTCGGCCGGTATATGGGGGATGAGAGCCGCATCCTAAAGAAGTATCCACTTCACGTTGAGTGGGGCGATCAACACCAGCGCTCATTTGTCCTTTTCTGGGATCAGACTCGGGTATTAATATATATTTCCATTTGACTTATCCTATATATTTATTATTATTTAACACTTGCAATTTAAATACATTATTTTTTTTTATTTGCAGTTGGATTACGACTTTCAACCTATACCCGACCCTGATCACCGTGAGAGAGTGCTCGATCTTCACGCTCTGTACCAGGGCCTGATGAAGAACATGCAATCAAAGGTCCGATACAATAGGAACGAGTTGACGATTGACTGCTATTCTCTATGAATGGCAACCCCCGAGGCAGAAAGAGCGGATCTCCTACATACTCCGGCCTTTGTGAGAGTCGACGCGGATACATGGCTCTTTTGTGCCAATATTTTGACTCTCAGTGCAAACAGCTTTGTAATTTAAATGTAATTCATTGTTTAGCATATAATTTATTTTTTTGTATTGCTTAATCAGACAACTAAATCTAAATGTGTTGTGCAGAAACAGGCCGATCAAAATAAGGAGAATAGGAAGTCGGCGAAGAGGGGTCGCCCCACTGTTTACCGTTGAAAGACGCGACCGGGAGGTTAGGACGTCTGGCCTGAATTTTGGGGGCGGATGCTATTTGGTTTTATCCTTCCACCTCTACGAAGATGCCAAGTTGATTTATGGCACCGTATATCGAAGGTTTGGATGGATGCGGCCGATATAGCAGACTTCGTCAAATTCCCCCTCGTTGAGGGGTTTTTGATTGTGGGGACGCTCTTCCCTGCAGGCGCATGTCCCTGCAGTTAATTACGCTACCGTATCGCGGTAACCACTTTCTCCTTCTCCAGATGGTCACTTCATGTCGTGAGTGTTTGTTTTGTTTCTTGGTTGCCCGTGGATTGTATACGGAGACTAATTTATATTATCGCCCGTAGGGCGTGGATTAGTCCAAATCCGTATGTTCTTAGATTTGGGTTTGGGGTTGGGTTTAAGGATGCGTTAGTCTCATTTGAGACTAAAATCAACTTAAACGTTTGTTAAGGATACGTTGGTCTAATTTTAGACTAAGATCAACTTAAGGGAATCGTTTAGATCCAACAAAAGAGCTTTTAGGCTCTATTGTTTTAGTTTAGGGACTTTTCGGTCCATTGCTAGTTTAAGGACATTACGGTCCAATGTTAGTTTAAGGACATCTCGGTCCAGTTTAAGGATATCATAGTCTGTAAAGGTTAAGAACATCATAGTCCATGAGCTTAAGGACCTCACAATCCAGTTTAGAGACATCATAGCCTGAGGGTTTAGTTTAGGGACATCACAGTCCATAAGGTTAAAGACATCATAGTCCATGAGTTTAAGGACCTCACAGTCCAGTTTAGAGATATCATAGTCTGTAAGATTTGCTGGTTGTCGGGACCTGTCACCTCTCTGAAGACATTGAAGAATTACAACGACACATATCAGAGGAATGGAGAGATGTACTGATCAGTCGAAAATATTGCATTCTCAACACATTAATTTCCCTACTCTTATCAATCATATAAGCGTGTTTATTGTAAATATAACACGGATTATGAATTCATCTGGAAAATACCAAATAACCTGTGTTATAGTTATAATCGACATTCTGAAGGGAAATTAAGTGTTTATTACTATTCGCATGATCTGTATATCTTAACACTTGTCTCGAGATTGTGTGCAGGAAATTCTCCAGGTAAAAGAGCCGGAACTGCTAAAAGTGCTGATGAAACGCATCAAGTCCAAGACTTGTGATCTGGAAGTAAACAAGAAACTATAAAAATATTCCAGACATCAGGAAAGTGCCATAAAACCAACACAAATCAGCACGGAGATTTTCATGCAGCAACTCCACCAATCGGCCGCGGATCCGCGGCCGAGTCAGGCCGATCCGCCGCGGATCCGTGGCCGAGTTGACTCGTCGGCGGTTGGAACTTTTTGCAGGGCTCTTCTTTTATCGGCCAAACTACTTCAAGGCGCTTCAGTTCCTCGAATTCTCCAGAAGCTTCCCTCCAACAGCAAGTCTTCTCTTGTAAGCTAGCTAATTACCTTAATCTAGAAACTTCTCTACAACTACCTAGCTTCCAAGAGAAGATTGACCTAGCTTCTAGGGGAAGCTAAAGGGAAAACTATAAAAAGGCACATATGGCTTCATTACAAAGGTTGTTCGGTAGTTGTTCATCAATTAGGGTAAAAATTCAAAAATCCAAATCAATTCAAATCAAGTTGGGTGACACAATTTGAGTCAAATCAAGATTCATCGAGAAGCATCTCAAACAAGCCTTCAACGAGCCTTTGAAACAACGCCGATCTTCATCCGAGTAAGAGATCCACGATGATCCACGACTCAAGAAGACCGAAGCGAAGCTAATTTCGACGATTTAGTTCCTCCTCAAATCTTGTAATCTTTGAGTGAATTGTACCTAAGCGTTGATTAATAAAAGGTGAAAATTCTAAATCTTGCTTTTTTTTATATTCTTGCATTATGAAAAGTTATAGATTCTTGATTCTTTCCTCTTTCATGATATGTGAGTGAAATCTCCGCTTGTAGCGGAATAGAGAGAATAGATAGATGATGATGATGAAATTCTTAAACGATTCTTAAGTCTTATGAGTTTTGTAAACTTTAGGAAATTGAATCATCGAAGACCTAAGTTGAGCGAGATCGCTTTCTTGAATGTTTTCGCTCCAAATTAGAGATCAATGATCGGTGATTTAATTTGCTAGAGGCTAGAATTTGAATGATAATCAATGAAAGGACAAGGGATGATGAAGGAGAAACCCTAGTTTCTTCAATAGATCCCCAAACCTCGTTGATCGTCATCGATCTAGCAACAAATCCTCAATAGATAAGAATTCGTAAACAATTAGTATTCATCATCACTATCAATTGGATCGGTTCCTATAAGCCACTTTACAAATCTTGATAATTCAAACGATTTGGACATTTTCTTGATCTTTAGTAATTCTTGATTTTAGATATATCTCTTTATGTTCTTGAAACTAAAATCTCACAAATATTGAATCATTTTCTTTTATCTTTTAATTTTCAACCCAACTAAAACAAGATCGATCAAATCACACTTTCTCTGTGGACGATCCGCATTCACCGACGAACCTATAAAAGACGCCGTTAATTGATTGCGGTTTACAAATTTCTTTGGTTGTGATCTTTACACTTTTCAAAACACGACATGGAAATTGACTCAATCAAATGGCGCCGTTGCCGGAGATCGTGTGCTAATTTGTTCATTTTTTTAATTTGAGTTGGAAAATTTATTATTCCATCAGAATTTTTAGATCAAAATTGGCAATAAGCGCTTAACGATTTGTGGTGATTTGTTGCAAGGAGATCTGAAATCTCTGGAGCGAGAGGAAAAATTTTCAGGATATCTCAAAAAGTCCAGAGAGGCAATTGGAGCAGTTGCTGAAATTTTTGTGCAGGGATCACATTAATCTGCGGCGGAACCGCGGCTTTTCGAAGCATTTCGCGGCGGATCCCCGGTGAATTGAGGGCTTCACTGCACTAAATTTTCTAGGTGAATCTCTGTCTTTCTTATCTCCTCTCTGATCTACTCCATTAACCAATTTTCTGCAGGATTCTTTGCAAAAATTCGCAGCGCCACAAAAAGAAAAAAAATGTTGCGTGTTTGATCTTGGTTGTTTGCATTTTTTTAACACGAAAATTAAGGGGCATGACAAAATTCAGATTAGGTCGGGATTTCATTACCTGTCCTAAGCCCCAAAAATCACAAACTTGCATCCGCATCGCCCTCATTAACTAAAAGAAATCTAGACAAGACTCTAAGGACCGTCGCGCTCATTAAGGACAGACGAAGGTCGTGGGTAATCCATTGCTTATCCGCGTTTCTTTTATGGTGTCTAGGCAAGTGTGTCTAAGGCAACTGGTTACTTAATTAGGCACACTACTTACGTAGTGGAGAATCTCCCACTTATCTGGCACTTACCTGGCCACAGAAGGGACAAAGAGGCGGTAGAGAATCTATCTTGCGACTTGTCTTCTGGAAGTCTAGGAGCGGTCTAGAGACTTGACCTAGGTGACCACTAGAATTAGGGTTGCTTGTGCATTGTTTGTGTGAATTTTTCAAAAATCCGTATTTTTCAAACCAAACTGTTGGATATAGTGCCCTCAAAGTCAATTATTGGATCGCAGGTACGTGATTGTAATGATTGAGGGAGAACCTATACCGGTAGGACAGTCTTACTCAAGATGATAGTATACTATCTGGTTTATCTTTATCATCGTGTACTGCTTTAGGTGACATTATAGATCACTATTACACGTTGATAGAGCCCATAGGATCCTGCTTGACTACCAACAGTATGATGGCGATCATATACGTGAGAGTTGGGTAGTCTATAAACACATACTCAAAGTGGTCCCTAGTCGTGGGAGTTTCGAGACAGGGCATCGATACTCCGGAGTAGACTAGTGTATACAGTCGAGACCCCGACGAGGGACGGTAGCCGGTCTCACAAGCTACTGGTGTCAGTTGGTTCACCTAAGATGTATACAGGTGCTCATTAGGTTATGAGTGCACCGGACAGGACTCGCCGGGAATCTGCTAGTTGGTAATATACCTAGCGTCAGATAGCAGTTCCCTGGTGACATGTGTACATGTTAGTTCATCGACCTGAGATCGTCATTTGTCGCGTGTGAGTTCCCACTGTGCTTTGATTATTACCCTACCACGGCTCAAAGGATTCGTGCAAACAGGTTTTAGTTGGGTACAGTCCCGAGCCACATGGAGGCAGTGAGCGGATCGGCAGGGTATTCGTCTCTCCCGGTATTGGGGGTGAGATCGCGCTGTGTCTAGGAGAGCCATTACACAAAGCCCTCAGCCGAGGCGGGAGATTTACTGGTAGGTACTCCAGTAGTATCTCAAGGTGTTCTAGGCTACACTCTGACACGACTTATACAGCTATTGAGGGTCTGACGTTACCAGCCCCCTAGGCCCGATATGCGATGCTCATAGACGAACGGACCGGACTGTACGGATATTGTCATTGATAGGCTCAGTAGGGTTCCAGGATGAGTTCGCTCATCAGCTTCCCTTTCTGTCAATACATGGGCAGCCATTACGTACAACTAGTACCACTGACGGCTTGTGGTTAAACCCACTGTCAGGGTATTGACGAGTCTTTAGAATCCCCCACAGATAGTTTCCCTAGTTCGGGCGAAACGTTGTAGAGGCCGTATGGTTTTATGGCAGGTTCGAACATGCACGTGCACTTGTGCACGTGTCGAGGTTCGGACAGATAATACTGGTGGGTTTTGGTTTAAGCCGAATCCATGTATTATATTGAGTCGAAATATTTTTTAGTCTCATCGTATTCGTATTCGGTCGGAATACGGATACAGGTATGTATTTACAGGTGAGGGGTATTCTCGTAATCCGTTACGAGATTACTTTAGAAGATGCATTTCTCTTTGTTAAACATTTTAGTTTAAATGTTTAAATGTGTTTTGGAAAGTGTGACTTATTTGGATGACACATTTCTTCTAGCATGTTCACTAGTGACTCATGCTAATGAGTCACTTAGTGAGTCATGATAGAATTAATGGTGTTTTGTTTTGGGTGTGATTTTTTAGGGTTGAGTTGGAGATATTTTGGTAAGATATTTTCTTTGTTTTTCCAACACAAAACCTCATATATATCACAAACAAAATTAGTGGACAGCCAAGGGTTAATTTTTGAGACTTGGTTTTTGCTCACTAGAGATTTCTTGAGCTCACACTCTTCATCTCTTTGCATCTTCTTCAACCTCCACCCTAACCCTCTCATGTGATGAGAACCCTAGGGTGTTTGAGACAAAGTATCCACACCCATTCTCTACTTCATCTTAGACATGTCGGTTAGTATACTTCATGTCCGAGTTGCCTCGGTATAGAGGCGGGAGCCCGTATAAAGATCCGATGACGTGGTGCCACCTCGACGAGGAGATCGGAGATGCCGCGAGGAGCGTGGGATGATGGCTAAAGACTAAAGGACACGAATCGATCGGTATAGCCATTCTATCATCTTAGTAGTTTGCTAGTTTAGCGTTAATGGCAAGATCCGGGTTATAGTATGCGATAGCGCCAGTTGTAAAAGTTTTTGTTCCGCGTTTGGCCTCAGATTGACGGTCGAGACGCTACCGTATACTTACACAAACACCAACTCATCTTTTCCTTAATTATCACTTAACGCTGCCACTTGTGCTATACCATTTAGTGCATGCTCGGCTGGACACGGGATTCTAGTGCCCGACTTGTCCGCGTTCCACTTATCGACTCCAAAGTCGGTAATTCTACGTCTACTTTTTCTAAACCCCCTACCACACCCACTTCGATGGACGATTCTCCATCGAACTTCTTTAACACTACTCTGCCACCGTCCGCAGGTGCGCAGAATCCGCCCCGCATCTCTCTCCAAGAGAGATGTTACCCTATGCGAGATCCTCTTTCGACCTGTCTCACCATTCCACCAGCCAATGGGGACAATTTTGAAATAAAACCCCAATGCATCAATCTTCTACCAAAATATCACGGTCTCGAGTCTGAAGACGCATATGTCTTTATTACCAAATTTGAAAATGTATGCGCTATGATGGGTACTTCACAGCTTTCTGTGGATGCTATGAGATTACGTCTTCTCCCATTCACTTTGTGCGATATAGCCGAGAAGTGGATTTATAACACAGCCGCACATTCTATTTCAAACTGGGGAGAATTCGTAACAGCTTTCCTAAAGAAATTCTACCCTAATCATAAGGCAGCTCGAGTCCGTAGTGAAATAAACCAATTTACCCAGCTTCCAAATGAACCATTCTTGAAGTGTTTTGAACGCTTCAAGGATCTGTTAGTTCAATGTCCTCATCACGAAATCCCTAGATGGGATCTGTGCAGAATCATATATGAGGGCATTAATCCTACAACAAAACAGAGTCTTGAATCCATGTGTCAAAGCACCTTCATGAATAAAGATGATGGTGAAGCCTGGAGATTTTTAGAAGATTTCGCTGAAAAAACTTTATAGTGGGAGAGTGTAAACCAATCATCGTCTAAGGGTGGCATTCATCAACTTGATGTTTCCATAGGAGTTAGAGCTGGAATGGCAGCAATGCAAAAGAAACTCGAAATTATGGAACATAAATTTTTAGCAGGCTCCCTAAATCAGATGTCACGCTGAAAAACTGTCTGTGGATGTTGTTCTGATCCATCACATATGACGGAAGAATGTCCATTGAATTCTCCGTTTCACGGTCAAGAGCATACCAATGTTGTTTCCAACAAAGACGTAGAAACGATCCGTATTCTTCCACTTATAATCAGGGTTGGAGGAATCATCCTAACTTTTCTTGGAACCAACAACAAACTCAAAACACGGTTCCAAACCAAAACAACTTTCAAAGGGTCCCTCCACAACAACAGCAACCACTACAACTAACTCAGCACCCCTATCAATCACAAAACTTTCAAAATCCGGTCAACACTTCTGCACCGTCTAGTTCTTTGCAATTGACCGGTACTGATGAATCCTCTTCGCTCGCACAAACCATGAATTTGATTCTGAAAAATTTCATGCAAGTTTCGGCTGAAATAAAAACTTCTGTCGATAAAATCCAGAAAAACTCTGACTCCCATTTTGAGAGTATTAAATCGATGGAAGCATAAATTGCCCGAATAAATGCTGAAATGAGTGCTAGAGAGAAAGGGAAACTTCCGTCTCAACCTCTACCAAATCCTGGGCATTCACAACACTACAAGTGAATGTCATTACAACGTTGAGATCCGGAAGAGTGCTGAATAATCAAGTCGGGGAAGAGATTGATAATCATGATGAATTAATCAATAACACCCCGGCTTCCACTTCCACTTTTCCTTCAACATCCACTTCTACTTCTACACCTATTTTATCTACCCCACCATCTTCTTGTGAGCCTATTCTTCGTTTTCCTCAAGGCTCGAACCCTCAGCATATCTCTTCTACTCCACCAAAGACGATCCCCACTCCTATTCTGGGATCACTTCCACACACATCACCTTCTTCAATGTTGGATCCAGCTATGATTGCTAAAGCTCCTTAACCAAATCGGTTAAGGGGAAACAAATCGAGTCCACATATGGAGAAGATTATGGAAATGTTCAAACAGGTTAACATCAACATCCCTCTCCTAGATGTTATTCAACAAGTCCCTGATTATGCAAAAATTCTCAAAGAATTGTGCACTGGGAAGAGGAAGACTCAAGTGCCTAAAAAGGTTTTCATGACTAATAATGTTAGCACTGCTTTTACCCCACAGTTACTAAAGAAACGTAAGGACCCTGGATGTCCTACAATATAGATTTCTATTGGGAGTAAAAACATTAACCGTGCTTTACTTGATCTTGGCACAAGTGTTAACCTGCTTCCATATTCTGTTTATGAGCAGTTAAGGATTGGAAAGTTGAAACCAGCTCATTGCACTCTCCAAATGGCAGACCGTTCAATCACCAAACCTAGGGGTGAACTGGAGGATGTGTTGATTAAAGTCGGGGAATTCATATTCCCTGTGGACTTTATTGTTCTCGATACACAACCTGTAGCAAACCCACAGAACCAAATTCCAGTGATTTTGGGTCGACCATTCCTTACTACTTCCAATGTTGTCATTAACTGTCGAAACGGTTGAATGAACCTATCTTTCAGAAAAATGACAATTGAACTGAACATTTACAAAATTGGAAGTCAGCCGTCTGAACCCTCTGCTCACATACTTGATGTCTGTTCTGTCCAAGAGATTGTTCCCGAAAGCTGCGAGGTTGATGAACTTTGCTTTGAAAATCTCGACGACACTAGCACATCAATGTTTGATCTTTCACGTCTCAGTGAGGACACTCTTTCCACTCTTGAGTCTGAAACTCTTGACTCTTCACTTTCCAAGTCTGTATCCTATACAGGCTACGAGATTCTTTGTGAATCCGAATATCATTCGCTGACCCCACCTTCTATAGTTTCTCCGCCAGTATTAGATCTCAAATTACTACCTTCTCACCTTAAATATGCATATTTATGTGAGAATGAGTCTTTGCCTGTTATCATATCAGCTTCTCTAGCCTTAAAGCAAGAGAATGCTCTTTTGACGGTATTGAGATCTAATAGACAGGCGTTTGATTGGACCATGGCTGACATCAAAGGGATTAGTCCCTTGATTGTAGAACATCAAAGGGATTAGTCCCTTGATTATAGAACATCATATACATTCAATTATCGCTACCAATTTTCGGTGTCGAGAGCGGCTTCAGCCATCCCTCGACGATCTTGGGTTCTAGCTGATTTTTCCACCTGATCGCCAGGCATGTTTGAAGATCTTTCAGCATCCTTTTCGTCTTGGCTGAAAGAGCGACCTCCCATAGAGCTTCTTCAACAAAAGAGAATGATGCCCCCGGCGTGTTCTCCCTTTTTAGAGCGTGCGGTTGAGGCGGGTTTACTTTCCAGTTCTCGGACAGTATGAATTTGCCCTGTTGGTATTGGTCTTCAATCCAGCCTTTAAAGACGAAGCAATCTTCAATTAGATGGCTTACTGCTCGGTGGTAAGGGCGGTAATTGGGATTGTTAGCATCGCCGGGCTGCAGCGGATGTCTTGGATCTGGCAGATTAATGAGCCTGTTGCGCACTGCCAGCTCGAACAATCTCTTTGTTTTCTTCTGCGGAAACGAGTAGGGACATCCTAGTCTCTCCTCGAAGGATTGGCATGGACGCACGTTGCTTTGGCGAACAACCGGTTTTAAGTTGCTCGGCTGTTGTTGAGTATTGGCGACAAAGGTCGCTTTCCCTTTGCCCTTTTCATTCCGCGGCTCTGTCTTTGAAAAGGAAGGCTTATGACCCATTTGGGCCAGCTTATCAATCAAAGTCTGGAAGGTGGTCGATTTGAAGAACATCATGAATTGGGATATGGTCGCCTGCGGATCGAGGGTTCCCACAAACATGCCCACTGCAGGAGCCTCTTCGATGCGCTGTTCGCACTTTAACCATAGATTCCGCCACCATATCGCGTACTGGACCCAAGTTTCTCCCAGCTTCACCCTGGCATTGATCAGCGCCGTGATTGGGGTACGTTCACTAGTGCTCGCAAAACTTTGGGTGAATAGCATCTCCATCTCTGCAAATGTCTTGATAGAGTCATTCGGGAGTTCCGAATACCACTCGAATACTGTCTCCGACAAGATGCCAACAAACTGGTGGAGCAGTAGTTTATCATAACCTCCAGTATTACCACACAAGGCTCTAAATTGAGCAACATGTTGGTGCGGGTTCCCCGTCCCCTTATATTCATAGAATTTAGGGATCGTATACCCCGGCAGGTACTTTATTTGGTCGTACCATCCCGGATAGGGTCGTTCAATCTTAACAACCTGACCGGCCGCTTCATTCACCTGGTGAGCTCGTATCTGTTCAGTGATGTAATCATCCAGGGCGGCTTTGGAGATGGTCTCCTCTTTGGCTGCTGAACAAGCCGGAAGAGGGTTCGATGTCTCCCCTCTGTCATCTTCGAGGACAATTGGAGGGTCTTCAGCCGGAGGATCCGGCTGTATCATCATCCTGACCATATCTTGGAAGAGAAGCGCCATTCATTTTATATTGGCCGCTTGTCCGCTGCTTCTCTGTCCTTCTTTTCGAGGATTCTGCGGAGGAATTCAGCATCGGTTTCCTGTTCATGACGCTGCTCTGATGACGCCTCCGGGCTTTCTTTTGGCCCAGTGAGTGCGGCCATTTGCGTTAGCATTTCTTAAAGTTTCTGTTGCTGCTCCTGGGCTTTTGTCACGGATCGCGTAAGCGGTCGATGACCCGTAGAGATACGGCTATCCTCTTTCCCAGATGCCATATAGATAGTATGTACCACCATACCCCCAGACTTGGGGCGTTTGGGTTCAGTGGTCTTGCGATTCGTCGCAAACTCAGGGATTTTCTACGGCCTTCTCCTTTTGTCGGCGGTCGAAGTTGAGGGGGCCGTTGCAGTGGGCACCCAAGTAGCTGTCGCCTTCTGTGGCTTGACAGGGTGGTCCTCTTCTTGCCGAACCTTCATCTTTTTCTGTCGGCGAGGATAGTCTTGATCTATCACGGAGTCCTGGACCTGTTGCCAAACTTAATAAATTTTAAAGGACAGCTGCTGAGGGGGCTGTTCTAGCTTCGCCTTTGTAACGCTCTCCATTGGTGGAGGAGACCTTTTCAATACAGCAGTCAGAGAGTTTTTGCGTACCCTCCTAAGTGGTTCAAAGCTGTTCCCAATTGGAACAGCAGCATCAATTTCCACCGTTGGAGTCGGCGGAGTCAATCCAGAAGTGGAATTGCCCCCGGCCTTCCTTACTCGGCGCCAGTGGCGACGTCGAGCGTGTCGGGCCGACGGTACTGGCTCAGCTATAGGGGTGGCTCGATCGTGCCTCCTATTCTGGTCAGGTGCTGTTATTGGCGCCAGCCTATTGAAAACGAACGTCCGCTGAGTGGGGATAGCCAACCTGTCGAAGGCAAACTTTCAAGCAGGAGGAGTAGTCTTGGTGACTTCGTTTGGAGCGCGAGCCGAAACAGTCCGTCTTGCAAAGACCGACTCCTTAGCAGTGGAAGCCGCTTTGGCGACTTCAGGAGCAGGAATGGCTATCCTCTTCGGGTTAACCCCTTCCGGTATCGCAGGCTTCTTCACAGGCCCATTGGAGGTTCGGCCCAATCTGTTAAAGGCTGAGGCGCTTGGTTTAGGCGACTCGTTAAGAGGGGCCGCAGTAGTTGTGAGCCGATCAAAGACCGACTTCTTCTTAGCTTCTTGTGATGGAAGTGGTGTGTTGAAGCTAATGGGTGGGAGCATGGTCCCAAAGAATAGCCCTATGGTGGCTTGTGTCACCTGGTCCGCCGGCATTGTAAAAACGGAGACCGCCTGAGGCCCGTAGGTCACTCCTCCCGCAGGGACGGAGTGAGAGTTATTGCCGTTGTTGCAGCTTGTGCAGTTGAAAGCCATTTGCTCTTCTGTTTTTCTGCACGGAGCAAGATACCAAATCTTAGTACTTCAAATCCAAAAGCAACCATGTCAAACCGCGACTTGTTCGCGAAACACGACACACGAAGTGTGGAGTGGAAAAAGGAAAAGGTCCCACCGGGCGTGCCAAAATCTGTTTATCGCCGAAAGACGCGACCAGGATGTTGGGACGTCTGGCCTGAGTTTTGGGGCATATGCTATTTGGTTTTATCTGTCCACCTCTCCAAATGCCAAGTTGATTTATGGCACCGTATATCGAAGGTTTAGACGGATGCGGCCGATGTAGCAGACTTCGTCAGATTCCCCCTCGTTGAGGGGTTTTTTATTGTGGGAACGCTCTTCCCTGCAGGCGCAAGCCCCTGCAGTTAATTACGCTACCGTATCGCGGTAACCACTTTCTCCTTCTCCAGATGGTCACTTCGTGACGTGGGTGTTTGTTTTGTTTTTTGGTTGCCCGTGGATTGTATACGGAGACTAATTTATGTTGCCACCCGCAGGGCGTGGATTAGTCCAAATCCGTATGTTCTTAGATTTGGGTTTGGGGTTGGGTTTAAGGATGCGTTAGTCTCATTTGAGACTAAGATTAACTTAAACGTTTGTTAAGGATACGTTAGTCTAATTTTAGACTAAGATCAACTTAACGGGATCGTTTAGATCCAACAAAAGAGCATTTGGGCTCTATTGTTTTAGTTTAAGGACTTTGCGGTCCATTGCTAGTTTAAAGACATTACGGTCCAATGTTAGTTTAAGGACATCTCGGTCCAGTTTAAATACATCATAGTCTGTAAAGGTTAAGGACATCATAGTCCATGAGCTTAAGGACCTCACAGTCCAGTTTAGAGACATCATAGTCTGTAGGGTTTAACTTAGGGACATCACGGTCCATAAGGTTAAGGACATTATAGTCCATGAGTTTAAGGACTTCACAGTCCAATTTAGAGACATCATAGTCTGTAAGATTTGCTGGTTGTCGGGACCCGTCACCTCTCTGAAGACGTTGAAGAATTACAACGACACATATCAGAGGAATGAAGAGATGTACCCTTGAACCGATGTGGGTTGGGAGATCTGTAGTCCAATTTGAGACTAAGATCAATTAATTAGATTATGAGCACATGGGCTCAATTAAATCTGAATTGAGGACTTATGGCCAACTTGGGCTAATTCCAATTAGGTTTAAAATGTTGGACATTTGTTTGGGCTGCTGAACATTTGTCTGGGCTCAACCCCCCTTTATTTAGCAATGCTAAGTATGGGTCTGGGTTCTGACAATATTTTTGTCTTTTATTGAGTACTAAGCACTCGTATGCCATATGAGATGATCAATTTTTGGAAAACAAGAGTGTATTTGAGATTCAGTCAAAGGGGAGTCTTGCCTCTGGAAGACTTAGTAATTTAGGCTAAGACTGGTTTGAATATAGTGTTAAACACTAGCACATATTTGGTGATCACGTATTCCTACGTGATGCACTTGAAACAGTGTTAAACACTAAAAGTGAAGCGCTCACGTGGGGTCACATGAGGCACCTGAGGATTGAACCAGGCTTCCTTTATTTTATTCTCAGAATATTCAAATAAGTGTTAAACACTTAATCTTCATGGCGATCACGTGTGGGCACGTGATGGGTACCTATGCACTGGATATTAAAAGGGTTTGCTAAGGGTCACATGGGGACACGTGAGGGCGCCCAAAATCTATTCTGACTTGGCTTTATTCTCTTTATTTTGAGGAATTTATCCAGGGGTCACGTGGGAGCACGTGACCCCATCTCATTCATTCTTTTTTGACCATTGAGGGGAGGGTCACGTGTTGCCACGTGATCATATTGGATACTTGATCTTTTTACATGCATGAAAAGTCTAAGTCCCTTGTTTAAGAATTAAATTCTTTTATAGGGTTAAACCCTAATTGTATTTAGAGGAATTAAATTCATGTGTATTTAGAAGAATTAAATTCTTTTATAGGGTTAAACCCTAATTTTATTCAGAGGAATTAAATTCCTATGTATTTTGTGGGAGAATATAATTCTCTGAACTCAGGTTTTCTCTTAGGTTTTAGATCTGCATGGCAGAATTCCCCGATGAGAATTAAATTCTCAACTTATGGGGAGATCTGCTTCTGCAGACCTTCAACCAAAGTAAGAACTAAGTTCTTATTCAGAAGAGTTAAACTCTTAATTTGAGAATTAAATTCTCTTTTTATTTTGTGGGAGCTTATAGAATGATCTCTTTCCCTCTCTTACCTAGGGTTTCTTTCTTTTTTGAAGAGATCTTCTTTTCTCTCTGGAGAATTAAATTCTCTTTTCTTTTGTATTCTCTCTCTGTTGTTCTATATATTTCTCCCTTCTTTTTTTGGCTTCTATTTATAGGAGAAAGAAAAGAATCAGTTTGTTTAGTCAATCTTTCATTGAAAGATTTTGTAACCAACATGATTTTTTAGATCACTCGGTGAATTTTATTCACTATTGGATTTTTAATCCAAAAGATATTTTGTTTGTTATTCCTGGCAGATTTTAGGAAAATATTTTCTTATATAGAATGTTTCTATAAATTGGTGATTTTTTAATCACCATTGGATTTTTAATCCAATGGTGCTCCACTTTACAGAGCGCAATCTTTTTTGTTTGGAAAGATCTAGAGAAATATTTTTCCAGATAGGATTTTTTATTCCCTCTTAATTAGAATTTAATTCTATTAGTTCATATGGTTTAGGAGTTTATCACGTGTTGACCCGTGACCCCATTTGTTAAAGCATTCAAATTAGAATTTAATTCTATTGTTTCAGAGGGTTTAAGAGCCTATCGCGTGTTGGCACATGACCCTACGGATTAAGCATTCAACCAGAATTTAATTTTATTATTCTAAAGAACTCGGGAACTCATCACGTGTCGGCACGTGACCCCTGATCACGTGTGGGTACGTGATACCCTATTGGGGTTCTTTCTTGCTGTTTTAGTATTCCTTTTAATTCCATTCAGTGGGCTTAAAGGCCCATCACGTGTGGACACATGACCCCGTTTGATTAGAATTCAATTCTTATTATTTCAGAGTCTTCAGGAACCCATCACGTGTTGGCACGTGACCCCCGGTCAGCGTGGGCACGTGATGCCCCATTGGGGTTTTTCCTTATATTTTACGAGGGAACACCCACTTATACAGGTGGCTCGAGGAACATTACTCGTGCCATGGAGGTATCGGTAAATTACAATAGATCTATTTTGATATAATGTAATATTAAGAGTTATTTTATAATATATGTAAATTTTTTGCGAATTGTAGAGAGTTCAGATCCTATCGCAAGGTGGTACACCGAGCGTGCTGACTGAGTATCTTGCCATCCACGGCACCTCGACAGATCCTTCCACGGACGAGTTTCGATTCCCCGACACCGCTACCCAGAATTATTGCGTAAGTGTTAATATTTATTCTAACAGGTTTAAAAAATTTGTTTTGAAAAGTTCAAATTTAAATGATATACTTATATTTTAATAGTTAATGTGGGTGTAGGAGCGGGTGGTGGTATCGGGGATCGATTTTACTACTGACTCTAGTCCTAAACGTCGTACACGGAGGGCACCACGGATGTTGAGAGAGAGGCCGGGACTGGATCCTAGCAGGGCCCATATAAGGTTGGTCTCCACTCCGGTGGTTGCTTCCCCTACCCCCCGTGAGCGACGTCTAGGGCATGATGTTGCCGCCTTGAAGATCACCATCGAAAAGTTAAAGGAGATGTTGATACATATATTACTTAATAGTAAAATATTATATCACATTATAGATAGTAACATATGCAATATTAGTAGCCTGAGCTTATTTGGTTGTAGACTTAACTTTGATTAATCATACTTACATAAAACTATCTAATTAAAATAAACTACGGTTTTCCAAAATAGATATCCAAACGAGGTCTAAGTCTCTAAGTATTCTTAAATTGGGGTTTCGCAATAACCTGATAATGATACGAATTCGACTAAAATCTAATACACCATTCTTACTCATTTATTACATACAAAATTTAACAGACGCGACAAGCTACTTCGGCTGCGGCTCCACATGCATCTCTTTCGGTTGCAGCTCCACAAGCCACTAGCTCGGTTGCCGTTGCGCAGACCACTCCTGCAGCTCCACGGCCCACTAAGACCCCGCACAGTCCGCTCCTTCATTAGTCGAGTTTTTGACGACTCAGGTCTGTACCGAGGAGCAGATCCGCCAGATTATGGCGTTTATCAGAGGTGGAGGAGCTGGACCGAGTTAGGGTAGCTTTTTTTTTATATTTTTGAGGATATATGTACTTATCTGATACATATTGTATATATTTTGGACGATATTGGTGGTTGTTTGCTTATTCACGATGATTTAGATTGATATCGTATTCTGTTTGTTTATTTCTTTTATATATTCGTGAGATGTTGATTATGAATATTTCTGTATTTGGTTATATGATATATATATATTATTGTGCAGGGGCGGGGAAAAAACAGCAAGCCTTTTTTTTAAAAAAATATCTGATATTTTGTCCCTACGGATTAATCCGTAGAGGCAACAGTTGCACTTACGGATTACTCCGTAGGTGCAACGTTTGCCCCTACACAGTTCGCCGTAGGGACAAAATATCAGGATACCTGATGTTTTGTCCCTATGGACTCAGTAACAGGGATAAAACTTACCCCTACGAATTAATCTGTATGGACATTTATCAGGCCTTACGGATAAATCCGTAAGGATAAGTATTAGGCCCAACGGATAAATCCGTAGGGGCAAGTATTTTATTTTATAAACCAATAAATTAAATAAAGATTATGTCCCTACGGAGAATTCCATAGGGATAAATGTCCCTACGGAGCAAGGCGTAGTGGCAATTATTACTCTGTAGGGACATGTTCAGAGCGAATACTAGCACCTGCGGCCTTTACATCTGCAGGGGAATTTTATGTCCCTATGAACATATTCGTAGGGGCAGTGGTTTGTCCCTACGGTTAAATCCGTAGGGGCAACTTATTATTATAGTAGTTGTAGTAGTGACCTCGAATTCTTGGGATGTTATTATTTCCATTAAAATTAAAATTTAGATCCAAACATACATCTAGCTCATTTTTTGTCCTTGTTTCATAATTACGAAAGTATTATGAGATTTTAAAACCCCGGAAGAGAAAAAGTTAATGGATACAAAAAGAGAAAGCAAAATGCAAATTTTTCAAGGGTTTTTATAGCTCGTCAGGTGATTTATCTGCTCACACCTCCTCTGTTTATCCAACAGAACTTCAAGTCACTCAAATTCTACCCTAAACAACTCTTATGGTTATTTTATTTATAAAGCTAGTAGGCTGTGTTGTTCAACTTAGAATTTGAGTATTTTTTAGGGTTTCCATGGATGAAATGATAGAGTCTGCCCTAATAACTCATTTGAGGATGTATTATTGTATAAGTGCTATCATTATGCATATAAGAGGGATTTTACTTGGATGGCTCCATTTTTATAATATACTTTAGCCTTCACCGATGTCGTTGAATCAAATAGGGGCAGGTGTCAATTTCTTCCTTTCTTTTCAAGCACAAGTCAAATTTTCCTTTCCTTTCTTTTTCCTGAAATTACAAATCAAGTTAAACGGTTGAACCGGTAACCATTTTGATACAGTGGTACGGATAATCATAAGTTTGATCAATATATAACCAAAATAAGGCATCTAGAAGAAAGGCACTCTTTGCTTTTTCCTAACGAACATGTGCTAACCAAACAAAAGAAAAGGGGGTTTTCTGCAATTATCCTAAACAAACCAACCCTTTCCACCTATAAATACGATCCCACGCCTCCAACAAATTAAAACTAACAGTATACACACCAAAAAATCAAAACCAAAAATGCTAACCAAGTCCCTTGCAGCATGCTGCCCTGCCCTCAAGCGCCAAAATCCCCAAACTACCCCTCCCAAGCCACATAATCCCCCCCAAGTCCCCATCAAGAACTTCAACTCCCTCTACGACCCCACAGCCGCCTCCGACTCCTCCGACACCCTCACTGGCTTCGGCTCCGCCTCCACCTCCCGTACCCTCACCACCATCGACGACGGCGACAAAGACGCCAGCTCCGACTCCGAGCCCGACCTCTCGTCCGTCTTCGCCGCCCAAAGACTAAGCAGACCGGTCTCGACCGGCCGGTCCAATTCGATAGTGAGTGACTACGAAGACAACGTCGTTAGCAGCGGCCCCGAGACGGGCCGGGTGGGGTTCGGGGCGGTGCCGAAGATGTCGCCCGACCCATACGGGGACTTCAGGAAGTCAATGGAGGAGATGGTGGCGGCGCTGGGGCTGGGACTGGGGCTGGGGCTGACAACGTCGTCGTGCGATGAGGAGCGGCGCATGAGGTTGCAGGAGCTGCTGCTCTGCTACCTTGCACTGAACCGCAAGAATGAGCATAAGTATATCGTGAACGCGTTTGCGGACGTGATGAGGGGCTTGGCTGCAGGCAACTGAGCTCGGCTAACGTGCGATAAAATACCCTAAACTATCGTGTTTTCTCACTAAAATACCTTAAAGCTTTTTAATTACGGTATGATCAATAGTTTGGATAGGTATTGTGCTGTAATTATAAAAAAATTAAGGTATTTTAGTGAAAAAAACATGGTAGTTGCCGGTATTTTAGATTGATTTACCTTTATTTTTTATATTTAAGTGTAAACTTTGTGGATAGGTTGATCTGTCACTTTTGTGGGGAAATGATATATTGGTCCTTTTTGGCAGCTAAATTATGTGTTGTTTTCTTTTATATATATATATATATAGTATAAAAAGAAACCTAACGATACTAGATTTCTTTTTCCTTTATTTTTTTAATTTTTGGCCCCCTAATGTGACGGGTGTGATACCGCGTTGGAGGATAGAGAAGGGAAGTGCAGTCAGAGGGCATTGTAGGTTGGTGGAGGATGTGCGGGACCCCACTCCAGAGTGGATTTCGTAATGGTGCCAATCTATGTCCTATCCTTCTTCCTTTTTTATTCTCTTATATAGTGTTTTAATTTAAATATTCCCTCCCCCTTCTCAGATCTGGACCTTCCCCTGTTTTTTCTTCTTGCTATGCAAATTGAACGGTCAAGACTAATGTATAATAGAACGACCCGTGATCCTGCATCCTGATTGCCAAGAAGGGGATCCTAACCTTATGATTATTATGATCTTTGTTCGCAGCGCGCACACATATATCACATGCTTACTGCTAGAAAAGCAATACTTACCTTGTTAAGTGCAATTTTAATTCTGCAATATTAAGGACTGCCATTTACATGGCTATTTATTATCACTCTCATTGTTAGCATATTGATATATTCCATTAGTTTACCATTCATATTTATCTATTGTACTCCTCACAGCAAATTTGTGGCAAATTTGTGTCATTTCTTCAAAAATTTTGTTTCAAGGAATTAGATCAAAGTTTTGTTCTACCGATATTTTTTAAAACAAAAATCAAATCTTTTCAAAATAAATAAATCTTTGTATATGCTTTTTAAACTTTTAAGAGAATCAAATCAAATTTTGGTATAAAAATTCAAATCAAATTTTTCTATAACCTAATATTTTTAGCAATAAACTTAGCAAATATGTTCGACATGCCAATATTTTTTTTAAAACAAATAAATCATTGCATTTGTCATATAATTTTTATGATCAAATAAATTTAATAGACAACAAATGAGACATTTTTATCAAAGAATAACGGTTTATAGAAACATGAATTTATGCATGAAAGTACAATTTCACATGCATGGCACATGAAAAAACCCAGTATATAAAGAACTAAAACATTATAGAACCGACCATGTAATCTATATAGTAAATCGATCGAGATTCATATACATACCAATTAATGAGTATACAAACGTCCGCATTGTTCATTTAATGTCCGCATTGTTCATTTAAATGTCATCGTGCTTCTCAACTAACCCTACTGAAAAAACTTCAATCTGGAACATTTATTCCATAGCTCACAGTTATAGATAGATACCGATATCCCAGGGAATGGAATAATGCAGTTGAACTGCCCGCAGAGATCATTAAATTAGACATGGTGAAATAAACTTGAATACAGGTTGTATCAACGCCGAGCTTTCATTGGTTAAAGAATTGACACAATACTATCAAATAACATGGCTTGTGGGATTCCATTCTTGAGCAGCGCACACGCTTATCACCATACCACATCCACAAGGCTTTGCTTCCTATATCTATCAACCTATATCAGCCAACAACCCATTTTCAGCATCAAGCACATAACACTTCACTCAGTTTTCTTTCCGTTAATGGTTTTTATTTTTTATTTTTATACCACAAATCATCATTCCTTCAGATCTTAGAGACATGGTTATCTTTTTCTAAATTAGCTGCAAATAAGCTAGGATACAGTAATTACTCAGCATTATGAATCATAAACATGAGAGCTTTGCACAAAATGTAGAGCAGTCGAAGTTAAACTTTCATATCACACACCATCAAAAGCTCCACCAATTTCCTGAGTCTCGAATTTTTCCCTAGGCAGAAAGCACTGTAAAGTTATTCTTGATTTCACAATCCTTGATCAAAGGAATACAACTCAATCTTATTATACAGAATGTATTGAACAGAGTGAGACTCCAAACAACAAGGCACAATTGCAGCAATCAAGGCTAAAGATGCAACTTCAATATTAGGATAAGATGCATTCAACATGAATTACATCAACATGATAATTAGCATACATCCCTAAATTCAAAAGGTAGGATATTTAAGTTTTCTTGCAGAAAATGCATCACAATAGTTTATATTGACACGAACAGATATGTATATGCGCATAACATCAATGAAATAGATTACTAATTCATAAACATCAAACAAGTACTCCAATCAAAACAATGTTAGAAAGAAGCTCAAAGGATAATACAGTACCTCTTTGAAGCTACCGCTGAAGTCCCATGAGAACCTGCAATCATAATATTAGAATATTGATATAATTTATCTCAAAACCTCATCACAGCACCTCAGGTCCGGACCTTCAAGAATTAGCCTACAGGAAGCTATTAGAATACACAAAGTATCTCTAAGCCCTCACCATTCGCTTGAGCTACGGAGTTTTGGTGCGGTGCCACATAGGAAATCTCTCCCAAGGCTAAACTAGGGAAACTAAAGGAGCAGATGGGCAATCAATAGACGGGATTTTAAACATATAGAGCATGCATTCCTGTTATATATCAGGATGGAGAACTGGCAATACAATATGACCATTAAACAATAAACAAATTCGACATATGCAAAACAGAGGAAAAGTCTTGAGATAATTCCATCGGTACAAGAAGATCCAAATAAGATCAAGTAACAAAGACTTAATTTAAAGGAACTGCAAGCCAAACTACGAGTACAGGGTTTGCATTCAAGAGGTCAACGGAAAGAACCAAGCAAACAAGCACACCTTGATGAAACTATTCTGAAGGATCAAGCTCCCTTCTGCTCTTAATAATAGCCCTCTTCCTCGTATCAAAATCAAACTTGTCAAGATCAAAAGCCGTTGCCAAGTATCCATACAAGATTCTCTTCTTATCGCCGCTCTTTAGTTCGACCTTGACGAGGGCCGTGTTGTTCTCTTCATCGTCCCCAGAGTGAGAGGCTTGAACCCGTGCCCAATCTCTTCGTCCGTGGCTCTCCTTCTCAAAGTACTCAGCCAAACGATCTGCTTCCTTCAAGCCAGCTTCAGTATTTGCAAACTTCACCGCCGTGATGCCCAAATGACCCTCCTTACCATACGACGACTTTGATTTGCCACCCCCAAATCCTAGATCTGAAGGGCAAATGGTAGGGGCCAAACGGAAAAGCGTTAAATAAATAGCATCGCCATATGTGATCAATGTAAAGATCGTCCCAAAAAAAAAGGGTTAATTGCACCCAATATATATATATATATATATATATATATATATATATATATATATATATATATATATAGAGAGAGAGAGAGAGAGAGAGAGTTTGCCCATCTAATATTATAACCCGTCAAGCAATTTATTAGCGTAAACAACCCTTTGCTCATCGACCAAAACCCTTCAATTCTGAAGGACCCGAGCGATTGTTTAATTGAACTGTAGAATTTGTTTGTGCTGTTCATAGTAGAATTTAAGTGTTTTGAAGGTATCAGTTTTAGGAGCACAAGTGCCGTTTATAGCAGAATTTAAGTGTTCTGAAGGTATTGGTTTATGAGCAAAGGTGCACTGATAAATTACTTAAGGTTATAAGTGCCACGGGGTTGGACTACAAGGGGTCCTGCGATATTAAAATAAAATAATGAATATGAAACACAAAATATTGCAGCTAACCCTGCTCTAACAGCATATTAATTTTCTTGTACCTAAGGTGTGTTTGCTTCAAGGACAGCACCACATGACAATGGAACCCCATAATGCTTATGTTCTAATATTTTTGTATTTGCTGTTTTATCAAGGAAAAGTTGTATATAATGAAAAGAACTGAAATGTTATATATTTATAACACTGAGCAATCTTAATCTTAACAGAAAGATTATAAGTGCAAATTGAGGATTTGCATGCGGCAAAAGACAGAAGAGAACTCAATAAACATTAAAAGAATATAACGTGAAAAAACATGGATGAAAGATTTTAACGAAGGATTTAAGAATAATGGAGAATATTTTAGATATGAAATATACTATTCGCCCCCTAAATGTAGATATGGGCTAATGATTTCTTACAGTAAATAAATGAAACCAAAACAGGGGAGAGAAGGAAAATTTTGATTACCCAGTCACGGATGGGACATTTGCACATGAATTGCTTGCAACTCAAGCGCGCAAGATTTAACCCTACGATAATATTTCGACCTCTTATATATCTAAAGTATTTTAACCTCTCATAGGTACCCTACATGCTCAAAGTTCATCTTCTGACAAATACCCAATAGTATACTTTGTTTCCATAACAAATGAGTATAGCGAAAGAAATGAGGTATAATAGCAAATGGGTATCAGAACAATAATATCAAGCTACTAACTATCTATAGGGTAAACAAATCAATTCAAGGGGTCTGGTCAAAATGCCAGGCATTCTGCAGTGCTAATGTAAAGCTTCCATTCTGAAATTCTGGGTTCCAGATATTACTAATTTGGAGCACTGACTGTAAAAATGAAATAAAAGATAAACATCCCTGATTGGTAGGAGCAAGAAAATGCAGAATTTACCATATGATATAGGGCGCAAACAAATACATCTAGGAAACAGATATAAGAATACCAAAACAAGGGAAGAGATATAAATATGACATATAGCCAAGTTCTACAATTACACACAAAGATGGAATGTGCTCATGGAGATTGGGCAGTACATAAAACAAATAAAAGGCTAAATTAATGATCAAACGAATAGGTTGAGGAATTTGAACCTGACAAGAATATGTCTGGGTTCCCAAGTTTCTTGAAATGTGGTGCGACTTTAATGCGTGGTTGACGGCCTTAGCTATCCTGAATTACAAGTGGCAACTTTCTACAGCATACAGATATAGATACATAATTCCTATCAACAATTTTTCTTCGATCTTAAAAACTGACAACATATTTGAACAATAATAAATCTTACTGAACTCCGATCGGGTATATTAATCCATGCCAGTATAGGATTAAACTAAAAAAGGCATCAGTGTTTACATCATGCCTATAAAAATTAACATTCAATAACAACTAGACACTAGGCTTAAGTCCCAACAAATTAAGTTTACCATTTCGATCTCAAACCAGCTAGGCAGACCGTTCCTAGGTGGCAAACCTTTAGATAGCTCAAGCGGATTGCTAAGGCTCCAAGGCAATCAATCGAAAGTTTGAACTGCATGTCAAGACTTACAATATTTAATCAGCATGAAGTAATGGTAAAATTCCTTGTGATGCAAGAGGGCTAGGGTTCAAATTCCAACACACACCAGGTTATTGTGAACTCTCAAAAATTGCCAAAATGCAATCCATCCCTCGGGTCTCGGTGACAAACTTTTGGATTGCCTAAGTGGATTGCTAAGGCACAAAGGCAATTAATCGAGAGTTTGAGCTGTGTGAAGGCTTACAGTATTTAATTAGCATGAAGTAAAAGTAAAACTTGTTGCGCTGCAAGAGGTACAGGGTTCACTAACACACGCCAGGTTATTGTGTGATCTCGCGGGGGGAGGGGGGAGGAAAATAATAAACAAAATAGCTACTGAGAAATTTCCTGAAATAGTGAGGGGGGAGATAATGGAAGGTGTGGTAAAGGGAAGGAAAGGAAAAAAAGAACAAAGAGAGGAGAGAAGATTGATGTCGAAGAGCACAAATGCTACCACAATTAACCCTGTTCTAGCTCTTCCATGCACTCGAAAAAACTAAAAAATATAATGTTTTTTAAACGGACTGATACTTTTGCCCTTAAGGAATCATGTTAAGCATGAAAAATCAAAAGTTCCAAAGCATCTTGTTAATTAAAAAGTCATAAAGTTTTCAGTTTCCTAGAGGTTGTAGAAGCTAAACATGTGAGTTTTTCTCCTAGCCTTCTAGACAAGAGCCACTCTAGGTCCTCTAAAGACAAACAAAATAAGAAGTTTTAATGGAAAAATACAAGTTCTGATCCCATTTTTAGCTCCTAAATATCATCTAAAGCGCTTGCACGTCCAGAGTCATGCAAGACATGGTAGTGTTATGAATTCTTAAACTTTTGAGCATACCATCAAATTAGCGCTTATGGAGGACACATGAATCAAATTTATGTGCGTCTATCAACCCCAGGGACAAATCATATCACAATCTATAAAGTAACCTGTTGTTGGTAAGTTTCCATATGCATCATCAAGTTTTCCAAGATTTATAAAACTACTCTAATACTCTCCATTGTCCAATCTATACCTTGGGAAGAATGCTAGCAGGTACCTAAAGAGCAAGCTGATGCCACGCTGAATCAACTTTTATACTGTAGTCAATTAAGTACATGCAAACTAAATAGTAATATGACCTAATGACATCTTTAGGAGTCATGCTCCCAATAGAAAGATAAGATTTTGCTGAACCCTAAAAAAGGAAAGAGTGCCAAATATAGATCCCAGATGTAATAACGTATTAAAGAGGAAAAATCTAGCTTCTAGTTCTGAATCAACAATGAAGACTCAGTCATACGATTGATTAAAATTTTGACTTAGTGAGATAAATATATAACGTGCATTCGCTAGCATCATTTTCAAAGTTCAAATTTGGGTATATCTGCTCTGTAGGAATGTGCACAACCAAGAGGAAATTAAGAAAACCAACTGTGTAGAACATAGGCCTGGAGTGAAGCAGGTACCAAGCGAGAAATGAGAAGGTTCCATTAGAATTCTATGAACAATAATGTCCTCGATGCATGGAAAGATTTATCACAAAAGCCTGTATGGAATTCATTCTTACAGTACTGCCAAACACCCATAAAAGCCTGAATGCATGTATAAGAAATTAACCTCCCAGCCTAAATTAGAAATCTGTAACGCAGATACTTAACTGGCATGGGAAACCTCAACACACCAAAAGCAACCATACAAATAAATATAAACCTGGTAAGGAATTTCCCTTTAGCTCTTTTTATTGTAATTTCCATTGATTTATTCTCTGTTTGCCCTAACAATTCCTTAGGAAATGATATGAGGGTAGTAGAGAAAATGAATGAACATCCACCTTTTTGGTGCGAATTTAAGTGGTCTCAACAAAAAGAAAATATTATATATTTGTCAAGCCCCTAATTAGTGGCTTTATGCATTTTGCCTCTCCTGATACTCTCATTAACATGGCCCCTAAAAATGTAATCTATGATTAATTCTTGAGTTCATGAAAATTATTAAACACCACACATTTCAATATTAAATGCAGTGCGGGACTGCTCACTTTTTTGTGCCATACTCCTAGTTTGTGTCTAGCCTCCTCTCATACCCTTGGTAGACAAACACCTTGTCTGGCACTGGTCAAATTCATACCTAACCAGTTATGGTGCAACTAAGGAGCAATATCACATGCTTACATGTTTCTACATACACTATACAAAAGCAAATTTGCAGGACATCAAGTCCTAACATATTTGAGTCAGGGAATTAAATCTACAATTTCAATCAGAAGAGACACTTTAATTCTTTTTAGAAGCTCCCATACAGATCAAGATGGTCCTGAACAACAGAGATCACATGAAGTCATATTATCCAAATCATGCATGGATAAAGAGTTTCCCTTTTTAAAGGTAATAAATAGTTTGCAACCGAACTATTTAATAATTAATTAATTATCATTGAAAATTGACAGCAGATATCCTCCACGCAAAGGAACTATGCAAATGAAAGGAGATGAATCAACGCAGGGCAAATTCCTGGAGGCCTATATTTTTATCAACATTAGAGACCAAGCTCAATTAGTTGATAATTTGTGCCAGGAGAAAAGGATATAAAGCAAATTTAATTGCATTCGCAAAACAATTTGTAAAAATAGAGAAAACAAGAACAAATGGCAAAGTTATAAATGTATGTAAATTCCAATATCATTACATAAAATAGTATAGAAAGATACTTATAAAGGACTTTTATTTAGGATCCGCAAGTGAATACTCAACAACAAAGAGTGCTTCTCTAATTTGCATCAGATCAAGTTTTTTAGCCAAATGAACTCATAAAAAATAAAATATTACTATGTTCATAAGCAATATAAGAATGTTATAAGAATTGGACGAGCAACAAAATCCCATTACCTTTGACATAACAATTGTGTAAAATGGTATAGTGAATGAATTCTCTTGCAGCATAGAAGACAATTATAGCACTAAGGAATATTCAGAGTGAACTTAAAGAGTACTACTACGACCTATTATGAAAAGTACTTTAAACCATCGGAAATGACTTATAATCATGTTTAAAATCTCAGCCAGACCCGATATGGCCGATTCCGATCCAAAAAATGACCCTATAAGTTCCGATACATATATTGTCCGATACTTGAGTTATATTAGGTTTACCATTTGATTAGTAATGTTTTAGCATTAGGTTTATAAATGGGTTCGCAGTTTTATTAATAAGTTATTGGAGTATAGTTTATTTGATATCATTAATTAGTTAAGAGTTCATGAAGAATTATTTTTACCAACTATTGATACAACCACTTTAGATATCATTAATTGCTAAAGAATTTGCCAAATTGTTTATAAATGTTATTGCTATTAATTTAAAAAATTTCAAATATCAAATATTTCTTTTTTCAAAACAATATAAAATCCGATATTTCCTATCCAAAACGTCCGATACGCCTAGATGGACGATTTTGATCCCAAAAGTGAACACCCAATGCCGATACCGATTCCGAGATTTTAAACCTTGAGTTAATATCATCCACGTAATATCCATATCTTCTAAATATCTGTCATTCAATCTACACCCCAAATGAATAGCACACAAAAAACATTTTAGTTGCTTCAAAATTATCTTTATGCCTTAATCTGATAGCTGGAATTTAGAAAAAAGCATATATAAATGATCTAAGGAGCCAAGATCTTAATGATAAACTCAATCCCCAGACTTTGGCTGCAGATCAACATGTATAATTGCAAGGGGGTTGAGAATTTGCATGCATCATGAATCAAGCTTAGGAGTGATATTCTGAGACCGAGGGTAAGCAGCATACAAGGTCAAGATGTTGAGTGCATTGTTCTTAAGTCTTTGTTTCTAAATAGCAACCCAAAGTGCAAGGGCACAAAAACAGTGGACAGGGAACCAAACTGAAGCAAATTACAATGAACTAAGAAGACCGTGTAGATGTAACCGCATAGCTTCTGCAACTAGAATGTTGAAAGGGAAAGAAGCTAAGCTCTA
Source organism: Agapanthus africanus (assembly GCA_030015575.1). Classification (NCBI taxonomy): domain Eukaryota; kingdom Viridiplantae; phylum Streptophyta; class Magnoliopsida; order Asparagales; family Amaryllidaceae; genus Agapanthus; species Agapanthus africanus. The sequence continues at coordinate 549,891,734 of CM057345.1, forward strand.
AAGCGTTATAGAATAAAATGGACTACCACTCAGGTTAGGATAAACTCTTGTGCCTACGCAAGATTTTAAAAAAAAGATCTATCTCAGAAGAAGTTTTTTCGGAGAAACTATTCACACATTTAAACTAAGAGAATGTGAAAACAAACAAGTATATAGCTATACCTTTAAGCCTCATATCCATCTCTTTATTACCCATACCATCCCTGCGACCATCTTTTCTCTTTCCAGTATGTGTGTTATGGATTACCACCGTAGGTGGCCATATAATCAGATCCTCCCTATTTGCTGATGCATCATCAGCTGAAAATGATTGATATGCCTTAGAATTGTCAGGTGCCCTCGCATAGTTCCATCCCATAAGAACACACAAGGCCTTATGTAACCCAAGATGATCAGCACGCAGGTCTGGATTCTGTGCAGTGTACGCATGCATGATGAGTCCATGCACATCTGAAAATTCTGCTGAAGCCCTGAAATGTGCACACAAAGTCGATTGAACAACAAAGGAACCAGAGCTTCCTATTAAATAAGAAAATATTAGAAAACTAAATTGTTTCCTGCTCTTACTACAGCCTTCATCAGTTATAAAAGCCAATGCATCATTCTAACAAGGACCAAGCCTTAACACGATCATATGGTTTCATGCTACTAACAGCCTGATGTGCTGCAGATCTCTCATTGATCCCATGTGATATAATCAAACAGCTTTACCAACAGCAGGGGCTAAGATTCACAAATTGGCCTGAGTGTCTCAAAATTAATTGCATCAGCATATACTGATAGTCCTAACGTTTGTTTCACAACTTATGCCTCCCATAAAGATGATTGCAAAAGTGAAATATGTCATAGAGACGAAGGTTGATAATTGGCAGGGGATGCAAAAGGAGGACTGATGCAATATATCAACTAAATAATTAGAACTTCATGTATGAAAATATGCAAAGTCCCCAGCCTCATACCAAAGCTTGACCTAATTAAGAAACATTCCAATAGCAAAGATTGGGGAAGGATACTAAGATAGGAGATAGAAGGCGGCACAAGCATTTGCAAAAAGGGAACAAAGATAAACAGACCCTGATAGTACCGCATCCTAGCAGATCTGAGAATTAAAGAGAGAAAAATCCCAGCACACAAAGTATCGGGGAAGGGAACCTAACTGAGTCCATTCATTCTTAACTAAATAATTAATATCATCATGAAAATCATCCACAAAAAAAAGGCATAGCCAGTAATTATATGATACAGGAAGAAAGCACAAACAAGGCTAAGGTAGTGATCTTTAGTCTTCCCACATAAATTTAAAATTACAAATTGACTGGTTTTGAACTAGTGGCTTCTCATAAGCACTTTGATAAGAAATGCACCTTATCATTATGATTGATAAAGAATATCTATAGCGTAAAAACAAATCTATAACAGTTTCTAACCTATGTTTGGACTCTGTTGTGTAGATTGGGCCCAAGGTGCATGCCTAAGAAGCATAGACACGGACACAAGACACAACACAAATCGAAGACAGGGACACAAAGTTTATGCAAAGAATATTCGATTTGATCACATATTTGACCGAATATTGCAGTTTTTGTTCGTTTTGTCACCGAATCCGAATATTTCGTTTTTTCAACACCGATTTAAGAAATTGTAAACAAACAAATGCATATATGCATGTCCATGGAAATGCAATCGCACATATTTTATTTTATAATGTAATACTAGGATGTACAAATTTATTTAAGTTAGGAAAATGTTGCACTCAAAACATCATTATTAGCAATAACGCAATACAAAAAATTTAATGACAAATAAAAATATGACATCAACAAATACGCAAAAAGGGGGGGTTTTGTTGCTTGTAGTTGGAATACATAACATTTGCATTAAGATGCCAAAGGGCTACAAAGGAAGCAATGAAAATTCATATAAACAACAAAAAGAATAAAAAAAAATAACAATTAGGTAATTTTCAAATCTTGTTGAAAATACAAAGCAGTTATGTCATATACACGTGTTAAATAAAACCTCAAACCAAAGATAAAGTTAAGGGTAAATTTTACTAAACCTCATTCTCAAACTAACGACCTTCACGAGTTACTCAAACTAACGATTTCATACAATATTGATAGTTCAATGTGGGGTTTTATAGCATTTTTAAATTTTAATAGGCTTATCTTAAAAACCTCAAAGGGTGGACGGGGTTTAGTAAAATTTACCCTAAAGTTAATACTAACTTTAGAAAAGTTCCTTAAATACTATTATTACGAATTTAACATTAATTTCTTATAATTTTTTAAGCCAAAATTATCTGAAAAGCATTTAAATTATATATTAGGATTTTAATATTATTTTCTTATAATTTCATAGTCAAAAATATCTGAGAAGCATTTTATATTAAATATCAAATATAAAGTTGTGCATCCACTTTTTTCATAGAAAACTACGAGTGTTAAGCCGATTTGACGTTTTCTAGTATGCTCAACCATAATATGCTACGTGGTCGTATGGATTTATATCCTCTCCGGTGACAATATTTACTATTGAGTGATTCATTAGTTATCAAGATCATTTGGACTAACCTCGATGACTAAAAACGGTTTGGCAATTAAGTCACTTCTTTTGCTTTTATTCTCTATCAGCTAGTGCATCTCTATCCTCTCAATCCAAATCCCTGACATTTCTCTCTATAATCTTCTCTTACTCCATATAATATAATATTTTTCCAGCATAAGAAGTCATAAGAAAATCTATTTGAAAGTAAACTCAACGGCTCTAAACTAAGCGAAGAAGGTCCAAAGGTTGTTGATTAATCTGTATAAAAAGAATTCTTAAGTAGATATTTGAGAAAAAATGGAATATATATAATCAAGAAACTAAAAACTTTACCAGTATATTTTAAGGGAAAATTGCAAAAATGTTCTCCTGAACTTTTCTGTTTTTGAGATAAACACCCTTAACTAATTTAATTAAAGAGTAGCTTGAAAAAATACACCTAAACTATTGAAATGTCTGCAAATGTTAATATTAACGGTGGCATCATCCAAAATGGTCATGCTTTAACCATTTTACGCTTGCCTTTCTTCATCTCATCTACTCGTTCTTTCTTCCTTGCCAATTTTTTATCCCAGTCTTTGAAAAGCAACACACCAATCGCTAAACCCACCCAATATCTCCCTCCCTGGTCACCCCAATCCTAAAAATAAATAAACTAAAGGGTAAATTGTCAAAAAGCCCCCCGCCAACTTCCGCGCTATCAAAAAACACCTTAGCCTTTTGCTCTTGTTAAAAGACCCTCGGCCCAAATAAAACCCACTTTTATACCTTTGACTACTTATAATTTCATATAACCTGATAATGCCCAATCCATTGACAGCTTATAATTGCCCTTAACATCTGAAGACTTGCCTGTAATATCAGTTTTCATTTTTCCCTTCAAATATATACTTTTCCCACCAAAAAATCTAATTTCCCTCCAAATATACTTATTTCCCACCAAAAGCCTCTAAAATATTTTTCTACTTTCATGCAATATCCAACCAGTTGCCTATAATATCTAAACATCTGCATGTAATATGTAAACAGATACCTGTAATATCTAAATACTGTCACCTCTTCCACCGAAACCACCTTGGAGCAACGGAAGACGAAAAGGGATGAACGAAGGCATGAAGGCAGGAGAGGATGAGCGATGAAGTAATTGCGTAGTAGGGAGAAGAGGGACGATGAGCGGAGGGAGCGGTGGAGCAACGATAATGGAGCGGCGAAGCGATGACGGAGGAAGCAACGGATGAAGGATCAAAGGTTTGGGGGAGAGAATGAAGATGAACATGGGAGGGAGGGGTATTTTGCGATTGCATTTAAAAGATAATACAAGGCCTAAATGAAAAAAAATGGTGCTTTTAACAAAGATTTTCAACAGTAGGCTCTTCTCAACCATTTTGAAAATGCCATGGGATTTTAGACAACTCCCGAGCGCACCGAGGGCTTTTTGAAAATTTACCCTAAACTAAATTACAAAACAAATCCACTATGTGATCTCTCAATCATCACCCTTCATTCCCTCACAGCTTTCTCCTCTCATTCATTCATTAATGCCTCACTCTTACACCTCTGAAGTCATCCCTCGCCTCGAACCCTAATCCTAACCTTAATTCCCAAATCAAAACCAAAAAAACGCTCGAAAAATGCATACCAAATCAAAACCAAAAAATGCTCAACAGAGGAAGTGGGACACTCACAAGGTCCCCAAATTGGACGCCTCCCCCATCAACTCCTTCGCCTCCTACGCCCCCACCAGCAACCACGCTTCTCGCTCCTCCCCCGTTCCACAGCCCCACCCCCACCATAGAATCCCTCCCCATGTTCCACCATCGAATAAGTGGGGGAGGTGGGAAGGGGGCAGGGTTGGAGGCGACGTGGGATCGGACTACAAAGGACTATAGGAGTCGGGGTTCTTGTTGATAGAGGGAGGTCTTGTTGAAAGAGTGGGTGGTGGAGATGGAGGAGATAAAGGGAACGGGTATAACAGTCCAATTATTAAAAAAAATTAATGTCGTTATATAGTTATGTACAAAAATACAGTTCGTGATATTTATCTCTATTTTTTGAAGTTCAAGGTACTTAACAGAAAAAACAGAAAAGTTCAGGGATACCTTTATGTAATTTACCCTATATTTAAAACCAAATGAGCGGAATAAAATAATTTAAAGGTAACCGAGGAAGCTAAAGTTAATTTTTAGCCCATAACCCAAATTCTGAGGGTATGAAGTCGTGGGTCCTACGAAAATCTAACTTCTTTCTTATGAAGTGCTAGGGCCATGTGCTTTCAAAATTGATTGAAAAGTAAGCTTGGGCATCCTCAACTCCGTGGGTGAATCCACTGGAAATTTAACCTGTCCCTCCCTTAGTTGCAGAAACCTGGAGGTATGTAACGAACCCTACTTTGGAACCTCGAATCCGCGGTTCTTATTGAGATTCGCAACGGAATCTCGATTCAGCTTTGAATCTTTTCAGCTGAGTTGTCTCTACAGCTTCTTGGCTTTTAATGAAATATTGGACTTATAAATTAATGAATTATTGTAGGGCTTGTAATTAATCAATTCATGGTGCAATTTTATACTTTTATAGTATTTTATCTATATAATTTCATATATATATAAGGATAATGGAGGAAAGGTGCCATAGGAGGGAAATTCTTCCTATGGCGTCGGATAAATACACCATCCACAATCTTATTTGACGATCGGCACCCAACATCATCTTTATCATCTAAGATATGGATACACCAAATTTCATAAGATTCTGTCGCTTTTTCACCGTTGAATTAGTGGGTGCAAAATTAACGGTTTAGCGACAATAAAAAAATTCACTGCTAATCCAACAGTGAAAAAGTGGTGGGATCACATTAAATTTGGTGTACCCACATTTTACATGATAAAGACGATTAAAGGCGCCGATCATCGAAAAAAATTGTGGAGGATATAGATTTTTGATGACACCTAACGAAAAAGCTTCCTTGGGCCTCTTTTCTTCATTACTCTCTCTCCCCCTCCTCTCTCTCTATATATATAAAGTGCTCCCCCGATGCTCTTAATAAAAGATTCCTTTAGGTTTTTGCGATTCCCCACCCCCGCATCCGCCCCCGCTCGCAACTATGTTCCCTCCTATTGCAAGCGGCAGAATGTGACAAAAAGAGGCCAGAATCTCTTGGTTCCCAGCTTTTGATAATAAAATGTCTAACATAATACACTCTTAAAATTAACATATTAAACAATTAATAAATCTGTAAGAAATACGCCTGGGCCCTAGGCTATCAACTTTGAGTGAAACAAGCTTCATGTATACAACTTCTTTTCATCAAAACATACACTAAAATCATTATATGCATTTTATACAAATTCTAATTTTGATGTTATTTTCCTACTAAACAGTCTTAGTACATATAAAAGAGTGTGCGCGCATGTGAAAACATATGATGATGAATACAGAAAGCATGTTTGCGAAGTATATAACGTGGGCTAGAAAGTGTCTTGTCAGAGTTTAAAATCACAAAATATATTATGACACACAGGGGAATTGTCCGACAGGTTGTCCGAGTGTCCCTTAGAGTGTCCATAACGAGTTTGAGGCCAATAGGTCCATGATAAAGCGTTTGTGGTACATAGGTGCAAGCCCAATACAGAAATGGCAGCATCCAGGCTCAGCTTCAGGCTCATGACCAAAAAGCGGGCATAGGCCAACATGAGCAAGGCCTGCTGACACTCCTATCAATAGAAGCATTCATCATATAACACTACACTACAAAGGAACCTAATATTGTGGCTAGAAAAATGGTCACATGCGGGAAGCTAATACAACTGGAAAAGCAGCCTAAATGTTCTAGCACATTAAAGTCACGAGATTTGCAGACACGAGGAGAAAAGAATATTCCTTCAATATTCTAACTCAAAAGGCCAGATAGAAACCTTTATCGTTGGCATATATTATGGTTGTATCTGGCATGCTTAAGCAGTTCCAGCAGAACTAGCTGATGCAATTTTGAAAAGGAAATAAAAAGTTATGTAAAATCCGATTTCTTATGCTAAGTCTCTAAGAGGTTTTGATTGCTGTAGCAAAGAATGTATAGGGTAAATATCATTCATCTGTATAAAATAGGTGATAAATCTTAGTGAGGATGTAACCCGACTCCTTTTTCCACAGCCCAATAGCTCATTGACATTTTATGTGATTTACAGCTTGTGATTGCAGTAAAATGCAAGTATTAGTTCATGCTAAGCTAGAATACAAAAGATAGGCATGAAAGAATAGGAAGAGCTACCAAAGGCGCATAGCCCTGCAGCAGAACTTGCCTCTCCCAAGTGAGAGGTCGACCGTTCGATTCCTAAGTAGAGGTTGGATTCCAAATAAAAGGGTAGGAAGAACAGCAAGAAAATCCAGCTGAGTAGCCTTGAAAAAGAGAAATTACAAACAACCTCTCACCACACAAAATTATTAGCATCGTGTTATACTATTCCTGCAACTCCAGCAAACAAGATTCCTTCATCCAATTAAACGCTTTCCATGGATTTCTTTCTATTCTATGGATTAATTCTACGAAAACCGTGTCTTTGTGCCTTTCCTGGGGTGATGGGCATGGGATGCTTAAAAAAGGGCTTCACTCTTCCAACACCAAATGTGAATAAAAAATATTTCCAGATTATTATAAAAAAAACAAAAAAGGTCTAGAATAAAACCGAGAATTCAAAGGTCCCTAAAATCACAAAGACCGGCATGAACTAGGATTGGAATGTTCATCCGCTGCTAGACACCACCCACACCAACACACAGAAAATTTAGACACATATAGCAGTCCCTTTCACCTTATGTGACCAAGTGGTCAGGCCAGTGAAGCCACCCAACGCTTGAAGCTGATAACACTCTCAAGCTAAACAAAGTTAAGAAAATAAAAGTTGCATGTTACCTTGAAAGAGTTGAACACAACACTATTAATTAAAACAGGAGGGTGGGCTTGAAATAAGAAAAAGAGAATAATGGTGGCATATCATCTATTGCAAACATCCATAAAAATAAAAGATGGCCCCAAACCAACTACAACCCATATACACGTCTCACATTATAACCCTTGCATCCAGAAGGGCAAACTATGGAAAACAATCTGAGGGCACAATCAACACATATCTATGTAATTGCCAATATATGGATGAGAGTCCGTTAAAATCCTACAAATGTCACCATGTCATACAGAAAAGATGCTAGACTTACACGTTAGACATATCATGCTTTATATGCAAGCCAACCAAAAAGCTTATCTATTCTTAAATAATTAACAAAATAATCCAACAAGCAAGTACCCGAGGCTCCCAGCCTGAGGTACACAAGGAAAATTCATTAAATGCGCAAAAGACAAGTAGCTAGTTCACCAAAATCTAAACCACGATATGAAAAAGAAAAAGCAACAGATCTAAGACACCAAATATTTAGCACTTGGCACCCCCTTGTTGCGCCACTATTTCCATTTTCTTGAAATGGTTGTTTCCTGAACTTCTTGTAACAACTATGTCAATAAGCTTTGTAGTACTAATCCTTGAAAAGCAAAATTTACTGTGGGACCAAATGTTTAAGAAAAAATTGTTATCAATTTATCATTTAAGTCACTTCTCTAGTGCCAAGACAACCAGTGTACCTAACATGCCCAGAGTCAGTCCTGATGCATACAGGTTGCAGGCTGAAAGTGTATATCAGCAATCTAACCCACCCCCACCCCTTCACGTGAATAAACAGAGGCAGAATAAATATGACTAATATAAATATATTTTATATGTCAAAGTCCACATCAGGACCAGTGCAGTCAATAAGCATACCGAAGTGTGAGCTACTATGCACCCAGCAGGCACCGGAGTAAGTGAGGCGCGAGACTTCAATATTTAGAACTGCTTATAAGCATATTATATTAGTATTTTCTTGTATATAAATTAATGACTAAACATATGATGCAAGTAAATAATTTACAAAGAACGAAGAAATATACATGTTACCATAAATCGTTAAATCATTAGCGATTTGCAATTAGGATCAGTTGTTCCCAATAGGGGAGCACTAGCGTCCGAATCGGAAGAACCATCGTTCCGAACTAATCTCTTAAGAACTTAAGTTACGTGGGCATAAAGTCAGCTTTGAGTTAACACTTAAATTATGCTAAAAAAATATTTAATTCTTTTCAAGAGATAAAATAGATAGCAAAGATTAAATTTTACACACACAAACGATCCAAAAAACACTCCTAGAGCTATGTTTTCTATCCGATATAATTGTATCGAAGAAAAAACTAGAAAACTACCCCTATCGTACCCCATTCCATGCCAAAGTAGCATTCCGCGTTCCGGCTTTCGTTCCGCGAATAGACACGTTCCGTGTTTCAGGTAACATTGGTTCAAATATTAACCCACACTAACAACTAAAAGTAATCAAAATTACAAATTATTCACAAAAAACATAAATAAAAAAAAGATAATTCACACACACTAACGACTAAAAGTAATAAGCAAGTACTTAGTATTAACACGTAAATTGCAGCAAGTTATGTCCGCAACAATAGTCCAATACACTATAGCATATAGACTCTGCTATAGACCCTATAAAATCATTAAACCCAATATAAACCTAGATAACTAATAAATATCAACTGCCAAATATGAAGTGGAACTTCCAAGATAAGAATAAATTTCCAAGTCCCTATAAGAATAAAAGATTATGTGAGAGAGAAGCGAACAAACGTAACACGAAGGATATTTAAAAATACAAGCACAGTAAAAGAAATTCCTACACATCGAGCAAGGCGTGGGGCACACCAAGGTGCACGCCTAAGATGCAAGGTGCAACCAATGCGCATCAAGGCAAGCGCCTCTGCAATGAGGTGCACCTGGCAGTAATGTGGTGAGGCGACCCTACGCCCTGCAGTACCTGGCGCATGAGGAGCATGGTCGGCTGTGCCTATGACAACATTGGTTAGGAGATCAACTAAATCAGCAATCCTGATGTTTCTCTCGCTGCAAGTTGATATAATCAACTTGTGCAAATATTCATTAGTAGGTGAAAGGAGGGAGAATATATGCTTGCGAGTAAAGATTGCAATTTTATAAACAAGAAACTTTGGCAAATAGGTAACTTATTTGATCAGGCAACCGACGGTCACAACATTAAAGCCTTTTTACATTTTATCCAATCCAAACAAAAAACTTCAACAGAATATGGCGCTGTAAAGAAAAGGCCAAGTTGGTTCGACTTTCTCAACAATTTCTAGCGACTATCAGCTAGTAACCCTAACAAAAAACTTCAACGTAACTTGGCACTGTAAAGAACAGGCCGAGTTGGTCCAACTTTCTTAACAATTTCTAACAACTATCCGCTAGCTATACTATTTTCACACTACCAGCATTTCATGCTTCTAAAATGCTTCTACAACTTTATTCGATCACAATGCATAACTATTCACAAAAATGGAATCCAGTGACTAAATGGATAATCGAAAGGCAAATATGAAACAATATAAGCAGACCCCAAGTCGGACATGTAGAAAGAAAGAGAAGATATAGATGGAGCCTAATAACAAGCTCAGCCAAATATCCAGTAAGATCCGAAACAAAAGAAGCGCAAAAAGATTTTACTTCAAACTCAAAGAAAAATGAGTGTCATCTCTAGCTGAACACAGGCGATGATGACTACCAAGAGGAAACCACTAAATGTAAATCAGCTTAATACCCATTGAAGAATGAAAAGATAAAAATAACCGTAGAAGCTATGAGCAGTCCAAAAAGTTCCACCGCATTTCTAACATACAGCCTGCATCTTTCAGATCAAAGAAGCTACATACGGAAAATATTTAATTAATAAAATACAGCTTACAACGAATTACAGCTACAATCAGGGGAACCACAAGTAACCTGCACCTGAAAACTACTGATTCTTTTGGAACACATGAAACTTAAGAGCGAGCTCAGCAAATGTAATAGCGGTAAAAATTACTTGATGATGACCAGGCAACCTACACACACAATTACAAAGAACCAAATAATATTTTCAAAATCATCCAGACAAATCTGATAACCTAGGAAAGGGATAAAGTTACTGATGGTGCTGCAAAGTCCCGGTCTAAAGCATTTTCTGCCGACGATTAAAAGTACATTCAACTATTACCTTCCCTTCTTTAATGCAAAACGTAATTAGAACTAACTGACCAAAAATTAACATGGAAGTCAGAGATAAGAATCATCAATGAAATGAAAACAGTAAATACCCTGTTAATTGGGTAAGTTATAACAAAAGCCAATGTTTTAATAAGCGGAGGTCTAGGTGGTCCAGCGAGGCTGCACGCTTCACTTTTTCCGTTATTAGTCGTCTAAATATACTCTTGTTGTAAAAGGGTGTGCTTAAGGAGAGCGTTGTAATAGTAATTTTATTACTCCGTCTTCCTAATAGAATACATGCTTCTTATCTGTGTAATGAACCCGTGCAACTTATAAGTCATAAGCAATGTTGCTAATTACTGCGCGGCTGCCTAGCAGTGCTGAAGTGGTCAACAGGCCTCGCACCCCGGCCGCTCCTCTTTTCTTATGCTTATATAACAATGACAAAAGCAAAAGAAAACAATGTGCGAAGAATACCGTTAGCCAAGCATAAGATGCATAACCAAAAAAATCTAAATTACAAAATTAAGCACATGATACTGATAAAGCCAATAAGTAACCTGTGCAGTTCATGTTCAAGAAATGAATAAGAGCATGGCCATAAGCAATAACAATAGAAACCCAGCAATTATCAGTGCATAGAGCCATAAATAAAGTAATAAAACCGAACCTGCCGCAAGCAAGGCACTTTACCGGCCCGTTCTCCCCGTCTTCCAAATAGTTTTTCTTCTGAGCTGCAGTCTCATTTATCATCTTGACAAACTTTAAGAAAGCTGTCTTCAACGCCTGTGGGTCCACGTCAGTCACCGCAGGCCCTGCCGGCGCCAGATCCTGGGCACCTCTCCCTCTTCTCGCAGCAAACTCCTCGTACCCGTTCCTTTCATCCAGCTTCGCCTGCTTCGAAGCCCTCAGATCATCCTCAAACTCCCTTCTCATCGGACTCGGGCTCGGATTAGGGTTAGGGTTTCCAAACTGAGCGACGTGCTGCCTATGCCAAGCAAACTCGTCGTCCTCAGGGAACTTCCTCTTCATCATCGAGGACGGACCGCCCTCTAGTGGGCCCCAGTAATCCCTCGGCGGGCCAAAGTCTCTCAGCGGCGGCGGCTCTCGGAACCGATCGGGGCTGAACCTATCGAACCCCAGCCCTAACCTAGGATCTTGGCGGCCGCCATGGCCGTACGGCTCTAAAGGATAATCCGGCGGCAGAGCGAAGTAGGATCTCGCGCTGCTGTCGGCAAGGACGATGGTTCGGCGCTCGAGGTTCTGGAACCCATAGGGCGGCGGCGCTGGGGCGTCGAAGTGGGGCCCTCCGGCGGAGAGAGGCGGAGGGCCGCCACGTCCGACGCCGCCAGCGGGAGCGGGGGCGGAGGAGGAGGAAGGGGCCGCTTTGTTGTCTGGTTCCTTCTTAGGGTTTGAGGGTTTCGAGGGATTGGGGTTGTCCTTGGGGGTTGAAGAGGGGTTGGTGGCGGGTTCCCATCGAGATTTGCGAGAGGATGAAGAGGGATGAGGCTTTTGAGAGAAGGAAGACGAGGGCTTTGAAGAGGATGAGGGCTTGGAGCTCTTCATTTCGATGAAATTAGGGCTTGGATTTGGAGATTTGGGGATTTTTTTTTTTTCCTTCGTCTTTTTTTAGGGTTTCATGAAATGGAGGAGGGAGAGAGAACGTCTGCGAAAGAATATATTTGTCAGCACAACAAAACTATGCTTGGGTTTTTTTTATATCTCCCCCCCAAAATTTCAATATTTCTAAACTTCTCCCCTAAAAAACTATATTTTGCAATTTCTTCCCTAAAATCTTCTCAAAAATATCCCTAGTTAGCTTAAACATATATTTGAGGATAATGCTTTTCATCTTGAGTTAAAAACGGTTATTAACTTAGTAAAAGAAGAAAATGACCTCTCAAATGATCATCTTCTTCTTCACCAATGTCATAAATTGGGGGCTACAGTTAGGGTTCTTCTTAATTATCACAAAAGACATATACTCGTTTTTGCTCGATTATCAAAAAACATATGATTTATTCTTAAATGTTATTCTTAACCCAATCATGAGGGTTTCACCTTTTCCATCACTCATTTTCTTTGTTGGAATTGTTATAATTGCAATAATAAAATCACAATCTCCATCTGCATAACATCTAAAAATGTTAAAGAAGAATTGCTCAATTTTTTTGTCTAAGAAAAGCTCTAATTTTGAAATTAAGAAGAACCTAAATCGTAGCCTCAATTTATGATATTAGTGAAGAAGATGATCATTAGGGGGGTTTTTCGTCTTTTACTGAGTTAATAACTGTTATTAACTCAAGATGAAAAATATTCTTCTCGAATGCTTCGTTAAATTAATTATGGGAACATTTTTGAACAACTTAAAAATTTCAGGGATAAAATTTAGAAAAATAGTCTTTTAAGGAAAAAATTTAGAAATATTGAAATTTTGGGATGGGATATAAAAAAAAACAATTATTTTTTGATTTTGTACCTTTTTGGATATTAGCAACCCAAATCTAGATATTCATTGTGGAGTCCACATACTATGCACACAGGAATTATATTATCTATGTATTTATATAAAAATGTGTTGGGTTTATAAAAAAATGTGTAAATTCCATATATATCTGATCCTTAGCTTTTATTCATGTTTTATTCATCATCTTCATATAAAAAGATTCGGTAAACAGGTTAAAAAAATGTTAACTGTTGTTTGTAATTTATTTTATTTTTTGGCAATAACATTCTTGTTTTTGCTATATGAATCTTTAATCTGTTTAATTAAGAATTTAAGATTCGAGAATAACTAATCGGTAAGTAAAAAAATATTTTCCGCGATGATGGAAATTTTTCTTACCGCATGTTGTGTTGATAATTAAATTAGTATTTCAATTTGAAGACCCCTCTTCATTTATGCAAAATTTTAAGAAAATCGAGCAAAAGAAATCTCACCTAAAGCAAGATTAAGATTTTCTACAAACCTAGCTTGACTGTCGATCTCCCTCATTGCGCAACTCAAAATCAATACTTTTGCTATTACTAAAATTTAGAAACAAGATCACCATTAAAAAAATATTTCTGTTTTGAAATCATTAATATAACTTAATGTTCAATATATACAATTTGGTAATTTTGGTTCATAAAAAATTTAGCCATAAAATTAGATCAAAAGTCATTTTTCAAAACTATTTTTCCTATGCATATTCATATCTTGGTATAACTTTAAAATTTGTTAAGTAATATTTAACTTCTTATAAATTTACCTAAAATTTTCTAAACTTATTGAAGATATAGATGAAAGAAAAGGGGATCTTTGCTACTTGCTGCTGCTTAGCAACTTTATCTATAATCTTGCTCGCTTGTGTCTTCTCAAAGCGTCTGCCGATTCTAACATTCCCTTCTCAATTCTCGACTGGAATTTAATGCGTTGGAGAGATAAGGATTTTGTGGTATGAAAAATTTAGCAATTTTTTAGCGTGTTACACAAGCACAACCACATGTGTGTGTGTGCGCATGCGTGTGTGTGGGTATATATCTAGTGATGGGGGAGACACACGTGTGTGCGTGTATGTGCGTATGTGTGTGTATATACATATATATGCATACACATAAATATGTGGGGGGGAGGGGGGAGAAGGCTAATTCACTCCTAAGGCATACCAGGTTATATATATATATATATATATATATATATATATATATATATATAGAGAGAGAGAGAGAGAGAGAGGTTAATGGAGGAAAGTTGCCATAGGAGGGGATTTCCTCATACGGCGTCGGAAAAATGCACTCTCCGTGATTTTTTTCGACGATCGACATACATCACCTCCATCTTTATCATCTAAGATGTGAATACACCAAATTTCATATGATTGTACCATTTTTCACCATTGATTTAGTTGGTGCAAAATTAATGGTTTACCGACAATAGAACCTTTTACATTGCTAATTCAACAGTGAAAAGGTAGTGGAATCACATGAATTTTGGTGTATGCATATCTTAGATGATAACAATGATGATGATGGATGTCGATCGTCAGAAAAAATGGCAGGGGTTGTATTTTTTCGACGCCATAGAGGAAATCCCCTCCTATGGCCTCTTTTCTCCATTATTCTCACACACACACACACACACACACACTATATATGTGTGTGCGTGTGTGTGTGGATAATGGAGAAAAGGTGTCGTACGGGAGAATTTCCTCCTATGGCGTCGGAAAAATGCATCATTTATAATTTTTTTCGACGATCGGCATACATCACCTCCATCTTTATCATCTAAAATGTGGATACACCAAATTTCATGTGATTATACCATTTTTTACCATTGATTTAGTTGGTGCAAAATTAATGGTTTACCGACAATAGAACTTTTTATATTGCTAATTCAACGGTCTAAAGGTGGTGGAATCACATGAAATTTGGTGTATGCACACCTTAGATGATAACGATGATGATGATGAATGCCGATCGTCGGAAAAAATGATGGAGATTGTATTTTTTCGATACCATAGGAGGAAATCTCCTCCTATGGTCTCTTTCCTCCGTTATAAGAGGCCATAGGAGGGGATTTCCTCCTATGGCGTCGAAAAAACACACCCTCCACCATTTTTTCGATGATCGGAATGCATCATCTTCATCGTTATCATCTAAGATGCGGGTACACCAAATTTCATGTAATTCTACAACATTTTCACCGTTGAATTAGTGGGTTTAAAATTAACGGTTTGCCGACAATAGAACTTTTTACATTGCTGAATCAACGGTGAAAAAATTGTAGAATCATATGAAATTTGGTCTACCCACATCTTAGATGATAACGATGAAGATGATGCATTTCGATCGTCGGAAAACACGATGGAAGGTGTGTTTTTTCGATGCCATAGGAGGAAATTCCCTCCTATGGCCTCTCTCTCTCTCTCTCTCTCTCTCTCTCTCTATATATATATATATATATATATATATATTGTCGGGACCCGATTCTTGCTTACGGAGCAAAGTGCTACACGGAACAAAGTGCCACGCTAAGTGTCATGCTAAGTGGGCGGGGACCACCTCTTGAATCCGTGGGGGCTACCTCTTCAGTCCGTGGGACCCACTGTAGAACAATGGGAAATTTTCGGAATACATTCTGAAAGAGAGCAGATCTGTACTATAAATGGAATGATACCACTCTTCAATATAGAGGCGCATTTTAAGTGAACTGGTACTACAGGGGCTTGAGAACTCCGTAGTTAAGTGTGCTCGGGCCAGGGAAGTCCTGGGATGGGTGACCTCCTAAGAAGTAGCCCCTGATCGGGTCCGGTTCACTCCGAAAAACAAAACCATGCGGTTTCGGCCAGAGCGTACAATACTTTCTGTATTGGGGGTGGAGCGTGACAGAATGGTATCAGAGCTGGTCTCTCAATAGTAGGTCTGTGGTTCGAGGATGAACCATTGTTCAAAGGTGGGGAGAATGTCGGGACCCGGTTCTTGCTCAGGGAGCAAAGTGCCACACGGAACAAAGTGTTATGTTAAGTGGGCGGGGGCCACCTCTTGAGTCTATGGGGGCCACCTCTTGAGTCCGTGGGACCCACTGTAGAACAATGGGGAATTTTCGGAATATATTCCGAAAGAGGGCATATCTGTACTATAAATGGTCTCTCAATAGTAGGTCTGTGGTTCGAGGATGAACCATTATTCAAAGGTGGGGAGAATGTCGGGACCCGGTTCTTGCTCAGGGAGCAAAGTGCCACACAGAACAAAGTGTTATGTTAAGTGGGCGGGGGCCACCTCTTAAGTCTATAAGGGCCACCTCTTGAGTCCGTGGGACCCACTGTAGAACAATGGGGAATCTTCGGAATATATTCCGAAAGAGGGCATATCTGTATTATAAATGGAATGATATCACTCTTCAACATAGATGCGTCTTTTAAGTGAATGGCACTACAGGGGCTTGAGAACTCCGTAGTTAAGCGTGCTCGGGCCAGGGAAGTCCTGGGATGTGTGACCTTTTGGGAAGTGGACCCTGATCGGGTCCGGTTCGCTCCGAAGGACAAAACCGTGTGGTTTCGTCCAGAGCGGACAATACTCTCTGTATTGGGGGCGGGGCGTGACACACACACACACACACACACACACACATATATACACGTTTGAGAATGGGAAAGGCTAATTTACTCCCAGGCATAACCGGCTTATATTATATATATATATATATATATATATATATATATATATAACACTAATTTAATCACCTGTTTTTTTCATAATAGCATTCTTGTTTTTGTTATATGAATCTTTAATTTGTATAATTAAGAATTTAAAGATTCTAGAATAACTATTTAGTAAGTAAAAAAATTATTTCCACACTGATGAAATTTTTTCTTATTGCGTGTTATGCTGATAATTAAATTAGGATTTCAATTTGAAGGCCCCTATTTATTTATGCAAAATTGTAAGAAAATCGATCAAAAGAAATCTCGCCTGAAGCAAGATTGAGGTTTTCTACAAACCTAGCTTGACCGTCAATCTCCCTCATCCCGCAGCTCGAAATCAACACTTTTGCTATTACTAAAATTCAGAAACAAGATCACTATAAAAAAATATTTTTGTTTTGAAAATCATTAATATAACTTAATGTTCAATATATAGTTTGGTAATTTTAGTTCACAAAAAATCCAATCATAAAATTAGGTCAAAAGCCATTTTTAAAAACTAATTTTTTCTATGCATATTCTTACTTTGGTATAACTTTAAAATTAGTTAAGTATTATTTAACTTCTTATAAATTGACCTCGAATTTTCTGAACTTATTGAATATATAGATGAAAGAAAAGGGGATCTTTGATATTTGCTGCTGCTTGGCAACTTTATCTCTGATCTTACTCGCTTGTCTTCTCAAAGTATTTACTGATTCTAACATTCCCTTCTCAATTCTCGACTGGAATTTAATGTGTTGGAGAGATAAGGGTTTGGTGGTATGAAAAATTTAACAATTTTTGCGCATGTTACACAAGCACAATTACACACACGTGCACGCGCGCACGTATGCATGCGTGTGTGTTTGTGCGCGTGTGTATGTATATATGTACATGTGTGTGTGGGGGTACACACACACGTGTGTGTGTGTGTATACACACACATATACGTATATATACGCATACACATATACGTGTGTGTATGGGGAAGGTTAATTTACTGTCAGGACATAACCGGCTTATATATATATATATATATATATATATATATATATAGAGAGAGAGAGAGAGAGAGGCCATAGGAGGGAATTTCCTCCTATGGCGTCGAGAAACACACTTTCCATCGTGTTTTTTGACGATCGGAATGCATCATTTTCATCGTTATTATCTAAGACGTGGGTACACCAAATTTCATATGATTCTACAACTTTTTCACCGTTGAATTAGTGGGTTCAAATTAACGGTTTACCGACAGTAGAACTTTTTACATTGCTAAATCAACAATTAAAAAGTTGTAGAATCACATGAAATTTGGTGTACCCATATCTTAGATGATAACGATGAAGATGATGCATTCCGATCGTCGGATAACACGATGGAGGTTGTGTTTTTTCGACGCCACGGGAGGAAATTCCCTCCTATGGCATCTTTCCTCCATTATTCTCATGTATATATATATATATATTACACCATTTGTCTCTCATGCATGACAAATGAGCAGTATTTTTTTGCCATTTTCAAGATAAGATAAAGTAGAAAATCTTGTAAAAATCCTATGAGACTTTCTCTCTCTTTGTAATAATCGATCCCTTATTTAATTACAAAGATTCTCTATTTTCTCTCTCATTGAAAATGATAAAAAGTACTCATCATTTATGCATGCATGAGAGGTAAATTAAGTAGTTATCCACAGGTAAAACTAAACCGGTTATTCCTTATGAGTAAATTAGCCTCCACCATATGTGTGTGTGTTCACGGATTTGTGATATAAAACAAAATCAACTTTTTTTAATAAAATCCAAATATAATCTTAGGATAAAATCTTTTTCATATACTATAGAGATAGTCTATGTATATTAACTAATTTTTTAAAATTTACTTTTAGGTTATATCTTTTTATGTTTTTATCATAATTTGCTAAATTAAGTTTTATGGAAATCATTTTTTTTATTAATTTAATACTAGTAGAAGAATAAATCAATATTAAATTATTAGATAAATAAAGAATTTATTAATAATAAAACTAGGTTAGAAAATTTATTAAGTATGTAATTTATTATCAGCAGGAGTAAATTATAAAGTTTTTCCATATATATATCATAATTTTAATTATTTTATGCAAGTGGTGTTATTATTATAACTATTTATGTTCATGCATTAAACTATATTTCATATGATTAATAAAAGTTGAAAATGAAAATGTGGTGAGCCGAAAATCTCAAAATTGATTCCATATGATTAATTTTCATCGTTTTTGGTGGCCTACGGTTGCAAAAACATAAGTTCTAACCCAAATTTAATGTATATAGAGTAATGTAGTTTAAATATTATATACATATTTTCCAATTCTAATAATATCAGAGTGATTATTAGCATGACATGCGTTAAGACAATTTTTAGTAATTTTGGAAATTTTTCGTAAATCTATTTCTAACTAGTTATATCTTCTCGAATCTTTAAAATCTCTATTAGACTAATTATTAATATCTTATACAAAAAAAGAAGCATTGTCAATCAGGATTAATCGCAAACAACAATCAACGTTTAATCAACCCGATGTTGAATTAATCACCGAATCTTCTTATATGAAGATGATGAATCACACTAACTAGTCTTATTATATTCTTCTTTAAATCATATATGTGCATCTTACGTGCAAATGTTAATGGTTTGTATATGAATAATTTAGTATAAATATATTAGCTTTATCATATATATATAAATATTAACCATTCTACAGCAAAAGATTTGTGATATAAAATCAAATCAACTTTTTTTTATATAAAATCCAAACATAATTTGGGCATAAAATCTTTTTCATATACTATAGAGAGAGTCTATATATATTATCTAATTTTTTAAATTTGTTTTTAGGTAATATCTTTTTTCAAAGTTTTTAGCTAGTTTGAGTTTAATGGAAATCAAATTTGCGATATAAAATCAAATCAAATCAATTTTTTTTATAAAATCTAAATATAATTTTGGTGTAAAATCTTTTTCATATATTATAGAGAGAGTGCTAAATATATTTTAAAAAGATTAAAAATTTTCCATAAAACTCAAATTAAAAAACTATGATAAAAGCTAAAAAAATTAGTGGTATGGATAATCTTTTGGTATGAATAATTAGCTGGTATGAAAAGTCCACGAAATGGAAATCAAATCTGTAATATAAAATCAAATTGAATTGAATTTTTTTATAAAATCTAAATATAATTCTGGCATAAACGCTAAATATATAAAAAAAGGATTAAAATTTTTCCATAAAACTTAAATTAGCAAATTATCATAAAAACTTAAAATTTTGATGGTATAAATAATCGTTTGATATGAATAATTAGTTGGTATGAAAAGACCGCGAAAAACCTCTCCAATTTGCTTTTAGGAATGCTATAAATATAGATTAAGTGTAGATTACATAAACATCATCAAGCTTTCGGGGGGAAATTTAGACCAGTATTTGGGGGCACGTCCGATGCGTGTGTGTATTTTTTGAATGACATATACACATCTCAATGAAGAGTTTTGTAAGAATTTGTATCCATAAACATTGCATGTAAATTTCTAAATATGTCTATGAAATTTATATTAAATGAATGCGATTAGTGGTAATATTTGAATTGAGAAATTTATGACTCGTGTAAAATAACAAAGATATAAGGGCTAATATATAAATTTGCAAGGCATGCCACTTTACGGGTTTTGGAGCATGAGAGTGAACGTATAATGAATGTGCGTGTGTGAGAGAGAGGGGATAGAGAGAAAGAGATTTGTTGACTTTTCATTTATCAATTTTTGTTTTTTTGTTTACCTAGAAGAAATAAAAATGATGGATGAGGCCGACATCTTCTATTCTCCTATCTGGCTATAGAAATTTTGTCATTTGTTCAATTTTTTAATTTGCAAATTAATGACAACATCCACTAGTCATCTTTAGTATTATAGCTAGAAGTCTCTTGGATGATATCATTAATTAACAAAATAGAAAATAGAAAAATGACGAAATTCAAATAGCTAAAGTTGAGAGTTGGAGATGTCCACCTTATCCATCATAAAAGATAAAAATAAGAAAATGAGAAGTTAACAATCCCCTCTCTCTCATTCATTATACATTCTCTCTCATCCAAAGACCAAAAAGAGATATCTCTTTTAAATTCATACATAACCCCTTATATATTTGTTATTTTATATAACACACAAATTTCTCAATTCTAATATTACCACTAACCATATTCATTTAATTTAAATTTAGAAAAGCTATAGACATCCTTAGAAATTTTCACGTAATGTCCAGGATAAAATATATAAAAAATCACACACACCTGCAGTGCGATGTATATATGTTGTTTAAAATAAATACACGTGCATCGCACGTACAAAAATGCTAGTAATAGTAAAAATAACCACTGAACTTTTAAAATGTGATGAACCCCTTTTTGCACTGTCAAGCGTTGTCTGAAAATGCTAGTTTCTGAAAGGTTTGTGTAGCACCCTATGAAGAGTTTTGAAGCATCACATGTCCAAAAGTTTAAATTTTTATGGTGCTAAACGAACATGCAAAGGAATCGATCCTAGAAAATTAGGGTTTCGAAATTTAAAGCGAACTAATCTAGAGTTTCGAGACTACAACCTTTGTAGCTCCCTTTCGCTGGACTCCTTGGTCTCTAGGGTGTTGAATGGAAGTCCTCTTGAAGTCCTCTTGTGTCCACGACGATCCACCACGGAGTTCTCCGTCCAAGCTCGCAACTTCGTAAAACCGAAGAGAACACTTTAAACAAGTTGGCTAAACTTGTGTAGAATGAAGTTGTGGTTAAGATTCTCACTTCAAAAACCTTTCTTTAAGTGTGATTTACTCACTAGAAAAAACTAGAGAGCAAATGAGAAAGAGGAAGAAGATGGTGGCAATATTTTTCACAAGAGGTAATAAGATAAAGATAACTCTCTAGAAGAAAAAGAAATATATCAATATATATTTTATTTCTTCTTACTATGAACCATGGTTAAAGTGATGGAGACATTATTTAACTTGAGTTTTAAATGATAAAGAGAAGGATAACTCAAGTTAAGAGGTAGGTAAGCATGGTTAGGTCAAAGGAAGAATGTAGAAGCTAGAATGATTATCCTTTCCTTTTCATTTTGTTTTAAAACCAAAATTAAATAATAATCCATAATTTAATCCATGGTGTGAGTCTTATATTGCCACCATTTCCATATACTAACAACCATGATGGATGGGTGTATGTATGTATGCATGTATGCACATCCACATGTGCATGAAACTAGAATGAAAGAAAGAAACACATGCATGCATGCATGCATCCATCAAACCCTAGAAAGGTTTCAAGTGAGAAAACTAATGGTTAGATGATAAATCAACACTTAATTTATCAATCCGGTCATATCTCATACGACCCCACCAAAAGCAGGCCACCCGATCAATGTTCGGTATCATATACGCACATTTTAATCGGGTGCATGCGCATATCGCATACGCGCACCACAACGTTTCTCCTGGACTGGGTAACTCCTTTGTGGGACTCTAAGACTCGTCAATACGCCGGCAGAGGATGATGATCATATCAGGTACCCTCAAGCCGCAAGCGGTCAGCTAAACGTAACGGCCACCCGGGTATTGAGCGATCAGAAGAAAACAAGCGAACCTGCTACAACTCCCGTCGAGCCATCCGGCAACACTACCATACAATCCGGTCTCTTCGTCAGATATGCTGCATATCGAGCCTAGGGATGGTCACGTCGACCCTAATAACTCAATAAGTCGTGCCGGTGAATGGTCTATAACAGATCGAGAAACTACCGATAACACTTATCAGCAAATCTCAGCAGCCCTGGCCAGGGACTTACTGATATAACCAGTCGGGCACAGCACAGCATCAACCCCCAATACCGGGAGAGACGAAACCCCTCCTATCGCTCATTGCCTTCGTGTGTCTCGGGACTGTACGCAACGGCCACCTGTTTGCACGACTCAGTAGAGCCGTGGTAGGGTGGCAATCAAAGTACAGTGGGAGAACACACAAGATTCTATGACGATCTCAGGTCTACAGACTAACCTGTACCAGTGTCACCTGAGAACTGCTATCCGACGATAGATATAATTCCATATAGGAGTTCTCGGCGAGTCCGTCCAGTGTACCCAGTCACCACTGAGCACCCGTATATGATCTTGATGTCAAACATCAATGGATATGGGATCATCCATCGCCCATCACATGGGTCTAGTATCATATACGCTAGTCTACTCTGGTATATCAATGCCCCGTCTCGATATACCTACGACTAGGGACTTTCCAGGATATGCTTATAGACTACAGATGTCCCACTAGTATGATCTCCATCATAATCAGAGTAGTCAAGCCAATATCCTCAGGGCTTTATCAGCATGTATGAGTGAATAACAAACATGATCAAATCAACATGTTAGATAAAGAAGAACCAGATAGCATACTATCATGTCGAGCAAGAATGCATACTGAATATATATATATATATATATATATATATATATATACACATGTATAGATACATCCACTATCACATAATGGCCTCTAGGGCATACATATATCCAACAATCTCCCACTTGCACTAAGGCCAGTTATTGGCGTATCTCATACCCAACTTCTCAAAAAGTCGCTCATGCTGCGGCTGAGGGAGGGCCTTGGTGAATGGATCCGCGGCGTTATTCTTTGTGTCTACCCTCCTAATCTCGATCTCGCGGCGATCTACAATCTCCCGGATCAAATGAAAACGCCTCCGGATGTGTCTGGACCGTTGATGGGATCTGGGCTCCTTGGCTAACGCCACAGCCCCATTATTGTCACAATACAAAGGTATTGGATCAATAATGGTTGGAACTACTCCTAGCTCCGAGACGAACTTCTTCATCCAGACGGCTTCCTTGGCGGCATCATTTGCAGCAATGTACTCAGCTTCCATCGTAGAGTCTGCAACGGTATCTTGTTTGGAACTCTTCCAACTCACCGCCCCTCCATTGAGGGTAAATACAAACCCAGAGATAGATTTGCTGTCGTCCTTATCGCTCTGGAAGCTCGAATCGGTAAAGGCCTCCATTTGGAGATCTCCATTACCATACACCAAGAACAATTCTTTAGTCCTTCGCAAATACTTAAGAATGTTCTTCACTGCTGTCCAGTGATTCTCCCCTGAGTTGGATTGATACCTGCTTTCAACACTAAGTGCATAAGCTACATCTGGGCGTGTACATAACATCGCATACATTATAGATCCTACTGCCGAAGCATAGGGTATAATACTCATGTGAGCTCTCTCTTCATCGGTCTTTGGACAAGAATCCTTGGAGAGAGTGACCCCATGGCAAGCGGGTAAGGCACCCCGTTTGGAGTCTTCCATACTAAACCTTTTTAGGATGGTGTCTCAATGTACCTGGTTTGGGACAATCCCAATAACCTTTTGGATCTATCCCTATAGATCCTTATGCCCAGAATGTACGTGGCATCACCCAGGTCCTTCATGGAGAACCTCAGTGATAAGAAAGATTTGACCGACTGTAGCATAGGAATATCATTTCCTATCAGAAGAATGTCGTCCACGTACAATACGAGGAATGTGACAGCTCTCCCTACAGCCTTCTTATAAACACAAGGTTCATCTGGATTTTTGATGAAATCAAACTCTTTGATGACATCATCGAAACAGATGTTCCAACCCCGTGATGCCTGCTTTAACCCATATATGGATTTAAGCAATTTACATGCTTTCCCGCTGCTCCCACTGTCAATGAAACCCTCTGGCTGATCCATATAAACACATTCTTCTAAATTTCCATTTAGAAATGCGGTTTTAACGTCCATCTGCCAGATTTCATAGTCGTAGTGAGCAGCAATAGCAAGTAGGATCCGAATGGATTTAAGCATGGCTACGGGAGAAAAAGTCTCGTCATAGTCCAAAGCTGGTCTTTGAAGAAAACCCTTCGCCACAAGTCTTGCCTTATAGGTCTCCACCTGCCCATCTACACCAATCTTTCTTTTAAAGATCCATTTGCACCCTACAGGTTTTACCCCAGGGGGTACAACGTCCAAAGTCCACACTTTGTTGGTGTACATAGACTCCATTTCGGATCTCATGGCATCCAGCCACTTCACAGAGTCTTTACTCGTGATAGCTTGCTGAAAACTGGTAGGATCATCATCATCCATGATGCAATCTTCTCCGTTACCATCAATGAGGAAACCGTAGTACCTCTCCGGTGGGCGAGAAGTCCTACCAGACCTACGGAGTGGCCGAGGTTCTTCAGTTTCTGCTGCAACAGCTGGTTCAACCAAATCGTCATTTGTAGTTTGTGTCTCTAGAACCTCTTCTAGATCCACCACCTTGCCATCATCTTTGTCTGTGAAAAACTCTTTTTCCAAGAATGTGGCATGTTGAGAAACGAACACTTTTTGTTCCTCTTTGTGGTAGAATAGATATCCATAAGAATTCTTTGGATATCCCACAAAGTTACACATCACCGACCGTGTCTCGAGTTTGTCCGGATTCTGCTTTTTAACATAGGCCGGGCAACCCCAAATCTTAATTCTTTTAAGAGATGGTCTCTGCCCATGCCATATCTCATATGGTGTGGTGGACACGGCTTTGGTTGGAACCCTGTTCAGTAGAAACGCTGCAGTCTCTAATGCATGCCCCCAAAACGAGACGGGTAACTCAGCGTCACTCATCATGGACTGGACCATATCTAATAGGGTCCTATTCCTTCGTTCTGACACACCGTTGTACTGTGGTGTGTAAGGAGGAGTGAGCTGAGAGAGAATCTCATTCTCTTTCAAGAAGTTTGCAAATTCTGTACTGAGATACTCACCACCTCGATCTGATCGAAGCATCTTGATACTCAAGCCGGTTTGTTTTTCTACTTCTTGTTTATATTCAATGAATTTCTCAAAAGCTTCGGACTTGTGTTTTAATAAAAATACATGACCGAATCTTGAGAAATCATCAGTGAATGTAATGAAGTATGAAAAACCGCCTCTAGCCTGTGTAGACATAGGCCCACATACATCACTATGTATGAGGCCCAGGAGCTGAGTAGCTCTTTCTCCGTGTCCGGTAAACGGAGTTTTGGTCATTTTACCCTTGATACAAGACTGGCAAGTCGCATAAGATTTATATTCAAAAGAATTTAAATATCCATTTTTGTGTAACTTGTTTAGTCTTGTTTCGTTAATATGACCAAGTCTACAGTGCCAAAGAAAAGCTTCATTTAATTCTGAAAGTTTTCTTTTATTAGTGTGTTGTATACTGAAAACTGTGTGTTGATTTAGGACATATATTCCGTTGTTAAGCGTACCATACCCAACCAACATTTGATTCAGATTAATGTTCATAATATTGTTCTGCAGTACAAAATTATACCCTTCATTGTCCAACAAAGAAACGGATATTATATTACATAGCATACTTGGTACAAAATAACATGGATTTAAAACCAAAATACATCCAGATGGCAACCCCAAGTGATACTCTCCCACTGCGACTGTATGTACATTGGAACCATTTCCAACGCGGAGAGTATGGTCACCTGTCCTCAAAACCTTGCTATTTCTCAGCCCCTGCATAGAATTGCAAATGTGAGAACCTGAACCGGTATCCAATACCCAGGAAGCAGAGTTTATAGAAAAACAGTTTTCAGTCACAAACGCACCTGAAGCAGAAGCATCACCATGCTTCTTCTTGAGACTTAAGTACTCCGTGCAATTGCGCTTCCAATGTCCTGTCTTGTGGCAGTGAAAACATTCGCCCTTCCCCGAGTCTCCAGCCTTGGACTTTCCCTTTCCCTTCACCTTTTTAACTCCGCCCTTAGGATTAGTGGGTTTCTTCTTTTTCTTTCCCTTGGCCTTGGCTTTCGGGCGAGAAGAGGAAGACTGTCCAATAGTCATAACGGGAGTTTTTGCTAACTTCATAGTGCTCTCTGCACTCCTTAACATATTAAGGAGTTCAGGGAGGTCCTTCTCCATGCCATGCATGTTGAAGTTCACTATGAACTGAGCAAAGGTGGAGGGGAGGGACTGCAGAATAATATCTATATATTGTTCATTATCCATCGTCCATCCAAGGTCCTCAAGCTCTTCTATAAGAGCTATCATCTTCAGAACATGGTCTCCTACTGGTGTGCCAGGGGCCATTCGCATCTGAAACAATTTCTTTGATGCTTCGTATCGTAATACGCGGGATTGCTCCCCATACAACTCCTTTGTATGGAGCAATATACCGTGAATGTCCATGTCCTCGTGCTGCTTTTGATGTGTGTTATCCATCGATGCAAGCGCGAGGCATGTGGCCGTGGCACAGTCAGCGTCCCATGTCTTGCGGACTTCAATGTCCACAACTGAGGATTTTAGACCAGGGACGGGCGGGGCTGAAGCCGTGATGACATATGATACTTTATCATAAATCAAGGCGATTTTCAGATTCCTCAGCCAGTCTTTATAGTTGGTCCCATTCAGTTTGTTTTTATCTAGTAAAAGCTTGAGTCCAGTCATGGGTATCTGCCATTAAGAGAGAGAAAAGAATACACTCAGCGAAATCTCTTGCATAGATTAGATTGGTTTATTATCTTGTCTAATCGATGTTTCCCACTGCTTTTATCGAGTTTTTCTTTCAAACCTTAAAAAGAAAAACTAGCCAGGATTAATTACAGTCTACAACTTCGCTAACCGTTCAGCCAGGCCAGTGTCGGTACTTGAGGGAGGTTCCCCGTGCTTTCGCACGGACCTAATTAGAGTAAACCTCGTTTTCCCAGAGGCGGAGCCCCGTTAACACTTTTCTAGACACCTAATGAGTTAGCTAATTGTAAACTGTAAAACTCTCCTAGGAGCAACTATTGCCCACAGTGGGATCAGGATCCAACCATCATATGGAAGGTATGCAATCTCATTGCAAATTTCAACTATTGAAATTCCCGATGTGGTTTTTACCCCTAATACTCGTGACCTTGGCTAAGGTCAACAAATCACGAGCACTAGTCAAGCTCAACCCGTCATTTCTTGATTAATTAGACCCGTTCACATGACCCTTGGCTAAGGTCAACAAAGTCATATGCCCGTCCTAATTAATCTGCATCATATACGTTTGTAGGAAGACATCACTTAGCTACCGTACACTACGCCTTGGCTAAGGTCAACAAACGTAGCACGAATACTAAGTACTCTACTTCCTAAAATGACGGAGGGTTGCGGATGATTTTTAAGAAAATCTTTAACGCTTTGAACTTGATATCGTTGTAGAATCAAACGGTTTCCAAAAGGAGTGGCTTAAGCTCCGCAGTTTTGAAATATAGCTTTTTCATAAATAGCCGAGTAGTTTTCAAATCCGATTCTACAACATCTTTTTAGGTTTATTTTCTTTACATTAATCACATTAATGTAATCCCATCATTTAAGTTCTTAAGCCAATCACAGAAAAGAAACGAAAATAACACGTACGCTTATGCCATCCGCATTCGCCGCAATGTTCCGTTATGCACCGTTAGGTTACTTAACTAACGGCATACCGGGACGGGACTAGCGCGGGTGTAAAACATAAGCAACGTCTACTATATATCATATATATAATATGTCATTCGTCTCAGATATCACAGAACACAGGCAGCAGAAATATAGATATAACGTGGGATATACTAGGACGTCCGTATTTAGTATTTAGCCAGAATAGAAAATACGGATTCCACAGTCGCGATGAATAGCCAAGCCTACACCCTGGACCCCTACGAGAGCGGAAAGTGACCCTGCCAATTTTGGAGTTTAGGAGACCCGGTCTCGACTCCTCGAGATGGCCTCCCACTGAACCCCAGAACCCGGTCACCTGTGCTCCCCTCCTTGGGTCCATCCTAATGCGGAAAAGTAAATAATATACAACACTGGTAACACAACCTCAACCCGGAAGTGCCCCAAATAAAAGAATATTACATTACATTTGAATTTACATGAATGAAAATATAAAACTCTCATCTCACATAAAACCCCCCGGCTATTCAATCGCGACAATCCTGCACATCATATCTCAGCAACACATAATATCTCATATCATCAACGTAAGTAAGTATGCATACCCCAATTGTCGTTGATGTATAGCAACGAAACCGGCGATATCGTACATACTACACTTACGGTCACAGAAAAGAAAGTGTAAAACTGCAATATCTGGAATTCACATTCTCTTTAGACATTGCAAATGCAAAATATCACATATTCCGTATTTCATGTCTAGTAATATGAATTCCACACATTGCATCACATTCCGGATAAACAGACAGTATCGAAGTTTTCGAACGAACGATCAAATACCCAGGATTCACTAAAGCCCAACACTTGAGCAGAGTTCAAACACCTGGAGTGTGACATAGTAGTAGCGGTCCAGCCGTAGAAGGGTCAAGCCAACGCCTCACATGTGGCACGCTGTACTGCCCCAAACCCTAAGGTTCAAAGGGCAGTTCAAGACGGTCACATAATCGAGTTAAGGTTTGTTGTCTTCTAGAGGGACCACCACAAAAAGACTTGCACGTATTTCCAAAGTATTTAAACCCCGTGAATAGTGAGCAAATGATACTCGTTCAAACACTTCAATACTTTCTTATTTATCCAGAAAAGCTACGAAATGAAAATACCGATCAAAATAACGCGTCCAAAACCATCTCCAGATAATACAGTATAACATTCAGATTAAACATACCTAAAACACTATACAAGCAGAAATATGAATTACAGTGAAATTCCCATGCAATAATACTACAGTACGGCCGCGGAACCGCGGCCTAAGCAAGGATTTGCCGCGGTTCAGCGGCCAAATTAACTGTTCATGTCTTCGTATTTCACCATAATTCTTATATTTCCCTGCTGTATTTTTTAAGTATTTTTAATTTTGAAAAAGGTCAGATTTTATAATTTGTCCAGAGAGGGTCCAAGAAAACCGTATTTTTGTCCGATCGGGATTTTTACTTCGTAAAAGCGACGCCTAATGTTCTAGGTCGGCTCTGATACCAATGAAAGGTTTGTGTAGCACCCTATGAAGAGTTTTGAAGCATCACATGTCCAAAAGTTTAAATTTTTATGATGCTAAACGAACATGCAAAGGAATCGATCCTAGAAAATTAGGGTTTCGAAATTTAAAGCGAACTAATCTAGGGTTTCGAGACTACAACCTTTGTAGCTCCCTTTCGCTGGACTCCTTGGTCTCTAGGGTGTTGAATGGAAGTCCTCTTGAAGTCCTCTTGTGTCCACGACGATCCACCACGGAGTTCTCCGTCCAAGCTCGCAACTTCGTAAAACCGAAGAGAACACTTTAAACAAATTGGCTAAACTTGTGTAGAATGAAGTTGTGGTTAAGATTCTCACTTCAAAAACCTTTCTTTAAGTGTGATTTACTCACTAGAAAAAACTAGAGAGCAAATGAGAAAGAGGAAGAAGATGGTGGCAATATTTTTCACAAGAGGTAATAAGATAAAGATAACTCTCTAGAAGAAAAAGAAATATATCAATATATATTTTATTTCTTCTTACTATGAACCATGGTTAAAGTGATGGAGACATTATTTAACTTGAGTTTTAAATGATAAAGAGAAGGATAACTCAAGTTAAGAGGTAGGTAAGCATGGTTAGGTCAAAGGAAGAATGTAGAAGCTAGAATGATTATCCTTTCCTTTTCATTTTGTTTTAAAACCAAAATTAAATAATAATCCATAATTTAATCCATGGTGTGAGTCTTATATTGCCACCATTTCCATATACTAACAACCATGATGGATGGGTGTATGTATGTATGCATGTATGCACATCCACATGTGCATGAAACTAGAATGAAAGAAAGAAACACATGCATGCATGCATGCATCCATCAAACCCTAGAAAGGTTTCAAGTGAGAAAACTAATGGTTAGATGATAAATCAACACTTAATTTATCAATCCGGTCATATCTCATACGACCCCACCAAAAGCAGGCCACCCGATCAATGTTCGGTATCATATACGCACATTTTAATCGGGTGCATGCGCATATCGCATACGCGCACCACAACGTTTCTCCTGGACTGGGTAACTCCTTTGTGGGACTCTAAGACTCGTCAATACGCCGGCAGAGGATGATGATCATATCAGGTACCCTCAAGCCGCAAGCGGTCAGCTAAACGTAACGGCCACCCGGGTATTGAGCGATCAAAAGAAAACAAGCGAACCTGCTACAACTCCCGTCGAGCCATCCGGCAACACTACCGTACAGTCCGGTCTCTTCGTCAGATATGCTGCATATCGAGCCTAGGGATGGTCACGTCGACCCTAATAACTCAATAAGTCGTGCCGGTGAATGGTCTATAACAGATCGAGAAACTACCGATAACACTTATCAGCAAATCTCGGCAGCCCTGGCCAGGGACTTACTGATATAACCAGTCGGGCACAGCACAGCATCAACCCCCAATACCGGGAGAGACGAAACCCCTCCTATCGCTCATTGCCTTCGTGTGTCTCGGGACTGTACCCAACGGCCACCTGTTTGCACGACTTAGTAGAGCCGTGGTAGGGTGGCAATCAAAGTACAGTGGGAGAACACACAAGACTCTATGACGATCTCGGGTCTACAGACTAACCTGTACCAGTGTCACCTGAGAACTGCTATCCGACGATAGATATAATTCCATATAGGAGTTCTCGGCGAGTCCGTCCAGTGTACCCAGTCACCACTGAGCACCCGTATATGATCTTGATGTCAAACACCAATGGATATGTGATTATCCATCGCCCATCACATGGGTCTAGTATCATATACGCTAGTCTACTCTGGTATATCAATGCCCCGTCTCGATATACCTACGACTAGGGACTTTCCAGGATATGCTTATAGACTACAGATGTCCCACTAGTATGATCTCCATCATAATCAGAGTAGTCAAGCCAATATCCTCAGGGCTTTATCAGCATGTATGAGTGAATAACAAGCATGATCAAATCAACATGTCAGATAAAGAAGAACCAGATAGCATACTATCATGTCGAGCAAAAATGCATACTGAATATATATATATATATATATATATATATATATATATATATATATATATATATACATGTATAGATACATCCACTATCACATAATTGCCTCTAGGGCATACATATATCCAACAGTTTCTTCATCTCGTTTTAAGGTATGAATGGATAGAATAACCCCAAATTGACCTTATCCCAAATTGAATTAAATACGGTGTAGTCTAACACTTGAGTATTTATTTTATATTTTTTACAAGAATACCATTTAAGGAGGGTTCATGCTGTTTATAAAATTTAAATGGTGTTATCTTAGAATTCATAAAATTTCTACGGTCGCTTGTAAAACTTACTATAAGGTTGCACTTGGTACATGAAATAGAAGATTACCAGAAATCCTCACATCCCTGGGAATGTGATGACCGGTCATCCAATTCCACAGAATCTTGTATTAATGTACTAGGTACATTTTAATCATCCACAGTAATATATGCATGTGCAATCGTTGACCGACGACAACCGGCGGACGACGGGAGGCGAGGCTGGCGGCGGACGACGGACCACGAAGGATGCCGGTGGTGGGCGACGAGGGGGTTGGCCGGTCGGCAGGTGACGAGAGAGGCCGGCGGTGGGTGGCAGACTGTCATGGCACATGTCGTGTTAGGTGGAAATTTCGTGGTAATTTAGGATAGACACATGTTTTGAATAATAAGATTTCCATGAAATGGAGTCATTTGATTACTATGGTAATCTTATATTCTTAGAAATGCTTTTTACACCTAAACAAGCATGATAATATTTCATGGGAATTTAAGATTACCATTTACACGACCTCCTATCAAGTGCACCCTTAATATTAATCCAACTAACTTAACCATGCTTGTGTTTTCTCTCCATCCCAGCCGAAACCAATCAATTCCATGTGAAAACCCAATTATTGTCTTCAATGTCTCTATAAAACTCATACTTCTCATCCTCGGTTTCTCAATAAAAACCCTGATTACCGTCGCTGATTGTTTGGATGAGCTGTAATTTGTTTATTTCTCATTCAAAGTAATTGCAAAAAGTTAGCCTTTTGGCTTTAAATATTTCGTCTACAATATATTGACGTGCACTCCCTCCCTACCCCTCCCCCCAAAAAAAAACTTATACCATCTCCATTTCAAAATGTAAATCCATTTTTGCTTTTGCACATATATTAAGAAAATTTAAATATATGATTACATGAATGCAAATTCTAACCCGTTCATTGTTTTCTTAGTATTTGAATAAGCATGAAGCTAATTAAGGAATTAATTAAAGACATTTTAGGAAATCAGGTAGTAAATGTCTCTTTTCTTTTTCTTTATGTTATTTTTTCTCTCATCTACCTAAATAGGCATCTCTCTTACCTCATAAGGAATTCATCCATGGTCTTTTCTTCAACACCACCCTCTTTGAATAAGATCCGTCATGTTTAGAGCACTATCTACCTTTCTGTCTTCTATCTCTCCACAACATATTTTTCTTCTTAAAACTTGACAAACCCTAAATTCCCAATTTCAAAATCACATCAATCAAGATAAGATTCATAAGTACGATGCAAACCCTAATATCTTATGTTATTTGTAATTACGACTCCCGGTAGATCCAAAAACCTTATTTTCTCTTTTGATTTCTCATTCGTGGATATCATGCTCGTGTTAGATGATATTTTTTTATGGTGAGCAAATTATAAAAAAACCTGTATACAAGCATGTTTTAATCAAATGAGAAAACATAAATCAATTAAAATTGTCATAGGATTATATAGATAAAATATTTATTCGAATGAAAAAGATTTCTTGGCAAACCCTTATCTCAAAACCATCCAAACATGGAATTTCACTTTAGGAATGCATGTGCCTTCCAGGATATTTTATTCTCAAATTAAATCCTAACCGTCCAAACATATCTATAATGAGTTTCATTTACAAAGGCCTGTTACCGGCCAATTAAGAGCATTACATTTTTAGTTATTAGCCAAGTCGATCCCTCATGGCGCAGTGATCAATGATACTAAAAATAGCATAATAAATGAAGGCGGCTATGACTACTATTAATATCGTCATTCATAATCACAATCAACCAGCTTGGCAATCATTTACCATAAAAACATCTTTTACAAACAAGCCTTATGGTAGTTGATGCTTTGGCCGCATCTCGGACCCATACAGCAAGAGCCTTATAGACATCTCGGTCGTGGGGTCGGTTTACAATTTCTCAGCTCTTATGGGGTTGTGCTGCGGGTAAATGCACGGGCATAACAGTGGGTCGATGCCTTACCCCCCTCCTCGACATGGCTAAAGATGCCATGACTCACACCGCACATCGTCAACCCTATATCGGGAAAGGCTCGGGAGTCATAGGTGTTGGCAGAGTTTAACTAACGGCGAAGGGCTTGTAGTCAACATCATACTATCTACAACAACTACTTAAAAAGATAGATCAAGGCATAAAAATGATATGATATTGATAAGAGGAGTGTTTTTTTTATTGATCAGTTGAAAGTCCTTTTTCTTTTCGTTGATAAGAGGAGCGTTTTTTTTTATAGATCAATGCATAAAAATGATATGATATTTATAGCATGTTGAGTAGCAGTTATGTCCATAATTATTGCTACAACTCCTCGTCATCTCTATAATCGTGGCCGCGCAACCTTAATTGTATGGCGTAATCCCCAATATTCTAGTGCACGTCTTTTCATGACAACTGTCTCGTTAGCCTATGCTCGCATCTAATTTTAGGGCACATCTAATAGATACACACTTATCATACGATGCGACATGTGGAAGGCACATGCGCATGGCTTAAGGCCATCGCATGTGATGCGATGACATGCAAAGCATGTGCACATGGCTTAAGGCCATCGCATGCGATGCGACACGTGCAAAGCATGTGCGCATAGCAAAGGCCATCGCATGCGATGCGAATACAGGCAAAGCACATGTATGCATTATCAGTGTGCAAGTACTTAGTTAAGCAATCTTTAGAAGAAAATTTTCTATCAATTAACAGTCAAACAAATCAAACAAAATTGATATTTGGATCAATAATCCAATGGTGCGCAAGCACCCTAAATTGATACAAGTCAATTTAAATTTGTTTGTTGATCACAAACTTAACAAAACAATCAAAATTGATTTGCGGATCAACAATCCAATGGCGCACATGTATCCTAAATTGATATAAATCAATTTAAATCTGTTTGTTCATAACAAACGCGATAAATCAAACAAAATTGATCTTTGGATCAATGATCCAATAATGTGCATGCATCCAGAAATTGATATAGATCAATCAAAATCAAATTAAGATAAAAACTCATCTAATTGTTGGGAATAAATCCTAACAATTCTTCTCCTATAAATAGGAACCCCCCAACAATGAAGAGAGAATTCTGATCTTTTTGCTTTGTCAAGAGAGAGAGAAAGAGAGAGAGAGACCGACCCATAAACTAAAGAGCTTTATTCATCTTCTATGCTAAAACCAAAATTTTCTTCGAAGAAAACCCTAGTTAATGAGATAATCAGAAAAAAGAGAAAAGAGGACACTCTCTTTTCATAAAAGCTATTGCTTTCTCAACGAAGCTAGTACTTCTCTAAAATAAAGATCAAACGATCTTAGAGTTTCTCTCTCCCCTACAAAAAGCTATTGCTTTTCATGAGAGGTCTATTTTAAGGTCTAAGATTTTGGGCAGAACCTCTATTAAAAGATGATCACATCATATAAAACCGAAGCTATTGCTTCCTTGAAAGTTTTTATTTTCATAAAATTTAAATGCATTATACAAACAACAGAGAATTTAATCTCTATGAAAGCTAAACCTTTCTTTGTGATAGTGCGCACCATGGTTTAGGGTGTAATCTATTTCCATGTGATCTGCACATGCATTACCTTAAACCAAACAGATGCGCACCCCATATAAGTATGCATCATATTCTGATTCACATTCTATATAGATGCACATCTAACCCAGATGCACACCATATATAGATATGCATCATATACTCATGTATGCCCCTCTAAAAGGGAAAGCATGAATGCTCCATGCGAAGCACGTGCGCACTCTATGGTACACATGCGCACCTGACCAGCAATCCATAGCTTGGATACTTAGTCAATATACTTTAAGTATAGAAGCTTATGTTTCATATATATGACTGATTAAGTTGATCTTAGTTTACAACAAAACTAATGATCCTTAATTAAAATATCTAAATTGATCTTAGTCACATATACGACTAATGATTCATGATTCTTAGCCCATATCATCTAAATTTATCTTAGTCTCATATAAGGCTAACGATTCTTAGATCAAACTCATGTACCTTGAACTGATGGAAAATATGACCTAAGTTCAACCCCAAATCTAATATATACGGATTTGTACTAATCCGCGCCCTACGAGCGACGATATATATTAGTCTCCGTATACAATCTAAGGACAACCCAGCTACAATAGCCGCATCCATCAAAACCATTGATATATGGTGCTATAAATCAACTTGGTGTCTTTGGAGAGGTGGATGGATATGTTCTAAATAGTATCTGCCCCCGTATTCAGGCTGGATGCGCTCCCCGTGCCTTAGTCCGGTTTCCAGCGGTAACCAGATTTTGGCACGCCCAGTGGGACCTTTTTTCTCTTTCCACTCCACACTTTGTGTATCGTGTTTCGCGAACCAATCGCGGTATTTATATGTTTATGTTGCCCTTGGATATTTGGGTTACTAAAGTTGGTGTTTCGTTTCCATACAAATGGTATTATTCAACAAGAAGTGTGGTTGCGCAACAAACTTTTACACCGACGTCACCCCGTCTGGTGTGATCATGTCTGGGAAGGTTACGGCCCATTGCTGTGCATTCTGATGGCTCAGGTCCAGCAGACATTGAATGGGTTCCAGTTCGGATAATTTTCTCCACTTCCCACTATTGGTGCATCAACGCCAAGGGAGGAAATTCCAAGGAAGTCGGTCTTTGATAGGATGGCTACTATCTCCGCAGGATTTGCCGACAAACCTGCCAAATTTGAAAGTTTGGTCTTCGATAAATTGGGCTCGAGTTCTGTGGTCCTCCTGGAAAAGAAGCCCATGAAACCTAAGAAGGCGGTCTTCAAGAGGCTAGCCCTCCCAGCTTCCAAGGCACCTAAGAATGCTGCACTCCTAAGGCGATCTGTCTTTCGCAGATTGGCCCCTCAGACTACCTCTTCACCGGCAACAAAGAGATCTGTGTTTAAGCGCTTAACACCGGCTGAGGTCTCCAAGCAACACAGGCGGCATACTGAAGAAGTTCCTAAAGTTGAAGAAGCTCCTGTCACAAGAGCGGTTCGGCGTCACTACTGGCATCAATAGAGACAGGATGGAGGCAGTTCTCCATCCGGGTTAACACCACCGGCCCTTATGCCGATCATCCACACTGCTGTTCCAACCGGGAACAGTTTCGAACCCTTGAAGATAGTGAAGAGCAACTCGCCCACTGCAGTGCTCAAGAAATCTCCACCACCTATAGAAATATCATGGGAATCCAAGTCTATACGCTCACCCCTACAACTATCCTTGACAATCCATAGAATTTGGAAGGAAGTTCAAGGATCCGCCATCGATTCAAGCTATTCTCCTCGGGTCAAAAAGCTGAAGAGTCAACCGCATCGTAACAATTCTCCTCCTAACACCAAGATTGTTCTCCCCAAGGCGGTCCGTCACAAAAGCGGGAGGCCGGAGAAGGTTCATACGCCCGAAGCAAACTCCAAGGGCCGATATTCTAAACGCCCTAAGTCTGGGGGCATGATAGTTCATACTGTCTATATGATGAACTTCAAAGAAGATAGTCGTACCTCCGTTTCCCATAGACCAATCACCAGGTCTATAACAAAGGATCAACAAAAACTACAAGAAATAGAGGCTCAAGCGGCGGAACTCATGACTTCACCACTTAATACAAATCTGGACGACGCTTTCGAAGAAAGGACGAGTCAGGAGTCAAATACTGACTACATGAGGTGCGTCCTTGAGAAAAGAGATGAAAAGGCTGCAAAAATGAATGCTAGGATGGACAAGATGACCCGCCTATTTCAAAGCATGGTCGGGATGATAGCTCAGGCCGAACTGCCAGCAGAGGAACCGCTGGTGGATATTACCGACGATAAGGTGGACACATCAAATTCTCCACAAATCCAACCAGCAGCGAAGGAGGAGATGATCTCTAAGTCACAGCTGGATGAATATATTGCTCAACAATTCAAAGAACATCAAGCCAACGAAGTTGCAAGCAAACTGATCAAGACCGGTCGACTATATCCAGCATGGTATGACCAAATACAGTACCTGCGGGACGATCCCGACGTTCCCTATATATGTCACGCCCCGCTTCCCAATAGGCAGAAACGGTGACGTGGCAAGCCCGCAACGTATTACTATGAAAATACGTTAAGCGAAATTAAGCAATATAACAATGAGCAAGAATGACAAGAGTAATAAAATGAAATAACAACTTTATTTATATTCAACTTTACAAACAATTGTTTGAAAATAAAAAATACAATAATAAAAGCAAATGCCTAAACAATGGCATACTGAAAGTAAGTGCAGGTTGGAAGGAGCTAGTAGTCAGGCTGAACTGCAATCTGGTCCAAGTCCTCCTGGCTCGGCTCTACGTCTTCAGAGTCCGGTCCTCCTAATGAACATTCCAAAGAAAGAAAACATAGAGAAATGTTGTCAGCGAACTAACGCTCGGTAAGTCCTAAAAGAAGAAAGAGAAGATAATATATAATGTGAAATGAACAGAGGATAGGTAAAGTTATATATGATCGTTCACAGGTATAAAATAGTTATTCTAACGTGGTTATTTGTAGTTTGATAAGGAAGATATTCATATATATGAGAGGAGTCCATCTTACCCCGTAGACTATGGTAACATGTAGTATAAGGCCCCGTCATAACCCACGGGACAACGACACGTGAATTCATGTAGGTGTCTTTTAAGTGACCGCTCGTACCACGATATACGTTCCGTACCAATCTACCCATTTATCCCCGCGTATTGTATTGTATAAGTTAAGATTATAGGTCTTGGCCGAATCCATGGATATAAAATATACAAGTTCATGTTCAAGATGTAATTATTTATTCAGATAGTCATGTCAAGTTCATGTCATAACCATGGTTCGGTCAAGTCGAGTCAAGTATTCAAGTTTGAGTTTGATATTTGAATTCGTGTGTTCAGGTTCATGATCAAGTATTCAAGTTTGTGTTTGATTTTGGATTCTGATTTGAGATTGGATTCATGTTGGAATTAGAATCTTATTAAAGGACTTTGTTCTTGCAACATCTTAAGTTCGGGAGTAATCGGCAACTGCTGCACATGGACGGCAGGATTTGTGTCTTTTTCTAAAACAATTGCCATTGATAACTCCATTAAATTGTCTAACCTGCATAGACAAGTACCCACTTTCTCCGGCTCCCCGTGACTCAAGAGAATTGATCCCACTTAAACCTATATTAATCTAGAGTCCTTAAATATTGTTTGTATATTTCGAGAGGGTTTTATGAAAATTACTTTAATATAGTTTAAAAATAAATCTCGAGGGCGATTTATAATATTTAGGATTTTCATGAACATGTATTTAAATTTAAATGGTATTTTGGTGATGAAGCTTAGCATTTTTAAAAGTTTATGGTATTTTATTGAAAACTAGCTTTTTTGGAAACTTGATGGTATTTTATTAAAAAATTTAAATCTTCATTTTTAAAACTGTAGTTTCATAGCATGTTTTTATTGAAAATACGAATTCATAGTTTTATATAATTTTCCAAAATTTATTTTTTACTTAGAAAATTCGTATTTCTTAAAAACCGTTTTTTTATTTTCTTTCGAGACCGAATACTCCGTGAGGAGTTCTGCATCTTGCTCTATTGTCCCAAGTATGTGCGATAATCCGTACCATCTATTAGCGGGTCTCCTAACGAGAGTTGTAGAGCCGTAATTACCAAGGATTTAAAAATCTCGATTAAAAGAAACCCGTTTTGAATAGATGTGGTATTTTAATGAAAAGCTTCTTCTTTGAATTACCCATATACTTAGAATATCGTGCTATGAAACCATAGTGTGCGTGTGGGGTAGGTCGTTACACCGTGAAGTTTTCCTAAATGTATTTTTAACGATTTATCGAAATAAGGGTTATACTAAAGTTCATGGCATTTTAATGAAAAGTTCGTTATATGATTGTTTCACATGGAAATTTTGGTTAAACTCAAAACTAAATGATTGTAAACAAAGTTAAAAGTAATGTGAGAAAGTTAGTTTGACCTATTTTGCTTTAAAGAAGGGAGTTCTAAGGTTAAAATAACATGTATCGGAGTTAACTCCACTATACCGACATGTTTTTAAAAGATGATTGGAGATGAAAGAAAATAGAGAGAAAGGGACTTACTCACCGTGCAGCGTTGGGAAGAGTTTAAAGAAAAGAGGAGGATTTCCGTGGCGTCGCGGAAACTCCGGAAACGACTTCGATCTTCGATGGAAAGAGCTTGCACTTAGGAACTTTTGGGACAATTTTTTTAGAAATTTTCAGAATAGATAGGAGCTACGGCATGGGGTGGTATTTATAGTGAAGAATTAGGGTTTGGGAATTAAAATTTTGGATTAAAAGAATTAAAATGGTGTTAAATGATGAATTAAATGTCACTGTTTAATTGCAGGGAAATCAAATAGTGCAGGGGAGTTGAGGGGAGTTGAAGAGTTGTGTGTGCAAAGCACGGAGTCATTTGGGCTCAATCGGACCGTCGGCGCCGGCCATATGAAGGAAATGGGCGGTCGGATCAAGGGCAATTGCCTCGAGATTCGTACCACGTGGTATAAACACTGTTTACTCCTTTTTTGCGCATGTTTGATTTTTCTAAAGCTTTTCGTTTCTCCGTGAATTGCATGTGCAACTTTTGGGCATCCAAAAATTAAAAAGAAAAATCTAAAAAAATAATCGTGTCTGATGGGATTCGAACACACAGGTTATGTCATAGCAGTGTAGAGACTTTACCAGTGAGCTACAAGTTATTTCTTGTTTTTATTTATCAAAAATAACCTATAACTCTTATACAGGCTGTAATACCTTTTTCTGTATAATAACAAGAAATTTTTGTACAGGAATTTCCGAGTCATTACATTATATAAAGGAACCAGTAATCCAAAGCAACATGTCACTCAATTTAGATACAAGTGTGGTAACACTGGAAGCAACGATATTCTGCTCCTTCGTCAATTCGTTAGCAGTCTCTCGGACATAATTTTTGAATGGTATGCAGAACTTCCGAATGACTCCGTCAAGACCTTTGCTAAGATGGAGATCCTTTCATGCGGAGGTTTGCTAGTGCAACTGAACGCACTACCGTGACTGTAATGAAAAGCCCAGACCAAACAAGACACGGGTCTAATATGAAAGTTCCTAGTGCTCTCGCCGCTAACCCGCGGCCAATGCGGAATCCAAAAACTAAAATTTTCATGGCACTAGAAACTAAAAACTCAAGAATCGAACCAAACACCTAAATTAGAACCATAACAAGATAGAAATCATAAGTTTTATAGCGTCTTCATTTGCTCCAATTGGGTAAGACTCTAGCATGCTCTCAAGAGCTCCGGGCCGCATTGCAAGCTGGTCCTCCTTCGCTGAAGATAATCCACCCGAGAGAACCGATCCAAGCTCCGGCTTCACCTAGTGAAGCAACCGACGCTCTAATCTCGCTAGAAATGGAGAGTGGGGATGTAGGAATTTTCCACTATTTCCCCCTCAAATCTAAGCTCAAGAGAGCAAGTGTAGAAGAAGGGGGAGGTGATGAGGAAAAATAACCATGATCAAGTGTTGAAGGAATGAGAGCATGAATGAATGAGGATAGAAAGTAGAATGGCTTCACAATTTTTTACAACCATACAAATAAAATCTCATAACAATTTGTAATAAAATAACGAAGCTCATTTCTCTCTACATGTCTTCAACCATGCTCAATGCCATCCCACCCTCCACCTCATTTTATGAATATTCATAAATGAATATTCACAAATGAGCTATCCATATTCTAGAACAAATTCCGTATAAATACGGAATACTACCCATATACGTATCGAAATACATATATGCGTATTCGTATAAAAAATACGAATGGCCAATAGAGAAAATGAATAGTGAACAATAATACTAGAATACATATATTAAAAAAATATATATAAATTATTAAATCAAAACGTGATTTAATAATCCGGCTTAATCCTAAGCCGCTAGCATTATCAACCGTCCGATTAAAGTCCATGTAGCTTATACACATCTTTAACCGGACACCTGTATGTTCCAACATACGTCATCTATATCATATCGCCTGAACCGAAAAAACCCTCTATGCGGGACTCTAAAGACTCGTCAATATGCTGACAGTGGGTTTAACTGCAAGCACGTCAGCGGCACTAGCTGTACATAACGCCTACCCAGGTATTGAGCGAAAGGAAGGCCGACGAGCAAACTCATCCGTACCTCTACCGAGCCTGTCTGTGACAATCTCCATACAGTCCGGTCTGTTCGTCTAAGAGTATCGTATATCAGGTCTAGGGGGTGGATAAAGTCAAACTCCTAATAATGTGATATTTCGTGTCGGTGTGAAGCCCATCACCCACTGAAATACTACTGATCCAAATCAGTAATTCTCGTCCACCTTAGCCAAGGATTTCTGGTGATGGCCACCAGTGCACGGCACGACATCTACTCCCAATACCGGGAGAGACGAATCCCCGACGATCCGCTCATTGCCTCCATGTGGCTCGGGACTGTACCCAACTAAAACCTGTTTGCACAACTCTTTTGAGCCGTGGTAGGGTAGTAATCAAAGCACAGTAGGAATTCACATGAGACAAATGACGATCTCAGGTTGACAGACTAACTTGTACTCATGTCACCTGAGAACTGCTATCTGACAATAGGTATAATACCATTTAGTATGTTCCCGGCGAGTTCATCCAGTGTAACTCATAACCCAATGAGCACCTGTATACTATCTTAGGTGACCAACTGACACCAATGGATTGTGAGACCGGCCACTACCCCTCGTCTGGGTCTCGAAAAGTATACACTGGTCTACTACGGAGTATCGATACCCAGACTCGATACTCTCTCAACTAGGGACATTTAAGGATGTGCTTATGGACCACCCAACTCCCACGTATATGATCGCCATCATAATCTTGGCAGTCAAGTAAGAATTCTATGGGCTCTATCAATATGTAATAGTGATCCATAATACAACATAATGCATGTACATGATGATTAAGTCAAACCAGATAGTATACCATCATCTCGAGCAAGACTGTTCTACCCGTATAGGTCTTCCCTCAATCATCATAATCGCCTGCCTGTGATTACAATAATTGACTTGAGGGTACTATATCCAACAATCTCCCACTTGCACTTAAAACTAATTATTTCGGTGTCGCATACGCACAGCCCGTGTGTTACCGAGCACCCAATTTCTCTACTAACCAGTTTCGAAAATCATGTTTGCGAGACATTTGTGTTCGAGAAATAGCCTCAGTAAGGGGATTCGCTCCAATATTTCTATTTTAATCTCTCCATATCTCAACTTCGCGGAGAACGGCCATCTCCCCAAATGAGCGATACATGTCTTAGAACTTGTCTTGATATCTGATGGAACCTTGTTCATAACATGAACACAAAATCCAACAAAATTCTTAGACTGTATCCAATTTGCTGATGTAATCAGCACCCAGCGCCATGACCACCTCAATATCCTGCTTGGAAATCTATCCAACATATTGCACCTCAAAAGAGGGAAAATAATTAACTCTGACAACCACTCTGTCATCCAGATCATCTTGAAAGCCTGAAGTTATAACCGCCTCCTACAGGAGGCTGCTGTTACCATATACCAAGAACATCCTCTTATATTCATAACTGCTTTCCAATGTCTCCAGAATTGGATTAATATATACTTATTGCGGCTAGTGCAAATGCAATATCTGGTGTGGTACTTGACAAAATATGATTGACTCAATTGCCTAAGCAAGTGATATGTCATTCATGCAAATCTCTCTCCTCATCTGTCTAGAGACATCTCTTTAGAGAGAGCGACTCCATCACTTGCGGATACACCACCACGACAGGAGTCATCCATTCTAAAATACTTTAGAATAAAGTCAAAATACCCAAATTGGGACACTTCCCAAATCTAGATCTAGTCACCATAAGTCCTGATATTTAATCCAGATCTTATGTGGAGAAACATATTGTGACAACCACAGTATAACCGATCGTATTATAGGAACATCACTTCTTATTAGGAGTACGTCATCCAAATACCAGGACATCATTCCCTATTACCTTCTTATCAGGTCCATCTGTTATTCTGATGAAGTCAAATTCTATGACTGTCACATCAAAAATAGATGATCTATTTTCGCTATACTTGCTTTAGTCTATAAATAGACATAAACTCCTGGCCCACCATGCTTCCACTGCTCCCACTAACTACAACAACTCTCTGGCAGAGTTATATACACATACACTTCTAAAGATAATTTAGAACGATGTTATAGCCATCCACCTGCAAGATCTTAAAGTTTAGGACAGCAGTAGTGGCAAGGTTGGGTCATCAAAACCTCCATGTCACCATCTCTGAGGAGACCAAAGTACCTCTCGGGTCGGGTCAGATATTAAAAGGA
This sequence comes from Agapanthus africanus, assembly GCA_030015575.1. Classification (NCBI taxonomy): domain Eukaryota; kingdom Viridiplantae; phylum Streptophyta; class Magnoliopsida; order Asparagales; family Amaryllidaceae; genus Agapanthus; species Agapanthus africanus. The sequence continues at coordinate 549,936,330 of CM057345.1, forward strand.
TTTAAATATGTTTGGATCTAAGAAATATTTGGTATCCGTATTCTATTAGATTTAAGCGTAATAGATAAAAATCAAAATAAAACATGGGATACTTAACCATATGGTGGCAGTTAACAAATATAAATTATCTTTTACGTATGGCTACCAGAAGATATAAGCATATGATTTAGATATTATATATATACATATATATTATACTAGATTCACATGGATTTAGTTTACAGATAAATATTAATAAAATATAAGCATAATGGGTTTCACACATGTGGGTCGGGTCAGATAACCATTTCTACTATTCAAATCAATCACAACCCAAATAAATAAATAAAAATATATAAAGCAAGATTTAAAATACCGATTAGTGTCATATGAACGTACTAGGGTGTTAAATTATACCCAACTACAAAAGAATTTTGTCCTCGAAATTCACGAAACAAGAAAAGAACAGTACGGATCTAAGGAAAGAGATGTGGAAAATTTTGTCGAATTTCGTCTTCATGTTCCCAAGTAGATTCTCCATGCGAACGATTCCCCTACGAAACGAGTACTGAAGGGATTACTTTATTCTTGAGAACCTTTTCTTGTCGATCCACAATAGCCATCGGTTGCTTTTCATAAGTCAAATGTTCTCTCACTGTCAGTTCCGAGTGATCAAGGATGTGTGTCTCATCTCGAACATATTTGCGGAGTTAAGATACATGAAACCCATCAAGGATGGTGGTAAAACTAATCGATAAGCTACCTCTCCAATGTGCTCAATGATATCTAAAGGCTCCACGAATCAAGGACTAAGCTTTCCTCGACTACCAAATCGGATTACTCCCCTAGTTGGTGATATTTTCAAGAACACAAGATCACCAACATCAAACTCCAAAGGTCTTCTTCCAGTATCAGCCCAACTTTTCTGTTGATTTTGTGCCACCTTCATATGCTCACGTATCAAGTTAACTTTCTCCACAGTTTGCACAATCAGTTCCGGTCCTCACAATCTTCTTTCTCCAATATCATCCCATCATACTGGCAAGCGACACTTACGATCGTGCAATACTTCAAATGGAGTCATCTGTATAGTCGCCTGAAAACTATTATTGTATGAGAACCCCACTAAATGTAAATGATCCTCCGATGAACCCTTGAAGTCTAACATGCAAGCTCTCAACATATCTTCAAGAGTCTGGACCGTTATCTCGGACTGTCTATTTGTCTGAGGATGATAGGCCATACTAAACTTCAAGCGAGTTCCCAAACTTTCTTATAGACTTCTCCAAAAATGAGATAGGAACCGGGTGTCACGATCAGAAACAATACTCACCGGTACTCCATGCAATATCATAATCTCCTGCATGTACCTCTATGCTAAAGCCTTCGTCGACTGACCAACTTGAAATGGTATAAAATGAGCTGCCTTGGTCAGTCGATCGACAATCACCCATACCGCGTTATTGCCATTAGGACTTCATGGTAAGGCCATCACGAAATCCATGATTATATGTTCCCACTTCCATTGAGGAATCGGAAGTGGTTGCAACAAACCAACTACACTTTGATGTTCAGCCTTGACTTACTGACACACCAAGCACCTCGACACATAACGAGCAATCTCTCTTTTCATGCATTCCCACAAAAAATGTTGTCGCAAATCTATATACATCTTCGTGCCTCCTGGATGTACCGAATATGCGGAACTATGAGCCTCCTTCATGACTTCTTCATGAACTTCTTCATGAACTTCTCTTTTAGGCACACACAAACGACTCTTATACCTCAAAGAACCATCTTCATGGATCAATAAATCCGTTCGAAGTCCTGCCTCTACTTGTCCTCAAAATCACTACAATCTAGGATTGTGCAACTGCGCTGCCTTAATGCATCAATCAACGATGACTGTACTTGCAACTGTGTCCCAAAGAATCTGGTAGTACGATCTCCAACTCAAATCTCTGAAAATCGGCAATAATCTTCTTCTGTGAAGTCGACATCCGTATCGCTGACAACCGATTTAAAGCATTCGGCACTACATTAAGTTTCCCCGGATGGTATTTTAGATCAAGATCATAGCCGGCCATCAGCTCCAACCATCTATGCTGTCTCATATTGAGCTTTTCTGTGTGAATACATACCTTAGGCTTTTGTGATCAGTGACCTCTTCTGCCCTTTCGCCTAATAAATAGTGTCTCTAAATCTACAGCGTAAAATAACTACTGTTAGTTCCAAATCATGAGTTGGGTAGTTTTTCTCACGAGTCTTTAATTGTCTCGACGCATAAGCTACAACCTTTTTATGCTGCATTAAAACACATCCCAAGCCTTTCTCAGATGCGTCACTAGGAATAATTAATCCCCCGGAACCATATGGCACTATTAAAATAGGAGTGGTTGTCAATCTTTGCTTCAGCGCTTCAAAATCTGACGCACACTTTCCGGTCGAAACAAACGGTACCTCCTTCCATGTTAGCTTGGTCAAGGGTTCTGCTATTCGAGCGAAATTCCCCACAAACCTTCTATAGTATCCAGCAAGCCTAAGGAAACTTCTGATCTCCTCTACATTCTTTGGAATTGGCCAATCATGAACAGCTGCAGTCTTTTCGGGGTCAACTGCAATTCCATCTCCGGATACAACATGACCCAAGAACTTCACTTCTTCGAACCAAAACTCGCACTTGCACATCTTAGCATATAATTCTCCTTATCTCAACATCTGCGGTGCAACTCTCAAGTGTTCTTCATGCTTTTCTTTGCTCCTTGAACAGACCAGAATATCATTAATGATTATTACCACGAACTGATGTAGAAATGGTGAAAAGATCCGGTTCATCAAGTCTATAAATATCGTCGGTGCAATCGTAACTCCAAATGGCATAACCAAATACTCGTAATGCCCATATCGAGTTCGAAACACTGTCTTGCAAATGTCTTCTTCTTTCACCCGAACTTGATGATACCCGGATCGCAAATCCAACTTCGAGAATACTCCCGAGCCACTGAGTTGATCGAATAATTCGCCTTTGCGAGTGATTGGGTATTTATTCTTAATAGTCACAGATTTAACTCTCGATAGTCAATGCACATCCTCCGCATGTCATCTTTCTTCTTGACTAGAAGAACTGGAGCTCCCCACGGTGAACCACTGCTGTGAATCCAACCCTTCTCTAATAACCCCGGAACTCGTCTCTTTACCCTTTCCAGTTCTGCCGATAAAAGCCTTCGAATCGGCGTTGCTACAGGAATAAGATCAATTGCGAACTGCATATCTCGTTTTGATCATAAACCCGAGATGTTCTTGAATACATCCATGAAATCCCGAACTACCTTCATCAGCAACTTGTCAACGAACTTCACCTTTGAGTACACACAAACAGTTCCCCTTATCATGAATTTACAATTTTTTTCTAACGCTTCTAGGTTGTTAGCCTATCACACTACAGCTGCGCTACTTGAATAGATTGAGGCAGGTCTATTAGAACTTCTTCAATCAAACATCTTACACCTGATTGGCCTTGAAGCGGTTTGTACCAGCTCCCGGTGGGGTTAATCTTGAACTACTGCAATCATCATATGCTCTTCTTTGTTTCGCTTTGTTCTTCGAAATGCAAATGGACTGGTCACTACGGGACAAGGGGAAAGATATAACGCGTTTGTTGGAATCAAGTTTGAGATAAGGCATAAATTCGTAAGCGATAAAACTGAAGGAAACAAAGTAGTACAACGAGTATAAATCAAGAAAATGAATCGAATAGGACTCTAGATAAAACCGTGGTACATAATTACAATCACATAACTCCATCCAAGTCGCCAAAATCCTAGTATCAGAATTGAAGGAATAAGGGGGAGAAACAATAAGGAATCAGAAGGATTCCAAGTTAAGATGTAATGCCATTTCTATATCGTCGAGATAAAAGAGTTTAAGGGAAAGATAAAATTCAAGAATTTGGATGACAAGACAATAATGTGGCAGGACATGTTCCTAAAATTCTGGGTCTTAAGGATAATGTATTGGGTATCATACCCAACTATAAATTGAACCAAGCCCCGGCTAACCTAAAACCTATGGTTTTGATACCAACAAAACTTTGTCATGCCCCGCTTCCCAAAATACGAAAATTTCGGGATGTAACAAAACCAGCCATGCAACCTACGGTAAAGAAATATCCTCCCAAAGTCATATTACAGATGTCTATCAGTAATCAAGAACAATAATATAACTGTTTATCTCTAAACATGTCAAATAGCCACAAACGTTAACTGGAAATAGTAGCGGAAGCAATAAAGATCCAAAGAATAAGTAACCATCAAAAAGAGCTATATCAGTGAGATGGTCCTCACCGATCGGCGATCCTGTCGAAATACTCACGTGCTAAGTCAAGTATCTGGGCCATGCAAAACCCAGACGCCAGTGTGTCGTAAATATCATGATAATAGTAATAACCAGAACAATGTGCTATACAGAATGCCACATGCAAAATAAAGTATAAGTATAAACAAATAATCACAGATGTTATAATAGCATGCTATAGATATGTTACGTGTATCCTAAAGTCTGTGTTTCTAGGTTATCTATTCTAACGGTATTTGAAACCAATTAATGTAATAATCATTGTAACTCAATAGTATCCCATGCGTGCCTGAGACCACGGTCATGATTCTCGGGGCTGAATCTGAGATGTGCTGCTAGGCAGTAAAACAATGTTATGTACAGATGAATGATGTCAGCATCATCATTCCTGGGCTTGAAGTCTTTATCGACTGATCAGTCTCTGGAAGGTAGTGAACTATTGAGTTACAAGTTGGGTTTCATTATTGATTTCCCCTTTTCCCCAGGTTTCATGTTCAAGTCAGGTATCAATAGAATGTCTACCTAATTCCAACACAGAGACAATCATGCGCAAGTCTTGTCTAGTAAAACAACAAGTCAGGTCAATCAGGAAAACATGTCAATATTGTTGGCATCGGTAAGTACTACATGCAATAGGTATTAATATGATAACAAAAATAGTACAATCTGGCAGGTTACAAGCATATCAAGGATAACGTAATCATATCATTTACAAGACCAAGATAATAGCATTAACAGGGATAACATATTCAATCCGATTAATAACTATAAAAGTGGTGTTGATTAACCATGCATAAGAAAGCTCCGTTCAAAAATTCAGCGTCACCCTGATTTGTAAAATATATTAAAAATAACAAACATCTTCCAAAAGGGATGTGTCATATACCAAATCAAATCTAATTCAATAAGGTTTTCATTTTTATAAGTTAAAATATCTCAGGTTGTTCCTATAAAAAGTTATAAACGTTCGAATTTGAAAGTTTGTTGCTGGAATTTCCCTGGACAGTAGTTCAGAGATACTTTCATTTACAGTGTTCCCCTAATATTTAAAAATAATAAAAAGAGCTAATCTCTGTTAAATTTTAATGAGGCAGCGCCTCATGTGCTACCCACAAGGGCGCCAGCGCCAACCCCTTAGGATTAAATCCTATGGTGGCGACGCACGTGAAGCTCACGTGGGCGCCAATGTGCAAAGCACAGGAGTGCCTATCATATATAAGAATTAAATTCTTAAGCAGCGTCCATGTGCACAACACATGAGCGCCAACGCCCAAGTTAAAATCAAGTAGAATTAAATTCTACATGGGGATATTTCCCAAAAATCTGGAATATTCTTTCTTAAACAGAGCCGTTGGATAGAATATCCAATGGTGATGATAAATCATCAAATAACATAATTAAATTCTATTAAGAGAAAATATCTCCCAAATCATTCTAAGTGAGAAAAATACTCTCGGTTGGATCAAAGATCCAATAATAGAATTAAATTCTATTTTGAGAATATATTTCCCCAATCTTTCTAAATAAAGAAGGATTGCTCTCTGTAAAACTGAGAACCCTTGGATTAAAATCCAATGGTGGTTAAAAATCTCCGTTTAGCAGAATAAAATTCTGTATATGGGAAAATTTCCCCCCAATCTTGTTAAAAACAAGAAAACATACTCTCTGAAACAAAAATCACTAGATCAAACATCCAACGATGGATAAAATCCCAACGAGCAAATTAAATCAATTGGTATATCTCAAATGAGAGATTTTCTCAAATTAATTAATAAATTTGCCTCCACTATATAAAGGACCCGAGACTTCAAGTCTTAGGGAGACGACAGACATAGAGAAGGGAGAGAACCCCCTAAGCTTCTGCAAACAAAAAGATAGAAATTGCAACTAAGAATTCAATTCTCCTTCAACAAAGATCCACTTGTTTTTTCAAACTCTAGGTGAAGAAAAAGAAGAGATCAACATATCTCCTTTGCCTAGTATAAAAGAAAATAAGGGTTTAACCCTTCATAAAAAGAACTCAGTTTTTCCTTTGATCTGAGACTTGCAAATCAAATCTCTCCACAAGTTGAGAATTTAATTCTCATCGGGATGATTTTGTCTTTCAAACTCAAAATCAAGAGGAAAGAACTAGAGAAGAACCTGTGTTCTAGGATTTTAATTCCTCTGAAGTTAGGGTTTAACCCTAAAACAACATAAGAACTTAGTTCTTAAAGAAAACTTGATCTCAGATCTTCAAAACAAAGATCTTGGTGATCATTAATGGTCAAAATGCCATTAACGGAGATTCAATCTTTAAAAAAGAAAAGTAATCAGTGCTTTACATGAAAAACACGTGAGCGCCTAAAAGATTCCTATAACAAAGGAATTAGTGTCTCATGTGCTTCCCACATGGGCGCTCAAAACAGAAGGCCAGCACCTTACGTGGAAAACACGTGAGCGCCGAGTAAAAGTGCTTAGCACTCCATATACAGCCAAAACTGCTGAGTACTTAGCATTGATTGGGCAGTGCCCTGCTCCTTACGTGAAAAATACGTGGGCTCTCAACAAAATAAAATGAGACAGCGCCACACGTGCTTCTCACGCGGACGCCATATAAAAATGCTTAGCAATATATATATTCAGTAAAAAGGACTGAGTGCTTAGCACTCATTGGGCAACACTCATAACTGAAGGCTTCACATGATACCCATATGAGCTCCAGAACTTCAAATAAGTGCTTAGCACTTTTGCATAAAAAAGGGGCTGAACAAATAGAACCCAAATAAGTACTTAGCACTTTTGAACCAAAAAAAAAAGACTGAGCAGACCAAGCTCAAATTGGCTAAGTCTCTGAAAAGTTTTTTCTTGCAGCTGAGCCCAAATATTCTGTTGTTGGATCTTAAATAAAAATGATCCTTAAAATGTTACTACGTTGATCTTAGTCTCAAATAAAACTAACGTATCCTTAGTTAAAAATAAATTGAGCCCAAGTGCTCATATATTTAAGTTGTTCTTAATCTCAAACTAAATTAACGGTCCTTAAATAAACCAAAACATTTTTGAACTAAAGGAATATATATAACCTAAGTTCAAAACCCAAACCTAAATCTAAAATATACGGATTTAGACTGATGCACGCCCTATGGGCGACGACATAAATTAGTCTCCGTATACAATCTACAGGCAACCCAAAGTAAAATAAACACAACATAACACGAAGTGAACTTCCGGAGCATGAGAAAGTGGTTATCGCAACACGATAACGTAATTAACTACAGGGGATTGCGCCTGCAGGGAAAAGCGTCCTCACAATCAAAAACTCCTCACAAATGAGGGGGAATCGGATGAAGTCTGCTATCACGGTCGCATCTATCCAAACCTCCGATATACATTGCCATAAATCAACTTGGTATCTTCGGAGAGGTGGATGGATATGTCCAAATAGAATCAGCCCCTAAATTCAGGCTAGACGTCCCAACGTCTCAGTATGGTCTTTCGGCGGTGAATAGATTCTGGCCCGCCCGGTGAGACCTTTTCGTCTTTCCACTCCACACTTTGTGTGTTCTGTTTCGCTAACAAAATTGTGGTTCGCTATGGTTGCCCTTGGATTCGAGGTACTAAAACTTGGTGTCTTTTTCCAGTGCAGAAAATCATTGGCTTCTCAATGCACTGCATGCAACAACAACTCTCGCTCCACCCCAACTGGAGGAGTGACCTATGGGCCTAACACGACCTCTATTTTTTCAATGCCAGTGGGGTAAGCCACACAAGCCACTACTGGATTATTCTTTGGGACCGTGCTCCCACCGGTGGGTTTCGGTGCCTCAGTGTCGTAATAAGAAGCTCCTAAAAGGTCAGTTTTCGAATGACTGGCAACCACAACGGCCTCTCTCAACGGGCTATCCAAATCCGGCGTCTCGGTCTTCAACAGGCCGAGCAAGAACTCAAACGGGCCCGCAAAGAAACTTGTGATACCTGAAGTGGCTACCAAAAAACGGCTCACCATCCCTACTCCTACTACAGGCGAAGCCATCAAAAGTGCTTCCCCCATCAGAAATTCAGTCTTCGAAAGATTGGCCAGCCCTCCTCAAACTTTAATAAGGACGTTGGTCTTTAACAGGCCGACGCCAATTGCAGCTCCTCAGTAAAACCAGGGGCGTGATGAAGCCGGTTTCAAAACTAAGACGGTCCCTTCAAAAAGGCATGCTCGACGCCGCCACTGGCGCCGAGTAAGAGAAGCTGGGGGAAACTCCTCTTCTGGACTCACCCCACCAGCTCCAATAACGGAGGTCGATGCTGTTGTTCCAATAGAGAACAACTTTGATCCGCTTAGAAGGGTGCGTAAAAACTCCCCAACCGCGGTGCTACCCCACATGCAAAAGTTACAGTGCAGGCAAAGCCGGAGTGCCTCATCAGCGGCTCTCCTCGCAAATTCGTAGGGTCTGGGCAAAAGTCTAGGACTCTATGATTGACCAAAACCACTCTCGTCGACCAAAGAAATCGAAGGCTCAACAAGAAAAGGACCACTCCTCTGCCATACAACGGAGGACTTCTCCCAAGCAGGTGCCTGTCACAACGACTCCTTCAACTCTAATCTCTCATAAAAGAACGAGGCTAGAGAAAACTCTACTGCCCGCAGCAAATTCCAAAGACGATGGATCCAAATGACCCAAGTCTGGGGGAATTATCGTCCATACGGTTTATATGACCAATAGGCAAGAAGAGAGCCGTGTTTCGGTGAGTCACCGACCGCAAACTCGGTCATTAACAAAGGCTCGGGAGAAAAAACAAAAGCTCCAAGAAATGCTGAACAAAATGACGGCACTCACTGGACAGAAAACAAGTCCGGACAAAGAGGCCGAACAACACCAAGATCAAGAGACCGATACAGAGTTTCTACGAAGGGTGCTCGAGAGGAAGGACAAAAAGGGTGCTGAGCAAGCTGCTAACATAAATCAAATGGCTCTCTTGTTCCAAGACATGGTTGGAATGGTGATCCAGCTAGAACCCCCAGCCGAAGATCCACTGATAATTATCGAGGATGACGGAGGATAAATATCAAACCCTCCTCCGGTTTTATCAGTGGACAAATAAGAAACAATCTCCAAGGCCGCCCTTGATGATTACATTACTCAACAAATAAGGGCTCATCAAGCTAATGAAGCTGTTAGCCAAATCCTCAGAACTAGACGACCATATCCAGGCTGGTATGATCAAATCAAGTACCCGCTGGGATATACGATCCCCAAGTTACATGTATACAAAGGGACAGGCAACCCTTATCAGCACGTCACGCAATTCAGAGCTCTGTGCAGCAACACACAAGCTGTTGCTTCGTCAGTTAGTTGGCAGCCTGTCAGAAACGTCCTTTGAATGGTACTCGGAGCTCCCAAATGACTCCGTGAAAACATTCACAGAAATGGAACTGCTGTTCACACAGCGTTTCGCCAGCGCGAGCGAACGTACTCCAATTACGGCATTAATCAATACCGGGGTAAAGCAGGGAGAAACCTGGGTCTAATATGCGATCCGGTGGCCGAATCGGTTGTCTAAGTGCAAACAGCGCATTGAAGAGTCTCCTGCTATAGGCATGTTCATCGGGACCCTTGATTCTCAAACGACTGTGTCCCAGTTCATGACATTCTTCAAACCAACCACCTTTCAGGCTCTAATAAATAAACTGGCCTAAATGGACCAGATGGGCCATGAGCCTTTCTTTTCAAATAAGGACCCTCGAAATAACAATGGTAAAGGGAAAGCGGCCTTCGTTGCCAATACACAACAACAACCGAGTGGCCCAAAACCGGTTGCTCGCCAAAACAATGCAAGTCCGCGCCCATCCTTGGAAGAAAGATTAGGACGCGCTCACTTGTTTTCCCGCAACAAGACAAGGAGACTATTCGAATTGGCAACTCATCATATTGCCAGACACGAGGCATCCACTGCAACCCGGCGACGTCAACAAGCCTAACTACTGCTCCTGTCACAGAATGGTGAGCCACCTAATTGAAGATTGCCACGGCTTCAAAAACTGGGTCGAAGATCAGTATCAAAAGGGGAAATTCACACTGTTTGATAACTGGAGGGTAAACCCACTCCAGAAGCACACTCCATAAAGGTGGATGCGCAGGGGGCATCATGCTCACTCGTGAAAGAAACTCCATGGGAAGTCGTTCTTTCAGCAAAAACCAAAAGAATGCTAAAAGATCTACAAGCATGTACAGCAGTCAGGTGGAAAAGCCCACTTGAACCTGAAATCATTGAAGGGATGCTGAAATCTCATCCCGCACCGAAAATTGTTGACAAGGGGAAAAAAACCCAAGTCAAGCCTTCAAAGTCTTCGAAGAAAAAGAAGAAGACTAAGAAGCCTGTACAGCCTGCCGAGTATGACGAAAAACACACAGATTTATAAAAATACAATAATGTGCTGGAAGAGTACAACTAGAAGGCACGGACACCGGTCACGCTCGAAGAGTTTCTCTAGCATATTCTTGAGGACGAAGATATTGACATTGATGAGGCAAATGACTCATCAGAAGACACCGAAGACCGTGTAGCAAGTTGCCACATGGTCTCCCATTCATCGTTATATGACGAAGAGTCTCCCTCAGCGTTAGAAAACAAAGCAGAAGAACTGGGGGTAGAATCATCGCTAAAATCCCTGGAACTTTCAGAAGACCCGATCGAGAGGCTGTTAAACGAAGCCTTTCAAAAAAGCAAAGTTGACCGAAAATGTGAGACAGCTATATATGAAAAGGCTAAATGTCAGCATCAGGATAAAGAAGCTGTGGCGAGAACGAGTCGTAAAGTACTCCGACCAAACCAAAGCACACCTGCTATAAATAAGAGCAGGATCAAAATAGAGAAGCGATTCGCCAAAGCCCTGTCAATGGGGATAAAACCACCACCTCTCATAAGGAACACTCCAGGGGTCATATGCATCGATGGAGAAGAATCACTTCCAGATTCTGTCTATATCATCGAAGGGTCACCCACCTCACCGAGAAATGCAGCGCCTTCAAGAAGTGGTGGAAAGGATATGTTGCCCATCAAAAACACTTCAAGAGGATGAAGCGCGAAACTCGTGCCCGTCAGCGGCAAAATAGTGCGACAAACGCACATGAAGAAATGACTGGCAATTGTCATATGGTTGGTACCAGTTCAGAAGGGGAAAACCTCAAGTTCTTACCTTTGCGAGCGATTCTGAGGACGTAACACCCCTCAGCCCTCTCTTCAAAGACCCCCCTCCGAAAAAGAAGAGGGGGAGAAGAACTGCGAGAATATTCAGCTGCGTAACCGCACACTGTCTGAGAAGAACCTCAGACCTACAAACAAAGGTTCGAGCAAAAAAGACAAAGGGAAAGAAAAAATCTCTGAGAAAATTGCCCTTGATGAAGGAGTTGTCAAAGAGCTCGCAGCAAGAGACCCGCCTAAGAAAAACAAGGTGGATTACAACGTCCTAGCACATCTGAGGAAAATACCATCGCAATTGAGCATATTAGATGCTCTCCTCCTGTCCAAAGAGGCACGAGATTCACCGATCAAGGCATTACAAGAGCACAATCAGTTCCAAGCTTTCTTCGCAGAATAGAAGATGAAAGATGAACTGGCAGAGGTCCACACGGCTGACATTACATTCAACAATGAAGATCTCCTCCTCGGTACGTGCGAACATAATCGCGCGTTATATGGCACCGGATACTGCCACGACATCAAGATAGGGAAAATCCTTGTCGACAACGGATCCTCCGTCAACTTTCTCAACGTAAGGATGCTAAAGGAAATTTATATGAATATTCAGCACCTTGCTCGAGATAAAATTACCATCTCCGGGTTCGACTCACAGTCTTCGTGGACGCTTAAATCCGTAATACCGATGTTACGCTTCAGGATGCTCATCACTAATATCAAATTTCATGTCATTGACGTCAAGACTTGCTATAACGCTTTGCTCAGCAGGCCTTGGTTACACGAGTACAACGTCATCCCTTCTACACAACATCAGTGTATAAAGTATTTCGAGGATGGTTCAGAGTACATCGTCATGGGAGAGCTAAATCTGTTTTCCATAAACGAAGTCCGGAAATACGAAGACGCAAGGTGCTTCCTACCAAACTTCGAGGATACTGAAAGGCGCCACAAGCCGGAGAATAAACAGAAATCCATCGCTACTATCCCGATCTTTAGGAGCGATACTGAGGAAGATGAAGAAATAGTCTACTCGGAGCAACCCCAAAAAGGAAACAATAAGCATGGACCATCTACTCTTATCTTGGTCTTTGGCAACGACTTAGAGGACGAGGCCAATGCAGTGTTCTCCGTCTGCCCGTCAATGGGAACTATTGCCGAAGCAGATCAAAGTCTACAAATTACAATTGCTCTGTCTCGGCATTACAAGGAACTTGATACGCTCGATACACATAGCGTACAAGAACTGCAAACCTTCTACGTGCCTCCTAGGCGAAGAGGTGAAAAAGCGATCCCTTTTTACCAATCTACGGAGACTAAAGTAGAAAAAGAAGTTTGGCATGGCGCCGATTTTGCACTCGATAGGATTCAACCCATCCGTATGCCAAGATATTACGCGGAGGGATTGAAAAGGCTGTTAAGATGCCAAGGTGTACCTCTCGAACAAACTGTTCGACAAGCCCAATCCTACAAAATATTTGGGATATTCCTGGGACTCAGCGAAAGATGCCTTAATGGGAAGATGGAGACAAGTGGGCTCGGATACGTTTGGTCCAAGAAACGGGAGCAGATCTACAGTTGCCGTACCGTAAACAGCTCAAGTGAAGGGGAAAACACTCTTCCAAATAGCCGTGATGTCAAATCGGAGTGAGATCCCGCTTTAAAGACGTTAAGTCTATCGCTGGAAGAACAAAATTGACAAGTTAATAAAAAAATCTTGTGAAATGAGCCGGGACAATCACAGCCGTGAAATGGCCATTTATGAAAAGGCCAAGATGCAACGTCTCAGTCAGCAATCCGCGGAGAAAGTAGACCGTAATGCTCTTCACCCCCGGCCTGCTACATGTTCTCGCTACAAGGGAAAGCCCTGAAATAGAGGCAAAAACAGGGCCAAGGATGCAAACAACATTTGAAGACAACAAAGCGGATCAAAGATGCCATTCAATCAAGAAAAGTTCGATTAGAGCCCGTCCTTTAGAAAGAAAATAGGTCGAGAATACTCTTTCCCTCAAGACAAGACAAGGAAAATATTCAATCTTGTCATGAAACACCAAATGATGACACTTCCAGAGTCTCGGCACCCCGAACAAATAAACGAGGTCCATTATCTGGATTATTTCTCCTATCACCGAGTAATAGGTCATCCCCTTGAAGACTGCTTCACCTTCAAAGACTGGGTAGAAGACCAGTATCAACAAGGCAGGTTCACTTTATCCGACAGCTGGAGGGTAACCCCGCCGCAAAAGCACAAGTCAAAAAGGACCTAAGCGAACTCGTACCTGCCATATAATAACACTCTTAAAAGAGGGAGGGCACGAAACTATGAACGACCTCTACAGGTGCTTCGCAAATGAAGAAGAGGACGAAGTAGTCTCAGAGTTTCCACCAGCACCAAAAGAGCTGGAAGATGGGATACACACTACGGCGGACAACTTAAGAAAAATTGACTTAGGGACGGAAAATGATCCGAGGCTAACGTTCGTCAGTGAGGTATTATCTGAAAAACAGGTGGCCACGTTAAAAGACATGCTCATGCAATCTAAAGATTGCTTCGCCTGGAACTACTCTGAAATGCTGGGTCTAGATCCAAAAGTGGCAGTACATAAACTGGTTATATCGCCAGGTATAAAGCCGATCAAACAGGCACCAAGAAGGATGCGACTCGAACTTGAGATGAGTATCAACGCTGAAGTCAAGAAACTAATCGACTCCGGCTTCATCCAAGAAGTTCAATATCCCGACTGGATCTCTAACATCATTCCAGTGATGAAGAAAAATGGGACGGTTCGCATCTGCATGGACTTTCGGGATCTCAACAAAGCTTGCCCGAAGGACGACTTCCTAGTGCCGTTACCGAGCAAATGATCGATAACACATTTACCCATGAGATCTTCTCCTTCATGGATGGATCTTCAGGATACAACCAAATAAAAATGCATCCTGAAGACCAGAAGCATACCGCCTTTCGGACCCCATTAGGCATATTCTGCTATAAAGTGATGCCCTTCGGTTTGAAGAACATTGGCACTACCTACCAGAGGGCCATGATAAAGATCTTCGATGACCTCATCCATGAGATTGTCGAATGCTATATCGACGACCTTGTGGTAAAGAGTAAATCTCACAAGGAGTATTAGGAACATCTAAAAATAGTATTCCAACGTCTTCGGAAGTATAATCTGAAAATGAACCCTCTAAAATGTGCGTTTGGAGTTTCCTCAGACAAATTCCTAGGATTCATCATACGTCATCGAGGTATCGAAATCGACCCCTCAGAGATCAAGGTGATTATGGAAATTCCCACGCCAAGAACTCTCAAACAGTTGCGATCTCTTCAAGGAAAGCTCGCGTATATCCGGCGGTTCATAACCAACCTCTCCGAAAAATTCCGTCCCTACAGTTATTTGATGAAGAAGGGGATCCCGTTCATCTGGGATCAAAAGTGTCAAAACGCACTGGATGAAATCAAGCAATAACTACAATATCTGCCGGTATTGACCGCTCCGATTAAGGCAAAACCACTTATCCTATATACAACAGCCCTTGAGGGTTCGCTAGGCGCATTGTGGGCACAAGAGAACGATCAGGGAAAGGAGAGAGCTCTGTACTATTTGAGTGAGGTTCTCCTGGGGGCAGAAAACAACTATTCCCCTATCGAAAAGCATTGTCTGGCACTGATCTTCGTAATAACGAAGCTCAGACATTACGCCTTGGTACATGAGGTCCATCTCATATCGAAGGTGGATCCTCTCAAATATCTAATGTCAAGGGCCATTACTAACAGGAAGGCTTACCAAATGGGCTCTCCTCCTGATGGAGTTCTTGATAACGTATCGTCCCCTCAAAGCAGTGAAAGGGCAGGCTATTGCTGACTTTCTTACGAAGCATCCGATACCAGCCGACTCCCTATTAAATTGCGAATTTTTAGACGAACATGCGTTCGACGCAATCAACAAAGAAAATGAGTCCCAATGGGAACTCTACTTCGATGGAGCATCATCCGTGAAGAGGCGAAAGCAAAACACCCCCAATATCAAAGCTGGGGTGGGTCTTATCGTCGTGACCCCGCAAGAAGGGATATTGCGTTACGCCCTCTCCTTAACAGAGCCAAGGACTAATAACGAAGCTAAATATGAAGCTTTGATAGCAGGTCTCGAGATTGCTATCGACATGGGGATCAAAGACCTCCTCATATATGGAGACTCCCAGTTGATCGTTAACTAAGTAAATGGCGACAATCAAACATGCAAGCCAGAGCTGATAAAGTATGGCGAACGAGTGCAGCAACCGCTGACACAAATCCCTTCCTATACCCTGGAGAATATACCGCGAGCGGAAAACAACAAGGCGGATGCATTGGCCAAATTGGCTAAGGAACTAGCGATGAAGACCTCGATGATGTAAAGATTATTGTGCAAACCCACAGAGTTCTCAAGCCAGTAGATATGTCTTCGGAAGACCTAATAGTGCCATCCAAAGGAAAAGAAACGACCGAACAATTAGCCCTTCGAATGGAGGACGAATAAAAGGTCATCGACCGGAGGGAAGTCTTCATAGACTACTTCAAGTCCCAACGAATGCCCGAAAATGCGTCGTCTAGACATCAGCTCATGAAATGAGGTTTGTCTTTCGCCTTCATCAATGATACTCTATATAAGAGATCCTTTGATTTTTTATGGTTGAGATGCATGGTATCGGAGGAAGCGAAGAAAGTCGTCCACGAAATTCACGACGGACTCCGCGGCTCTCACTAAACTGGGCCAAAGATGAAGCTGAAGATAAAAAGAATGGGTTATTATTGACCCACTATGATCTAGGACTACCTCGAATATGCGAAGCAGTGCCACTCGTGCTAAATTCATGAGGACTTCATTCATCAACATCCAAGTCCGCTACACCCAACAGTAGCTAGTTGACCATTCGAAATGTGGGGAACCGATATAATTGGCCCTATCGAAGCATCATCATCCAAGGGACACCAATTTATATTGGTAACGACCGATTACTTCTCTAAGTGGGCGGAAGCAACACTACTAACGGAGGTGAGGGTAGAGAATACCCTCCACTTCTTCAGAACCCATGTCATCTATCGGTTCGGAACTCCGCGACGGATAATCTCGGATAATGGACCAGCTATAAGAGTAAAAAAATAAGCTGCTTCGCATAGCAGCATAAAATAGATTGGAGATAATTTTTAGTCTATAATCCTCGGGCCAACGGTCTAACTGAAGCTTTCAACAAGACCTTGATAAAGATTATAAAAAGACGGTGTCTAGAAACAAAAAAGACTGGCACAAAAGGCTGCATGAAGCTCTTTGGGCGTACCGACCAACGTTCAAGATGACCACGAATACAACACCATACGCATTAGTGTTCGGCATGGTAGCAATGCTCCCATTGGAGATAGAACTCCCCTCTCTACGAATAGCGGTTCGATACGAGTTGACAGAAGAAGAAAATGATCATCTTAGGCTCGAGGAGCTCGATGCCCTCGACGAAACTCTCCTTAAAGCATAGCAAAACCTGGAGGCTTATAAGGCAAGGATGACATGGTCATACGAAAAATTGACCAAGCCGAGAACATTCCGCCAAGGCGAACTCGTGCTAGTCGTCAAAAGACCAATGATCCCCAATCGCGTAAAACGGGAAAAGTTCGAGCCGAACTATAAAGGTCCTACATCATAGAAAAAGTCTACCAAGGTGGAGCCTACCTGCTCATGGATATGCATGGTGAAAGACCATTCTAGCCAATAAACAGCCGATTCCTTAAAAAATACCGTGCTTGACAAGTCACGACTTAGGTCAATGATAGATGACGACGCTTGTGTCCGCTCGAAATCTTCCTGAGTCAGAACTCTTAGAGTAATATCCAAAATGCCCCGTCGCCTCAAAATGGTGATAATGGACCGAGATGTTCCTAAACTAATAATGGACTGAAACGTCCCTAAAGTAATACTGGACCGAGATGTCCCTAAACTAATATTGGACCGAAACGTCCTTAAACTAATATTCGTCCCAAAAACGGGAATGTTGGACCGAAACATCCTTAAACTAATACTCATCTCAAAAATGGTGATAATGGACCGGAATGTCCTTAAACTAAAATCCGTCCCCAAATATGGGAATGCTGGACCAGAATGTCTTTAAACTAAAATTCGTCCCCAAATACGGGAATGCCAGACCGAAACATCCTTACACTAAAATTCGTCCCCATACGGGAATGATGGACCGAAGCGTTCCTAAACTAATGTTGGACCGAGAAGTCCTTAAACTAACATTCCGCCTCAAAAATGGTGATCATGGACCGAAATGCCCTTAAACTAAAATTTGTCCCCAAAACGGGAATGTTGGACCGAAACGTCCTTAAAATAATACTGGACCCAAATACGGCGATAAAGGACCGTCATGTCCTTAAACTAACGCGTTTAGCCATACGGTAAATCCCCATATCGATTACCGTATACAATCCAAGGGCGTAAACGATTTTAAATCTCCCGGGTCTCACGTGTTGTAGTCCTTTGAAGAAGACCGAGGTTTATAGCTAATGGTACGTTACATCGTAGGCCGCCTAAAAAAAAGATATGTTAGCAAGCGAAATGGGCACGGGTGAAAACCCGAAAGAGTGCCGTGAGTAAAAACAGCGGGACTGCCAGCGAGCTAGTGAAAACCCAAGAGGGCGCGAACTCATAAAAAAAACCTGCGTGAGATCCTCACGACTCACAAAGGAACAACACACTTAGGAATCCCCACGATTACACTTGAGAGATCCTCACGACTCGTAAGGAGAATTTCCCTCTATGAGACCCTCACGGCTCATAGAATCCAAAAACCTTAGGCGACAGATCTAAACTTGTTTCCTAAGACATCGTTGCCCTACAAGTAGTCCGATTGTCACGACCCGAAATGGCACGTGACTGGAACTTG
Organism: Agapanthus africanus; assembly: GCA_030015575.1. Lineage (NCBI taxonomy): Eukaryota > Viridiplantae > Streptophyta > Magnoliopsida > Asparagales > Amaryllidaceae > Agapanthus > Agapanthus africanus. Next base: position 549,954,756 of record CM057345.1, read on the forward strand.
AATCATGTGAAGTCTATAGGACCCCACCCAATTCAAGTAAGCCAAAACCCAGAAATCTAAACCATATGAAAAGAGAGTGAAGGAAAAACTTATTTAAAAGTTAACATATAAATTCACTTTAAAAGTCGTAGTAAGCATTTTTAAAACATCTAGTCTTTTCCAAAAATTTCGGCAGAGTTTTCTTTGAAAATACTGACCCCAAACGGGTACAAACAGGAATATATATGAATAATGCATAAAGGCATCCCCAAGCGGGAGCTAGCTCTTCGCCAATTGGCGGAAACAATCACGCAAGAAATATAATATACAGCGCCTAAGGACGAGGATCAAAACTCAGAAAGAAACCAACATCTTCAAGAAAAACAGAGAAGAAATATAAATATACAAGTGCGCGACTCTAAGGTCGAAAGAATAAACATACTGGTCTTCTAAATCTATCAAATAATACAAGTCTGGTTGATGGAGTTTACTAGATACAACTGAAATAAATAAGTGTACAACGGTTGTCACGATGCAAATGAACCTACCTACCAAAGCAATCACCCGGAAGGAAGCAATGTGCCAGCAAAGCCGACAAGAAACCTGTACGGAAAAACCTGCAAGAAACTGTGGCACAACGGGGGTGAGTTGCCAACTCGTGAGTTGAAAACATCACCGAGAAGAAATCACATGTATGACTCTCTCCTAAGTCATACAATATTATCCTCATAATATACAGCCTGAAGCATCTAATAATGGCAAGGGTAATCATCTAAACATAGGTATAATACCAAGTGCTCGTGTCAGTGCCTCAGGTAGCAACATGTCACATATATGGTGTGCGAATGCATCAAGAATGAAAAAAGAATACATCTTGTATAAAATAAAACCGTTTTCTTATCTCAGTGAGATTTTAGTGTAAAAACCGAAATATCATTAATGAAATCAACAGAGAATCCGTGTCAAGCATCAACACTAAATATATATCCCAATATCTCATTATCTCAATATCTCGGGCTCCGGCAATCCGGACTGGCCCATATCATAAAATCTCAATATTTCGGGCTCCGGCAATCCGGACTGGCCCATATCATAAAATCTCAATATCTCGGGCTCCGGCAATCCGGACTGGCCTATATCATAAAATCTCAAGACTACGTCGGTATCCTCTGGATATCCGCCGCGTCATAAATAACCGGTCGGTAGTGCTCCCCTGCCGGGCTCAACGCCATCATCTGCGACCATCTTGTCCCGGGGTACCGCACCGGGTCCACCATGCACCCGCAGATGGTTCATCCTCCTCCTCGAATCGGGTGTATGATATCTTTCTAGAACCGAGAAAACTCATGGTGGACACCTCTCACATCGTATCACGAGAAAACCACAAATTTCTATCTTTTGAAATGAAAATGTGTTTATAAAATCCTTGCGGTTTTTCTAAATCCAGAAATCTTATGGAAAATCCGAAATCCCAAACATATGAGTAAATAAACAGTGAATTACCGGCTCAAAGCCCCACAATATTGCATGACAAATGAATATATACATGCATGGGTATCTAAGTAAAGAATGCAATATCTAAACTAGCATAGTAATAACATATCAGAACTATCAGCTAGCAAGTTATATTGATGAAGTAATATTCTCTAAAGTGTACGTTTCATGGCAATTACCAATGATGATGTGTGTGGGCTGGCAAGCAAGTGCTCGTAGACATACGCATCATTAGTAATGGTGCTGGTGTCCTGACAACATGGTTTTATGATAACAAACGAAATCACAAGTATAAGCATGCAATGCGATAAGAACAACATGAATATATGGAAAAATGTAGTAACCGCAACATATAAGAATATACATTTAATATATACGAGTCATACAATTTTTTGGCGTCTGAAATCGCACGAATCGTGGTTTTAGAAAAATAGGTACTACGGGGTCCTTGAGAAAAGATACATTCTTTGAAAAAATCCGTAGTATCTCTCGGCCTGTCTTAAAAATACTCACGATTCATTAGTTTTGAAAATAAGTATGACTCGAGCCCAGTCTAACATCTACCCAATAAACTACAAGACTACACTAAGAGACTAATCGAAAAGGTAAGGAAAACCACCTAAAATCCGAGTCGATATATCTAGTAGTCAGCGATCCCGCCTTAATAGCGTTACGTGCGGTAAAATATATAATACGGCATCCTTGAATCAAGAGTGCAGATCAATCATCATATTTATTCCTCGTACGGTAAAATCCATCGTACGGCATCCCAAAATCAGGGTACGGGTCAAATATCACATATATTTCATTATTCATATAGTATCATTATCATAATATCCTGAATTAGGGGTACTGTTCTACAGTCTAGTACATACCAATACCATCAAACATGAAGGGTTGTCTACAACGGCAGCAAGGTTTCGGGAGGTATCGTCCATGCCAAATTAAAATTTTCTAGGTAACCCTAAACATAGATCGTTTACTAGAAATAATACGGAAAACATATGCAAACACTTTGCAAGTTATAGTGAGCAAGGAATACAACCTTTGTAGACCGGTCCTTCACTTCAAATAGCTCCATGTAGTAATCCCCTTCACCGCGATTGCAAACTCCGGACTCTAGAGAGGATCCCTTGAAGAAACGAACGTGCTAGCTTCGATGTCTTCGAGGTCGAAGATGATCTACGTCGAGGAGACACTAACCCAAGCTATTTCTTCACTAATCATATAATTAGTGAAGCAAACACACTCTACTAAATGGCAAGTAGTAGAGGATGATGAAGTAGGAAGTGGGCTCACTTTAGATTTCATTTTCTCACACTTTTTCTCAAAACTCCATTGAAGCTAGAAGCTTTTGATGAAGAAGAAGAAGATGAAGAAAATATCTCATCAATTATTCATCCAAATGAATTATTGCAACCATGGGTGAGTTAAAGCCATCATGCTTAACTCATGTAGAGAATAAACCACACACTATGGTTAAGGGTTGGGTTTGATAAATATCTTTAACTAGACAAAAGAGTTGATTTTGTCAAAGCTTATCCAAAAGCTTTTGTCCAAGCTTTACCATGACAAACTCAATCTCTTTTGAATTAGCTTAACATAAATAGAAACCCTAACTTAACCCCAGCATGGTATTAATCTCATACACCCATCTTGTATGTATCATCAAACATGACACAATACATGTACACAAATATACATATCACATATATACAATGTGCACATCCAGTGAGAAAAGAAATTATAAGTGAGCTTAATATTAGTTAATGTAATATAATATATTAAATATATAATTATACATTAAATTATCAAATCAACTCTTGATTTAATAATCCGGCTATATCATATACAACCGACTAATACTATATGAATCAACTTATCGAATCAACACTTGATCCGATAACCCGGCTATATCATATATAACCGATCGATATCACATATAGCGAGAATAGAATACGGTATCTCATATGGTATCAACCTCGGTCCCGCACATATCACATATGTGCTCCTACTCCATTTCGCTTGAGCCAGGAAACCTCTGTGTAGGACTCTAAAGACTTGTTAATACGTCGGCAGTAGGTGATGATCATATCAAACACCCACAAGCCGCAAGCGGTGTGCTAAACATAATGGCCACCCGGGTATTGAGCGATCAGAAGATCAACAAGCAAGCCTGGTCGTACTCCTGCGAATCCAATCAGTAACATTACCGTACAGTCCGGTCTCTTCGTCTGATATGTCGCATATCACAGCCTGGGGTTGGTATAACGTCAGACCCCAATAGCCTGATAAGTCATGTCGATGCAAGGTCCATAACGGTTCGAGAAACTACTGATAAAACTTACCAGTAGATCTCAGCAACCCTGGCCAGGGATTTCCTGTTATGGCCAATCGAGCATAGCGCAACATCAACTCCCTATATCGGGAGAGACGAAACCCCTCCTATCGCTCATTGCCTCCATGTGACTCGGGACTGTACCAAAAAGCCACCTTTTTGCACGTTCTCTTGAACGTAGTAAGGTGGAAATCAAAGCACAGTGGGAATCACATAAGCCTCTATGACGATCTCGGGTCTACAGACTAACCTGTACCAGTGTCACCAGAGAACTGCTATCCGACGATAGGTATAATACCATCTAGGAGTTCTCGGCGAGTCCGTCCAGTGTACCCAGTCTCCACTGAGCACCCGTATACCATCTCTGATGTCAAACACCAATGGATATGGGATCATCCATCGCCCATCATATGGGCCGAGAAGCGTATACGCTAGTCTACACTGGAGTATCAATGCCCTGTCTCGATACTCCCACGACTAGGAACATTTGAAGGATGTACTTATCGACTACCTTGTCCCCACTAGTATGATCTATATCATAGTTCTGGTAGTCAAGTACTCATCCTAAGGGCTTTATCAACATGTAATATAGAGACAATCAGTGTATATGTTAAGATAAAATGCAACCAGATAGCATACTGTCATGTCGAGCAAGAAAGTCCTCCCTATATATGTCCAAGCATCCACTACAATATACATCATATATACAGTAATGGCCTCTAGGGCATACATATTACTAACAAAACATATATCCACGTGTGAATAAAATCACATCGTCCATCGATCCACTATAATATCATGCCGTATCTCATAACACGACCCAATTCACATAACCGATCTCACGGCATCATACCCGATCACATCGATTCACCTCCAAGTATCATATACTATCCTCATCATCCGTGTATACGCGCGCGCGCACACACACACATACATATACACCCAAAACTATATCACGTGTGTGCATGTGTGTGTGTGTGTCAACCTTACTCTAGGGTTCGCAACTAAGAAACTAACTAAAATCACCTTCTTTCAATTACACTAAAACCAACCCATGTCTCCTAAAGTCTTTCTTGCTAAGTATACACGTCTCACAACAACATATATACATATATATAATATTCGCACGCTACACTACGAAACTACGGGGGTGCTATACGCCATCCACCCGACTTCTCCCGTAGATATATATCTACTCACCTTGATCCTTACTTGCCGAAGTTGATGCCACCATGCTCTTCCCTTGTCATATGAAATCCACGTGAAGGTACCTACATATCACATATATCGTATCGTAAACAGAACGCGTACGAAAACCAAAACGGCACACGAATTACACATAAGTTAAAACCTATGGTCTACGCATGCTAAAGAACCACATAACCCTCGATATCGACGTACAAACGCCAATCGATCGAGACAAAACACAATATCCAAAATTCAAGTCATTAAAAGTCACAAAACATAAAACAACAACTTAGAAAAATGGTTCCAGATTTTGGTTCAGGTAAAATTAGGCTAAACTAGCAGTACAATGGGGTAGTATATAGGGTATATGAGCTATAGAACCAATTCCAACACCAAATCCCATAGATGACTCGATGAGATCACCACAAAAATCGATCTGGCCGGCCATAGATGCTTGGTTTGGGTTCGTACCGGCAGGGTGGTCTCCTGGTGTTCAATCTAGGTCAATAAGATTGCTAGTTTTTCTCGTATAGGTCTCATGTCACTCCAGATTCCCTGTAGGCATCAAAATGATCACCAAAACTGACATTGACGCATCTAAAGTCCAAGTCTTGGGTTTTATCTCAGTTTTAGTCTATAAGATTATCACTACCGGGGTTTAAGGTCACTACTAAATCTCAATTGCACCATCTCAATTAAAATCAAACTCTAACCTCAACTTGGAATTTTCAAAGCTCACTAAACCTTACTTAAACACTTCTAAACTAAAATAGAAGTTAAAGGAAATGAATTACTACACTAATGGTGAAGGAAATACCTCATTTGGTAACTCAAGAATTTTCTTGAGTTGCCCCAAGTACTCAAAATCCAAACTTTCTTGATCCACCATGCTTGTAGTGAGCTTGTGCATGATTTTTGTGAAGGGGATGTATGGTTTTGATGTAGAAATGGGGGTTTTATGAGGAGATAGAGGTGGTGGAGGGAGATGGCAGCCATGGTGAGGAGAGGGAGAAGAAAATGATGAAGATAGAATGAAGAACAAATGAGCCAAGGTCCAAAGAACCCCTCACCCTCTCTCTCTCTCTTCTCTCTCTTGTCCATACCTCCTAGCTATGCCACATTCTTTATTCTTTTCTTTTCTTTTATTAATCTTTTCCTTTTCATTTCTTTTCTTTTAAATCTCATTTTAAAACAAAGCCATTCAAGAATAAAGAAAGAGGTCATGGTAGAAAAATGTAACAAATGTGTAATATGACATGGTGCATGTCACATGCACAAAACAAAATCAATGCATGATTAAGTACTAATCGAGTTTAGTAATACTAACTTATATACAATTAATTGTATGCTAAATTGTAAAATTCCCAATCTTCATAAATTCTTTAAAAATCAATAATTAATATAAATTTCCAATATTTCCTAATTTATCGGTATATAATTATACCATATCGTTAAAACCAATCTCCATACTTAAAATATTCATAATATTTATTATTTTTGATTTATTTAAATTCCCAAATATGATATTTTATTTTTCTAAAATGTTACAGTCTTCCCCCTTTAAATAAATTCGGTCCCCGAATTTAAATTTAATTCCCCCAAGTACTAAACATTTCAGCAAAACTATCAAGTCGTCGGGGCTCCGAAACCATCAATACTTAAAACGCATCTTAGCGCGATGCATGCGCATGAAAACGAGTATATAGCTCAAAATCAAAACTTCGTCAAGTATCACGCAATCATCGAAATCATGGTGAAGATACCAATGTCAAAGTCCAATACGAAAACCAACATGATATACTCAAAATTATAACATGTACATAGTACGCATCGTTGTAAACTCGCCAAAACACCTGAAAAGAAATGCATGCCAAACCTTTTTCAAGTCGCTGTGCGGTGCGCGTATCACGGTATAAGCGGCGGACGTTTATTGTAAGAAAATAACTATATATATATAAATATTTTCTTTGTTTATCATACACGTCCCGCCGTTTTGAAAATAATTTAGAAGGGCTTCCTTTGTAAAATGTTTCGTGTCATTTCGGACACATAGGAAAATATAGAGATTGTAGCTCCTTTTTCGGAAATCCCTTCGGTAACTATCGATGCATACAAAAACAAATTCAGGTATTGTCCTCGGACTAGTCCTGCTCAGTTACTATGCCACATAGCAAATATCATAAACATACTACTCCAAAAGAAATCAATCCCAAAATGTGTATAAGAATGCCATGTGTGTCTGGTGCGCACGGAAATCAAAATCACTGAATGTGCCATACATGTGCACAGAAACAAAATTTAAGTGCAACGGTGTGCATGAAAACACCTGTCAAGGGCAACAGGTGTGCCTGACAACAACATCAGGTGCATCTGATATGCATGAAGAATCCCGATCTAGTGCATCTGGTGTGCACCAAACTCGCATCAAGCGTGCCAAGTATGCACAAGAATCCAAATCAAGTGCACAAGGTGCACAAAAACAAATATCGAATATCAAAATCGAAATCGACGGTTTACATCATACATCAATCCAAATCAGGTATACCGTGGTATATAATCTCACAACCACGTGCATCAGTATGCACAAAATTGAATCAAAGTACTAAAAGTGCATGAAAACTACACCGAAAGCACAAGTCAAATCACATGCATACCATAGGCATGAGATCAAAATCAAACATCTCGAACGACATCAAATCGAAATTGAGTGGAACCGCGGTGCACGAAAACTCAATCATGCGAATGAATCACCCAAAATACCGAAATCCAAAATGACGGCCACGTGATATTCGAATCACCAAATCGAAAATCGTAAACACTGTCGTCGATGTGTCCTTCCTTCAAAGTCGAGAAGGTACTGGTGCATCCAAACCAGCAGAGCAAGATATCTACTTGCCTCCTGTTCATGGTCTGACGCCTTGTGCCCTTAGGCTCTCGTCTCTCACTGCGGATTGCCAGCTACATAACTCCTCGGCTCAACGGTCCAATATGGAAATGATGACGGAAACAGTTCCGCTCTTGCACATCCTCTAAAGATCTCTGGCCAACTATCATGGTCACTCATAACATGTCTCATCGATGACACCGAACTCTGGCCTACTGGGTGTGCGTAATACGACCGATCCTGGGTTCAAGTCTTATCGTTTAGTATTTCAGAAGATTCTGTCAGGGTCTTTCCCAAATCTCGTTCCTGCCGAACTGCCCGGAAGTTATCACCCTCTGCTAAATCTATTTCTTGTTCCGGAACAGCTGCATACATGTCACGGCTTCTTCTGGAAGATATATCCATATTCAACGCCTCTGCATGTGTATCACATCTCTGATGTCGACGGAGTGGAACACCATCTCGTCAAAATCTTGTACGAACCTCTTACTTCACTATCTCTAATGTGGATTGATTCAGACTCGTCTCTTCGTAGCTGTATGGACTGCACTACAAACGACTATATTCATATCTAGAGTCTCCCTTCCGAAGCTACGTACTCGGCATCTCAAATATCCTGTAGTAGGCATCTTGCTAATTACCTTCTCGGAAACTCATTCAAATTATCGGAGTGATGCGCTTACGCTCGTCCTCCCTCGATCGACTCACAACGTGCCTGTGTGAAGTCTTCTCTAGCCGAAATAAATCAATCTGATGACCTCGCATTGGGGTGTGCAAATGAACTACATGTCTTAGTCATTCATCCAAGGGTGACTAGCGATCTTCTATCAAATCCCTAAGTATGAACTCGTGTTGCAATAGCTTCAAACCTCTGGGGCAATATCTTGTCAGTCGCAGCAACAACTGGCTCATTCGTCCGCACGCAATACAATGCCTCAATTCTCAAGAATAGTCGATACATTAACGGTCATCACATTCTAACCGGCCTCTAGCAGTGGCCCAATCCTCTGGTGCTGGTCTGAACGTTCGAGAAATCTTAGTAAAAACAATCCATCAAAACGCTCCTGTCACGAAAACACAATAAAACGACACATCTATACAATCATGTGTCACCGGAATTACGCCCTGGTCAGTCCTCTTCCAAGACGAGCTCATGCTGACCGCAACTCTAGCCGCAGCTCTCTCTGCCTGTGCAACCGTGGTAACAGAAACCACAAACCGATATCGATGAGGATAGATCATAGGAATGAATAGAATACTGTGCAAAGAAATGTACATCATAAGGCTTCTTAAGCGGAGTAGCATATCGTAAGTATGCCGCGGAACATACACAGTACGCCACTTTACTTAAGTCACCTACTCCATCAACCAAGGTTAACCTATGCGATGAAAGTTCGGGTCTAATACCCCCTTGACCAAGTCTAAGTTCCGTAAGGTCAAGCCTAGGTTCCGAATATATATATACGCCCTAGACTCTGCATAATCAAACCTAGACTCGAACCAACGTTAAACCTAGCGCTCTGATTCCAACTTTGTCACGACTCGAAATGGCACGTGACTGACACTTGAATCATGTGAAGTCTATAGGATCCCACCTAATTCAAGTAAGCCAAAGCCCAGAAATCTAAACCATTTGAAAAGAGAGTGAAGGAAAAACTTATTTAAAAGTTAACATATAAATTCACTTTGAAAGTCGTAGTAAGCATTTTTAAAACATCTAGTCTTTTCCAAAAATTTCGGCAGAGTTTCCTTTGTAAATACTGGCCCTAAACGGGTACAAACAGGAATATATATGAATAATGCATAAAGGCATCCTCAAGCGGGAGCTAGCTCTTCGCCAATTGGCGGAAACAATCACGCAAGAAATATAATATACAGCGCCTAAGGGCGAGGATCAAAACTCAGAAAGAAACCAACATCCTCAAGAAAAACAGAGAAGAACCATATATATAAAAGTGCATGACTCTAAGGTCGAAAGAATAAACATACTGGTCTTCTAAATCTATCAAATAATACAAGTCTGGTTAATAGAGTTTATTAGATACAACTGAAATAAATAAGTGTGCAACGGTGGTCACGATGCAAGTGAACCCACCTACCAAAGCAATCACCCGGAAGGAAGCAATGTGCCAGCAAAGCCACCAAGAAAACCTGTACGGCAAAACCTGCAAGAAACTGTGGCACAACGGGGTGAGTTGCCAACTCGTGAGTAGAAAACATCACCGAGAAGAAATCGCATCTATGACTCTTTCCTAGGTCATACAATAATATCCTCATAATATATAACCTGAAGGATCTAATAATGGCAAGGGTAATTATCTAAACATAGGTATAATACCAAGTGCTCATATCAGTGCCTCAGGTAGCAACATGTCACATATATGGTGTGCGAATGCATCAAGAATGAAAGCAGAATACATCTTGTACAAAATAAAACTGTTTTCTTATCTCAGTGAGATTTTAGTGTAAAAACCGAAGTATCATCAATGAAATCAACAGAGAATCCGTGTCAAGCATAGACACCAAATATATATCCTAATATCTCAATATCTTAATATCTCGAGTTCCGGCAATCTGGACTGACCCATATCATAAAATCTCAATATCTCGGGCTCCGGTAATTCGGACTGGCCTATATCATAAAATAGCAATATCTCGGGCTCCAACAATCCGGACTGGCCAATATCATAAAATCTCAAGACTATGTCAGTATCTTCCGGATATTCGCCGCATCAAAAATAACCAGTCGGTAGTGCTCCCCTGCCGGGCTCAACGCCATCATCTGCGACCATCTTGCTCCGGGATACCGCACCGGGTCCACCATGCACCCGCAGACAGTTCATCCTCCTTCTCGAATCGGGTGTATGATACCTCTCCAGAATCGAGAAACTCATGGTGGACACCTCTCACATCGTATCATGAGAAAACCCGTAAATTTCTATCTTTTGAAATGAAAATGAGCTTATAAAATCCTTGCGGTTTCTCTAAATCCATAAATCTCATGGAAAATCCGAAATCCCAAACATATGAGTAAATAAACAATGAATTACCGGCTTAAAGCCCCACAATATTGCATGACAAATGAATATATACATGCATGGGTATCTAAGTAAAGAATGCAATATCTAAACTAGCATAGTAATAACATATCGGAACTATCAGCTAGCAAGTTATATCAATGAAATAATATTCTCTAACGTAACGCGGGCTAGGCGGGCAATAGTGTCCCAAGTCCAACCGGTCATACACTAAACGAGTTTAGTATAGTCAAAGCGTAGAATGTGAGGGTAAGAAAACGTCAATGGAGAAACGTTGGTGAAAGGTAGGTGAAATGGAAATTTGGTGACAAATGGCGAGTTTTTATAAAAGTTTTTCTTCTTCTTTTTTTAGAGATTTTTGCAATATATATATATATATATATATATATATATATATATGTATGTATGTGTGTGTGTGTGTGTGTGTGTGTGTGTGTGTGTGTACGGATTTATGACACAACTTCAAACAATTACAGTCACAACATGCACAATCACACCTAGAGCTATGGTCTTCAAAGTCCACTAGACTGCTCCTAACTGTTCCAAAATGACAAGTTATGAGATAACCCTCAAATCGTCTCTTCACTGCCAATTGTGGCCATGTAAGCATAAGTCAGGTAAGGAGGGTTCCGCTCACGAATCACCGTGAGACGGGCCTTTTAAAATTACCTCATCACTCGTCTAGCCTAGGCACCATAAAGTCAAGTTTAGATAAACGACCGAATGCCCACAACTTTCCTCTGTCCTATTGAGCATGACAAGTCCTTCGTTGGCTGATTCTAGATATTTTTTAATTAAGCTCAAGGGTAATGCGTATACTTTTAGTGATTTTTGGGGTCTTCGGAAAGGTGATGAAATCCCCACCCAATCTGAATTGGTGTTATAGCCCCTTAAAGTCCATATTATTTATGCAAAACAGTAACAAACAAAAATCTAAAACACTTGAAAATTTTTCATTTGGCGGCGGCGCAAAGAATCCTGCACAAAAACAGTTTTATTGGAGATGGGAAGAGAGTTTGCGTAAAGAATACTGCAGAAAGAATAATTCAGTGGAGTTCAGAGAAGGTGAAAAGAAGATTGGAATACTCACAAAAAATTTTGGGTGCTGATGTCACAATTTGACCGCGGTTCCGCGGTCAAACCTATACCTTTGCCGCGGTTCCGCGGCTCAATAGTTGATTTGGAGCTTGAAAATTCTTCCCTGTGCTAAATTCAATCTCCTTTTCTTAGTTAGATCCCCTGATTCTTGAATTGGTCACTAGATTTGCTCCAGAATTTGTACGATCCGCCGCGGTTTCGTCTCGATCCGCCGCGGTGTAGCCACGAGATATGGGTCTAACTCCCCATGACTTTGGCATTGAACTTGATCTTCTCTCTATTCTGCACACTTACACAAAAAAGAATAAAAAATAACAAGATGATTTTTACAGTTTTTTTTGTTTTTGGTTATATATATATATATTCACAAATTAACCCGAAATGACACAAAGAAATAAACTACCGGGTCCCCGGCAAAGGCGCCATTTGATTGGTAAAGTTTTAGTGTGCTGGTTTTAATTACCGCAATCAAGACGATTTCGCTTGGTAGCTAGCCGGATGAGTACGGGTCGGTCCACGGAGAGATGGGAATATTTTTCTTAGTGTTTTAACGAGTTAAGTCCAAATTGTTCAGGTTTGTTTAAGATTAACTATGTGCTAAATATGTATGATAAAAGAGCTTGTTAGGGTTAGGATTAGGTTAGTTTGAGTTAGGAGTTCGCTCACTTCGTTTGTTTACCACTCTTAATATCGATGTTACGGTAATCGACAACAACAGGGATTAGCACGACTAGGAAGGAAACTTGAGAGTATAAGCTAGGCTTTCCAACATTTAGTTCTTTCCTTTTGGTCCTTGTCCATCCGTTCTTGGCTCTTAACCATAACCTCCGGTCAATTCAACCACAACTGGTCTCACTAAGGTGTCACCGCTATCATGTAGGATAGGGTGCCGTAGGGAGCGGATTGTGGTTGTCTTGACGGGAGTTCGAATCAAGATGTTGGGCAAAGAAAAGAGTGAGAGAGATCTCCTTCTCTCAAACTTTCCTTATTCTACCCTAACAAGTAAGAAACTACTCATTCATTATAAAAGAAAAAGAAAATAAAACAAACAAAGAGGATAAAAAGAAATGAGGCAGAAAATCACAACTATCTATTTGGGACCTTACTTAGGCAAGGATCACACTTGAGCATCATGATTGTAAAGATAACAGAAAATAGAAGAAGAACAAACAAACAAACAAACAAACAAACAACAACTACTTTAACAAAGAGAATTACAAGCAACAAATATAAGAACTAAATTATAAGACATGCATATGAAAAGAACTTTTCTTTATTCATCATTCACACAAAAGCTCACTACAATGTTAATGGAGAATAGATGAAGAGGAAGAAGAAGTTACAAACTAACTATACTAAATCCTAACACAAGAATAAGCATCCTTAACTTGGCTTGAAACTGGGCTATTTACAGGCAGATACATGAAACCCTAGGGCAAAAATATGAGCCCACATGAAATTACAAAAATCACCCCAAAATATCATCTGTCTCCGAGTCAACTCGGCCGCGGAACCGCCGCATAAGTGCCGCATCGGCCGTGGTTCCGCGGCTCTTTGGGTGAGTTTTTGTGTCGTTTTTCTAGGTTTTTCTGTGTTGCTATTCTTCTCTGTTTAGTACACTTGGTTTTCAGAACCACTTCATTTTTCTTCCAGATTTTCAACAGTCCAAAAAGATGAAAGAATGTGGACTTTTGCCTTGATCTTCTTGAGCTCCGCGTTATCAACTCGATTCTTGTGCTGCCTCCTTGTGATTTGTGCATGAATGACCCTTGATTGACAATTTGTCTCTCGAACTGGTAGGCGGCATCTGACAGATGGTGAGCGGAAACCCGTATTTTTATCTGTTGTTGGCAGTTGTCCTGAATTTGTCGTGACTGCTCTTGATTTTCATTGTTTTGAGCTGAGAACCTGTAACCTGTAATTATTTAGCAAACACGGATCAAAAGTACCTACCTATATGCAATGTGATCAAGAATGGGCGGTATAAAAGTGCAAAATTCTGATATGAACATGAAGCGACAGCAAAATCCTAGCTTCAGGTCTTAATGGCAACATCTAAAGTCTAAAGATCACCCCGACGTTCTTCTCATTCCAGCAGGATGCAGATGCAACGTCAACAAGAGACCCAAGGGTCAGAACAAAAATGGAGTAATGGAAAAATTCTAACTCCAAGTCTTGCCGGTTCATATACAAGCTAGAGACTATTCCGGCGTTCCCCCTCATGTTAGCAGGATGAGAACGCAGCTATCAAACGAAATTGGAGCAATGACATATCTCTAGCTCCATATCTCGATTGCAATACATATAGCATAGAGATCACACAGATGTTTCCCGACTTCAGCAAAGAATCGGCACGACATCGTCAAAGCAAAAAATGAAGTGACGGCATATTCCTAGCTCGGGTCTTGACGGCAACTCATATAAAGCCTAAAGACCGTTGGAGATCATCCCACCCCAGAAAGGTGCAGTTATGACTCATCGGGGCTCCAATATGAGCCTAATCTCAAGTAAAGAGCATCATGGCAAATTCCTAACGCTTGCTCTTCCGACGGTAATATGACCTAAGAAGATTACTTGAAGACGTCTTTTCCAGCCCCCGAAGGGATCAGAGACACGACAGTCGCGGGGCACTCGAACAACGGCTTAAAAACTGCATATCAGGGATTACATCAGCCAACACGACGGTACCACGAACTAAAACCCTAGTACCACAAACCTAATGGACCCCTATCGTAAAGAATATGGGTTATCTACATACAACGTTAGGACAAATTTGCCTGTAAACCCAAGGGAGGTAAACTAAAAATACTCCGAAACGAGTACATAAACTAGAGACTCCGAAACAAGTACATAAATTAGAGGCTCCAAAATGAGTGAATAAACTACACACTCCGAAACGAGTGAATAAACTCCACACTCCGAAACGAGTGAATAAACCACACACTCCGAAACGAGTGAATAAACAGACTTCGAAACGAATGAATAAACTACAAACTCCGAAATGAGTGCATGAACTATTTCGCGCCAGATCAAGACATCAAACAGAAATGTCAAAATCTTAAAATTTATATACGATATGCCAACCGGAAACCAGCCATATGCTATGTATTACTCTACCCGATTTCACTCACATGTATACCTCTATGAGCAAGGTAATAGGGGGAAGCATTTGTTCACATCAGTCCAGTGTTCACCTATATCTAGATGCATATTTGAATGAGAAATAGTGTTGAAAGTATGCTCATTTATGTGTGCGTGTGTGTACGCCACATATGCGCGCATCATTGGCATTTGTATGCAGCAGAAACTCCTAAGGGTAAAATGCAAAGTATGTGTGTAGAGGAAAGATGCCAATATGGATATGTGCCGGGGGTGAAACATTCAGCGGTCAACAATAAAGAAACATATTTAAATAAATACTTTATACCACAGGAAAAAGATCACCAAACACGGGATCAAAAGTACACGGTTTTACAAAACTATGACTAAAGTTTTCTAAAGCTCTCTCAGCCTTCTCTACCATGTCGAAGCGGCAATTTTTGTGAGGAGTCTCTCCCCATCGGTCAGCACCGTACCCATCAACGAAGGCAGACATGATGGCCCGCTGAGCTGTATCTTGTTGAGCAACCGAACAGAGTGATCTCTCAGAGGCTGGGTAATCAAATTTGCCTCATGAAAGCACTCGATCTTGTCCTCCGCTGCGTCGAGAGCATCGCCGGAGTCATCTTCGCTGGATGAGGGGGAATGTCAGCAAGCACGGACGAGAAGATCATCTGGAGCCAAATGGAGCCGATAGAAAGAGGACACCCTCTACGAGTCAGGAGCTCGTACATCACTGTGTCGTATTGGTCCTCCGTGAGAACGGGGTTCACCAAGCGTGCAGCAAAACGAGGAACGATTCCCTCGATAGGCACCTCCCATGGTTGCCGATGAGCATGTGGACGATTGCAAGCCATGACTCTTGGTCTATTAAAAATGGTTCTCTCCTCATGAAAAAAGCAGAACATTGCTTCAGATTATAAAGAGAAGCATTTAAGTCCAGACACAAAAAATGTTGTGCATGGTGGAACTATTTCCAAGTCCTGATAAAAAGGGCATGGGAAAAGAAAGAGTTGATTCATAAAAAGCAGAGCAAGAAGGTGAAATGATTCCTTCGCAGGGCCTCACGTGCATGACACGTGAGCGCTGGCGCTAGTTTTTTTGGGTTAAGTCCTACAGCAACGCCTCATGTGCATGATACGTTAGCGCCGACGCTAGTTTATATATATATAACAACATATTACGTGAAGCACATGTGAGCGTTGGCGTAAAAAAGGGCTTTGTCATTCATACTTCAAAAGAAATTTATACTTCAGTAATGAGGATGATAACAAAAAAAAAAGGAAGAGAGAAAGAAACAAACATCATCAAATGTCTACAACGGCAAGATACTGAACTTTGGACATGGATTCTCAAACTCAAAAGCATGTTTGAGCAATGCACGTTCAGTCTCATCAACCATCTTTTTGTATATTTTCATACGGATGCAAGCATCAGGGTCACCACTGATGTTCTCCACCCTCTGATATGCTGATACTATTAATTTCTGTTGAAAGACGTGGTGCAAGATAACGACGAGATTATCTTTCCATTTCTTTGAGATCAACCCCATCAAGTACACTGAATGTACCTTATCGTCAGCATCATCGAGCGCTTGAAGCGACATGACCTCAAGACGCTTGGGTATAGCTTCCCAGATCGACCCAACAACGATCTTCAAAAGGGCAGAATGGCGGGGAAGCGATCGACCGTTGTAATCATCGAAGTGACGCATCACTGCGTCACATTGGGCGTCAGTAAAATCCTGGACTTGACAGCTGCCTTGGATGCGAATCTCCTCATAAGAGATAATCTCTTCAAGATCATATAGACGACCAGCCATGGTACCTAAAAAACCAAGTGGAGAGTCAACAATTAAAATACTAAAATCACTACAGTTTAAAGAAAAACAGTGGGCCCTACAAAATCAAGGTGATGTCTCATCAATGATGAGACACGTGCCAATTGTAAGATTCCAAAAGAATTCTCATTAAATAAATAGTGTCCATTAAACAGTGGAGTTAAAAACTCCCAATATTCCCCAAAAGGCGGGCTCTTTAAAACAAACGACAGATTCAAATATGTAAAGAGAGCGTTAAAACCCTAAAAAGGAAAATACTCAAGAACAGGAAGGAGAATAAAATTCCCAAAAGTTCCAAAAAAATTCAGGGCCAAGCTCTGCAAGACAAGATGGAACTAAATTCCTCCAATAATGAGATTAAATCCCAGAAATCCCCATGATGGGAAACAGATGGGAAATATAATAGAATTAACTTCCCAAGACTTTCAAAGATCAGAATCGATGATAGGGTAAAACCCTAAGAAGAGAACTAGCGATTCTTGAGGATGCCCATTGATTCAAGACCCACGGTCCACTAAAAAAAGGATCTTTTTAAAGATCTCTAAGAGATCGGTTCAAGAAAAGAGCCAAGCTCTGTTAATGGATTAAAAATCCAAAACAAAATAAAAAGTCTTTTAAGAGATAAGCTTTGTTCATAATTCTTACCAAAATTGTTGGCAGAGTTTAACTCTGAAGAAGTTCTGTGGGCAAAGATCTAAACTCTGAAATGAGAATTAAATTCACAAGTAAGAAAAAATTCAAGGAGGAAGATGATGAGACATCAGTCATCTGAAGGGCCAAAGGTCCTATTTATAGGACGTGAGGATGACGATTCAACTTCCTAGAAAATCCAACGGTGGTAAAAGTGACACCGTTGCACTCACGTGTAAGCCACGTGAAAACAATGGTCGGGGGCGTTTATTCCCCTAATATTTAAACATAATAAAAAGAACTAAGCTCTGTTAAATTTTAATGAGCCAGTGCCTCACGTGGTCCCCACGAGGGCGCCAGCGCCAACCCCTCAGGATTAAATCCTATGGTGGCGCCGCACGTGAAACTCACGTGGGCGCCAATGTGCAAAGCATAGGAGCACCTATCATATATAAGAATTAAATTCTTAAGTAGCGCCCACGTGCACAACACGTGAGCGCCATCGCCCAAGTTAAAATCAAGTAGAATTAAATTCTATATGGGGATATTTCCCTAAAATCTAGGATGGTCTCTGTTAAACAGAGCCGTTGGATCAAAGATCCAATAGTGATGATAAATCATCAAATAACAGAATTAAATTCTATTAGGAGAAAATATCTCCCAAATCTTTCTAAGTGAGAAAAATACTCTCAGTTGGATAAAAAATCCAATGATAGAATTAAATTCTATTTTGGGAATATATTTTCCCAATCTTTCTAAACAAAGAAGAATGGCTCTCTGTAAAACAAAGAGCTTTTGGATTAAAATCTAATGGT
The DNA here is from genome assembly GCA_030015575.1 of Agapanthus africanus. Taxonomy (NCBI): domain Eukaryota; kingdom Viridiplantae; phylum Streptophyta; class Magnoliopsida; order Asparagales; family Amaryllidaceae; genus Agapanthus; species Agapanthus africanus. The sequence goes on from CM057345.1 coordinate 549,973,159, forward strand.
GGTTAAAAATCTCCGCTTGATAAAATTCTGTATATGGGAAAACATTTCCCTAATCTTATTAAAAACAAAAAAACATACTCTTCGAAACAAAAATCAATGGATCAAACATCCAACGGTGGATAAAATCCCACCGAGCAAATTAAATCAATTGGTATCTCTCAAATGATAGATTTTCTCAAATTAATTAACAAATTTGCCTCTACTATATAAAGGACCCGAGACTTCAAGTTTCAGAGAGACGACAGATACAGAGAAGGGAGAGAACCCCTCCTAAGCTTCTGCAAACAAAAAGATAGAAACTGCAACTGAGAATTCAATTCTCCTTCAACAAAGATCCACTTGTTCTTTCAAACTCTAGGTAAAGAAAAAGAAGAGATCAAAATATCTCCTTTGCCTAATAAAAAAGAAAATAAGGGTTTAACCCTTCATAAAAAGAACTCAGTTCTTCCTCTAATCTGAGACTTGCAAAGTAAATCTCCCCACAAGTTGAGAATTTAATTCTCATCGGGGCGATTTTGTCTTTCAAACTCAAAATCTAGGGGAAAAAACTAGAGAAGAACCTATGTTCTAGAAATTTAATTTCTCTGAAGATAGGGTTTAACCCTAAAAAAACATAAGAACTTAGTTCTTAAAAAAAACTTGATCCCAGATCTTCAAAACAAAAATCTTGGTGATCAGTAATGGTCAAAATACCATTAACAGAGATTCATTTTTTAAAAAGAAAAGGAATCAGCGTCTCATGTGAAAAACACGTAAGCGCCCAAAAGATTCCCAAAACAAAGGAATCGGCGCCTGATTGGTCTAAAATATTACACATTTGTATGAACATTTTTTTTACTATTGTTAAGTGCTAAAAAGTGTTATTTGTAAATAAAGAACATTTGTGGGTTTATTTGTAAAAGATTATTATCATATATTTCTACATTTATAATTAATATAATTAGGGAAAATATATGCATATAATATTTAAATGAAATATTAGTAATTAAGATATGCATATCATATCAAATATTCCTAATCAATATTCTTAAAATATTATATCATATAAATGGTTGGAATATTATCTCAAAAATATAAAATGCTACTAACACTTTGATTTGAGATATTGTGCATGTATTAACTCAGGTCTGGAATCCAAATAAGAGATCCAAGTCAAATCGGGATATCAGAACCGAATCTGCCAAATTTTAGAAGTAAATTAAGGAATCTAGCCACGGCAGAGACACAGTAATATTTTCAGAATCTATACATAAAAAGGATCTCCAAATATCAACACAAAAGCCAAAAGAAATCTCAAAACCCAGTTCCACCAGTAAGCGGCGGATCCGCGGCCATACATGGCACAGTGCTACGGAACCACGGCTCTTTGATAGCCGTTCGATGCGGGATTTTGTGGATCTGATCTTAACAGCATCTACTCACATACGAAATCTAGGGTTTCTGGTTTCAAGGACTATATAAATGCCCGAGAGCTATGCATTCAAAATCTTCCAAGTGATCACATAATCATTTATTCATCTATCTCCATAAAGAGAGAGATCTAGAGCAAACCAGGGTTCTTATAATCTACTTTCTAAGAAGAAAAGTTGTAATGCAATAGTTGATTAATAAATATAGTTTTGTTTTAATTCTTTTTGCATTTATTTTTCCGCATTTACTTTACATATTAATTTTACGCATTACTTTTCTGCATCTTAATTATGGTTTCATTCATCTTCAACTTCTCTTCCAAATCACTATTAACCATGAGCGAGTAATTTCTTACTTGCTAAGATTTGTGGGATAGGGTAGAATAATGGATGAAAAATCTTTTAACTTCTTTTATACATTTTAATGTTTATAAACTTTAGCAAAATAAATGTTAACCTTCTTATCGGGCGTGGTATCAATTTATTGATAGTCACGACCACGATTTGAGCTTGGTTAAACACTTGTTTTGTTAAGTGCTTGACATGAATAGAGATCAATGGACGGACAAGGGTCGGTAGTGGGAAACCCTAATTCTCTCCAAGAACCCTAATCCACATTCATCGCTATCGCTATAGTTTTAAACTATTAAAAGATAAAAAGAGCTATTTTTAAATATTCATCCATTAACTACCAAGTCCTATGAACCCTACAAGTCTTTTTATTATTAATTTTATACCCGTCTAAAAATAGAACGACAACAAACCATCTTATCTTTTGTCAACTTGTCTAAAGCAAGAAAAGAGTTCACGTTTCCCTGCGGACGATCCGTACTCATCGCGGTTAGCTACCCGCGACACCGTTTTGATTGCGGTTATTTACAAAACACTTTTTACACGATTAATCAAATGGCACCGTTGCCGGGGAAACAGTCGTAATTTTTTTCTTGTTATTCAGGTTGATTTCTTATAAAAAAAACCCAGGAAACATAAAATAAACGAGAACCAAAACCACATTTTGTATTTTTAACGATTATTGTGTGAGTTTTGCAAGGAAATCTAAAGTAATTGGAGCAGGTAAATAGAGATTCAGAGACTTTCAACATAAACCAGAGGAGAATTGGATTCCCCTGAAGAATTTTGAAAGGAAGAACACCTCAGTAAGCGGCGGAACCACGGCGCTTGGGAGCAATTGGCGGCGGAACCGTGGTGCTTTGGGAGAATTGGGGCCCCAAAATCCTATGGTATTTTCCTATTATCTTTCTCTCTCCTCTAAAACTCCAATAATCTAATTTTACCTACAGGATTCTTTGCAAAAATCGCCGCTCAAAAATCTTTTTGCATGTTTTGATTTCGGTATGTTTTTACATATTTAAACGGACTTTAAGGGGCAATAAACCCAATCCAGATTAGGTGGGGATTGCATCATCCTTATAGTCCACACAAATCACAAACGAGCATACTATCACCTTACATTAATAAAAAAATATCGAGACTAAGCCCCTAAGGACTGTCGCGCTCGTGGGTAATCTGTTGCTTATCCGCATTTCTCTTGTAGTGTCAAAGGCAAGTGTGACTAAGGAAAGTGGTTACTTACTTAGGCCCGCTATTTTGGTGATTCGTATAGCGGATACCTCCTACTTATCTGGCACTTACCTGGCCGCAAAATTGATAAGGAGGTAGTAGAGTATTGATCCTACGACTTGTCATTTAGAATTCTAGGAGCGGTCTAGTGACTTGTCCTAGGTGACCCTAGCTCTAAGGATTGATTGTGCATTTTGTGATTTATAGAGTCAAACCTCAAGTCCGACTATTTTTTTCAAAACAAACCTTCTTAAAATCGTTCTCAGACATACCACACGCTGCCACATGCACTAAACTCGCTTAGTGCGTGATCGGCTGGATACGGGATTTTAGCGCCCGTCTAGTCCGCGTTATTGCTGTCAACTCCGAAGTCGATACTTCTTCATCTTCCATTTCTTCTCCACCTACCACTTCCCGAGATGGATGGATCTCCAACGGGTTTAAACGACACCACCTTGCCACAACTCGCAGGTGCGCAAAATTCACCACACATCACTCTACAAGATAGATGCTATCCCGTACGCAGTCCCCTTCTATCACGACCCGAAATATTAGCTCGTGACCAGTACTTGAATCACGCAACGTCTAAAGGCGTAATGGAATTCAAGTAAGCTGAAACCCAGAAATCTAAACCTTTTAAGAAAAATTAAGGACGTGAAGTTTTGAAATAAAGGTATAATGAAATCAAGTTTTCTTAATGCATAGAAAAGGAACATGAAAATGCAAGTAAAATTTACTAATTTGAAAACGTGTTTCGTCTTTTAAAAATTTGGGCAGCACCTCCTTTGTATATTTTGATCCAAAACCACAATACATAACAAGAATAATGGCATCCCCAAGCGGGAGCTAGCTCTTCGCCAAACGGCGGATCACAACCACGCAATACAGTATAAATAAGTATACGACGCCCAACGATGAAGTTCACCACAAAAAGATAAATAAATAAGCAAGACATCAAAATCACAAGTAGCGAAAAACCTCTCGCTCTAAGTCTCGCAACCACAATCTCACTAAGTCTCATTACTTATACAATTTACTAGTTTTGATTGATGGAGTTAACTAGATACAATATGAAATATAGATACAAGAGTGGGTACGATACAAATGTCCAACCTACCAATGCAAAACACCCGAATGCAACTGTGTGCCAGCGAAGCCGCTACTGATCCAAGCGGTCAACCTGTAAGAACTGTGGCACAACGGGGGTGAGTTGCCAACTCGTGAGTAGAAAATATCCACAGATAGAAATCGAATAAACAACGACTCCTAGGTCAACTATATCATAAAGGTAATACTATGATATCTAGGGTGACCGGGTCTGTATATGTGCCAACAAGGTAGTCAATACCTATGTGCATGCGGATATCATCCGACAAAATAATCAAGGTACGTATGCATGTGGATCTCGTCCACCCATATAATCAATGTCTGTATGCATGTAAATATCATAAAAGAATGTGCATGAAAGTATGAGGAAATAAATCAACGGTGTCTCTCACGACACATCAAAATCATGGAACCTGAGTGCCTAGCATCGACACTCGAAAACATCATGAAAACCGTGCCCAGCATCGACACGTAAATCCTCATATATCTCAGGCACCGTATCCTTAGATCGGCCCTCAGGCGCCGCACACCCTGGTCGGCCCTCATATCCATATCGCTACTCCGGTCGGTATCCTCCGGATAACCGCCGAGTCCAAATACTATCACCGGTAGGTAGTGCTCCCCTGCCAGGCTCACCGTCTAACATATACGAGTCTTCTTGCCCCGGGGTACCTCACCGGGTCCACCATGTACCCGCAGTCGGTGCCTACCGCTCCTCGAATCGGGTTTCACATGCCACTCTCAGAACCGAGAAAACATATGGTGGGCGCACTGAAATATCATATCAAGAGAAACCGGGTTTTTAAAACAATACATACTTTCTTTTGAAATCACCACGGTTCTCAAATCCATAAATCTCATGAAAACGGCATATCTCAATGCGTAAAATCATAAAGCATGATGTATGCGACATATAATGGAAATGTAAGCATATCCGTATATCATGCAACTTGGAACGGTGATATGACATATTAAGGGAAAACCGCTCTTTTAAATGATTCCAGTTTTTAAAATATAACATGCGGTTCCCAATTTCCCAATAAAACCAGTTATCTATGTAGGTACAAAATGTATATGTGCAAGTATAGATGTACCAATGTATGCGTGCACAAATATGGATATACAATGTGTATGTGCACAAGTATGGGTGTATAAGGTGTATGTCATGATGCAGCAACCCTACTGTGTAGTGACATGGCAATTATCGATGATGAAGTGTGTGAGCCGGCAAATCTGTGTACGTGTAACATACGCATCATCGATAATGGTGCAGGTGTACTAGCACAGGTATAAGCAATGCAATGGGAATAATATGAATGCAGCATAAGGTAAATCATATGCAAATACTGACGGGTATACGTATCTATCATGACCGAGTCGGTGAATCTATCGATCGGCATCTATCCTCACAACATTGCGTACGGTATAATCCATCGTACGACAACCTCTAGTCAAGGGTAAGGATCAATCATCAAATCAACTCATCACGTATGGAAAATCATCGTACGACGACATTAAGCTATCAGGGATCCTATCATCCTATACGACGAGAAGGGTGCGGACCTAACGTCTCGTACGGCTACCACTCATGATTCACAACATATAATTATCTCTATATGCCTATGTCCCAGGTCACATCCGCAATAATCTCATATCAGGGGACCGGCAGGGTATAAATCATCTCAATCGACTCGCATCCGTATACCAACATATCACTAAATCTTCATATCGCGTCATATATCCTTTTCATTGGATTCATGTCCCTCACCAAGTAAATTTACAAAAACATTCTACCTTTACTATAAGCATAAGTATCTAATCTAACATACACACCCGAACCATACAAACAGTTTTTGAAAAGATGCGAATCGTAGTTTTGAAAGTAAGGGCTACGGTATTTTTAAAGAAGGATATCATTTGAAAATCCGTAACGTCCTTCAAGGTATCTGTTTAAAGATGCATACGATTCTTCGGTTTAGAAATAAGTATGGTTCGGATGACCCATCTACGTCGGCTATCTAGTCCTATAGTACCCTAAACAGCAATATCGACAAACGTCGTCCTCAAATTCCGTCACCCTATAACAGTCGTAACATAACACTTCTAACTATCCTCTAGTTTCTAATATGGTTTCATATCTATCTTCATTCTAACCCTAGTTTCCTAATCTTGGTTTCCTTAACCATATTCTATAAATCAGTTTTCCATCAAAGCTTTGCGGGGGTTCTATACGCCATCCACCCGACTTCCCCCGTGGATATAGATCCACTCACCTTGCTTCTTGCTTGCCGAAGTCGATGACGCCACGCTCCGTTGCCTCGGAATCCACGCGAAGGTACCTACAATAATAAACAATCGCAATGCGTATTAAAATCAAGGCGGAAAACCAAAACGGCACACGTTTCGCTCATAGGTTAAAACCTATAGCTTACGCGTACAAAATCAACCAAACAACCCTTGTTGTTGATGTACGAACACCCAACAACCAAATGAAAATCCAAATATCAAGAATTAGCATTTCAAAATACGAAAAACATAGCCTAAAACACACCAAAGTGCTCCCAGATTCTCTCTCAGGTAAAATTGGCCAATTCTGCACATACATGGGGTCTAATTTACTGCTAAAGGAGCTAGGGACCAAGTCTGGAGGGGTTCTGCCCCAGCCTGGCCACAAATTACGGCCAGGAAGAATAAAATGGCGGCCCAGAAGAGTGGGTTTGGGCTCGGGTCTCGGGTGAAGGTTCCAGGTTGCCTGCACACTCCTCAATGTTTGCAAAATTATTTCTAGTGCCCCTGGGTTACTCCAGATTCCAAAATACCCTCACAATTTACACATTTACCCGATGCCGGGGTTTCTAAATCCGTATTTTGGGTTTCTAAGCTCTGGTCCAGGTCATGAATCATCTCAAAAGCCTTATTGACAGCCACAAACATCACCAATTTCCCAAACCCTTCTCTTAGGATTTTCCAAGTTCACAAATCCATTACTGAACGACATCTAAACTCAAACAAAAGCTAGAAAATCAATCTACTCTAAATGAAAAGAGATATACCTCATGGTTACTCCCAAACAAAACTCTAGAAGTCCCAAAGTTGCCAAAATCCCATTTTGCTTGGTCCAATGTGCAGAGGGTGAAGTGGGGATTAACTTTTGTGAAAGGGTTTAGGGATTTGGGGATTATTTGGAGATGGATATAGGGCATTTAAGTGGAGGAAAGTGGGGTTGAGGAGATGAGGAGGGAGAAGAAAAAAATGATGGGGGAAAGTTTAGGCAGCAGCCCCCCCTCTCTCACTTATTCACACACACTCTCTCTCCAATCATACCCTTTTTCACTAAATTACCCTTTTGCCATTTCTTTTTCTTTTCTCTTTTAAATTTCAAAACCAAATCACATAATACCTATAAAACAATACAATTAAATAACATGTAACATGTCATGGTGCACTAACTATGAAAACTGTAGAAACACGGATTTGGCTTAATCGCGATTAGCAGTGCACTAATCGGGTTTTTATCGAAACTGCATATAATAAATTTTAAAAATGTCCTTTAAATATACTATTAAATGAATAAATCATTTTAATTTCCATTTATTTCACAATTATTGGTATATATTTATACCCTTTTTCGAAAACCCCAATTTCGTAAATCGGGCAGTTTTCGAGAAATATATCATTTTAATATTAAATTCCAAAAATAATAATTTATATTTTCTGAAATGTTACAATCTTCCCCCCTTAAATAAATTCGGTCCCTGAATTTAAATTTAAACCCCCAAAATCTAAAACATTTCAATAATCAACTCAAATCAACGGGACTCCGAAATCATGGAAAACGCAGAAATAACGCAGCGCGTCAAGTGCGCATGAAAACGAGTACAAAACTCAAAATCGAACTCCGTCAAGTATCACGCAAATCATCGGATTCACACACATATATCCTCGGAGTTACAATAGAGATACAAATCTCGAAATCCACTACTGAAATCCAATATATACTAGTCAAATATTATAATACGTGTATAGTACGCATCTTTGAAAAAAAACTTTCAAGAACTGAATAAAACTCATGCAAAATATTTTCTAAATCGCCGCGTGAATGCGTAACTCACGGCATAAGTGGCGGACGCTCATTTGTAACATAATAATATTTTTCCATATATGTTTTGCTAAATACACGTTCCGTCGTTTTTCAAAATATCCCAAAAGGTTTTCCTTTATGAACGTTCTTGTCGCTCACGGACACATAGGAAATAGCGAGAGTACATAGCTCCTTTTGAAAACCTCTTGGAAATCTTTTAATGCATGCAAAGTACTCAGGTACCGTCCTTAGATCAGTCCTGTTTGGCTACTACACAATATAATGCCCAACATGAAAACAAAGTGCTCAAAAGCACAATCAGCCTCAAAAGGCCTATCCAATAATCATATGCGTCTGGTGCGCACGGAAATCAAATCCAAACATAGGTGCCACTATACGCACAAAGCAAAACTAAGTGAAACGGATGTGCACAAAAGCATCTATCCACTGCAACGGGTATGCATGACAACAATATCTGGTGCACCTATTGTGCACGAAAACAACATCTGGTGCATCAAATGCACGAAATACAATTAATAACTCAAACGCATAAAAAGCAACACCGAATACATCAAGGTGTATAAATCAAAATCGTGTGCAACTATGTGCACAATATCCGTATCAATGCACTGCAAGCACATGTGAGCTATACCGAGTGCAAAAATCACATCATCCGTATGAAATCCATGAAATCATAAACACATGCTATGAAGGTGCAAAATCGACATCAAACGCAATAGGCATGAACAAATCGCAAATCAACACAACGGTATATAAAATATATATCAAGTGCGATAACTATGCGCAAAATGTAAATACTCAGTAGGTGCAGCCATGGTACACGAAATCAATATCAGGAAACTCAACATCAAACTCAAATCTAAGCGATATAAGAGTGATTCTCGGATCACAAACGCAAATCGCAATAAATGACATCGAGGTACACCTCCTACAATGTCGGAAAAAAAAGTCGGTGCGCCCAAAACTGGCAGAGCAAGAACATCCGCTTGCCTCCTGCTCACGGTCTGGCGTCCTCTGTCTCTGTTCCCTTATCTTCTCTGTAGATTACCAATCCGCAATCCATCGGCTCAACGGCCCTGTCAGGTGTGCTAACGGGAACGATTCCACTCTAGCACTTCTCTGGTCATCTCTCGGTCAATCATCATGACCACTCGTAAAGCAGCACGTTACTGGCGTCGACCTCTGGTCCTCTGAATACACGTGACATATCTCATCCTGGGTGCAAATCTCATTGCAGCAGTGTCCTGGAAGGAATCCTGCTCAAGGTCTCTTCCGATCTCGCCTATGCCGAACTGTACGGAGGCTGGTACCATTACATAGTCTTTTCTCATTTTTTGGACATCTGCGTGTTCCGCACACATTTCCTCAGAAACTGGCCGTATCCCAACGCCTCTGTAAGCATATCAGGTCTCTGATCTCGACGGGGAGTAATAACAGCTCGTCAGCGTCTCGCACGAACCTCTGGTTCCACTTGTCTTTATCGTCGTCCACTATGACGTCACGCCATGCTATCTGCGCACCGCAACTGTTCTCGGCCACGGTCAATCCGAAGTCTCTCGCACGGACTCGAAATCGCGTACTCTGTAGCTTCATCACCCTGTAGAAGATATCTGGCCGAACACATCCTCGGAAACTCGTCCCAACCATCAGAGGAATACTCAATACTCGTCCGTTCTCGAACAACTCACAACGCATCTGGGTGAGGTCCTCTATCCAAAGCTAGTCAGCTTGCTGATCTCTTATCACATGATATTTGGACGACGTCAAACTTTTTGGTCGAGTCATCGAAGTCCCAAAATTTCACGAAGGCTCAACAGCTGAGCGCAGTCTAAAAATATCTGGTACATACCATAGCACCTCTGGACCAGCCGTAGAAGGGCAAACCCAAGCCTCAACGATGGCACCGCTAAACTGCCGCAAACCCTAATGTTCAAAGCGGTTCCATGGTCATCATGTCGAGTTAGGGTTTCATTCTTCTAGAGGGTCCACAGAATTACCTGCATGTTCCTTCGAACACTTTAAACTTGGGAAAAATGGGTTCCTGACACTCATTCGAACTTTTTAACTTCGTCTAGGCGACATTCGAATACCCTTCGTCTGCACGCTAAATAATGCCTCAATCCTCCAGGAAAGGCGATACATCGGCGGTCTTCTCTAGATCGGTCTGCTCTAGATCTGAGTACGACTCTCTATACTGAAAATCTTCAACTCAACTGGGCCTACGTCGCCGCATCAATCTGACAAATCACCTTCGTCTCTCAACTCGGGATAGACTAGTTATCATCTGTCGCATCTCTGCCTGGAAGTTCCGGCGATCTCAGCTCGTAAGCTCTGGAAGCGACATCCTATCAATTTCAGCAACAGCTACGTCATCTGTCTGAAAGGTAGGCGACATCAAAATCTCCGAGGTATGCTGTACATCAACAGTCCTCTCGCAATTGGCAGCTCTATCGATGGCCCGATCATCCTGTGCAAAACCAAACACTCGCCTCAACAGGAGGTCACAACACAACACTACATCGAGACGTTCCCATGTCACCAGAAAACACAATGGTCAGCCCTCGTACCAGACGAGCTCGTCCTGACCGCAACACTAGCAGCAGCTTAATCTGCACTCAAACATGGTGACAGGAACCTCAATCGAGTATCGAAGAAAGCAGATCAATGGCATAAAAGGAAACGACAGATCCAGAATGGATACATGATCATAAGAAGGAACAACATCAATGAGAGTATGATCACAGAACAAATAAAATCAAGGATACGAAGAGAATCACAGATCTCAAAATATGTACATCCTAAGATTTCTTAAGTGGAGTATCGTATCGTAAATATGCCGCGGAACATACGTACGGTACGTCACTCTACTCAAGCTACCTACTCCATCAATCAGGGTCAGCCTATGAAACGAAAGTTCGGGTCTAATACCCCCCCGTTCAAGTCTAAGTTCCATAAGGTCAAGCCTAGATTCCGAAATACACTCCCGCCCTAGACTCCGCATAGTCAGACATAGACTCGAACCAAGATTAAACCTAGCGCTCTGATACCAACTTTGTCACGACCCGAAATATTAGCTCGTGACCAGCACTTGAATCACGCAACGTCTAAAGTCGTAACGGAATTCAAGTAAGCTGAAACCCAGAAATCTAAACCTTTTAAGAAAAATAAAGGAGGTGAAGTTTTGAAATAAAGGTATAATAAAATCAAGTTTTCTTAATGCATAGAAAAGGAAAATGAAAATGCAAGTAAAATTTACTAATTTGAAAATGTGTTTCGTCTTTTAAAAATTTGGGCAGCACCTCCTTTGTATATTTTGATCCAAAACCACAATACATAACAAGAATAATGGCATCCCCAAGCAGGAGCTAGCTCTTCGCCAAACGGCGGATCACAACCACGCAATACAATATAAATAAGTATACGACGCCCAACGACGAAGTTCACCACAAAAAGATAAATAAATAAGCAAGACATCAAAATCACAAGTAGCGAAAAACCCCTCGCTCTAAGTCTCGCAACCACAATCTCACTGAGTCTCATTACTTATACAATTTATGAGTTTTGATTGATGGAGTTAACTAAATACAATATGAAATATAGATACAAGAGTGGGTACGATACAAATGTCCTACCTACCAATGCAAAACACCCGAATGCAACTGTGTGCCAGCGAAGCCGCTACTGATCCAAGCGGTCAACTTGCAAGAACTGTGGCACAACGGGGGTGAGTTGCCAACTCGTGAGTAGAAAAATATCCATAGATAGAAATCGAATAAACAACGACTCCTAGGTCAACTATATCATAAAGATAATACTATGATATCTAGGGTGACCGGGTCTGTATATGTGCCAACAAGGTAGTCAATACCTTTATTCATGCGGATATCATCCGACAAAATAATCAAGGTACGTATGCATGTGGATCTCGTCCACCCATATAATCAATGTCTGTATGCACGTAAATATCATAAAAGAATGTGCATGAAAGTATGAGGATATAAATCAACGGTGTCCCTCACGACACATCAAAATCATGGAACCTGAGTGCCTAGCATTGACACTCGAAAACATCATGAAAACCGTGCCCAGCATCGACACTTAAATCCTCTTATATCTCAGGCACCGTATCCTCAGATCGGCCCTCAGGCACCGCACACCCTGGTCGGCCCTCATATCCATCTCGCTACTCCGGTCGGTATCCTCCGGATAACCGCCGAGTCCAAATACTATCACCGGTAGGTAGTGCTCCCCTGCCAGGCTCACCGTCTAACATATATGAGTCTTCTTGTCCCGGGGTACCTCACCGGGTCCACCATACACCCGCAGACGGTGCCTACCGCTTCTCGAATCGGGTTTCACATGCCACTCTCAGAACCGAGAAAACACATGGTGGACGCACTGAAATATCATATCAAGAGAAACCGGGTTTTTAAAACAATACATACTTTCTTTTGAAATCACCACGGTTCTCAAATCCATAAATCTCATGAAAACAACATATCTCAATGCGTAAAATCATAAAGCATGATGTATGCGACATATAATGGAAATGTAAGCATATCCGTATATCATGCAACATGGAATAGTGATATGACATATTAAGGGAAAACCGCTCTTTTAAATGATTCCAGTTTTTAAAATATAACATGCGGTTCCCAATTTCCCAATAAAACCAGTTATCTATGTAGGTACAAAATGTATATGCGCAAGTATAGATGTACCAATGTATGCGTGCACAAATATGGATATACAATGTGTATGTGCACAAGTATGGGTGTATAAGGTGTATGTCATGATGCAGCAACCCTACTGTGTAGTGACATGGCAATTATCAATGATGAAGTGTGTGGGCCGGCAAATCTGTGTACGTGTAACATACACATCATCGATAATGGTGCAGGTGTACTAGCACAGGTATAAGCAATGCAGGTATAAGCAATGCAATGGGAATAATATGAATGCAGCATAAGGTAAATCATATGCAAATGCTGACGGGTATACGTATCTATCATGACCGAGTCGGTGAATCTATCGATCGACATCTAGCCTCACAACATCGCGTACGGTATAATCCATCGTACGACAACTTCTAGTCAAGGGTAAGGATCAATCATCAAATCAACTCATCACGCACGGAAAATCATTGTACGGCGGCATTAAGCTATCAGGGATCCTATCATCCTATACGACGAGAAGGGTACGGACCTAACGTCTCGTACGGCTACCACTCATGATTCACAACATATAATTATCTCTATATGCCTATGTCCCAGGTCACATCGCATTCATGTCCCTCACCAAGTAAAGTTACAAAAACATTCTACCTTTACTATAAGCATTAGTATGTAATCTAACATACACACCCGAACCATACAAACAGTTTTTGAAAAGATGCGAATCGTAGTTTTGAAAGTAGGGGTTACGGTGTTTTTAAAGAAAAAGATATCATTTGAAAATCCGTAACGTCCCTCAAGGTATCTGTTTAAATATGCATATGATTCTTCGATTTAGAAATAAGTATGGTTCGAATGACCCAATTACGTCGGCTATCTAGTCCTATAGTACCCTAAACGACAATATCGACAAACGTCGTCCTCAAATTCCGTCACCCTATAACAGTCGTAACATAACACTTCTAACTATTCTCTAGTTTCTAATATGGTTTCATAGCTATCTTCATTCTAACCCTAGTTTCCTAATCTTGGTTTCCTTAACCATATTCTATAAATCAGTTTTCCATCAAAGCTTTGCAGGGGTGCTATACGCCATCCACCCGACTTCCCCCGTGGATATAGATCCACTCACCTTGCTTCTTGCTTGCCGAAGTCGATGACGCCACGCTCCGTCGCCTCGGAATCCACGCGAAGGTAACTACAATAATAAACAATCGCAATGCGTATTAAAATCAAGGCGGAAAACCAAAACGGCACACGTTTCGCTCATATGTCAAAACCTATAGCTTACGCGTACAAAATCAACCAAACAACCCTTGTTAGTGATGTACGAACACCCAACAACCAAATACAAATCCAAATATCAAGAATTAGCATTTCAAAATACGGAAAACATAGCCTAAAACACACCAAAGTGCACCCAGATTCTCTCTCAGGTAAAATTGGCCAATTCTGCACATACATGGGGTCTAATTTACTGCTAAAGGAGCTAAGGACCAAGTCTGGAGGGGTTCTGCCCCAGTCTGGCCGCAAATTGCGGCCAGGAAGAATAAAATGGCGGCCTAGAAGAGTGGGTTTGGGCTCGGTTCTCGAGTGAAGGTTCCAGGTTGCATGCACACTCCTCAGTGTTTGCAAAATTATTTCTAGTGCCCCGGGTTACTCCAGATTCCAAAATACCCTCACAATTCACACATTTACCCGATGTCGGGGTTTCTAAATCCGTATTTTGGGTTTCTAAGCTCTGGTCCAGGTCATGAATCATCTCAAAAGTCTTACTGACAGCCATAAACATCACCAATTTCCCAAACCCTTCTCTCGGGATTTTCTAAGTTCACAAATCCATTACTAAACGACATCTAAACTCAAACAAAAGCTAGGAAATCAAAACTACTCTAAATGAAAAGAGATATATCTCATGGTTACTCCCAAACAAAACCCTAGAAGTCCCAAAGTTGCCAAAATCCCATTTTGCTTGGTCCAATGTGTAGAGGATGAAGAGGGGATTAACTTTTGTGAAAGGGGTTTAGGGATTTGGGGATTATTTGGAGATGGATCTAGGGAATTTAAGTGGAGGGAAGTGGGGTTGAGGAGATGAGGATGGAGAATAAAAAAATGATGGGGGAAAGTTTAGGCAGCAGCCCCCCCTCTCACTTATTCACACACTCTCTTTCTCTCTCCAATCATACCCTTTTTCACTAAATTACCCTTTTGCCATTTCTTTTTCTTTTTTCTTTTAAATTTCAAAACCAAATCACATAATACCCATAAAACAATACAATGAAATAACATGTAACATGTCATGGTGCACTAACCATAAAAACTGTAGAAACACAGATTTGGCTTAATCGCGATTAGCAGTGCACTAATCGGGTTTTTATCGAAACTGCATATAATAAATTTTAAAAATACCAAATCCTTTAAATATACTATTAAATGAATAAATCATTTTAATTTACATTTATTTCATAATTATTGGTATATATTTATACCCTTTTTCGAAAACCCCAATTTCCCAAATCGGGCAGTTTTCGGGAAATATATCATTTTAATATTGAATTCCAAAAATAATATTTTATATTTTCTGAAATGTTACAACTTCCTACGTGTCTGTCTCTTTCACCAGTCAATGGGGATAATTTCAAAATTAAACCCCACTTCATCAACTTGTTGCCTAAATTTCACGGGCTTGAATCTGAAGATGCATACGTTTTTATAACCAAATTCGAAAACGTATGTGCTATGATGAACACAACACTACTTTTAGGGGATGCTCTGCGATTACGTCTTCTCCCTTTTACCTTGGGCGATCTCTCAGAAAATTGGCTTTATAGCACCGCCGCATATTCTATCGGTAAGTGGGATGAATTCGTTAAAGCATTCCTTAAGAAATTCTAACCTCATCCCAAGACCGTCCATATTCGGAATGAGATTAACCAGTTTGCCCAACTTCCCAATGAACCCTTTTGGAAATGCTTTGAATGGTTTAAAGATCTTCTTGTCCAATGCCCTCATCACGGAATCGATAGATGGCAGCTTTGCTGCATTGTGTATGAGGGTGTTAATCCAGCAACAAAACAAATGCTAGAACCATTTGTTAATGTCATTTCATGTCAAAAGACGATGGCGAAGCATGGCAATTTCTGGAAGATCTGGCCGAATAAACGTTACAATGGGAGAGCACTAGACCAACATCGTCTTCATCTAGAGCAGGTATCCATCATCTCGAAGCTATGGAAATCAAATTCTCTTCAGCCTCCTTAAATCAAGTTACACTCCCTAAAACCGTGTGTGGTTGCTGTTTTGACCCATCACATTTGATGGAAGAATATCCTTTGAATCCTCCGTTTCAAGGTCAAGAACAAACCAATGCTGCTTTTCAGCAACAATCTAGAAATGACCCTTATTCATCCACATATAATCAGGGATGGAGGAATCGTCCTAATTTTTCTTGGAACCAAAACCAATCTCAAAATCAAAATCAGTTCCCAAGCTAAAATAACTATCAAAGGCTTCCTCTACAGCAACAACAACCATAACAACAAATTCAGCAGCCCTTTCAACCGCAATCTTTTCAAAATCCGGCCAACAACCTTGCCCCTTATAATAATATTCCAATGGCCGGTTCAGATAGAATCTCTGCACTCGAACGAAACTTAGAAACGTTTATTAAACAATCCACACAAACGACGGCTAATTTAACATCATCTATCTAAATGCTGATACAATAAACTGCTTCCCACGGTGAAAGCATAAAATCGATAGAAGCACAAGTTGCATAGTTAAATGCCGCAATGAGTGAGAGAGAGAAAGGGAAACTTCCATCTCAACCTCTATCAAATCCTAGCCACTCACAAATTTCAAATCTCATCCTTCACCAACAAAATCATAAGGTGAGTGCCGTAACCACGTTGAGATCGGGGAGAGAGCTGGATAACCAAGTTGGTGAACAAGTTGAAATTGATGATATTGATGATACCCCGGCTACTACTTCTACTCCTACTTCGTCTGATCCAACATCTTCTTCCGAGCCTATTCTCCGTTTTCCACTAGACTCGAACCCTCAGCCCACTTCCTTGAAGGAATTACCATCTACGACCATCGCAAATCCAATTTTGGGATCCATTCCATCCACACAAACTTCTCCTTAAAAGTTGGACCCAACCCTTGTTAATAAAGCTCCTTTTCCAAACCGGTTGAGGCCCAACAGACCAAGTCCACACATGGAGAAGATTGTGGAAAATTTTAAGAAAGTTAACATAAATATTCTTCTCTTAGATGCTATCCAACAAGTTCCATCCTATGCGAAAATTCTAAAGGACTTATGCACCAGGAAAAGGAAAATTCAAATACCTAAAAAGGTTTTCTTAGCGAGTAATATAATCAATGCTCTTACCCAATATGTGCCCAAGAAACGTAGAGACCCCGGTTGTCCTATAATATCTATTGCTATTGGGGATAAAAATATCAATCGTGCTCTACTCGATTTAGGTGCTAGTGTTAATTTGCTTCCGTATCCTGTTTATGAGCAATTAAGCATATGAGAGTTGAAACCTGCACACTGCACTCTCCAGATGGCCGATTGATCTATCATCCACCCTAGAGGTGAGCTAGAGGACGTGTTGATCAGAGTCGGGGAATTTATATTCCTTATGGACTTTATAGATATAGATACATAGCCTGTGGCAAACCTACGGAACCAAATTCCGGTGATTCTAGTCGATCTTTTCTAGCAACTTACAACGCGATAATCAATTGTCGTAATGGTTAAATGAACCTGTCTTTTGGGAAGATGACAATTGAGCTTAATATCTACAAGTTAGGAAGTCAACTGTAACAACCATAAATTTTCTGTACAACTTTCTGTAGATTTTTTTTTTAAATTTAAAGAAAGGGGTAATTTTGCCTGAGCACAAGTTAAATATTTGTTTTGCTAATTAATTACAAGAAGGAGCTTGTAGCTCATTGGTAATACCTTGCACTGCTGAACCAAGCCACCAGAGTTCAAATCCCATACCCCACATTATTTTTAATATTGTTTTATTTTGGATTTTTAGAATACCAACAGTTTACACGTGCATATCTCACAAAAACCCCACTACACCCTGAAAAGTAACTGTGCCAGAGGGTTAATGGACTGTCGGGGGGGGGGATTCTGGCCGCCTGACATGGCCGGAATCGGCCAACTTAGCCGGCGGACCGGCCGAATCGGGCCGCCGCCGGCGGCCGGACTTAGCCGGACCGCCGAGTCACCAACAGGAAAAGTTTGGCTTTTAGTATTCCCTGCACACCTGTATATGGTTTAAATCCCTAGACCAGTAACAGAGTCATTTTAAAATCCCAATTACTCCACTTTTAATACATTTTATTACATTTATCACATTTTTTTCATTTTAACCTTTCACCTACCCTAACCCTAGCCTTACCCTATAAATACAACCCCTAAACACTACCCCCTCACTCCAAAATTCTGAACAAAACTCTCAAGAAATTTCGTAGAACCCTAGTGTACTTTGGAAGAAGCGAAAGGCGAAGCTCCGGCGATTTTTCCGGCGACAACCCTAGGAGATCCCGGCGACGAAACGACGCCCCAGAAGCTACATCCATTCCCTCTTCCACTCCTCTAAGTTTGAAACCCGTAAGTCCCACCTCCTTCTCTCCTTTGCTACTCTAAAAACAACTTTTAATAAAACCCGACGGAATCGGAGTCAAACCGATTTCCGACTCGGTTTCTTTCTAAAAATCCCACTTTTCTTAAACATAACCCTATTAAACCATTACATGTTGACTATTAATTATTAACAAACATGTTGAACAAGTTTCATGACAATCTATATCATTTTGTAACTTTTATCGCTCTTTTTCAGTAAAATACCATGTAGTTTCATTTTGACATTAAATCATCACAATCTTGCAATACCTTTAGCTTAAATCACGAGATAATGACCTACCTCCTCACAACACTCATATGCAACATAGCACAATACCTTTCGGAAATATAAAATACGGGAAAACGAAACATTTCAAATAAATACCATGAATTAATAAAACCGTTTTCTAAAGGATTAAGTATTTATACAAATCTTTGCAAAGTGCCGCTGCAACACAATTTGGGGAACCCGACTGGGATGGTGCGGATTATCGCACGTCCCAGGGCTTAGTAGTGCGAGATGCTGACCTCCGCAAGGAGCATTCGGTCTCGAGAGATTTAAAATACGAAAATCTTAAGAAAATGAGATTTCTAGAAATATAATATATATTAACAGTTATTTATATATATATATATATATATATATATCTATGTGTAACATTAAAATATCTATTTTTTAATAATATAAATATTCCAACTTTTTTCAAAAATCACAAGAATCACTTTACATTAAAATACCAAGAATTCCATATAAGTACAATATTACAAATAAATATCATATATTATGAAAGTAGGTTATTTTCACTAGAAATATCACAAATATAAAATCTACAATCATTACAACTCTAAAGACGATAATTAAATACCTAGGGTGTATTTTGAAAAAAGTATATAAAAGTATTTTTATATAAAACCCCCTCAAGTTTTATAAATTACCCTAAGGACCCTAGTAAACATAGGTTTAAGCGGGACCAATCTCTTGAGCCTCACGGAGCCGGAGAAGTGGGTGCTTGCCTAGTTAAGGTAGACAACTTAACAACGGTGTTATCAACACGATAATCGTCTTTGAAAAAGACACAAATCCTGCCGCCCATGTGCAGCGGTTACTGATAACATCAAAAACAATAAGGATTTCAATTTACTTTTCTAATTATCTGACTCAGACCGAGTCTTCTCTTTAATAATCTGACTTGAAAATGATTCAAGTACAATTTACAATTCAACATGAATCCATGAATCTATATATTCAATCTATTCAATTTATATTGACCGGACCGAACAATGGATATACTTCCATTTACATGATTCTCCAGTACATCCATTTTACTGATATCATGGTTTCGGCAAGTCACCGAATTATACAATCTATACAGTTTACAATACAAGACAATACAATACAACTATACAACAAGACATCTCGGGGTTTAAGGGGTAGATTAGTATGGAAGGTGTTAGAAGTGGCACGAGACAGTAAGATTTAATAAACCTAACCTGAATCCAGTTGCTGTTGTACCGTGGCACAAACGGTTCCTTGTACTACACTTGCCTCTAGTCTCTGGCATATAGAGACTCCTCTCGTATACACTGGCATTCTTCTGTACCAAGCTACAAACAACAGCGTTAACACTAAAACAATATAATACAACTTTAAAAACTACCTTCTCTTTCTGTCTATTCTATTTCTCCCTTATTTTTGGGACTTACCGAGCGATTTGTTCGCCGACGACATTCTCTTTCTTTCTTCTTTGAATGTCGTCAGGTGATCTGGACACTCCGGAGATCGAGCCCACTAGTGAAGATGTAACACCCGAGCCCAATACTACTATTTCTGTTACTGGTTGAGTGTTCGACATTGCTCATTTCATTTATCTTGCTTGTTTGGATCTTACTGCAAAATTTTTAACTGGCTAAGTCATTTTTGCATATAACAAATTTTAGCACCTAAAATGAAATTAAAAATATCTATATTGGCCTACTCGTCACCCCTAGCCGCGTGGTAGCATCCGCGCGTCGATTTTTCATCCCGTTCGGTGAAACGGGCGAGTTTGGACGGCTACGCGCGCGTGCAAGTGTCCGACTTGGGGGCATGCTTTTTAATCTTAAAACATTTCATGTTAAAATTTGGAACCCGCTTAAAATCCTATTATTTAAATTTCAAATTTTGGGCGCAACCCGGGCGCGATTTGGAAATGTTTCATTTAGCGCCAAAATCCCAATTTAATAAAATATTCTAAAACTATAATATATATTCATAACTTACTCTGTTACATATATAACCATTTAAATATTTAAGAAATCTTTTACAAAATTTTCCTTACCATGCCCTGGCCAATCACGAGGGGTTTAAACTCCCGTGGGCCCCGCCTCTTTTCCTCTCTCCTTCTCTGTCTCTATCTCTCTCTTCCTCACATCTCTCTCTCTCTCTCTAATCTGTACCCCTCTCTCTCTCTAACCCTCTCTCTCTCTCTATCCCCTATATATATTACGTATTCCTCGCCTTCTTCTTCTTTTCCCAGAACCCTCACGAGAACCTCGTCGCGAACCCTAGCCCAGCCGCCGTGCCCATCGCCGCCGCAGCCCAACGCCGACGCCACCACCACCATCATCCTCGTCGCAACCGCATCCCTCCTTCCTCCTCTCCCCACGTCCCCGTGCACCAACGCCGTAGCCACCTGCACCCATCGCTGCTCGCCGTCGCCGCCGCAACTCATCACCGACGACGCCAGCAACTTCCCCTTCGCCCCTCTTTCCGACCTCGACACCCTCCTTCTCCTCCCGAGTGCCCGGCGCCGCAACAGGACCCAACAGCAACCCTAGCACCTTCTCCGGTTGGCCGGAAACGCCGCCGTCGACCCTCGTGGTCGTCACCTGCGCCACCGCCGACCACCTCCTCTTCACCTGCAACCTAGACCCGGCCACTTCCTCTCCCTCCTCACCGTCTCTCCTCCTCCAGCACCCGCAGCCGAGTCTGCCGCCGCAGCTTCCTCGCGGGCCCCCCATCGCCGTCGACCCCGTCGCTGTCGCAACCCTTGCAATCCCAGTAAGCTTCCCTTCACCTTCCCCCTTCCTTTTTCCCCCTCTGGTTGATCTTTGTCCGTACGTAGTATTGCTAACTTTTGTCGCTGTTTTGAATCTCGCCGGAATCCGGCCGTGCCGACGACTTGACCCGACGTTCCAGCGAGGTACCCCGGTCCGCGTGGTCCCACTGTTCGTTGTTTGGATTCGATCCGTGAACCGTGCGTCCGTCGCGTGTTTTTCCGCCGACGTTACGTCCGTTTTTCCCGGTTCGCGAACCGTCGAGGCAAGTATCACTTGCTACATGCTATACTATACAATTAAATGTGTTTTTGACTCATTAAACTTGCAAACTTAACTAGGTATAGCTATTTTATCATTTGGACGCAATATGACTTATATCATGATACAGTTAACCTAAAATCACCTTTTGCCACTTTAACCCTAATAACGAAGTTACCTGTTAATCACATTTTACCGTTTAAAGGACGGTAGCCTTTACACATGTAGCTCTATTACATTCTGATATTGATATAACGGTATTGCACCGTCATGTGATCTATTGCACCGCAAGGGGTGCTCGAAGCCTGCTAATATGATAAAACGGCCGTACTATACTAATGCACTATTGTGATTAAATGAACTGCTTATTGTTGTTTAATTTATTGCTTATTTCCTGCTGTTAATCCTTGTTCGATTATATACCTGTTGTGAGCACACCCTCGATTTTGTTACATCTTGACCTGACCTTGCTACACATGATATATATATACCGATGCACCGGACATGGTACCCTTTACTATCGACTTGACCTGATGTACCATGACCTGACCCTTTACCTGATCTCATGCCTAATGCCAACAAACCTGACATGGAGTCCTCATGGACCATTCCTGTTGTCTATCCAGACAAACCTGACCTGTTACCTGATCCTGTGTTGGCATTAGTCCTTGACTACTGAATACCTGACCTGACACATATAACCTGGGGGTATGGGGAAATCAAAAGGGTAATCTAAAGTGTAACTTAAAAGGGTATTACTTGATCCGTGGTCCCGGGGGGTAAGGGACAGAGCCATTCGTGACTCTTACATTTCCTGATCCGTGGTCCCGGGGGGCAACGGGACAGAACCATTATTGGTTCCCATCTTCCTGATCCGTGGTCCCGAGGGGTAACGTGACATATCCTTTGAGTTACATGGAGGATTACTCGAATTGATTTCAAAGACTTTAGAATAGAAAACCCGATAGAACAGTTAGTTACCCACTGCACACTACCCTGCACTGCTTGTTTCACACTATTGCTTTATTCATGTTTATTTCTGCATTGCCTATTACACTGTTCATATTATAGTATTGGTTGACATGACGCGCTGACGTCTGGGTTTTGCATGGCCCAGATTCTTTACCACTGTCGCTGACCGAGCAGGAGTACTTCAGCCAGC
The DNA here is from genome assembly GCA_030015575.1 of Agapanthus africanus. Lineage (NCBI taxonomy): Eukaryota > Viridiplantae > Streptophyta > Magnoliopsida > Asparagales > Amaryllidaceae > Agapanthus > Agapanthus africanus. Next base: position 549,996,137 of record CM057345.1, read on the forward strand.
AGGCTGATTTGTGAGTTCTGTAGTGATTAGTTTTATTTCCTGCATTCTTATTTCCAGATGTGAGCCCGCATTATGGGACATACTTTTCTATTATTGTATTGGATCATTTGCTTCCGCACTTATTTATCATTGACTCTTGTTATTCTGGATTTGGACATGTGTTAGATAGTTTTTATCTTGTTCTTGATATCTCTACAGCCGTAATGTGACTGTGGATGGATACTTCCTACCCACAGGTAGTATGGTTGGCTATGTCACGTGCCCAATCTTGCGTACTCTGGGAAGCGGGGCGTGACATGGTTCTTTTGGTATCAGAGCCATAGGATAGTCGGGTTGATTCTTTTGTAGTTGGGTATTGTACCCAATACACGAATCAGAATACCCGTGTTTAGGAAACATGTCCTGCCACCTTGGCCGTTTTTACCATTCTTGAATCACATTCTTCCTGATTATATCTTTTACGACGTGCAAACTTACTTTGCATGTCGACTCGAAAACCTGATTTCTTGTTATCCCTAGGACTTAGGCGACTTGGGTGGAGTTAAGTAATTGTGGCTATGATACCGCGGCATAGTTATAATGCGGTACTCTATTTAAGTATCTTGGAGTTCTAGCCTTGATCTATATTCAGAATCTATCATCATGCTAATATTGGGTGTTTTGAGTTCAAGATTATGGCAAGTAAGAGTGTGAAGACGTACCAGAGGCGTTTGGACGAAGCCGCCATGCTTGGAGTGATAAGAGGAATGCTGGAGAATCAAAGAAACAGACCGAGCTGATCCAGCAGCAAGCGGACTCGTTTCGGGAAGGTTTGCAGATCGTTCAGCAGTCAGTGAACAATGTTGGAGCTAGACCAGTTGACCGGGTAGGGACCGTGGCAGATTTCAGACGTTTGGGTCCTACTACTTTCACTGGTCTGGAGGAGCCGTTGCCAGCCGAGCAGTGGCTAGTTGACACGGAGAATTTGCTGATTGCGGCACAGATCCCAGAGGACAAAAGAGTTGATGTGGTGCGCATTCAGCTAGTGGATTACGCCCGAGAGTGGTGGCTTGTGGAGGAGACCCGCTTGCCCAAGCCGATCAGTTGGGCGGATTTCTCTAAGAGTTTCCTGGAGAAATTCTTCCCGCGGACTGCACGGGAGGAAATGGAAGAGAAATTTATTGGGCTGAGGCAAAGTGGAGCACCCGTGGACGTACATGCAGCGGAGTGGACGAGACTTAGTAGTTTCGCTGGACCTTTAGTTGCCAACGAGGCAGACAGGGCACGGAGGTTCATGCGCAGACTAGACGTGGACATCCAGAGGCAGATTGTCTCTCTGGGTTTGACCACTTTCTCATAAATACTTGCAGCAGCCAAGAGCAGCAGAGTTTATCTGGGATGAAAGGGAGTTTGCAGCAGACAGCAGTTGCGTTAAGGAAGCAGTTCTGTCAGGCCAGTCGGGTTTAGGGCTAGGCCGACTAACAATGTTCTTGCAGCAATGGAAGTTGATAATAGTGAAGAGCCGGCGGTTGTTCGTGATTTTATGGATGTGTTTGAAGATATATCGGGCTTGCCGCCGAAGCGAGACGTGGAGTTCGCAATTGACCTTATTCCTGGTGCAGCGCCAGTATCTAAAGCGTATTATCCAATGGCACCAGTAGAATTGGAAGAAGTTAAGAAACAAGTTACTGAATTGCTTGAGAAGGGTTGGATTCGAAGCAGCAACTCGCCTTGGGGAGCTCCAGTTCTTCTAGTAAAGAAGAAGGATGGCACGAGAAGGATGTGCATCGATTATCAAGAATTAAACCGGGTAACTATCAAGAACAAGTACCCGATCCCTCGCATTGGAGAACTTTTTGAGCAGCTTAGTGGCGCGAGGGTATTCTCGAAACTGGATTTGCGATCCGGATATCATCAGGTCCGAGTGAAAGCAGAAGATATTTGCAAGACGGCGTTTCGAACTCGGTATGGACATTTCGAGTATCTAGTGATGCCCTTCGGAGTAACGAATGCGCCGGCAATATTCATGGATTTGATGAACCGAATCTTTTCACCATTCTTGGACCAGTTCATTGTGGTATTCATTGACGACATTCTGGTTTACTCGAAGAGTTCGGAAGAGCATGCTGAGCATTTGAAGATCGCACTGCAGACACTGAGGCAGGAGAAATTGTATGCGAAGATGAGTAAGTGCGAATTTTGGCTGGAAGAAGTGAAGTTTCTGGGGCATGTTGTGTCGGGCGATGGAATCGCCGTCGATCCCGAAAAGATTGCAGCAGTTCGAGATTGGCCTATTCCAAGAAATGTGGCTGAGGTAAGAAGTTTCCTTGGTTTAGCCGGATACTACAGGAGATTTGTGGAGAACTTCGCTCGTTTGGCAGAGCCGTTGACCAAGCTTACACGCAAGGAAGTACCTTTTGTTTGGACGGATAAATGTGCATTGGCTTTCGAGACGTTGAAGCAGAAGTTGATAACCGCCCCTATCCTGACCGTACCAGACAATTCCGGAGGACTGGTGATTCACAGCGACGCATCTGGAAAAGGATTGGGATGTGTTTTGATGCAGAATGGGAAGGTCGTAGCTTACGCATCAAGACAACTGAAGACCCATGAGAAGAATTATCCGACTCATGACTTGGAGCTTGCGGCTGTGATCTTCGCCTTGAAGATTTGGAGACACTACCTTTTGGGCGAGAGAGTCAAAGTTTTTACAGATCACAAGAGTTTGAAGTATGTGTTCACTCAGAAAGAGTTGAACATGAGGCAACGTAGATGGTTGGAGCTGATGGCCGACTACGACCTTGATCTTAAGTACCATCCGGGAAAAGTTAACGTCGTGCCGGATGTGCTTAGTCGGTTACCAGCGATTCAGGTATTGACTACGCAGAGGGAGATCATTGCGGATTTTCGAAGATTTGACTTGGAGGTTGTGCTACCACATTCTACGGGACAGTTGATGCAGTTGCAAGTACAGTCGTCCTTAGTTGAGAAGATTAAAGCGGCACAATCGCAGGATCCTAGACTGCAAAGATTTCGAGAGCAGGTTGAAGCTGGACTACGAACAGATTTACTGGTCCACGAAGATGGTTCGTTGAGGTATGGTAGCCGTGTGTGTGTGCCAAAGGGGGATGTGCGTGAAGAGCTTATGAGGGAGGCACACAGTTCAGCTTACTCTGTACATCCAGGAGGTACAAAGATGTACCGAGATATTCGACAGCATTTCTGGTGGGAAGGTATGAAACGGGAGATTGCTCGCTTCGTGGCTAAGTGCTTGGTATGTCAGCAAGTCAAGGCTGAACACCAAAGGGTTGCTGGTTTGTTGCAACCACTTCCGATTCCTCAGTGGAAGTGGGAACATATAACCATGGATTTCGTGACGGCTTTACCGCGGAGTCCAAAGGGCAACAATGCAGTATGGGTGATTGTCGATCGGTTGACCAAGGCAGCTCACTTTATTCCTTTTCGGGTTGGTCAATCAACAGAGACTTTGGCAGAGCGGTACATGCAGGAGATTGTAAGATTGCATGATTGCATGGAGTACCGGTGAGCATCGTGTCCGATCGGGACACTCGGTTCTTATCACACTTCTGGAGGAGCTTACAGGAAAGTTTGGGGACTCGATTGAAGTTTAGCACAGCTTATCATCCTCAAACTGATGGCCAGTCGGAGAGAACGATCCAAACTCTTGAAGACATGTTAAGAGCGTGCATGTTGGACTTCAAGGGTTCATGGGAGGATCATCTACACTTGGTGGAGTTTTCTTACAACAATAGTTTCCAAGCGACTATTCAGATGGCTCCGTTTGAAGCTTTGTATGGTCGTAAGTGCCGTTCACTCGTTTGTTGGGATGATGTTGGTGAACGAAGATTATTGGGACCAGATTTAGTGGTACAGACAGTTGAGAAAGTGAATACAATCAGAAAGCATATGAAGGCAGCTCAAGACAGACAGAAAAGTTGGGCTGACACGTCAAGAAGACCTCTAGAGTTCGCCGTGGGTGATTTGGTATTCTTGAAGATATCACCGACTAGAGGAGTGATTCGTTTTGGGAGTCGGGGAAAGCTTAGTCCTCGATTCGTTGGACCCTTCGAGATATTGGAGCGTGTTGGAGAGGTAGCGTACCGTTTGGCGTTACCACAGTCCTTGGCAGGTGTGCACGATGTGTTTCATGTATCTCAACTACGAAGGTATGTTAGAGATGGAACACACGTCTTGGATCATTCGGAGTTAACTGTACGGGAGGACCTAACTTTTGAGGAGCGACCGGTTGAAATCAAGGATCGAAGGGAAAAGGTTCTTAAGAACAAGGTTATCCCCCTTGTGCTAGTTTCTTGGGGTAATCGATCGCATGGAGAATCCACTTGGGAGCGAGAAGACGAGATCCGGCAGAAGTTTTCTCACCTTTTCCTGTAGTTTTCTATCTTGTATTCTGGGAATTTCGAGGACGAAATTCTTTTGTAGTTGGGTATGATGTAACACCCGAGCCTAATACTACTATTTCTGTTACTGGTTGAGTGTTCGACATTGCTCATTTCATTTATCTTGCTTGTTTGGATCTTACTGCAAAATTTTTAAATGGCTAAGTCATTTTTGCATATAACAAATTTTAGCACCTAAAATGAAATTAAAAATATCTATATTGGCCTACTCGTCACCCCTAGCCGCGTGGTAGCATCCGCGCGTCGAGTTTTCATCCCGTTCGGTGAAACGGGCGAGTTTGGACGGCTACGCGCGTGTGCAAGTGTCCGACTTGGGGGCATGCTTTTTAATCTTAAAACATTTCATTTTAAAATTTGGAACCCGCTTAAAATCCTATTATTTAAATTTCAAATTTTGCGCGCAACCCGGGCGCGATTTGAAAATGTTTCATTTAGCGCCAAAATCCCAATTTAATAAAATATTCTAAAACTATAATATATATTCATAACTTACTCTGTTACATATATAACCATTTAAATATTTAAGAAATCTTTTACAAAATTTTCCTTACCACGCCTTGGCCAATCATGAGGGGTTTAAACCCCCGTGGGCCCCACCTCTTTTCCTCTCTCCTTCTCTGTCTCTATCTCTCTCTTCCTCACATCTCTCTCTCTCTCTCTCTAATCTGTACCTCTCTCTCTCTCTCTAACCCCCTCTCTCTCTCTATCCCCTATATATATTACGTATTCCTCGCCTTCTTCTTCTTTTCCCAGAACCCTCACAAGAACCTCGTCGCGAACCCTAGCCCAGCCGCCGTGCCCATCGCCGCCGCAGCCCAACGCCGACGCCACCACCACCATCATCCTCGTCGCAACCGCATCCCTCCTTCCTCCTCTCCCCACGTCCCCGTGCACCAACGCCGTAGCCACCTGCACCCATCGCTGCTCGCCGTCGCCGCCGCAACTCGTCGCCGACGACGCCAGCAACTTCCCCTTCGCCCCTCTTTCCGACCTCGACACCCTCCTCCTCTTCCCGAGTGCCCGGCGCCGCAACAGGACCCAACAGCAACCCTAGCACCTTCTCCGGTTGGCCGGAAACGCCGCCGTCGACCCTCGTCGTCGTCACCTGCGCCACCGCCGACCACCTCCTCTTCACCTGCAACCCAGACCCGGCCACTTCCTCTCCCTCCTCACCGTCTCTCCTCCTCCAGCACCCGCAGCCGAGTCTGCCGCCGCAGCTTCCTCGCGGGCGCCCCATCGCCGTCGACCCCGTAGCTGTCGCAACCCTTGCAATCCTAGTAAGCTTCCCTTCACCTTCCCCCTTCCTTTTTCCCCCTCTGGTTGATCTTTGTCCGTACGTAGTATTGCTAACTTTTGTCGCTGTTTTGCATCTCGCCGGAATCCGACCGTGCCGACGACTTGACCCGACGTTCCAGCGAGGTACCCCGGTCCGCGTGGTCCCACTGTTCGTTGTTTGGATTCGATCCGTGAACCATGCGTCCGTCGCGTGTTTTTCCGCCGACGTTACGTCCGTTTTTCCCGGTTCGCGAACCGTCGAGGCAAGTATCACTTGCTACATGCTATACTATACAATTAAATGTGTTTTTGACTCATTAAACTTGCAAACTTAACTAGGTATAGCTATTTTATCATTTGGACGCAATATGACTTATATCATGATACAGTTAACCTAAAATCACCTTTTGCCACTTTAACCCTAATAACGAAGTTACCTGTTAATCATATTTTACCGTTTAAAGGACGGTAGCCTTTACACATGTAGCTCTATTACATTCTGATATTGATATAACGGTATTGCACCGTCATGTGATCTATTGCACCGCAAGGGGTGCTCGAAGCCTGCTAATATGATAAAACGGCCGTACTATACTAATGCACTATTGTGATTAAATGAACTGCTTATTGTTGTTTAATTTATTGCTTATTTCCTGCTGTTAATCCTTGTTCGATTATATACCTGTTGTGAGCACACCCTCGATTTGTTACATCTTGACCTGACCTTGCTACACATGATATATATATACCGATTCACCGGACATGGTACCCTTTACTATCGACTTGACCTGATGTACCATGACCTGACCCTTTACCTGATCTCATGCCTAATGCCAACAAACCTGACATGGAGTCCTCATGGACCATTCCTGTTGTCTATCCAGACAAACCTGATTTGTTACCTGATCCTGTGTTGGCATTAGTCCTTGACTACTGAATACCTGACCTGACACATATAACCTGGGGGTATGGGGAAATCAAAAGGGTAATCTAAAGTGTAACTTAAAAGGGTATTACTTGATCCGTGGTCCCGGGGGGTAACGGGACAGAGCCATTCGTGACTCTTACATTTCCTGATCCGTGGTCCCGGGGGGCAACGGGACAGAACCATTATTGGTTCCCATCTTCCTGATCCGTGGTCCTGGGGGGTAACGGGACATATCCTTTGAGTTACATGGAGGATTACTCGAATTGATTTCAAAGACTTTAGAATAGAAAACCCGATAGAACAGTTAGTTACCCACTGCACACTACCCTGCACTGCTTGTTTCACACTATTGCTTTATTCATGTTTATTTCTGCATTGCCTATTACACTGTTCATATTATAGTATTGGTTGACATGACGCGCTGACGTCTGGATTTTGCATGGCCCAGATTCTTTACCACTGTCGCTGACCGAGCAGGAGTACTTCAGCCAGCAGGCTGATTTGTGAGTTCTGTAGTGATTAGTTTTATTTCCTGCATTCTTATTTCCAGATGTGAGCCCGCATTATGGGACATACTTTTCTATTATTGTATTGGATCATTTGCTTCCGCACTTATTTATCATTGACTCTTGTTATTCTGGATTTGGACATGTGTTAGATAGTTTTTATCTTGTTCTTGATATCTCTACAGCCGTAATGTGACTGTGGATGGATACTTCCTACCCACAGGTAGCATGGTTGGCTATGTCACGTGCCCAATCTTGCGTACGCTGGGAAGCGGGGCATGACAGAAGACTTGGACCACTTTATTGAAGACCCAGAGCTTTAGTTCATTGTACACTTTTATTTCAGTACTTTTCCTTTTCTGTTATGCTATTGTTTAGTCATTGCTTTCATTCAGTTGCATTTACTTTTCCATGCATTGTACAGAAAGAATATGAATAACTAAAGTTGCTGTTTTATTATATCTTGTCTTTTGTGTATTTACTCTTATATTGCTTAGATACGCTTAGCGTATTTACTTCACAGTAAATACGTAGCGGCCTCGTCGCATCCTCTACCCGTATACTGGGAAGCGGGGCGTGACAGGTTTTGTTGGTGGCCCATGCAGGTCCGAGCTGTATGAAACTCTATCATGCAGTTCTGTTCTGTGTGAACAACCTAAGCAATATAACACAAGAACTATCAACTAAAACATTCTTTACAATTCATGTTCCTTGAATCTTACAATTTCATATTCTTTGAATCATATACTTTGAACCTGTCCTAACCCAAAATTTTCTTCAAGGTTATGGATTCCCCAAACAACACCAGCACCAACTTCAACAACACTCCACCACCACCACTCACACCTGCCGTCCCTGCTCCGATCAATGAGCAGACGGTTCTGCTTGAGACAATTCGAAACATCCTGGTTGGACTGCAGCAACAGACTGCTATATTAGTGAACCGATCAGAAGCAGAAGCAACCGGTATAAAGCACTCTGCCACCCAGATGGCAGGAGGAGTCTACCTTATAAAACCTTCTGAACCCAAGAGATAGAAAGAAGCAATTAACCAGTCGAGTCCAGACTTTTGCTACTACTGCCATAGAAAGGGACACTTGTAGATGGACTGTAGGCACGCAAAAGGCCTGTTCCTAGTTTGTGGCGCATCCGATCGTAGAATTGGAAACTGTCCCTATAGACGCAACTCAGCTCACTTACCCACCAACTACCTGCACTGGACAGCTATCTAGGCTCCTGCAACTTATCTTGCACCATCCCAGTCTCCACCTACACATGGACCACCTCTACCCAGTCAGGCATCGAGTTACTGGCATACACAGAAAAATGTGCCGAGATGCTAAGCTTACACCTTAGCAGCCGTAGAAGCCAAGACAGTTGACCAAGGTAACACTAGTAAGTCTTTTTCACATTTTTAAAACCTTTGTATCACTTTGTTATTTTTCATACACTATCAGTACTTCAGTAACCAAATTTTTCTTGAATCCGTTACACTTTCCCTTTACAAATTTCGAGGACGAAATTTTTAGAATGAGGGTAGAATGTAACAACCCTAAATTTCCTGCACAGCTTTCTGTAGAATTTTTTTTAAAATTTAAAGAAAGGGGTACTTTTTCCTGAGCATAAGTTAAATAATTGTTTTGCTAATTAATTACAAGAAGGAGCTTGTAGCTCATTGGTAAAACCTTGCACTGCTGAACCAAGCCACCAGAGTTCAAATCCCATACCCCACATTATTTTTAATACTGTTTTATTTTGGATTTTAGACTACCAACAGTTTACACGTGCATATCTCACAAAAAACCCACTACACCCTGAAAAGTAACTGTGCCAGAGGGTTAATGGACCGTCGGGGGGGATTCCGGCCGCCTGACTCGGCCGGAATCGGCCAACTCGGCCGGCGGACCGGCCGACTCGGGCCGTCGCCGCCGGCCGGACTTGGCCGGACCGCCGAGTCACCAACAGGAAAAGTTTTGCTTTTAGTATTCCTTGCACACCTGTATGGTTTAAATCCCTAGACCAGTAACAGAGACACTTTAAAATCCTAATTACTCCACTTTTAATACATTTTATTACATTTATCACATTTTTTTCATTTTAACGTTTCACCTACCCTAACCCTAGCCTTACCCTATAAATACAACCCATAAACACTACCCCCTCACTGCAAAATTCTGAACAAAACTCTCAAGAAATTTCCTAGAAACCTAGTGCACTTTGGAAGAAGCGAAAGGCGAAGCTCCGACGATTTTTCCGGCGACAACCCTAGGAGATCCCGGTGACGAAACGACGCACCAGAAGCTACGTCCATTCCCTCTTCCTCTCCTCTATGTTTGAAACCCGTAAGTCCCACCTCCCTCTCTCCTTTGCTACTCTAAAAACATCTTTTAATAAAACCCGACGGAATCGGAGTCAAACCGATTTCCGACTAGATTTCTTTCTAAAAATCCCACTTTTCTTAAACACAACCCTATTAAACCATTAAATGTTGACTATTAATCATTAACAAACATGTTGAATAAGTTTCTTGACAATCTATATCATTTTGTAACTTTTATCGCTCTTTTTCAGTAAAATACCATGTAGTTTCATTTTGACATTAAATCATCACAATCTTGCAATACCTTTAGGTTAGATCATGAGGTACTGACCTACCTCCTCACAACATCATATGCAATATAGCACAATACCTTTCGGGAATATAGAATACGGGAAAAAGAAACATTTCAAATAAATACCATGAATTAATAAAACCATTTTCTAAAGGATTAAGTATTTTTATAAATCTTTGCAAAGTGCCGCTACAACCCAATTTGGGGAACCCGATTAGGATGGTGCGGATTATCGCACGTCCCTGGGCTTAGTAGTGCGAGATGCAGACCTCCGCAAGGAGCATTCGGTCTCGAGAGATTTAAAATACGAAAATCTTAAGAAAATGAGATTTCTAGAAATATAATATATATTAACAGTTATTTTTATATAAATATATATATGTAACATTAAAATATCTATTTTTTAATAATATAAATATTCCAACTTTTTTCAAAAATCACAAGAATCACTTTACATTAAAATACCAAGAATTCCATATAAGTACAATATTACAAATAAATACCATATATTATGAATGTAGGTTATTTTCAATTGAAATATCACAAATATAAAATCTAAAATTATTACAACTCTAAAGAAGATAATTAAATACTTGGGGTGTATTTTGAAAAAAGTATATAAAGGTATTTTTACATAAAACCCCCTCAAGTTTTATAAATTACCCTAAGGACCCTAGTAAACATAGGTTTAAGCGGGACCAATCTCTTGAGCCTCAGGAAGCCGGAGAAGTGGGTGCTTTCCTAGTTAAGGTAGACAACTTAACAACGGTGTTATCAACACGATAATCGTATTTGAAAAAGACACAAATCCTGCCGCCCATGTGCAGCGGTTACTGATAACATCAAAAACAATAAGGATTTCAATTTACTTTTCTAATTATCTGACTCAGACCGAGTCTTCTCTTTAATAATCTGACTTGAAAATGATTCAAGTACAATTTACAATTCAACATGAATCCATGAATCTATATATTCAATCTATTCAATTTATATTGACCGGAACCGAACAATGGATATACTTCCATTTTCATGATTCTCCAGTTACATCTATGATTCTCCAGTACATCCATTTTACTGATATCATGGTTTCGGAAAGTCACCCAATTATATGATCTATACAGTTTACAATACAAGACAATACAATACAACTATACAACAAGACATCTCGGGGTTTAAGGGGTAGATTTGTACGGAAGGTGTTAGAAGTGACACGGGACAGTAAGATTTAATACACCTAACTTGAATCCAGTTGCTGTTGTACCGTGGCATAAACGGTTCCTTGTACTATACTTTCTTCTAGTCTACTCTCGTATACACTAGCATCCTTTAGTACCAAGCTCCAAACAACAGCGTTAACACTAAAACAATATAATACAACTTTAAAAGCTACCTTCTCTTTTTGTCTATTCTATTTCTCCCTTATCTTTGGGACTTACCGAGCGATTAGTTCGCTGACGACATTCTCTTTCTTTTTTCTTTGAATGTCGTCAGGTGATCTAGACACTCCGGAGATCGAGCCGACTAGTGAAGACTTGGACCACTTCATTGAAGACCCAGAGCTTTAGTTCACTGTACACTTTTATTTTAATACTTTCTTTTTCTGTTATGCCAATGTTTAGGCATTGCTTTCATTCAGTTGTATTTACTTTTCCATGCATTGTACAGAAAGAATATGAATAAATAAAATTGCTGTTTTATTATATCTTATCTCTTGTGCATTTACTCTTATATTGCTTAGATACGCTTAGCGTATTTACTTCACAGTAAATACGTAGCGGTCTCGTTGCGTCCTCTGCCTGTACACCGGGAAGCGGGGCGTGTCAGGTAGCGGCCTCGTGTACGGTCAGAGGACGTGACAAGGCCGCTACGTATTTACTCTGAAATAAATACGCTAAGCGTATCTAAGCAATATAAGAGTAAATTCACAAGAGAAAAGATATAATAAAACAAAAACTTTATTTATTCACATTCTTTCTGTACAATGCATGGAAAAGTAAATACAACTGAATGAAAGCAATGCCTAAACATTGGCATAACAGAAAAAGAAAAGTACCGAAATAAAAGTGTACGATGAACTAAAGCTCTGGGTCTTCAATGAAGTGGTCCAAGTCTTCACTAGTGGGCTCGATCTCCGGAGTGTCCAGATCACCTGATGACATTCAAAGAAGAAAGAAAGAGAATGTCATCCGCGAACAAATCGCTCGGTAAGTCCCAAAGATAAGGGAGAAATAGAATAGACAGAAAGAGAAGGTAGCTTTTAAAGTTGTATTATATTGTTTTAGTGTTAACGCTGTTGTTTGCAGCTTGGTACAGAAGGATGCCAGTGTATACGAGAGGAGTCTCTATATGCCCGAGACTAGAGGAAAGTATAGTACAAGGAACCGTTTATGCCACGGTACAACAGCAACTGGATTCAGGTTAGGTGTATTAAATCTTACCGTCTCATGCCACTTCTAACACCTTCCGTACCAATCTACCCCTTAAACCCCGAGATGTCTTGTTGTATAGTTGTATTGTATTGTCTTGTATTGTAAACTGTATAGATTGTATAATTGGGCGACTTGCCGAAACCATGATATCAATAAAATTGATGTACTGGAGAATCATGGATGTAACTGGAGAATCATGTGTGTGAAAGTATATCCATGGTTCGGTTCAGTCAATACAGATTGAATAGATTGAATATATGGATTCATGGATTCATGTTGAATTGTAGTTTTGTAATTTCATACTTGAATCATATTCAAGTCAGATTATTATAATGAGACTTAGTCTGAGTCAGACAATTAGAAAAGAAATTGAAGTCCTGATTGTTTTGATATTATCGGTAACCGCCGCACATGGGCGACAGGGTTTGTATCCTTTTCAAAAACGATTATCGTGTTGATAACACCGTTGTTAAGTTATCTATCTTAAATAGGCAAGCACCCACTTCTCCGGCTCCCTTAGGCTCAAGAGATTGGTCCCGCTTAAACCTATGTTTACTAGGGTTCTTAGGGTAATTTATAGAACTTGAGGGGGTTTTATGTAAAAATACTTTATATAATTTTCAAAATACACCCAAGTGTTTAATTATCATATTTAGAGTTTTAATAATTGTAGCTTTTATATTTGTGACATTTCTAGTGAGAATAACCTAATATTTCATAATATATGGTATTAAATTATAATATTGTACTTGTATGGAATTCATGGTATTTTAATGTAAAGTGATTCTTGTGATTTTTTAAAAGAGTTGGAATATTTATATTATTACAAAATAGATATTTTAATGTTACTTATACATATATTTATATAAAAATAATTTTAATATATATTTTATATTTCTAGAAATCTCATTTTCTTAAGATGTTCGTATTTTAAATCTTTCGAGACCGAATGCTCCTTGCGGAGGTCTGCATCTCGCACTACTAAGCCCAGGGATGTGCGATAATCCACACCATCCTAGTCGGGTTCCCCAAATTGGGTTGTAGCGGCACTTTGCAAAAATTTGTGTAAAATACTTGATCTTTTAGAAAATGGTTTTATTAATTCATGATATTTATTTGAAATGTTTCGTTTTCCTGTATTCTATGTTCCCGAAAGGTATTGTGCTATATTGCATATGAATGTTGTGAGGAGGTAGGTCATTACCTCGTGATCTAACTTAAAGGTATAGCAAGATTGTGATGATTTAATGTCAAAATGAAACTACATGGTATTTTACTGAAAAAGAGCGATAAAAGTTACAAAATGATATATATTGTCATGAAACTTGTTCAACATGTTTGTTAATGATTAATAGTCAACATGTAATGGTTTAATAGGGTTGTGTGTAAGAAAAGTGGGATTTTTAGAAGGAAACCGAGTCGGAAATCGGTTTGACTCCGATTCCGTCGGGTTTTGTTAAAAGATGTTTTTAGAGTAGCAAAGGAGAGAGGGAGGTGGGACTTATGGGTTTAGCTTAAAGGGGAGAGGGAGAGGGAGAGGGAGTGGATGTAGCTTCCGGTGCGTCGTTTCGTCGCCGGGAACTCCTAGGGTTGTCGCCGGAAAAATCGCCGGAGCTTCGCCTTTCGCTTCTTCCAAAGTACACTAGGATTATAGGAAAATTCTTGAGAGTTTTTTTCATAATTTTGGAGTGAGGGGGTAGTGTTTAGGAGTTGTATTTATAGGGTTAGGATAGGGTTAGGGTAGGTGAAAGGTTAAAATGAAAAAAATGTGATAAATGTAATAAAATGTATTAATTGGGATTTTAAAGTGTCTCTGTTACTGGTTTAAGGATACCAAAAGCCAAACTTTTTCTGTTGGTGACTCGGCGGTCCGGCCAAGTCCGACCGGCGGCGGCGGCCCGAGTCGGCCGGTCCGCCGGCCGAGTTGGCCGATTCCGGCCGGAATCCCCCCCGACGGTCCATTAACCCTCTGGCATAGTTACTTCTTAGGATGTAGTGGGGTTTTTTGTGAGATATGCATGTGTAAACTGTTGGTATTCTAAAAATCCAAAATTAAACAATATTAAAAATAATGTGGGGTGTAGGATTTGAACTCTGGTGGCTTGGTTCAGCAGTGCAAGGTATTACCAATGAGCTACAAGCTCCTTCTTGTAATTAATTATCAAAACAAATATTTATGATACTCACAGAAAATGCAAATAACCCAAGTATACATTAATTTTTAACAAATTTTTGTACACTAAAATTGGAGTTGTTACAGTGCCGGTCTACCGGCCGGACTGCCGAGTCACCAACAGGAAAAGTTTCGCTTTTGGTATTCCCTGCACACTTGTATGGTTTAAATCCGTAGACCAGTAACACAGACACTTTAAAATCCCAATTACTTCATCTTTAATACATTTTATTACATTTATCACATTTTTTTCATTTTAACCTTTCACCTACCCTAACCCTAGCCTAACCCTATAAATACAACCCCTAAACACTACCCCCTCTCTCCAAAATTCTGAACAAAACTCTTAAGAAATTTCCTAGAACCCAAGTGTACTTTAGAAGAAGCGAAAGGCGAAGCTCCGGCGATTTTTCCGGCGACAACCCTAGGTGATCCCGGTGACGAAACGACGCACCAGAAGCTACGTCCATTCCCTCTTCCTCTCCTCTAGGTTTGAAACCCGTAAGTCCCACCCCCCTCTCCTTTTCTACTCTAAAAATATCTTTTAATAAAACCTGACGGAATCGAAGTCAAACTGATTTCCGATTCGATTTCTTTCTAAAAATCCCACTTTTCTTAAACAAAACCCTATTAAACCATTACATGTTGACTATTAATCATTAAAAAACATGTTGAACAAGTTTCTTGACAATCTATATCATTTTGTAACTTTTATCGCTCTTTTTCAGTAAAATACCATGTAGTTTCATTTCGACATTTAAATTTCACAAACTAGCTATACCTTTAAGTAGATCATGAGGTAATGACTTACCTCCTTACAACACTCATATAAAACATAGCACAATACTTTATGGGAACATAGAATACGGGAAAAGAGCCTTTATATATAAATACCCTTTACTAATAAAACCATTTTTACAAGATTTAGTATTTTTAAACAAATCTTTGCAAAGCTCCGCTACAACCCATATTGGGGAACCTGACTGGGATTGTGCGGATTATCGCATGTCCCTGGGCTTAGTAATGTGAGATGCATACCTCCGCAAGGAGCATTCGGTCTCGAGAGATTTAAAATACGAAAATCTTAAATGAGATTTCTAGAAATATAATAAATATTAAAAGTTATTTTTAGATAAATATATATATGTAACATTAAAATATCTATTTTGTAATAATATAAATATTCCAACTTTTTTTCAAAAATCACAAGAATCACTTTATATTAAAATACCATGAATTCCATACAAGTACAATATTACAAATAAATACCATATGAAAGTAGGTTATTTTTACTAAAAATATCACAAATATAAAATCTACAATTATTACAACTCTAAGTACGATAATTAAATACTTGGGGTGTATTTTGAAAAAAGTATATAAAAGTATTTTTACATTAAACCCCCTCAAGTTTTATAAATTACCCTAAGGACCCTAATAAACATAGGTTTAAGCGGGACCGATCTCTTGAGCCTCAGAGAGCCGGAGAAGTGGGTGCTTGCCTATTTAAGGTAGAAAACTTAACAACGGTGTTATCAACACGGTAATCGTCTTTGAAAAAGACACAAATCCTGCCGCCCATATGCAGCGGTTACCGATAACATAAAAAACAATCAGGACTTCAATTTACTTTTCTAATTGTCTGACTCAGACTGAGTCTTCTCTTTAATAATCTGACTTGAATATGATTCAAGTAAAATTTACAATTCAACATGAATCCATGAATCTATATATTCAATCCATTCAATTTATATTGACCGAACCGAACCATGGATATACTTCCATTTACATGATTCTCTAGTTACATCCATGATTCTCCAGTACTTCCATTTTACTGATATCATGGTTTCGGCAAGTCACCCAATTATACAATCTATACAGTTTACAATACAAGACAATACAATACAACTATACAACAAGACATCTTGGGGTTTAAGGGGTAGATTGGTACGGAAGGTTTTAGAAGTGGCACGAGACAGTAAGATTTAATACAACTAACCTGATATACCGTGGTATAAACGGTTCCTTGTACTACACTTGCCTCTAGTCTCTGGCATATAGAGGCTCCTCTCGTATACACTGGCATCCTTCTGTACCAAGCTACAAACAACAGCGTTAACACTAAAACAATATAATACAACTTTAAAAGCTACCTTCTCTTTTTGTCTATTCTATTTCTCCCTTATCTTTGGGACTTACCGAGCGATTTGTTCGCTGAAGACATTCTCTTTCTTCCTTCTTTGAATGTTGTCAGGTGATCTGGACACTCCGGAGATCGAGCCCACTAGTGAAGACTTGGACCACTTCATTGAAGACCCAGAGCTTTAGTTCATTGTACACTTTTATTTCAGTACTTTTCCTTTTCTGTTATGCCATTGTTTAGGCATTGCTTTCATTTAGTTGTATTTACTTTTCCATGCATTGTACAGAAAGAATGTGAATAAATAAAGTTGCTGTTTTATTATATCTTGTCTCTTGTGCATTTATTCTTATATTGCTTAGATACGCTTAGCGTATTTATTTCAGAGTAAATATGTAGCGGCCTCGTCGCGTCCTCTGCCCGTACACCAGGAAGCGTGGCGTGACAGGTTTTGTTGGTAGCCCATGCAGGTCACATTTTAGTGTATACTTCAATTTAAGTTGAATAAATAAAGTTGCTGTTTTATTATAAGAAATGTAGCGCGTATTTATTTCTGACCTGTATGGGCTACCAACAAAATCTGTCACGTCCCGCTTCCCAGTATACGGGTAGAGGACGCGACGAGGCCGCTACGTATTTACTCTAAAGTAAATACGCTAAGCGTATATAAGTAATATAAAAATAAATGCACAAGAGACAAGATATAATAAAACAACAACTTTATTTATTCACATTCTTTTTGTACAATGCATGGAAAAGTAAATACATCTGAAAGAAAGCAATGCCTAAACAGTGGCATAAAAGAAAAGGAAAAGTACTGAAATAAAAGTGTGTACAATGAAGCTAGAGCTCTGGGTCGTAGGAAAGCTGGTCCAAGTCCTCGCTAGTTGACTCGATCTCCGGAGTGTCCAGATCACCTGGCAACATTCCAAAGAAAAAAGAGAAGGAATGTCGTCAGCAAACAAATCGCTCGGTAAGTCCCAAAGATAAGGGATAAATAAAATAGACAGAAAGAGAAGGTAGCTTTTAAAATTGTATTATATTGTTATAATGTTGTGTTAACGCCGTGTTTGTAGATTGGTATAGAAAGATGCCAGTTTATGCGATATGAGTCTCTATATGCCAGAGACTAGAGGCAACTGTAGTACAAGGAACCGTTTATGCCACGGTACAACAACAACTGAATTCAGGTTAGGTGTACTAAATCTTACTGTCTCGTGCCACTTCTAACACTTTTCGTACCAATCTACCCCTTTAACCCCGAGATGTCTTGTTGTATAGTTGTATTGTATTGTCTTGTATTGTAAACTGTATAGATTGTATAATTGGGTGACTTACCGAAACCATGATATCAGTAAATGGATGTAAATGTAGAATCATGGATGTAACTGGAGAATCATGTAAATGGAAATATATCCATGGTTCGGTTCAGTCAATATAGATTTAATAGATTGAATATATGGATTCATGGATTCATGTTGAATTATAGTTTTGTAATTTCATACTTGAATCATATTCAAGTCAGATTATTATAATGAGACTCAGTTTGAGTCAGAACAATTAGAAAAGAAATTGAAGTCCTGATTGTTTTGATGTTATCGGTAACCGCTGCAAATGGGCGGTAGGATTTGTGTCTTTTTCAAAGACGATTACCGTGTTGATAACACCGTTGTTAAGTTGTCTACCTTAAATAGGCAAGCACCCACTTCTCCGGCTCCTTGAGGCTCAAGAGATTGATCCCGCTTAAACCTATATTTACTATGGTCCTCAGGGTAATTTATAGAACTTGAGGGGGTTTTATGTAAAAATACTTTTATATACTTTTTAAAATACACCCCAAGTATTTAATTATCGTCTTTAGAGTTGTAATAATTGTAGATTTTATATTTGTGATATTTCTAGTGAAAATAACCTACTTTCATAATATATGGTATTTATTTGTAATATTGTACTTATATGGAATTCATGGTATTTTTATGTAAAGTGATTCTTGTGATTTTTGAAAAAAGGTTGGAATATTTATATTATTACAAAATAGATATTTTAATGTTACATATATATATTTATATTTATATAAAAATAACTTTTAATATATATTATATTTCTAGAAATCTCATTTAAGATTTTCGTATTTTAAATCTCTTAAGACCGAATGCTCCTTGCGGAGGTCTACATCTCGCTCTAGTAAGCCCAGGGACATGCAATAATCCGCACCATCGCAGTCGGGTTCCCCAAAATGGGTTCTAGCGGCGCTTTGCAAAGATTTGTTTAAAAATACTAAATCTTGTAAAAATGGTTTTATTAGTAAATGGTATTTATATGTAAAGGTTCTTTTCCCGTATTTTATGTCCCCAAAAAGTATTGTGCTATGTTTCATATGAGTGTTGTGAGGAGGTAGGTCATTACCTCGTGATCTTCTTAAAGGTATATCTAGTTTGTGATATTTAAATGTCGAAATGAAACTACATGGTATTTTACTGAAAAAGAGCGATAAAAGTTACAAAATGATATAGATTATCCTGAAACTTATTCCACATGTTTGTTAATGATTAATAGTTAACATGTAATGGTTTAATAGGGTTGTGTTTAAGAAAAGTGGGATTTTTAGAAAGAAACCGAATCGGAAATCGGTTTGACTTCGATTCCGTCGGGTTTTATTAAAAGATGTTTTTAGAGTAGCAAAGGAGAGAGGGAGGTGGGACTTATGGGTTTAGCTTAAAGAGGAGAGGTAGAGGGAGTGGACGTAGCTTCCGGTGTGTTGTTTCATTGCCGGGATCTCCTAGGGTTGTCGCCGGAACAATCGCCGGAGCTTCGCCTTTCGCTTCTTCCAAGGTACACTAGAGTTCTAGGAAAATTCTTGAGAGTTTTGTTTAGAATTTTGGAGTGAGGAGGTAGTGTTTAGGGGTTGTATTTATAGGGTTAGGCTAGGGTTAGAGTAGGTGAAAGGTTAAAATGAAAAAATGTGATAAATGTAATAAAATGTATTAAAAGTGGAGTAATTGGGATTTTAAAGTGTCTCTTTTACTGGTCTAGGGATTTAAACCATAAAGGTGTGTAGGGAATACCAAAAGCCAAAATTTTCCTGTTGGTGACTCGGCGGTCCGGCCAAGTCCAGCCGGCGGCGGCGGCCCGAGTCGGCCGGTCCGCCGGCCGAGTTGGCTGATTCCGGCCGAGTCAGGCGGCCGGAATCCCCCCCGATGGTCCATTAACCCTATGGCATAGTTACTTTTCAGGGTGTAGTGGGGTTTTTGTGAGATATGCATGTGTAAACTGTTGGTATTCTAAAAATCCAAAATAAAACAATATTAAAAATAATGTGGGGTATTGGATTTGAATTCTGGTGGCTTGGTTCAGCAGTGCAAGGTATTACCAATAAGCTACAAGCTCCTTCTTGTAATTAAAGAGTGAATTAATTACTTATAGTAATCACAGTAATTGCAAATACCCTAAGTATTCATTAATTTTTAAGCAAATTTTTGTCACTAAAATTGGAGTTGTTACAGTCTACCCTCCTTACAAAAAAATTCATCCTCGAAATTTACAACTTTCATTTTAAGGGCTAGTTTACAAAGAGGCGGGGATATCTTGCACGCATTTCATCTCCCCTTTCCCAAGTTGATTCTCCTGGAGTGTCTTTTCTCCACTTCACTCGGACCAAGTTGACTTCATTGTTCCGAAGTGACTTCACTTTCCTGTCCAGGATCTCCACAGGTTGTTGTTCACAGGATAAGTCAGGCTGTATAGTGAGCTCGGAATGATCAAGTACATGGCTGGGGTCACTCACATACCTTCTGAGTTGGGATATGTGGAACACATTATGCACTCCTTCCAATGAAGGTGGAAGTGCTAAGCGGTATGCCACTTCACCGAATTGTTCGAGTATGTCGAATGGTCTAATGTATCTCGGACTTAGCTTACCCCGTCTTCCAAATCGGATCACTCCGCGGTTCGGAGATATATTTAAGAACACGTGA
Organism: Agapanthus africanus; assembly: GCA_030015575.1. Lineage (NCBI taxonomy): Eukaryota > Viridiplantae > Streptophyta > Magnoliopsida > Asparagales > Amaryllidaceae > Agapanthus > Agapanthus africanus. The sequence goes on from CM057345.1 coordinate 550,016,592, forward strand.
TCTCCTAGCTGGAACTCCAAGTGACGTCTCTTCGCATCAGCCCAGTGCTTCTGTCGATCTTGGGCTATGCGCATTCTTTCTCTGATAGTACGAACCACATCAACAGTCGCTACTATCATCTTAGGTCCAAGAAGTTCCCTATCTCCGACGTCGTCCTAACTTAATGGCGATCGACACTTCCTTCCATAGAGTGCTGCAAAAGGTGCCATTCCTATACTTGCTTGGTAGCTGTTGTTGTACGAAAACTCCACAAGATGTAGGTGATCTTCCCACGATCCTTTGAAGTCTAACATACATGCTCTGAGCATATCCTCCAAGATCTGAATAGTTCGCTCAGACTGACCATCTGTTTGTGGATGATAAGCCGTGCTGAAGTTCAGACTTGTTCCCAAGCTCGCTTGAGACTCTGCCAAAATTGCGATCGGAACCTGGTGTCACGATCGGAGATAATGCAGACCGGTACTCCATGAAGTCTCACAATTTACTGTATGAGTTCATGGGTATCAGGAATTTTACATATTTAAAGAATTTAAATCTTAATTAGATTATTACCTCCATGTACTTCTTTGCTAATGTCTCAGTTGATTGGCCAACTCGGAATGGGATGAAGTGAGACGACTTTGTGAGTCGATCCACAATGACCCATACTGCATCGTTACCCTTTGTGCTGCGAGAAAGAGCAGTCACAGAATCCATCGTGATGTGTTGCCACTTCCATTCTGGGATTGGTAACGGTTGAAGTAATCCAGCTGTCCTGTGATGTTCAGCCTTTACTTGCTGACACACCAAACATTTTGCGACGCTTCTGGCTACTTCACGCTTCATTCCATGCCACCAGTAATTCTGACGTAGATCTTTGTACATCTTTGTACTTCCAGGGTGTACTGAGTAGGGAGAGCTGTGAGCTTCTTTCATTAACTCTTCCCGATTAGGACCTTTTGGTACACATAATCTGCTGCCGTATCTCAAAGATCCGTCTTCATGGATGATGAAGTCTGTTCGGAGTCCATTCTCCACTTGTTCTCTGATCTTTTACAACTTAGCATCACTTGCTTGAGCTGCTTTGATCTGATTGACAATGGTTGATTGAACTTTTAAATTCATCAAACTTGAAGTGTTACCTGGCATGACTACTTCAATCTCCATCTGATGCAAGTCTTGTTGTAGCTTCCACTGAGCGGTGAGATGCATTGCTAATGGTTGACGACTAAGAGCATCTGGAACCACATTCACCATCCCTTGGTGATATTGCAGGTTGATGTCAAAGTCTGCCATGAGTTCTAACCATCGTCTCTGCCGCATATTCAACTCTTTCTGAGTAAACACATATTTCAGACTCTTGTGATCTGGGTATATGTTCACTCATTCACCAAGAAGATAATGACGCCAAATGTTGAGAGCAAAAATGACGGCTGCCAACTCCAAATCATGTGTTGGATAACTGCGCTCATGAGTCTTCAGTTGTCTTGAAGCATAAGCCACAACCTTACAGTGCTGATGTAGAACACATCTTAATCCCTTACCGGATGCATCGCAATGCACTTCGAAACCTCCAGATTGGTCCGGTATAACGAGAATAGGCGCTGATGTCAACCTTGACTTGAGTTCTACGAAAGCTTGTTCGCATGCTTCTGACCACACAAATTCTTCATCTTTACGTGTGAGCTTGGTCAGGGGTGTTGCTATCTTTGAAAAGCCCTCAATGAACCTTCTATCCAGCTAAACCCAAGAAACTCCGAATGTACTTCACTGACTTTGGTGTCGGCCATTCGCTTACTACTGAAACTTTCGCTGGATCCACAGAGATTCCATCGCCTGATGCGATATGTCCAAGAAAACCAACTTGATTTAGCCAAAACTTGCATTTGTTGTACTTGGCATATAATTGATGTTGTCGTAAAGTTTCCAGGACAATTCGTAGGTGCTCGGCATGCTCTTTCCGACTTTTGGAATACACCAGGATGTCGTCCATGAAGATGACAACGAACCTGTCTAAGTACTCCCGGAAAACTTGATTCATCAGGTTCATGAATATTACTGGTGCGTTGGTCACTCTAAATGGCATCACTAGAAATTCGTAATGTCCATAACAAGTTCTGAAAGCCGTTTTATGAATATCAGCTTCCTTGACCTTCACTTGGTGATAACCTGAACGAAGATCTAATTTAGAGAAAACACAAGATCCACTTAGCTGATTGAATAAATAGTCGATGCGCAGGAATGGATACTTGTTCTTTATCGTGACTTCGTTCAAGGCTCTATAATCAATGCACATTCTGTATAAACCTTCCTTCTTCTTCACAGGTAGTACTGGTGATCCCCAACTTGAAGTGCTGGGACGAATCTATCCTTTCACCAATAATTCGTCCAACTGAGTTCGTACTTCCTTCAAACCTTCCGGACTTAAACGATAAGGTGCTTTGATCACTGGTTGTGCTCCTGTTACTAAATCAATGCTGAATTCAAGAGCTCGATCGGGAGGCAAACCTGATATATCGTCAGGAAACATATCGTCGAACTCTCGAACCACTTCTGGCCTTGATTCTTCCTCTGCTTGAGTTGCTGCAATCACCGCTTCCCTTGGCTTCGCTTTGTATGTACTTGGCTCCATGGTACGATCTCCGCTTTTGAAACAGAAGACCGGATGGTTTGGAATCTCGAATACTACCCTCCTTTGACGACAGTCGATGGTAGCATAAGACATCATGGTGATCTGCTCTGGAATCTTGAATACTACCCTCCTAGAAATTCATTATATAATATATATTAAAAGTTATTTTTATATAATGTAATACCCCAGAGCAGTGCGGTCTTAAGACATCATGGTGATCTGCTCTGTCCACACTCAGTGCGGTCTGTTGCGGACATCTTGGTGATCCGAGTGAGGGAGCCATTTCAGAACAATAGGATCGGGTCCCTAAAGCACATTCCAAAAGAGGACCGAACCGCATTATAAATATAATGATACCACCCTCAATTACAGAGACGCCTTTTAAGTGAACCGGAACTACAGGAGCTTGAGAACTCTGTAGTTAAGCGTGCTCGGGCCAGGGAAGTCTTAGGATGGGTGACCTCCTGGAAAGTGGCCCCTGGTCGGGTCCGGTTCGCTCTAAAGGGAACCGTGTGGTTTCGGCTTGAGAGGACAATACCATCGGTACTGGGGCGTAGGGCGTTACATTTATGGTGGCCCATGCAGGTCCCTCAATAGTAGGTTTGTGGTTCGAGAACGAACCATTGTTCTTAGATGGGGGGAATGTAATACCCCAGAGCAGTGCGGTCTTAAGACATCATGGTGATCTGCTTTGTCCACACTTAGTGCGGTCTGTTGCGGACATCTTGGTGATCTGAGTGAGGGAGCTATTTCAGAACAATGGGATCGGGTCCCTAAAGCACATTCCGAAAGAGGACCGAACTGCATTATAAATATAATGATACCGCCCTCAATTACAGAGGCACCTTTTAAGTGAACCGGAACTACAGAAGCTTGAGAACTCCGTAGTTAAGCGTGCTCGGGCCAAGGAAGTCTTGGGATGGGTGACCTCCTGGGAAGTGGCCCCTGGTCGGGTCCGGTTCGCTCTAAAGGGAAAAACCGTGCGGTTTCGGCCAGAGCGGACAATACCATCTGTACATGGGCGTAGGGCGTTACATCAACTCTCCGAACCTTATGCTTATATAATTGATGTATGTTCTGTCGATAAGATAGCTTCCGACAGTTGCGAATTTGAGGAGTTTCACGATACTGATCTTGACGCCACTGTTCCCCTCCAAAAGACGGCGACGGCATGAGGACGTCTAGCCTGAGATTCGGGGCAGATGCTATATGGTTTTATCCGTATACCTCTCCGAAGATGCCAAGTTGATTTATGGCACAGTGTATCGGAGGTTTAGACGGATGCGGCCGATATAGCAGACTTCGACAGATTCCTTCTCGCTTGAGGGGTTTTTGATTGTGGGGACGCTCTTCCCTGCAGGCGCAAGCCCCTGCAGTTAATTACGCTACCGCATCGCGGTAACAACTTTCTCCTTCTCCAAAATTTCACTTCGTGTCGTGGGTGTTTGTTTTGTTTGTGGTTGCCCGTGGATTGTATACGGAGACTGAGTAATGCCGTCGCCCGTAGGACGTGGATTAGTCCAAATCCGTATTTACTTATATTTGGGTTTGGTGTTTTTAGTTTAAGGATACGTTAGCCGTATTGAGGCTAAGATCAACTTAAACGTTCGTTAAGGATACGTTATTCCTGTTTGAGACTAAGATCACTTAACGTGGTGATCCATTTAATATATGGCCGTCGGGACTCGTCACCTCTCTGACGTCGTTGAAGGATTACAACGATAGGTGTCAGAGGAGTTCGGAGATGTACCCTTGAACTGAAGTCGATTTGGAGTTTTATAGCACATTTGAATGTTTAAGGATACGTTAGCCGTGTTTGGGGCTAAGATCAACTTAAACGGGACCGTTTAGATCCGGCAAAAGAGCATTTGGAGACTCTATTATTCCAGTTTAGGGACGTGGTAATCCATTGCCAGTTTAAGGACGTGGTGGTCCATTGCCAGTTTAGGGACGTGGTGGTCTGTATTCCAGTTTAGGGACGTGGTGGTCCGTCATTAGTTTAAGGACATTTCGGTCCATCGCCAGTTTAGGGACGTGGTGGTCCATCATTAGTTTAAGGACGTTTCGGTCCATCATTAGTTTAAGGACATTTCGGTCCAACATTAGTTTAAGAACGTTTCGGTCCACGAGTTTAAGGACCCCGCAGTCCATATTCATGTGTGGTCGTTGGGACCCGTCGCCTCTCTGATATTGTTGAAGGATTACAACGAGAAGTGTCAGAGGAGTTCGGAGATGTACCCTCGAACCAAAGGTAAATTGATTTAAGAGAGCAATCTTGCTCAGTCAATTTAATTTGAGGACTTACGGCCAAAATTGGGCTAAGTCCAGTTGAAAATGTTCAACATTTTATTTGCTTTTGCATTGCATTTTTATTTGGGCTCTACCCATAAAAGATGCAGAGTATCAATTTGTTTTGGGCTCTGCCCATTTATAAATGATGCAAAGCATCTGCTTTGTTTGGGCTCTGCCCCTTTTAAAATGCATAGCATTTTTATTATTTTGTTTGGGCTCTGCCCATTTATAAATGATGCAGAGCATCAATTTAATTAGGCCTGCTTGGTCTTTTTGATTTGGTCCTGGCCCTTCAGGAAATGCATTACATTTTCAGGCGCTTTGCGCCAATTAGAGAGCGCAAGCGATTGTAGTGTTGACACGTGTCGCGCAAGCGCAGTGCGCTGCGCTTGCGCTGCTGACACGTGGCGCACTCTGGTGAGTTGCGCCAATTACAGAGAGCAAAGCTCTATCTCAAGGCGCATAGCGCAAGTGGTTCAGATGCTGACACGTGGCGCTCTCCCAAGAGCGCAACAGCGCAGTTTGCAAATGCAAAGCACTCTAAATTTGAGAATCTTTTAGATTCAAGAACCAAAGGTTCATAAAAATGCAAAGCACTATTTTTTTTATTTTATTTTTGTTTCTTCTTGTTTTAAAGAACCAGTGGTTCATGAGTAGTGCAAAGCACTGTTTTTATATGAAGATCATTGATCTGGTTTTTTTAGATCAATGATCTATTAGAAGAAATTTCTTCTCTCTTGTTAAGCTTTTTACCTTTTTTCTTGAAATTTTTCTCAGAGTTCTCTCTGTTTGAAGCTCTTGATTTTTTTTTTCAAGAAATGTTCATGCCTTTGAATTGAGGTCTAGGGTCCTTTTTATAGTGTCCAAAAATTAGTTAAATTTGTTAAAGAGATCTTTCTCTGAGTGATTTGGGGAATTTTCCCCACCGTTGGATCTTTGATCCAAAGGCCTCTGTTTTACAGAGGAAAATCTTCTTGTTTTGACAAGAACAGAAAGGTTTCTTTGAAATCTTAATTCTGTTTGGCGCAAACGCCCCAGCGCGTGACACGTGTCAAGCAGCGCAACTGCGCTAGCGCATTTGCGCTGACACGTGTCGCGCTGCGCAGTGCTTGTGCAACTGGAGCGTTGCTTCCTTTAATTTTGTTTAAAATAGAGCTTTGCTCTGATTGGGCGCGCCTTCTTGGGCGTTGCGCTGATGCATCTGCGCCTGAAACGTGGCGCGTTGCGCGCAGCTCAAAGAATCTGAAGCGTTGCTTCATTTATTAAAATTTAAATTTTTAAAGTAGAGTTTTGCTCTGATTGGGGGAAGATGAAGCGTTGTTTCATCTTCCGCCTTGGAATTTGAACGGAGCTTTGCCCTGATTGGGGTAAACAAATGCCCCCCCACCGTTGCGCTTGCATAATCCAAATGCGAGCGCAACGGTGGCAGAATTCCTACCGTTATGGTAACCTTTGGAAGTTGAAAGAGCACCTGGTGCTTATAAATAGGACCTTTGGTCCTGCACAGATGATTATCATCTTTAAAATTTTCATTTTCAGAAACTTCAGAGCTTTGCTCTTGCCTTCAAGAACTCCTCGAGTTATATTTTCCTAAACAAAACCAATTTAAGTAAGGATTAGTCTTGAATTAAATTACTCTTAATTAATAGAGCTTTGCTCTCATAGATCTTTGATTTAAAGAAAATCCTTTTGGGGTTTCACCAAATAGAGCCTTGCTTTCAGGAATCTGTTTTAGGGTTTCTCAACCCATGAACAGAACCTTGCATCTTTGGTAAAACATAGACCTCTTTGATCTAAAAGAAAGATGAACTCTTAAGAGTTCGAATATGGATAATGAAAATTAAAAAATAGAGTTTCGTATTTAATGGATCATATCATCTTTTAATAGTAACGATCACAGAGTTCTCGGGGGATTTCTTTAAATTCCCCTTATTAAGGTTTTGGTAGTCACTCCTGTTTGCAGAGCATTGTTCTCGAGAAGTTTAACTCTCTGTGTATTTTTTATCACTAATCTTCCTGTGATGTTTCTCTCCAGGCATAATGGCGGTGCGTCTATACAGTCTGCATGAATTCATCACCTATGAGGATATCCGTGCCCAGGGCCGTCAGCAAAACCAAGAGTTTACAGATGCCCAGTGTGCGGAGGTCATGGGTCGTCTGAACGCACGTGTTGGTTGGCTGCTCCCCCGCCGCTCTGCTCTTTTGAAAGTCGTGCTGGGGGCAATTTGGAGGGTACTCCCGGGGTTCCATGAGGCCCTACCGCTCAATGCGCTGGATGATGCCGAAGACAAGGTGCATTCAGTGTACCTGTCGGGGCTGATTTCGAAGAAACGGCGAGATAGCCTCATCGACATTCTTCATCAAATTTTCCAGCAGACGACGATAGTTGCTGCTTACCGAAGACCGGGTGGACTTGCCGAGGATCTTGACATACAGGAGCGCGAGAGGTTGCGCACGAGAATAATCCGAAAGGCCAGAAGAACTCTGAATGGCCTTACTTTTGAATTCCTCAATCCATGCCCTGGATCTGAGGTTATTCCATTGTAATAATGTTTTTCGTCTATTGCTTTTATGATTGTAAGAACTTTTGGCAATATTAATGGAAAATTTTTATCCCAGCATGTCTGTATTTTTCGTTCTGAGTCTTTTGCTTATGCATGAATGAGTGTGTCTCAAACGCTTGCTCAAATGTAAATCGGATGCTCTTTTTGTCGCCTCCCTCTTTCTTTTATTATCAGTATACTGCTTTAGTAAACATGGTTGATAGGTGATAGAGCGAGCATCCTGTATTGGCTTCTTCAAAAGGCAGCGATGGCTTAGGCCACAGGTTCAAATCTGCCGCCTAAGACTTTTCCCCTAATGAGACGTGAGGGTCTCATAGAGACTTTTCTCCCTACGGATCGAGAGGATCTCGTAGGAGTATTTTCTCCTTAGGAATCGCGAGAATTCCTAAGCGCGTTCTCTTGAAAGTCGTAAGGATCTCACAAGAGAATTTATTCCCTTACGAGTCGTGAGGACCCACAAGTGATGGGTGAAGTTGTCCTTATCCGCATTTCACGGAGTCAGGAGTTGCTCTGGATGCTTCCCACGGGTTCATTGTCGTGTTCGGCGTGGACCAGGCTCCGCTCTGGATTCTTCGCACGGGTTCACTACCGTGCTCTGCGAGGACCAGAATCTGCTCTGGACATTTTCCACGGGGTCAAGATTGACATAAGCCGCGTTCCACGTAGCCAGGAATTTTTTGCTCTGGATGTTTCACATGGGGTCAGGATTGACATAAGCCGCGTTCCACGTAGCCAGGAATTTTGCTCTAGATGCTTCCCACGGGTTCACTGCCGTGTTCGGCAAGGACTAGGCTCCGCTTTGGATGCTTCGCACGGGTTCACCGTCATGCTCTGCGAGGACCAGGATCCGCTCTGGACGTTTTCCACGGGGTCAAGATTGACATGAGCCACTTTCCACGTACCAGGAATTTTTGCTCTGGATGTTTCACACGGGGTCAGGATTGACATAAGCCGCGTTCCACGTAGCCAGGAATTTTGCTCTAGATGCTTCCCACGGGTTCACTGCCGTGTTCGGCGAGGACTAGGTTCCGCTCTGGATGCTTCGCACAGGTTCACTGTCGTGCTCTGCGAGGACCAGGATCCGCTCTGGACGTTTTCCACGGGGTCAGGATTGACATGAGCCGCTTTCCACGTACCAGGAATTTTTGCTCTGGATGTTTCACACGGGGTCAGGATTGACATAAGCCGCGTTCCACGTAGCCAGGAATTTTGCTCTAGATGCTTCCCACGGGTTCACTGCCGTGTTCGGCGAGGACTAGGTTCCGCTCTGGATGCTTCGCACGGGTTCACTGTCGTGCTCTGCGAGGACCAGGATCCGCTCTGGACGTTTTCCACGGGGTCAGGATTGACATGAGCCGTTTTCCACGTAACAGGAATTTTTTCTCTGGATGTTTCACACGGGGTCAGGATTGACATAAGCCGCGTTCCACGTAGCCAGGAATTTTGCTCTAGATGCTTCCCACGGGATCACTTCCGTGTTCGGCGAGGACTAGGTTCCGCTCTGGATGCTTCGCACGGGTTCACTGTCGTGCTCTGTGAGGACCAGGATCCGCTCTGGACATTTTCCATGGGGTCAGGATTGACATGAGCCGCTTTCCACGTACCAGGAATTTTTGCTCTGGATGTTTCATACGGGGTCAGGATTGACATAAGCCGCGTTCCACGTAGCCAGGAATTTTGCTCTAGATGCTTCCCACGGGTTCACTGCCATGTTCGGCGAGGACTAGGTTCCGCTCTGGATGCTTCGCACGGAGTTGTATCCGTTGTTACGAAACGAGTGTTGAGATAACCTCTAAGTCATTTGCGACCCGTCGAGATTTGGCTTCTTCTTATGATGAAACCTGGGAGAGGAGTATGATCCCTTCTTTGTTTACGCCCTTGGATTGTATACAGGGTTTGATGTAACATCACCTGTAGGACATAAATTTCATTTTTCATTTTGTTTCTTTTTCCGCGATGCTCTATCATTTCAGCTTTTATATCGCGAAGGTCGCGATTGCCCTATCATTTCGGCTATTTTTCGCGGTGCCCCATCATTTCGGCTATTTATTTTATTTTTACTCGCTGCTTTTTATTGCGAGTTGCCCCATCATTTCGGCTATTTCATGCACACATTCTTACTTGCTAATTTTTATTGCAAGTTGCCCCATCATTTCGGCTATTTCGTATGCATGTGCGGCTCGCTGGCTTTTTGCCGTGAATATGAAATTAGACACCGATCTCGGAATCAGCACCGCTACTACTGGGATATTGCCAGGAGCGAATCATCATCTGTCTCTGTCGATGTCGAACAAAGGTGGCTTAGCGAACAAGGTTAGGGTCCTGTCGACTAAGGCTTTTAACTTTATGAGCCGTAAGGGTCTCACAAAGGTATTTCTCCCTACAAGTCGTGAGGATCTTGTAGGTGTGTTTTCTCCCTAGGAATCGTGGGGATTCCTAAGTGTATGTTCCTCTGTAAGTCGTAAGGATCCTACAAGAGGATTTTCTCCTCATAAATCGAGAGGATTTACAAGGGTTGTTGACCATGCGAACATACCCCCAGTCACGGATGAGACTTGGTTAGGGAAATGCTTATTCACGCCCGTGGATTGTATACAAGGGTCAGTGCTGAGCCACTTGTAGGGCAATATCGAAAGTTTTGGGGTTTACTTAAGCACAGGTTTAGGTCTCTATAACTTAAGACTTTCAACTCTTATGAGCCGGGAGGGTCCCATAAGAGAGTTCTCCTTACGAGTCGTGAGGATCTCGCAAGTGTATTTTCTCCTTAGGAATCGTGAGGATCCCTAAGTGTGTTGCTTCCTTGTGAGTCGTAAGGATCTCACGCGGGTAGTTTCTCCTTACAAGGTCGAGAGGTTGTGCCCTTTCGGGTTTTCACAAACACTCGCCGGTAGTCCTGCTGTTTTTACTCACGGAGCCCTTTCGGGTTTTCATCCGTGCCCATTTTGCTTATGGACGTACCGTTTTTTTTAACCGAGGTCGCGCCCTTTCGGGTTTTCACAAACACTCGCCGGTAGTCCTGCTGTTTTTTCTCACGGAGCCCTTTCGGGTTTTCATCCGTGCCCATTTTGCTTATGGACGTACCGTTTTTTTTAAGCGTCAGCCTGAGAATGCTGCAGTAGTAGTTTTAAGGACGTTTCGGTCCGCTTGCAAGTTTTAGGACATTGCGGTCCATCATTAGTTTAAGGACGTTTCGGTCCGCCGTCGCCGTATTTGAGGTGAACATCTAGTTTATTGACTTTTCGGTCCCTGGGGCTTTCCCTATGACTGTTCATGATGCCCCCGGCGTATCCATCTTTCTCGGAGCGTGCGGTTGTGGCGGGTTCACCTTCCAGTTTTCGGACAACGCGAACTTGCCTTGTTGGTATTGATCTTCAACCCAGTTTTTGAAGACGTAGCAATCCTCGATCAGGTGACCCAGTACTCGGTGATAGGGATAGTAGTTGGGCTCATTGACGTCATTTGGTTGCGACGGACGTTTTGGCTCCGGCAGATTTATGAGTCGGTTGCGCAACGCCAGCTCGAACAGTCCCCTGGTTTTATCTTGCGGAAATGAGTAAGGACGCTTCAACCTTTCTTCGAGGGACGGGCGTAGTCGCTGATTGTTTTGGCGAACAACCGGTCTAGGGCCACTCGATTGCTGTTGAATGTTGGCCTCGAGGGCTGTTTTTTCCTTTCCTTTATCTTTTGTGCTCGATCCTTTATTTGCGGGGCCGAGATTTTTTCCGAGCAGCATGCGATTGCACGGCTGAACGTTCTCGCAACTCCTCAATTCTTTCATTTTCGAAATAGATTCCTTGAGGAGAGGGTTGAGGGCAACTTCTTCCAAAGAGTCACTTCCAAAGGTGATAATTTGTGATTCCTTGGAGTCGGCTATATGACAATCGTCGGCGGCTCTTTTGCGCTCATCTATCGCATTTTTTCGACGTCTATGAGCTTCACATTTTGTCCTGTCAAAATGCTTCTTTTGAACGACATACCCTTGCCACCAACAGCTAAAGGATTCGCAGTCTTCGGTAGGATGTATGATCTTCTGATGATATAAACAGAAGTTAGGGTGCATCTCTACCTCAGCGAGAGTATTTTCTTCAGAGGGTGGTAGCTTCATTCCCACTGATAGGGCTTTAGCAAACCTTTTCCTCATCTTGAATTTATGTTTATCCGCATCGGATGACTTTTGATTTGACGAAAGTGCCTCGACTCTTTGGTCTAGTTAGCGGTGTTTGGCTCTTTCCAGTATGGCCATCCCATGCTCTTGATTGGCTTTTGCTTTCAGACGAATTTCATTTAAGAAGATATCGATCAACTCGTCTGATGGCTGTAGAATTTCCGGCTCAGGGTTCGCACTTGGTTTCTCGGCGCGAGGAGCCTCTTCATTATCCGCCAGTGAATGGGAGATCACATGACAAGTCGCTACGTAGTCTTCGGATTCGTCTGATGAGTTTTCCCCATCGTTTTCGTCCTTGACAAAAGAACAAGCTGCCCCCATTATGTCCGTCTTCTTTGGAGTGTGCGGCTGGGGTGGATTTACCTTCCACTTTTCAGATAGGGCAAACTTGCCTTGTAGGTATTGATCTTCAATCCATCCCTTGAAGACGAAGCAATCCTCAATCGGATGGCTTGCCGTTTGATGATAAGGGCAATAATTGGGGTTATTCGCCTCGTTGGGTTGTGGCGGTTGTCTTAGATTCGGCAAGTTGATAAGTCTGTTGCGCACAGCCAGCTCGAACAGCTTCTTCGTCTTATCCCGCGGGAATGAGTAGGGGCACCTCATTTTCTCAATATAGAACCGCCGTCTCTCTCCCGATTGATTTGCTAGCTTTGGGGTGCTGGGTTGTTGATGAGCATTCGTAACGAAGGTTGTCTTCCCTTTACCCTTGTTGTTCCGCGGTTCTGGCTTTGGGGGAGAAGGTCTGTGACCCATTTGATCCATCTGGGCCAGCTTGTCGATCAAAGCCTGGAATGTGGTCAGCTTAAAGAACATCATGAACTGTGAGATAGTGGCATGAGGGTCTAGGGTACCCACGAACATGCCCACTGCAGGCGCTTCTTCAATGCGTTGTTCACATTTCGACCACAAGTTTCGCCAGCGTATAGCGTACTGGACCCACGTCTCGCCCGGCCTTACCCTGGCATTAATCAACGCTGTTATCGGGGCCCGTTCGCTGGCGCTCGCGAATCGCTGAGTGAATAGAAACTCCATTTCGGCGAACGTCTTGACAGAATCGTTCGGGAGTTCGGAATACCATTCGAACGCTATTTCTGACAAGCTGCCGACGAATTGGCGAAGCATCAATTTGTCATCGCCTCCAGTATTGCCGCATAAGGCCTTGAATTGAGCGACATGCTGATGCGGATTCCCTATCCCTTTATATATGCGGAACTTAGGTATTGTATAGCCCGGCGGGTACTGTATCTGATCATACCAGCCCGGATATGGTCGTCCTGTTTGGACGATCTGACCGGCTGCCTCAGTCGCATAATGAACCCGGATCTGCTGAGCTATATATTCGTCCAGGTCGGCTTTGGAGATTGCCTCCTCCTTGGCCGTTGAGAGAGCTGGAGGAGGATTCGACGTTTCTCCCCTATCGTCTTCAAGGATGATCGGGGGATCTTCAGCAGGTGGATCTTGTTGAACCATCATGCCCACCATGTCTTGGAATAGGAAGGCCATTTTCTTTATGCTGGCTGCCTGTTCCGCAGCCTCTTTATCCTTCTTCTCCAGTATGCGACGAAGGAATTCGGCGTTGGTTTCTTGTTCCCGACGTTCATCCGAGGACGTTTCAGGGGTTTCTTTTGGCCCAGTGAGTGCGGCCATCATGGTCATCATCTCCTGGAGCTTTTGCTGTTTCTCATGAGCCTTGGTCACTGATCGCGTAAGCGGTCGATGACCCATAGATATGCGACTGTCCTCCTTACCAGACGCCATATAGACAGTATGAACTACAATGCCCCCTGACTTAGGGCGTTTGGGTTCACCACCTCTGATATTTGTCGCCGGCGCGGGGGTTTTCTCCGGCCTTCTTCTTTTGTGGGCCGTTGAAGTGGAGGGGGCCATTGTAGTGGGCATCCTGGTGATCGTTGTCCTCTGCTGTTTAATAGGACGGTCCTTTTCTTTTTGCACCTTCGCCTTTTTCTGTTGACGAGAGTGGTCTGGATCATTCACGGAGTCTTGAACCCTCCGCCAAACTTTGTATATTTTTGAAGACAGCCGTTGAGGGGGCTGTTCTTGCCGTGTTTCCGGAACTCTCTCCGCGGGCGGAGGAGATCTTTTCAATGTAGCGGTTGGAGAGTTCTTACGTACCCTCCTCAGCAGTTCAAAACTGTTCCCAGTTGGAACAGCAGCGTTGACCTCCACCACTGAAACAGGTGGAGTTAGCCCTGAGGGGGAGTTTCCCCCTGCCTTCCTCACTCGTCGCCAATGGCGACGTCGAGCATGACGAGCCGTTGGGACTGGCTCGGAGATAGAGACGTCTTCTTTTTGCCCTTTGTCCGGTTGAGGCGCTGCTGGTGTTAACCTCTCAAAGACTGAGGTTGTCCTTTGAGGGATGATATTCAACCTGTCGAAGACAGATCCTCGAGCAGGTGCAGGAGCAGGAATAGTCAATCTTGAAAAGATTGACTCTTTGACAGGGGAAGCCGCCTTGACGACTTCTGGAGCAGCGGCTATTGCCTTCCTTGGGACAGTCACCTTGGGATTCACAGGCTTCTTGGTGGGCCCCTCAGAGTTTTGATCTAGCCTAGCAAAGACAGAGGCTGTTGGCTTGGTAATGGACGACCCGTTGACAGGGGCCGTCGTAGCAGTGAGCCGATCGAAGAACGACTTTTTGTTCACTTCCGGCGCAGGTATTGGCATAGGGAAGCTTGAAGGCGGGGTCATGGTCCCGAAAAATAGGCCAGTGGTGGCCTGGGTCACCTGTTCAACCGGCAAAGCGAGGAAGGAGGCCGCTTGGGGCCCATATGCTACACCTCTAGGTGAGGTGGAGCATCCGTTGCAGTGGCACTTCGAGCAGTTGGTGCAGCTAGAGGCCATTGATACTTGAGTTCTGTACCAGACAAAAGACCAAATCTTAGTAACTTGCAACCCAAAGGCAACCATTAACAAACCGTGATTCGTTCGCGAAGACAACACACGAAGTGTGGAGTGGAAAGAGGAAAAGGTCCCACCGGGCGTGCCAGAATCTGTTCCCCTCCGAAAGACGGCGACGGCGTGAGGACGTCTAGCCTGAGATTCGGGACAGATGCTATATGGTTTTATCCGTCTACCTCTCCGAAAATGCCAAGTTGATTTATGGCACCGTGTATCGGAGGTTTAAACGGATGCGGCCGATGTAGCAGACTTCGTCAAATTCCCCCTCGTTTGAGGGGTTTTTGATTGTGGGGACGCTCTTCCCTGCAGGCGCAAGCCCCCGCAGTTAATTACGCTACCGCATCGCGGTAACAACTTTCTCCTTCTCCAGAATTTCACTTCGTGTCGTGGGTGTTTGTTTTGTTTGTGGTTGCCCGTGGATTGTATACGGAGACTGAGTAATGCCGTCGCCCGTAGGATGTGGATTAGTCCAAATCCATATTTACTTAGATTTGGGTTTGGTGTTTTTAGTTTAAGGATACGTTAGCCGTATTGAGGCTAAGATCAACTTAAACGTTCGTTAAGGATACGTTAGTCCTGTTTGAGACTAAGATCACTTAACGTGGTGATCCATTTAATATATGGCCGTCGGGACTTGTCACCTCTCTGACGTCGTTGAAGGATTACAACGATAGGTGTCAGAGGAGTTCGGAGATGTACCCTTGAACCGAAGTCGATTTGGAGTTTTATAGCACATTTGAATGTTTAAGGATACGTTAGCCGTGTTTGGGGCTAAGATCAACTTAAACGGGACCGTTTAGATCCGGCAAAAGAGCATTTGGAGGCTCTATTGTTCCAGTTTAGGGACGTGGTGGTCCATTGCCAGTTTAAGGACGTGGTGGTCCATTGCCAGTTTAGGGACGTGGTGGTCTGTATTCCAGTTTAAGGATGTGGTTGTCCGTCATTAGTTTAAGGACATTTCGGTCGCCAGTTTAGGGACGTGGTGGTCCATCATTAGTTTAAGGACGTTTCGATCTATCATTAGTTTAAGGACATTTCGGTCCAACATTAGTTTAAGGACGTTTCGGTCCACGAGTTTAAGGACCCCGCAGTCCATATTCATGTGTGGTCGTTGGGACCCGTCGCCTCTCTGATGTCGTTGAAGGATTACAACGAGAAGTGTCAGAGGAGTTCGGAGATGTACCCTCGAACCAAAGGTAAATTGATTTAAGAAAGCAATCTTGCTCAGTCAATTTAATTTGAGGACTTACGGCCAAAATTGGGCTAAGTCCAGTTGAAAATGTTCAACATTTTATTTGCTTTTGCATTGCATTTTTATTTGGGCTCTACCCATAAAAGATGCAGAGTATCAATTTGTTTTGGGCTCTGCCCATTTATAAATGATGCAAAGCATCTGCTTTGTTTGGGCTCTGCCCCTTTTAAAATGCATAGCATTTTTATTATTTTGTTTGGGCTCTGCCCATTTATAAATGATGCAGAGCATCAATTTAATTAGGCCTGCTTGGTCTTTTTGATTTGGGCCTGGCCCTTCAGGAAATGCATTGCATTTTCAGGCGCTTTGCGCCAATCAGAGAGCGCAAGCGCTTGTAGTGTTGACACGTGTCGCGCAAGCGCAGTGCGCTGCGCTAGTGCGCTGCGCTTGCGCTGCTGACACGTGGCGCACTCTGGTGAGTTGCGCCAATTACAGAGAGCAAAGTTCTATCTCAAGGCGCATAGCGCAAGTGGTTCAGATGCTGACACGTGGCGCTCTCCCAAGAGCGCAACAGCGCAGTTTGCAAGTGCAAAGCACTCTAAATTTGAGAATCTTTTAGATTCAAGAACCAAAGGTTCATAAAAGTGCAAAGTACTATTTTTTTTATTTTATTTTTGTTTCTTCTTGTTTTAAAGAACCAGTGGTTCATGAGTAGTGCAAAGCACTGTTTTTATATGAAGACCATTGATCTGTTTTTTTTAGATCAATGATCTATTAGAATAAATTTCTTCTCTCTTGTTAAGGTTTTTACCTTTTTTCTTGAAATTTTTCTCAGAGTTCTCTCTGTTTGAAGCTCTTGATTTTTTTTTCAAGAAATGTTCATGCCTTTGAATTGAGGTCTAGGGTCCTTTTTATAGTGCTCAAAAATTAGTTAAATTTGTTAAAGAGATCTTTCTCTGAGTGATTTGGGGAATTTTCCCCACCGTTGGATCTTTGATCCAAAGGCCTCTGTTTTATAGAGGAAAATTTTCTTGTTTTGATAAGAACAGAAAGGTTTTTTTGAAATCTTAATTCTGTTTGGCGCAAACGCCCCAGCGCGTGACACGTGTCAAGCAGCGCACAGCGCTAGCGCAACTGCGCTGACACGTGTCGCGCAGCGCAAAGCGCAGCGCAACTGCGCTGACACGTGTCGCGCTGCGCAGTGCTTGCGCAACTGAAGCGTTGCTCCTTTAATTTTGTTTAAAATAGAGTTTTGCTCTGATTGGGTGCGCCTTCTTGGGCGCTGCGCTGATGCATCTGCGCCTGATGCGTGGCGCGTTGCGCGCAGCTCAAAGAATCTGAAGCGTTGCTTCATTTATTAAAATTTAAATTTTCAAAGTAGAGCTTTGATCTGATTGGGGGGTGCTTCATCTTCCGCCTTGGAATTTGAACGGAGCTTTGCCCTGATTGGGGTAAACAGCCACTAGTGCGTTATTGTTTGATCCTGCTATTTATTATACACGTGAGGACCCTTCTGTCGACAAGTCCACACCCAAGTCTCAATCCTTTGACTTGTCGAATTATTTAGTCAAGCTATTCGAGTATCATACCTTTTTTTTCCGATGAAATTATCATTCGGAATATCGATGAAAGTTTTGAAGACATTTTTGCCGAAGAACTCGCATTCCTAAAAGACATGGATGTTGTGATAAATCAACTTCCACCTAAAAAAGATGAACCTCCACTTATTCTTCTTATCCCGTACGAGAATACGAATATTCCACCTATTCCTTATCTTTCACATTCGCGTTTTCATCCACCGTCACTGTTTCATCTCTACCAACCAAGACGTAAAACTATTCAATTACACCTCTTATCTCCTCCTTACTTCTTCACATTTATCTGTAACATGATCATCTACCAACCATGGTGTTACATTGATAAAATATTTGAATGGTTGGTTTTAACTTTTGGTCTTTGTAAAGCTTTGCATAGAACAATAATATTTACCCCCCTTTATGATTTTAAATGCTTAATAAAAAAAAAAAATACTGTTTTACTCAAGTTTGAGGGAGGGGGGAGAAAAGTATTTTGGCTCTTGAAAGAAAAGAAAACTCTTGCATGATTGTGAGCCAAAAATTAGTTTGGGGGGAGGATTTCACTGTCATTGACTTTCGTCCGCTTCACTAATCATTGAGAACTTTTCCTCCCAAGTCTACAGGTTTTGAGCTTAAAAGATGATATCAGTGAGGACACTGCTGCAAATAGGTTTGGGGGGGGGGGAAGGGTTGTGCTTATTCACATAACATTTTGCATTATACTAAATAAAAGCACTAATTTTTTTTTGTGAATAAAAGTTAGAAAGTG
This sequence comes from Agapanthus africanus, assembly GCA_030015575.1. Lineage (NCBI taxonomy): Eukaryota > Viridiplantae > Streptophyta > Magnoliopsida > Asparagales > Amaryllidaceae > Agapanthus > Agapanthus africanus. The sequence goes on from CM057345.1 coordinate 550,034,684, forward strand.
AAAAATACATATAAAATATAGGAAGAGATTTAAGAAATGCAAGAAAATTAAATATTTTAAAACAAAGTTAGTAATAGGTAGTCATGAGCTGTTGTCCAAAGAGTTAGTAAGATGAAGTAAATTACTAATCTGCGGATAGAAATAAGTATGAAAAATAGTCCCTATTCTTGAGTCCAAACTTCTGAACGTTGATACTCTACTATACGCACTTGCACACATCTTGAAACTTGGGATAGTAGAGAATATCATGAAATGCTCTTGTCCAAAAGCCTTAGTATGAAGAAAGAAAGAAATAAATAAAAATATAAATAACACATGAAATATAAAGGGTGAAGAAAAAAGAACACTGGTTTTGTAAGTACTTAAGGCAGCATAAAAAAATATATAGCGAGGGTGCCTTATCACCGAGTGCCTTAGATCAACTGGTTTGAGAGTCACTGCTAAGTCTTAGATGTTGCAAGACTAGGATATTGCTAATTACGCCTTAAATAGTGAGCACATTAAGTAATCGGTTTGTTAGTAACTCAAGAAATATTAACGGTCGCATGAAGAATGTGTGAGAAATTCCATATAGAATATTCACCGACCAAAAAGTATTAAGGAAGATAGACAAGGGTATGATAGCTTGAATTGAATTCTCTAAGTGTAGGGATGTTTTTTACTCACATGTAGGAGTATATGATCGATATTTGGAAGAAAGGTAGGAAGGAAGACTAAAGACGATGTTTTATTGAGGGAGGATGTGATTTCTGACATCTTTTCATGGCTATTAAGATAGGACTCATGACAACTAAAACTCTAGTATAGTTTGAAGCACTTATTTTCAAGTTTTTTTCTTTTATAAGTTCCTTATTTTTATATGTAACTTTTATTTTCTTTCTTTTATTAAGGAATTTTGTGTTAGGAATATGTATGCCCTAGAGGCCATTATTGTATGATATAGTGGATGCTTGGGCGCGCGCGCGCGCACACACATATAGAGGACTTTCTTGTTCGACATGATAGTATACTATCTGGTTGCTCTTTATCTTAACATGTACATTTGTATTATTATACCGCCTCTCTGATATATGTTGATAAAGCCCTTAGGATGTTGGTTTGACTATCAGGACTATGATGCGGATCATACTAGTGGGGCTTGTGTAGTCCACAAGCACATCCTATAACAGTTTTTAGTCGAGAGAATATCGAGACAGGCCATCGATATTCCAGAGTAGACTAGTGTGTACGTTTCTTGACCCTGTATGGGGCGATGGTTGATCCCACAACCATTGGTGTTTAACATCAAAGATTGTACACATGTGCTTATTAGAGAATGGGTATACCGAACTGGACTCACCGAGAACTCCTAGATGGTACTATACCTATCGTCAGATAGCAGTTCTCTGGTGACACTTGTACATGTTTGTCTATAGACCCGAGATTGTCATAATGTCTTGTGTGGTTCCCATTGTGCTTTGATTTCCTCCCTACCACGGCTCAAAGGAGTCGTGCAAACAGGTGGATTTTGGGTACAGTCCCGAGTCATATGGAGGCAATGAGCGATAGGAGAGGTTTTCTTCTCGTCCGGTATTGGGAGTTGATGTTGCGCTATGCTCGATTGGCTATAACAGCAAGTCCCTGGCCAGAGCTGATGAGATTTACCTGTAAGTGTTATCAGTAGTTTCTCGAATGGTTATAGGCCACACATCGGCATGACTTATCAAGTTACCGGGTCTGACGATTCCACCCCTAGACTCGATATGCGACATATCAGACGAAAAGACCGGACTGTACGGTAAGTGTTATTTATAGGCTTCACGGGAGTTTGGACAAGTTTGATTGTTGATCTTCTATTCGTTCAATACTTGGGTAGCCGTTACGTCCAGCTAGTACCACTGACGACTTATGGGTATCTGATATGATCAATACTTACTGCCGGCGTATTGACGAGTCTTCAGAGCCCCACACAGAGTTTTCCTAGATCAAGCGAATCGAAGTAGGGCACATATGCTGATATGTGCGGGGGCTTGATTAAATACGAGTATGTGATACCGTATTCTAATCTCGTGATATTTGATATTGGTTAGGTTATATGTGATATAACCGGATTATTGAATCAAGTGTTGATTCAATGATATATTATATGTATATATATTTGATATTGGCATGTTATATATGATATGACCGGATTATTGAATCAAGTGTTGATTTAATATTGAATATTGAATATTGAATATTGTCGGTTATATGAGATATAACCGGGTTATTGAATCAAGCGTTGATTTGATAATATGATATACATATAAATGATATTATTCGGTTATATATGATATACCCGGATTATTGAATCAAGTGTTGATTTAATAATTTGATATATATATATATATATATAAACTAATATTAGATCACTAATGTTTTTCTTCTCTTGATATATATATATATATATTTGATATATGCATTAATATATATAAATTGTATCATGGTTGATGATACATAGAGCATAGGTGTATAAGACTCACACATGACCTAAAGATAATTGGGGAGATTTATTTTTAAGAGAAAAATAAAAATGAGTGGATATTGAGTCATGGATTGGATGCTTGTAGAAGCATGTAGAAGCCATGACTCATCTCTCATTTTTTTTACTCTAAGATATTTTCTCACCCCATCTTTATCTTTAGCTCATGGTTCTCTCTCTCATTATTCATCATAACTCTCACTCATCCAAGTTCATCTCCTTCTTCCTCAAGAGCTCACTAGGGTTTTTCTTGAGTTGGAAATAAAAAGAGAAATAGATTTCTAAAGTGATCAAAATTCCTACTTCATCAACCTAAACTAATCTAGCCCATTAGTTTAGGTTGTTAAGCTTCACTAATACCTTGATTAATGAAGAGATAGTTTGAGTTAGTGAGACATCAAGGTGGATCATCTTCGGCTTCGAAGACAACGTAGCAAGCTTGATCCTTTCTTCAAGTGGAGCCAAGAAGAGTTCTAGAGACTATTACTTGGAGCTATAGAAGTGAAGGACTTGGTCTACAAAAGTTGTAACTTTCTTCACTTAGTTTAGAACTTGCTTTCATGCACTAAAACCCTAATTCTCTAGTTCAATTCTAAGTTAGTATAGCTTAACACACTAGATTTTTTAAAATTGCATACTTGATGCTTGTATAAACATAGTGGTGGTGCTAAGATATACTTTCATTTTATGGGTGCAATCCCCTGAAAACCCTCAGGAGACAACACTCCTCCTACCAGGGACACCTAGAGGTTTAAAAGCCCGTTGCACATGCTAAGTGCAATTGTGTTACCTACGAAAGTGTGCTAGTTAGGTTTTTCTTTTTCTTTTTCTCTTTAATAAATAGTTTGCTCGGGACGATCAAAGATAAGTTTGGGGGTATTTGATTAGTCTAAAATATTGCACATTTGTATGAACATTTTCCCTACTATTGTTAAGTGCTAAAAGGTGTTAATTGTAAATAAAGAACATATGTGGGTTTATTTGTGAATGATTATTATCATATGTTTCTACATTTATAATTAATATAATTAGGGAAAATATATGCATATAATATTTAAATGAAATATTAGTAATTAAGATATGCATATCATATCAAATATTCCTAATTAATATTTTAAAGATATTATTTCATATAAATAGTTGGAATAATATCTCAAAAATATAAAATGCTACTAACACTTTGATTTGAGATATTATGCAGGTATTAACTCAGTTCTGGAATCCAAGTAAGAGATCCAAGTCAAATCGGGATATCGGAACCGAATCTTCCAAATTTTAGAAGCAAATTAAGGAATCTAGCGACGTCAGAGACTCAGCAATATTTTCAGAATCTATACATAAAAAGAATCTCCAAATATCGACACAAATGCCAGAAGAAATCTCAAAACCCAGTTCTACCAGGTAGCGGCGGATCCGCGGCCATACGTGGCATAATGCGACGGAACCTTGGTTTTTTGACAGCCGTTCGGTGTGGGATTTTGTGGATCTGATCTTAACAGCATCTACTCACATATGGAATCTAGGGTTTTTGGTTTTAAGGACAATATAAAGGACCGAGAGCTGTGCATTCAAAATCTTCCAAGTGATCACATAATCATCTATTCATCTATCTCCATAAAGAGAGAGATCTAGAGCAAACCAGGGTTCTTGTAATCTACTTTCTAAGGAGAAAAGTTGTAATGCAATAGTTGATTAATAAAGATAGTTTTTGTTTTAATTTTTTTTGCATTTACTTTTCCATATTTACTTTATATATTAATTTTACGCATTACTTTTCTGCATTTTAATTATGGTTTCATTCATCTTCAACCTCTATTCTAAATCACTATTAACCATGAGTGAGTAATTCCTTACTTCCTAGGGTTTGTAGGATAGGATATAATAATAGATGAAAAATCTTTTAACTTCTTTTATACATTTTAATATTTATAAACTTTAGCAAAATAAATGTTAACCTTTTTATCGGGCGCAAGGCGCGCTATCAATTTATTGATATCACGGCCACGATTTGAGCTTGGTTAAACATTTGTTTTGTTAAGGGCTTAACATGAATAAAGATCAATGGACGGACAAGGGTCGGTAGTGGGAAACCCTAATTCCCTCCAAGAACCCTAATCCACATTCTTCGCTATTGCTCTAGTTTTAAACTATTAAAACATAAAAAGAGTCATTTTTAAATATTCATCCATTAACTACTAAGTCCTATGAACCCTACAAGCCTTTTATTATAAATTTTATATCCGTCTAAAAATAGAACGACAACAAACCATCTTATCTTTTGTCAACTCGTCTAAAGAAAGAAAAAAGTTCATGTTTCCCTGCAGACGACCCGTACTCATCGCGGCTAGCTACTTGCCACACCGTTTTGATTGCGGTTATTTACAAAACACTTTTTGCACAATCAATCAAATGGCGCCGTTGCCGGAGAAACGGTCGTTATTTTTTTTGTTATTCAGGTTGATTTCTTATAAAAAAAACCAGGAAACATAAAATAAACGAGAACCAAAACCGCATTTTGTGTTTTTAATGATTATTGTGCGAGTTTTGCAAGGGAATCTGAAGTAATTGGAGCAGGAAAATAAAGATTCAGTGACTCTCAACTTAAACTAGAGGAGCATTGGAGTTCCCTGAAGAATTTTGAAGGGAAGAACACCTCAGTAAGAGGCGGAGCCGCGACACTTAGGAGCAATTGGCGGCGGAACCGCAGTGCTTTGGGAGAATTGGGACCCCAAAATTCTCTGGTATTTTCCTATTATCTTTCTCTCTCCTTTAAAACTCCAATAATCTAATTTTACCTGAAGGATTCTGTGCAAATATCGCCGCTCAAAAATATTTTTGCATGTTTTGATTTCGGTTTGTTTTTGCATATTTAAACCGGACTTTAAGGGGCAATAAACCCAAATCCAGATTAGGTGGGGATTTCATCACCCTTCCTAGACCCCACAAATCACAAACGAGCATACTATCACATTACAATAATAAAAAAATATCTAGACTAAGCCCCTAAGGACTGTCGCGCTCGTGGGTAATCTATTGCTTATCCGCATTGCTCTTGTGGTGTTTAAGGCAAGTGTGACTAAGGAAAGTGATTACTTAGTTACGCCCGCTATTTCGGTGATTCGTATAGCGGATACCTCCCACTTATCTGGCCTTAAGATTGATAAGGAGGTAGTAGGTGATTGATCCTACAACTTGTCCTTTAGAATTTTAGGAGCAGTCTAGTGACTTGTCCTAGGTGACCCTAGCTCTAGGGGTTGATTGTGCATTTTTTAATTTGTTGAGTCAAGCCTCAAGTCCGACTATTTTTTCAAAACAAACCTTCTTAAAATCGTTCTCACACATACTACACGCTGATATGCGCACTAAACCCGCTTAGTGCACGATCGGCTGGATACAGGATTCTAGCGCCCGTCTAGTCCTCGTTTTTGTTGTCGACTCCGAAGTCGATACTTCTTCATTTTCCATTTCTTCTCCACCTACCACATCTCCCGAGATGGACGGATCTCCATCGGGTTTTAACGACACCACTCTGCCACCACTCGCAAGTGCGCAAAGTTCACCACGCATCACTCTACAAGATAGATGCTATCCCGTACGCGGACCCCTTCCTACGTGTCAATCTCTTCCACCAGCCACTGGGGATAATTTCGAAATTAAACCCCACTTCATCAACTTGTTGCCCAAATTTCACGGGCTTGAATCTGAAGGTGCATACGTTTTTATAACCAAATTCGAAAACGTATGTGCTATGATGAGCATAACACAACTTTTAGGGGATGCTCTGCGATTACGTCTTCTCCCTTTTACCTTGTGCGATCTCGCAGAAAAGTGGCTTTATTGCACCGCCGCACATTCTATCGGTAAGTGGGATGAATTCGTTAAAGTATTCCTTAAGAAATTCTACCCTCATCACAAGACCGTCAGTATTCGGAGCGAGATTAACCAGTTTGCCCAACATCCTAACGAACCCTTTTGGAATTGCTTTGAACGGTTTAAAGATCGTCTTGTCCAATGCCTTCGTCACGGAATCGATAGATAGCAATTTTGCCGCATTGTGTATGAGGGTGTTAATCCAGCAACAAAACAAATGCTAGAAACCACTTGTTAATGTCATTTCATGTCAAAAGACGATGGCAAAGCATGGAAATTTTTGGAATATCTCGCCGAATAAACATTACAATGGGAGAGCACTAGACCAACATCATCTTCTTCTAGGGCAGGTATCCATCATCTCGATGTTTCCATCGCAGTGAGAGCCGAAATGGCCGTGATGCAAAAGAAACTTGAAGCTATGGAAAGCAAATTCTCTTCAGCCTCCCTATATCAAGTTACGCTCCCCAAAACCGTGCGTGGTTTCTGTTTTGACCCATCACATTTGACGGAAGAATATCCTTTGAATCCTCCATCTCAAGGTTAAGAATAAACCAATGCTGCTTTTCAGCAACAACCTAGAAATGATCCTTATTCATCCACATATAATCAGGGATGGAAGAATCATCCTATTTTTTCTTGGAACCAAAACCAATCTCAAAATCAAAATCAGTTTCCGAGCCAAAATAACTATCAAAGGCTTTCTCCACAACAACAACAGCCACAACAACAAATTCAGCAGCCCTTTCAACCGCAATCTTTTCAAAATCCGGCCAATAACCTTGCCCCTTATAATAATATTCCAACGGCCGGTACCGATAAAATCTCTGCACTCGAACGAATCTTAGAAACGTTTATTAAACAATCCACACAAAAGACGGCTAATTTAACATCATCTATCCAAACGCTGATATAACAAACTGCTTCCCACGGTAAAAGCATAAAATCGATAGAAGCACAAGTTGCACAGTTAAATGCCGTAATGAGTGAGAGAGAGAAAGGGAAACTTCTATCTCAACCTCTATCAAATCCTGACCACTCACAAAGCATAAATCTCATCCTTCACCACAAAATCATAATGTGAGTGCCGTAACCACGTTGAGATCGGGGAGAGAGCTGAATAACCAAGTTGATGAACAAGTTGAAGTTGATAATATTGATGATACTATTACTTCTACTCCTACTCCTACTTCGTCTGATCCAACATATTCTTCCGAGCCTATTCTCCGTTTTCCATTAGACTCGAATCCTTAGTCCACTTCCTTGAAAGAATTACCATCTACGACCATCCCAAATCTAATTTTGGAATCCATTACATCCCTATAAACTTATCCACAAAAGTTAGACCCAACCTTTGTTAATAAAGCTCTTTTTCCAAACCGGTTGAGGCCCAACAGACCAAATCCACACATGGAGAAGATTGTGGAAATTTTTAAGTAAGTTAACATAAATATTTTTCTCTTAGATGCTATCCAACAAGTTCTATCCTATGCGAAAATTCTAAAGGACTTATGCACCAGGAAAAGGAAAATTCAAAATCATCCAAGTGATCACATAATCATCTATTCATCTACCTCCATAAAGAGAGAGATCTAGTGCAAACTAGGATTATGTTAATCTACTTTCTAAGGAGAAAAGTTGTAATGCAATAGTTGATTAATAAATGTAGTTTTTGTTTTAATTCTTTTTGCATTTATTTTTTCGCATTTACTTTACACATTAATTTTATGCATTACTTTTCTGCATCTTAATTATGGTTTCATTCATCTTCAACCTCTCTTCTAAATCACTATTAACCATGAGCAAGTAATTCCTTACTTGCTAGGGTTTGTAGGATAGGGTAGAATAATGGATGAAAAACATTTTAACTTCTTTTATACATTTTAATGTTTATAAAATTTAGCAAAATAAATGTTAATTTTCTTATCGGGCACACTATCAATTTATTGATAGTCACGACCACGATTTGAGTTTGGTTAAACACTTGTTTTTTTAAGGGTTTGACATGCATAGAGATCAATGGACGGACAAGGGTCAGTAGTGGGAAACCCTAATTCCCTCGAAGAACCATAATCCACATTCATCGCTATCGCTATAGTTTTAAACTATTAGAAGATAAAAAAGTCATTTTTAAATATTCATCCATTAACTACCAAGTCCCATGAACCCTACAAGCCTTTTTATTATAAATTTTATATCCGTATAAAAATAGAATGACAACAAATCATCTTATCTTTTTTCAACCCGTCTAAAGGAAGAAAAGAGTTCACGTTTCCCTGCGGATGACCCGTACTCATCGCGGCCAGCTAGTTGCGACACCGTTTTGATTGCGGTTATTTACAAAATACTTTTCACACGATTAATCAGCGCCTCACATGCTTCCCACGTGGGCGCTCAAAAAAGAAGGCCAGCACCTTACGTGAAAGACACGTGAGTGCTGAATAAAAGTGTTTAGCACTCCATATACAGCCAAAACTGTTGAGTGCTTAGCATTGATTAGGCAGTGCCCAGCGCCTCACGTGAAAAATACGTAGGTGCCCAACAAAATTAAATAAGACAGCGCCGCACATGCTCCTCACGTGGACGCCATGTAAAAGTGCTTAGCACTATATATATATTCAGTCAAAGGAATTGAGTGCTTAGCACTGATTGGACAACGCACATAACTGAAGGCTTTACATGATACCCATGTGATCGCCAGAACTCCAAACAAGCGCTTAGCACTTTTGCATGAAGAGGGGCTGAACAAACAGAACCCAAATAAATACTTAGCACTTTTGAACCAAAAAAAAAAGACTGGGCAGACCAAGCCCAAATTGGATAAGTCTTTGAAAAGTTCTTTCTTGCAGCTGAGCCCAAATGCTCTGTTGTTGGATCTTAAATAAAAATTATTCTTAAAATGTTACTAAGTTAATCTTAGTCTCAAATAAGACTAATGTATCTTTAGTTAAAAATAAATTGAGCCCAAATGCTCACATATTTAAGTTGATCTTAATCTCAAACTATATTAACGGTCCTTAAATAAAACAAAACTTTTTTGAACTAAAGGAATATATATAACCTAAGTTCAAAACCTAAACGTAAATCTAAAATATACAGATTTAGACTGATACGTGCCCTACGGGCGACGACATAAATTATTCTTCGTATACAATCCACGGGCAACCCAAAGTAAAACACAACACGACATAAAGTGAACTTCCGGAGCAGGAGAAAGTGGTTATCGCAACGTGATAATGTAATTAACTGTAAGGGCTTGCGCCTACAGGTAAAAGCGTCCCCACAATCAAAAACCCCTCACAAATGAGGGGAAATCTGACGAAATCTTCTACAACAGTCGTATCTATCCAAACCTTCGATATACGGTGTCATAAATCAACTTGGTATTTTCGGAGAGGTGGATCGATATGTCTAAATAGCATCTGCCCCTAAATTCAAGCTAGACGTCCCAACGTCTCAGTCCGGTCTTTCGGCGGCGAACATACAGTTTACGTTATTTAAACAATTTATTTTGTAAGTAAATATTTTACAAGATTATAGTATTCTAAGTTAACTTCGTAAGAAACTAAATAACACGTGCTAATTATTTTTCTATGATTTATAATGAATTTTATAAGGTAAGGTGTACAGTAAATTCCAGATTTGTCGTATCCGCTTGGCGACGACGTTTCATGTGTAAACTATAATATTTTCAAACTATATTTTGCGTAACGTTATAAAATACAGAATATAAACTAATTAATGATATACGGATTATATAGATATAAACGGTATAATGACAATAATAAGAAATATTACGATGATATATATATTTATAGATATAATTATAGTATATAGCAAGTTGTAAACTTGCATACACCGTATATTATAAAACCGATTAACGTTAAATAACTACAGTGTATAAATTATATAGATATAGTTGTATGATAATAATAATAATAATAATAATAATACGATAACATATAAGTAAATTGCGTAAATCATAACATGTAGCAAGTTGTAAACTTGTCTTGAAACAAACGCGATGAACGGAAGCAACACGACGCTATACAAATCAACACCAAGTTTTAATGGCTCGGTTAAGATTTTAGGATGCGGCTGGAATTGCGTCGGCAAGAATGAACGTGGGCTTGAAAAACGAAGAAGGAAAATATATAAATTGATGAGGGAGAGATTCAATTAGAGGAGAGAGAGAAAGAGATATGTTATGTGGAGAGAGAGAGAGAAGATGAGGCAGAGAGAGAGAGAGAGAGAGAAAGTTTTCTGTTTTATAAAATGTAAAATATATAATGGTATATATATAGTATAGTTTATATTAGGTTATAAATATATATTATAGTTTAATACTACTAAAGATAATATCAAACCACACTCCATCTCCACCAAAATCTCACAAAAATATACTTTGGAAAAATAATACATATACATAACCTTTTTAACCATAAAGCAAGAATATTATTTAAATATCCCATACCCCTTATTTAAGATTTTAAAAGGATTTAAATATATTTGAATCTAAGAAATATTTGGTCTCCAGATTCTATTAGATTTAAGCGTAATAGATAGATGTCTAAATAAAACATGGGATGCTTAACCATATGATGACAGTTAACAAACATAAATTATCCTTAACGTGTGGTACCAGAAGATATAAGTATATGATTTAGATATTACACACACATATATACTATACTAGATTCATATGGATTTAGTTTACAGATAAATATTAATAAAATATATCCATAATGGGTTTCACACATGCGGGTCAGATAACCATTTCTACTTTTCAAATCAATCGCAATCCAAATAAATAAGTAAAAAATATAAAGCAAGATTTAAAATACCGATTAGTGTCGTATGAACGTGCTAGGGTGTTACAGTGGCTGAGATTACTTACCAAATCTATGGAGTGGCTAATGGACTGTCGAATCCAATTGAATTCTTAAGTTCTACTAAATTTTCAGTAACCGTTTGTGGTTCTGAAATCACTTCCAGTTCTACCATACTCCCATTAATGTTTTCTGAAAAGAATTCATTTTACTAAAAATGTGGCGAGTCAAGAACAATATAAGTATTGATCCTACAAATGGTAGAGTGTTAACCCTCGTCAAAGCCTGGGATAACCCACAAACTGCTATTACTGAAACATGGCTTGAGTTTATCTGGATTCTGCTTTTAAATGTGGCCGCAGCTACATGCAGAGTGTACTGGGCTTATTTCATATTAATTTCCGCAAAGCGCGCCTGGTACCGCTCAGGGTTTTGCAGGGCATGAATGAGGACATCTCTGAGCTCCTTAGATATGACCAGAGCATCATAGATGCTTAAGAGAGATGGAAGCTTCCGGAGATGAGCCAAGATATTATAGTCCACTGGGGAAGGATTCGAGCCAGCTCTCCGCCATCTTCTTCATTAGCGACTTATTTTTCCTTCCCTTTTGAGGTGTTGTCTTGATTTGGCGGTAGAGCCTTGCCGCTTCTGAGCTGGATTTGGTTGGCCTTTGTACCAAGATTCTCGTCCTCTTCAGGAAAACAGAGCTCTTCCTCAGAGTCTCTGCCAAGGTGGATGGCGTAGTAGGTCACAATAGGGACCCCACCATCAGAATCTTCTTCTATCTTTTTCAGAATTTCAGCTGCTTCTATAGGGAAGAACTCCTTCAACTGAATTAGAGCCCTTTCGTTTTGCTCGTAATCTTCAATGGAATCGATTTACTTTTGAATGATCGATTTCCTCGCAGTCTCCTTTTCGCGTTGAGCTGCATTTTTCCTTTTTTTTTTCTTTTTAAGCTCTTTGGATTTTAAGCTTGATCGAGCCGAATTGGTAGCTAGAACGGTAGGCTCCTTCTGCCCCCCATTCAGTTTTGGGCTCCTTCTGAAGTAGTTTTAACATTTTCTTCGTCTTCTTAGATATATGCATGCTCCATAGAAGCTACGACAAGTTGGGTTCATTTTTCGGGGTAGTGGATTCAACTGTTTGCTCCCAGAAAGTTTCATCTTCTGTTTGTATAAAATTGGTGGTTGCAACCTGATTGTTCACCAACACGCTTTTAGACAGTTCGATCTCTCCGGTCTTATAATGCTTTTCAACCCAGTTTTTAAAAATATAGCAATTTTCGATCACATGGCTCACTACTCGGTGGTATAGGCAATACAAAGTGTTGTCGGTCATCTTTGCTTCATGAGGCCTCTTCGGCTTGGGCAATTATAGACCGTTGTTCAAAACATCTTTGAATATCTTGTGGACTTTGTCTCTCCTGAAAGAGTATACCTTGTTCTTTTTCTCCTCCAGGGAAGTCCCTTCTCCTCCCAGCACTGGCTTTCGAGACCAGTTTGTTTTGTATTCGGTTGCCTTTTGCTTGTCTTCATTGTCAGACACATTGAAGACATTGGTATTACTAGAATTCCCGCTTCTACAGTTGTCATCTCTTTTACTCTTCCAAGTCTTGTCACTCTGAGAGTCCGAGGTAGACTTTTGCTTCGAGCATTCCAACATTTATACTTTCTTGGTCAGCTCCTGAGGCGTTTTGAGTCCCCCAGTACATAGGAATGGGATCATCCAATTGCTGAGGTTCTCGATGAGGAGGCTAACGGATTGGTCCTGCTCCAACGGCGGCTCGCACTTGACAGTGAGATTGCGTCATCGGGCGATAAAGTCCGTATTGCTTTCATTCTTTCCCGGCTTGGTTCTCACAAGGTCAGCAATGAAAATTTTGTCACTGACACTCATAAATCTTTGCCAAAACAAAGACTTTATCTGGGCTAAAGTAGTGATAGAACCGTCCGGTATGCTCGCATACTGGTCGAAAACGACACCAGTTAGGCTGTTGACGAACTGACGGAGGAGGAGCGCATCATTGCTCCATGTATTTCCGCATGATGCTTTAAAATGAGCAGTATGTTGATTCGCATTTCTTGTCCTGTTGAATCTTCCGAACTTAGGGATGACATAACCACTAGGGAACTCGATCAGGTCGTACTGTGCGGGATACGACCGTCCACTACTGCCAATATCCTTTTGCATCTTAAATTCGGTCACCAATGTTTTAACTTTGCTAGTGACCAAGTCCATTATCAGATCTTGTGTTAACGGAATGGTGCCATCTAACTCCAAGGGATCCCAAGAAGTGGAATGTGGTCGGCTTTCGCATGGCTCGCCTATACTCGGACCTAAAAGGACATGCATTGGTTGCTTCGGGTCATTATCACCCGGCTCATGAGTGGAAACTTGAGCTTGATTGAAGGGCGTCCGGGAAATTTGAGCCGTGAGCTGCATCACGACATTCATCAAGTAGTCGATTTTGGAGTAAAGCTTGGCCATCCTTTACCTTTGCTCCTAAGCTATTTTCGGAGCTCTTGAAGCAGCTCTTGCTCTGCTGTCTTAGGACGGAAAGTCAGCTCTTCCTCTTTTTCCGAGTTTGACTTCGCATGGACTGAGGGGTTTTTCCGCCTATCGGCCTCATCAAGAGGGCTTTCATCGTCATGCGGAGGCGGCTGATCTTGGGAAGTGGCAACCACATTCAATACGGGTTAGGCTTGGGATGTGGCATCCCTATCCTTGCTTTTGCTGTGTAGGTTGTCACTAGGACGCGTGCCCGCCATGTAGACCGTGTAGACAACATATCCGGTCATCTTTTCATCATTAGCAGCTGATTTCGTGGACCGCTGTCGTGGACCTTCTGTTTCGATAATGGACAATCGATTGAAGACAGCTGTCCTCACTGGATTCTTGAGTGGTGCTGGTACTTCTTTTCTGGCTTTGCCCCTCTGCTTTCGCACGACACGAAATGCTTGGTAGACTTCTGAAGGGAGAGTGCCATGCCTTTTGTGCTCAGGCTTGGACACTTCCCTTCGTAGCATAATTCGAAATGCGGCCTTCCTAATCTTGGCAGACATCATATTCTTCTAGACCCACTTTAAGGGTTCAAACGAATTACGAATTTTCATGGATGACACGGCTGTGGTCGCAGGGCAATCCTGTTCTCGGAACCTCACAAAATTCAACTTAGCTGGAGCCCTGGCCCTCTTGTTGGCTCTATATCTGAGCCGCTTCTGTCTCAACTTTTCTGTTTTGAGTACTTGTCAGGCTTCAACTTTTTGGTAAGCCGCTGTAAATAGGATGATGGAGAGATTTAAAGATATGCCTGATCGTGTATTTGTCAGAAGTGTCACCTGACCATGTCCGCGCGTTTGATGATGCCTTTTGTTCTGGCAGTCTTTCCCCCAGCTGGAGTACCAGAGAATCGATCGGACACCGTCTTACGTTTGGGTTGTGGTGCCTTGGCAATCACAACATTCGGCTTCCTACCCTTTGAGGTCGGTTTAGCCACTTGGTTTGCCGAGGACTCTACCAGATGAGCGCTTCTGGGAAGGTAGATGATGACAGAACCAAATTGACGGGCGGTTCCTCCCACTGCCGACTGAGACATGTGGGGAGAATCACGCGGGCGTTTGTCTTGACCACGTAGGTAACCGAAGTTACGTCAGAAGCTGAATTCATCTTGGAAGTCAATGTCGTTAAAAGTTGATGGCCGCATGAAAAAGCATTATTTCAGTACAAACATCGGTATATATGTTAAACGTGTTCGCATGAACGCTTGACCCGAGATATAGGAAGACAGAAAGGTCCCACCGGGCGTGCCAGAATCTGTAGAGTGTTTTTCGTCACCCTGTTGAGATAGGAATGCGCGTCGCTTGTCAGGAGTATTACAGATCCTCCTGCCTTGGGGTAGGCTGGGGTTTAATGATTGTAGAGATCCGAATCTTCGGCAGTCGCGGACAAAGTTGCAGTTAATTACCCTTCGCTTTTGGATCGAGGGAATCTCCGATTAACAAGTTAAACAGATCATGCAAACTCAATATGCAATATGTGTGTGTTGTGTTTGGTAATAAGTGTTGGGGTAAAAATTTACACCCCGGTTGACCGAGTCAAAGTCAAGGTCAACCCCCAAACTAGGTGGGCCCAAGCCCAGGACAAGCGGGCCCATGCCCAAGTCGAGCCCGCGGCCAGCCTCCCCATGCCAACAACGAAATCATGTCATAAATAATTTTTATGTAATTGTTTATGCTTGAATGTAAACAAAATGGGCATAAAGCCAATATTTTGTAAGCCCATGGCTTATGTGCAAAAATAAAATGGCACATGAGCCATGGGATAGGCAAAAAGCCATTTTGAAGGGCTATATGTAAATATGTAAGTCTATAAAAGGCAACATGATGATGAATAAAGCAACACTTTTCATTCTCTCAAAAAAAACTAGGGTTTGTGCCTCCACTCTCTCTTTCTCAAGTTCTTCCTCTTCCTTTTTATTTTCCAAATAAATCAAGAGCTTAGCTCTCTTTTTTTTTAAAAAAAAAGCTAAATAAAGTTTTATCATAAACCCATCTCCCAAAACTCCATCAAGAGAAGAAAAATGGTCTCTTTTTTTATCATCCAACATCTAGATCTTGGAGTTTCAAGAGAACCCATTTTGGGTTTCTTCTCAAAGGAGAAAGGAGAAAATCTTTTGGAGTTCAACTCCACAAATAAAATTCTTTTGGAGTTCAACTCCACAAATAAAATTCTTTTGGAGTTTAACTCCACTGCAGAAATTCTTTTGGAGTTTAACTCCACAGTAAAAATCTTTTTTTTGGGGAGTTTAACTCTACATTATAATTTTTTTAGCCATATAAAAATCTTTTGGAGTTGAACTCCATGTTAAAAAAAAAATAAAAAAATAAAAAATAAAAGGTGTTCAAATGCTAAGCATGTGACGGGGTCACATGCTAAAGCAGTCCCATCACATGTTTAACATGTGACGTGGGTCACATGCTGAGTATGTGACGGCCTTCTCACATGCTGAGCATGTGACGGGTCACATGCTGAGCATGTGACGCCTCCTTAGCATGTGAGGGGTCACATGCTAGCATGTGACCCCCCTCACATGAGGGGTCACATGCTAACATGTGACCCTCCATGTCACATGCTAACATGTGACCCCCCTCATATGAGGGGTCACATGCTAACATGTGACACCACTTTTTTAAAAAAAAAACAAAATTCAATTTTCTTCTTTTCTTCTTTCTTCCTCCTTTTTTTTATTTAAAATAAAAATAAATAAATATTAAATAAATAAAAATAAATTATAAATAATATTTAAAAATTAAAAAAAAAACATAATTATTTTCTTTTCTTTATTTATTCCCTTTTTTTTATTTAAAAAATATTAAATAAATATTAAATAAATAAAATAAAATTATAAATAATATTTTAAAAATAAAAATAATAATAAATTTAAAAAAAAAATTCTCCAAATATTTATTTACTTATTTTTTTATATATAGAATATATATATATATATATCTTTTTTACAAGTGGAACAAAACAAAAAAAATACACACGCACCAACACGCTGCATATTGAGTTCGCATAACCAGTTTAACCCGTCAATCGGAGGTTCTTTCGCTCCAAATGCGAGAGGTAATTAACGGCAGCTTAGTTCGCGGTTGCCAGAGATTCGGATCTCCACAATCAATAAACCCCAGCCTATCCTAGGCAGGGGGAATCTGTACTGTGCCCGACCAGCGCGCGCGTATTCCCATCTCAATGGGGTGACGAAAAACACCCTACAGATTCTGGCACACCCGGTGGGATTTATCTCTCCTCCCATATTTCGGGTTAAACGTTCATGCGAACTCAATAAATATGCATACCTATATTTATACTAAAATAATGCTCTTTCATGCAGGTTTTCAAGCAATCGCCTTTCAACAATGTCTCCAATGATGAACTCAGCTCCCATCTCTTACACGATGAAGATGGACTCTAGGACGGTCCTCCCGGCCTGTCTTGGGCGACAGTGGGAAGAGCCGCTGCTACCGTTCGGCTCTATTCTGTTCGTGCCCGCTAACGCCATTCCCGCTCCTCAAGCTCCAGCAACAGACAGACCGTTCTCGAAAGGAAAGAGACCAAATATGGTGATCTCGAGGGCGCCCCAACCCAAACGCAAGTCGGTGTCTGAACGACTTTCGGGCCAAGGCCATCAACACCAACAAAGCTACAACGCGTCTTGAGCAATCTCCAGCAGCGCCTCCGACAACTGCTCGATTGGGTGTCTTCTCAAGCCTCCCCACCACTCAGCCTATGGCGGCTTCCCGAAGAGCAGAAGCCTGCCAGACGCTCAAGGCAGAGAAGCTGAGGCAGAAGCGGCTCAGATATAGAGCCAACAAAAGGGCTAGGGCTCTGGCCATGTTAAAATTTATGAATTTCCAAAGCCCGGACCGCTCCGCGAAACCAGCTGCTAGTGATGAAAGAATGGCTGAGTGTGTTATCCACACTGTCTACATGGCCAGACATGAAGAAACGAACCCTCCTCTTCTTCACAGCCATGGTGATGATATGGTTGACGCTACCCAGCATCGGCTCGATCTAAATGATGAAGAGCCCGCTCAGGCCGATAAGCCAGAGGAGCCCATGGTTCCTACGGAATTGAGCTCAGGCAATAAAGATTACCCGGTTGTTGTTCATACCAGAATATTGCATTCTATACCAACCATTCTTACGCTCGTTTGTTTATAGGCAGGTGCTTTTTATCAGTGTTTGCTACATAATTGCAGAATACTAGTCTCAGCTCTAAACAGTGAATATCATGGAAAAGTACGACAAATTCTGGATTACTGCCAACAACAGATAAAACACGGGTCTCCGCTCTCTATCCGTGTGTTACCACATACCAGTTTAAGGGACAAAATGGCAAATCGATTGTCATTTTCATGCACAAAGCTCAATGTCAACACAAGATCCAAGAAATCTACGCGGAGCTCGAGGAAATCATGGCAAAAGATCCACATCACATCACCTTTTGTTCTACTAAAATTCTGGAATAATTGTGAAGAGTTTCTGAGAAAAGTACTATACCACACTGAAGAGGACTGCAAACCATGGGATACGACAAAATATTAATGCCCAACTCCTCTAAATGGCCGCGTTTCCGCGGCATAAGCATGCTTAGGCCGCGGAAACGCGGCCGTGCAGGCTCTTCAGAGGGTGATTTTTCATGGGCTGTTTAGTAACTTCATATTGAGGCAGATTCTTACCCTAGGTTTCCAGTTCCCCTCTTATAAATACCCCAGATCTGAGCCAAGCCAAGGTGTTCATTCTCATGCCCTCTTTTTGTTAGTTTTAGTTTTCTTCTTCTTCTTCTTCTTCATTCTTCCTCCATGGAAATGTAGTGAGAGCATTGAGTGGATGTGAATGAAGATGAGGGTTTTTGTATCATTCTTATTTGTTTAGCTTCCCCTTGAGATTTTTGCTTCCTCTTGATCTTTCAACCTCTTCATTGAGCTTGAAAGGTTAAGGGTTAGTTATTGATCTCAAGGGTTGTATTTTCTTATGGAATTAGTGCTTCATTTCACATGCGTTCTTTACCCTTCTCTTGATCTTGCAACCTCTTGATTGAGCTTGCAAGTTTAAGGATTGGCTATTGATCCCATACTTGTCTTGGGTTCTAGTTTCTAGTTTTCTATCTCGCTTTTTCTTTCTTGCTTTTTATTACCTTGCTTTACTTTCTTGCACTTTAAATTCCATGCCGTTACTTACTTGTAATCTTTTCTTTTCTTTGTTCTTTTTGTTCTCTCTTTTTGGTTCTTTTTGTGAATGATTGTAATTATCGTTGTTAAGAATAAATACGGTATTGTAAGTTAATGTTTCTTTGCTCATTTCCTTTTCCCGTTATTTTCCATTGAACTCCGCCCAAATGTTACGCAAGCGCTCCGTTAGGCACCCTACCCTACCAAGGTAACGGTGATTCCTAACCGCGACCGGTTGCGTTCGGTTTGGCCGGAGGCGAAAGCAAGAGACAAGAACGGAAGGACAAGGGTAAATAAGCCGGATTCCACGAATACCGCGCTTAAATCCCCTAATCCACGTTGTTGCCGATTGCTCTAGCTTCAATTGGTCAAGACTCGGCTCAAAGGTTTTGAGTACGGATTTCTTTAGCTTACATTATCGTATCTTTTCTTAACAACTTTATACTTGCATATAACACATAGGTTAGAATCGAACAAACATATACACATTCTTTATTGACTCGTCTAAAACAAGAACGGAAATACAACCATCTCCCTGTGGATCGACCCGTGCTCAACCGGCTAGCTACAAAGCGACACCGTCCTGATCGCGGTTATACTTTAGAACTTTGAAAATCCGACACGCCAAAAGCGTGCGATCAAATGGCGTCGTTGCCGGGGAGACAGTAGCGTATTTTCTTTCTTGTCATTCGGGTTAATATTCTTTTGTATATATTTATAAATAAAAGAAAAAAATCTTTTTGTTATTTTTGATCATTTTTGTGGGCAAGAGTGCAGATTTTTGCAGATTTGCAAACTGCGATTGTGGGGAGCAAAGTGTACGTTCAAGGCTAAGGTGTTTGCAAGGTACAGTGCCAAAGATCCGGGTAGTTTGACCCGCGCAAGAGAAATTTTCAAACTTACCGGATTTGATTCAACGGGGGTTTCCTAACCCAAAAACTTAATGGTACATACTTTACTAACACCTTCTTCTCAAATCCGACGCATCCAATATACTATTCTTTGCAGGATTCTTTGCAAGTTCGCTAGCAAACGCTAAAAATTGACTAACCCGTATTTGTTGCAGTGCCGTGCTTAAAATAAAAAAAACGATTGTTTGATTCTTTATAGAATTTTTATTGAATTGTGCATTGCATACATTAATACGGATTTAAGGGCATGCGAACCCCATAACATATGGTAAAGGATTTCATCACCTTTTTCCGTGGCCCACAAATCACGAACTTGAGCATAACGTTTACCCGCACAAAATTTAAAAGAAACTAGACTTTAAGCCTTAAGGACTTCGCGCTCATTAGGAGAAGTTAACCGTGTTTAGAATCTTGCTTAACGGTATATTGTTTACGGGGTGTCTAGGAAAGTGTTAACGGCGAAACCGCCAAAAGAGAAAGGGTTATTTAATTAAGGAACTTCGCGAAAGCGTTGGAAAACCTCCCCTTATCTCTGCACTTACCTGGCCTCGTGATCAGTGTATCTTGAGCCCGTTTCTCGACACAGTTTTACTTCGACAATCAAGTTCTGGAGCAGGTCTAGTTGACCTAGGTGAACCCTAGAACGATTAGGTGTGGTATTTTTGTGTCGTGATTGTTTTTTTCCAGATTTTTTTTGTATATTTCATTCTTTTGTTAATATCTAACTAAAAAAAAAAAATCACATTCTTTTTCCCCTCCTTTTCTCTGCCTTTCTTTCTTTCTCTTTTCATATCATGGGTACCCCACCTCGCAAAACTCTTGCCGAACTTTGGTACCCACAACAAGACATAACTTCTTACGGTTCTTGCTTTGGCCGAACTTCGAACGATCCATCCATGCCAAAAATTTCATTGAGAGATCGGATAGACGCGTCTAGGACAAACAATTTGACTCTGCAATCCACTTCGTATCGACCATTTCAAACATTCACCCCTTCTTACGTTGATACCCCTTCTTCGAGTCATGTTGCAACTCCAAGACCTATGTCTATTGCCGAACGTATTGAACAATCTCGTAGCCGATCTTTCACTCCCGTCACCACTTCAAATTCTTGGGATCAACAAATTCATTCACTTTCTTATCCAAATGTTGATCCTACCCCTGTCCAACCATTCAATTCCTACCAGTCCTATCCAACTTTTGCACCTTCCCTAGACATTGCTTCTACACAGCCGTTTGGGAATTTTTAGTATCCATACAACTTTGAATCTTTTACTGAAACCCCTTCACAACCTATGTCTAGTCTGGAGCAGTCGTTGGAAGATTTTAGGGTAGCGTCGTACCAACAGATGATGGATTTGAATGCATCCATGGCCGCCCTCATACAACCTAGTGACCCGGTAGCTATTTTTCAGCTAGCTCCAAATTTTTCAATGTATGAAGAGGCGGTAGGACAGGCTGAGAATTTGAGTGGAGAGAGTGAGATGTACCCCTTTCCGAATCAAGCCTACCCGTTTCAATTTGCATCCCACAACTCCGGTTTTGAATGTCTATCTAGTGTTCCAAACGATTCATTAATTAAAGATAGAACAGATAATGAGTTGTGTGACTTTGTAGTGTTTGATTTGCCCGATTGTGCAGGGACCTTGCCAAGTGAAACCACACCCAATCCTTTTAACCTCTACACCTCCACTCTAGAACCTGAATTGATTGATATCCATGCTTTTGTTGAGGTGTCTGAGAATATAGATTTTCACTTGATTGAGGATATTGACGCTGGGAATATTTTGGATGATGAACCCGCAGATTTGGCTGAGTTTTCCTCTCCAATTCATCATCCCGAGTCATTAACTGTTTTTCCCGAACCCCATATGCGTCTGGATATTGATGAAATATGCATGGATGAGCTTAACTTTGAGGAGAATTTTGAGGATATTTTTGAGGATGAAACAGTTCTAGATGATGAGTCGGATTTTCCAATTCATCCTGTCCCTTTCATTGACTGTGTACACCCTCCCGAACCCTTAACAGATACCCTTCCTCGATCACTTCCTTCCATCCTTTCCATCGTTCCGACCTTGCAAGAACCCGTCTCACTTTCATTTCATATATCTGGTTTACCAAGTTCGGCGTACCCATGGTTTCTTACGAATCTCGAGGGATTTGACCCCATTACTCGACGGGTTAATAGATTAGCACAATCGCTTTTTACACATCGGTCATCACAAATTGTGCTAATTTATTTACTCCATTTTCACCCTCAAGTTCGTACTCCATTTCTTGTTCCCTGCCGCCATTTTTCTTCTCATATACCGAGACCGTATACCACTTCTATCTCCATACGGTCTCGCGTATTCTCCTTCTCTTTTCTCTACGCCTTCTTTCACCAACCACTGCTTTATCACGATAAGATCTTTGAATGGTTGGTGCTTACTTTTGGCCTGTGTAAGGCCTTGTATAGCTTGATACTGTTCTTTCCCCCCTAATCCTGAATTTCAAAGCTTAACAGTGGAAACACTGTTTTACTTAAGTTTGGGGGGGACTCATTTTTTGTATATATTTTTTGTTTTCCTTTTTGTTTTGTATATAATTTGTTTCTAGGGAGCGCCAACAATTTTGACCCTCTTGGTATAGCCTGACAGTGAGGGCACTGTCAAGTTTAAGTTTGGGGGTGTGCTCGATAAGCTTTCTTCCTTCGCATTCATTTGTATATTTTGCATTTGCATACCTTAATTAAAAACCAACAAAAATTGAAAATTTTCCAAAAAAATATAAAAATTTTGTCGTCAAGTTAGCTAATAGGGTAACTTAGATCTTTATTCCGAAAGTTTAGTTGATATGATAGAAATAACTAAATTCTAGGCTTAGGAATTGAAAACCCTAAAAATAACCCTCATTCTGTCTAACTTTGGTAAGTATACGTCCTTACAGTTTTTTTTAGAAATAGGTAATCTTGAGTTCAGTTCTTGAGTTAAGTCAAGATGAAGGGAAAGTATTGAAGATTTACTGGAGGATAAGTCTGAAAAATAGTTTCTTTTCTTGAGTTCAAATTTAGAAAGTATATACCCTACAAACTGCACTTACACGCACCTTGAAACTTGGGATAGTAGAGGATACCTAGAAATACTCTTGCCTGAAAGCCTAATATGAAAGAAAAAACGGTATTTAAAGCTAAACACCAAAAGAGCATATTGAAAAATATATCCGGTCTTGAAAAAGAAAAAGAAAAAGAAAAAAGAAAAAGAAAAAATAGAATAAAGTCAAGACCTGGAAACTGCTATTTACGTTTTAAAGTTCACACATTCAGTAATCGGTCGTTAGTGCCTCAAGAAGCATTAATAGTCGCATGAAAGATGTGTGAGCAAATCCGTCCATCCTTAATGAAAAGAAGTAGTATTAGGTATTAGGGCGAGGGTATTATAGCTTGAATTGAATTCTTGAGTGTAGGGGTGCAAATATACACACACGTAGGGGTATACAATCGATATTTGGATAAGAGATAGAAATAAAGAATAAGACTTATGTTTTCTGTAAAGTTGATAAAAATCCCTGATTTAAGACCGCACTTGAAGAAGGAAAACTCAGGAAATACCAATATCTTTCTAAACTTTTTTGGAACATATAGGATCTAAAGTTAAACAGATAGGAGGTGTGAAACATAAGGGTTAGATATTTCTAACTTAGGATGATAGAATTTCTAACGTAAATACTAAAACTGTAGGAATAGAATCGATGTTAACTTATGACACTAGCTTGACGGGATTTTGTGGGTAGTATCCGCTGAAAACCCTCAGGAGACAACACTCCTCCTACTAGGGACACCTAGAGGTTTAACGGCTTGTTGCACGTGCTCAGTGCAATCGCGTTCCCTGCGAAAGTGCGGTTAGGATTTTATTTTTGTGAATAATTGGTTTTGCTCGGGACGAGCAAAAGTTAAGTTTGGGGGTATTTGTTCATACCAGAATATTGCATTCTATACCGTCCATTCTTACGCTCGTTTGTTTATAGGCAGGTGCTTTTTATCAGTGTTTGCTACATAATTGCAGGATACTAGTCTCAGCTCTAAACAGTGAATATCATGGAAAAGTACGACAAATTCTGGATTACTGCCAACAACAGATAAAACACGGGTCTCCGCTCTCTATCCGTGTGTTGCCACATACCAGTTTAAGGGACAAAATGGCAAATCGATTGTCATTTTCATGCACAAAGCTCAATGTCAACACAAGATCCAAGAAATCTACGCGGAGCTCGAGAAAATCATGGCAAAAGATCCACATCACATCACCTTTTGTTCTACTAAAATTCTGGAATAATTGTGAAGAGTTTCTGAGAAAAGTACTATACCACACTGAAGAGGACTGCAAATCATGGGATACGATAAAATATTAATGCCCAACTCCTCTAAATGGCCGCGTTTCCGCGGCATAAGCATGCTTAGGCCGCGGAAACGCGGCCGTACATGCTCTTCAGAGGGTGATTTTTCATGGGCCGTTTAGTAACTTCATATTGAGGCAGATTCTTACCCTAGGTTTCCAGTTCCCCTCTTATAAATACCCCAGATCTGAGCCAAGACAAGGTGTTCATTCTCATGCCCTCTTTTTGTTAGTTTTAGTTTTCTTCTTCTTCTTCTTCTTCATTCTTCCTCCATGGAAATGTAGTGAGAGCATTGAGTGGATGTGAATGAAGATGAGGGTTTTTGTATCATTCTTATTTGTTTAGCTTCCCCTTGAGATTTTAGCTTCCTCTTGATCTTTCAACCTCTTCATTGAGCTTGAAAGGTTAAGGGTTAGTTATTGATCTCAAGGGTTGTATTTTCTTATGGAATTAGTGCTTCATTTCACATGCGTTCTTTACCCTTCTCTTGATCTTGCAACCTCTTGATTGAGCTTGCAAGTTTAAGGGTTGGCTATTAATCCCATACTTGTCTTGAGTTCTAGTTTCTAGTTTTCTATCTCGCTTTTTCTTTCTTGCTTTTTATTACCTTGCTTTACTTTCTTGCACTTTAAATTCCATGCCGTTACTTACTTGTAATCTTTTCTTTTCTTTGTTCTTTTTGTTTTCTCTTTTTGGTTCTTTTTGTGAATGATTGTAATTATCATTGTTAAGAATAAATACGGTATTGTAAGTTAATGTTTCTTTGCTCATTTCCTTTTCCCGTTATTTTCCATTGAACTCCGCCGAAACATTACGCAAGCGCTCCGTCAGGCACCCTACCCTACCAAGGTAACGGTGATTCCTAACCGCGACCGGTTGCGTTCGGTTTGGCCGGAGGCGAAAGCAAGAGACAAGAACGGAAGGACAAGGGTAAATAAGCCGGATTCCACGAATACCGCGCTTAAATCCCCTAATCCACGTTGTTGCCGATTGCTCTAGCTTCAATTGGTCAAGACTCGGCTCAAAGGTTTTGAGTACGGATTTCTTTAGCTTACATTATCGTATCTTTTCTTAACAACTTTATACTTGCATATAACACATAGGTTAGAATCGAACAAACATATACACATTCTTTATTGACTCTTCTAAAATAAGAACGGAAATACAACCATCTCCCTGTGGATCGACCCGTGCTCAACCGGCTAGCTGCAAAGCGACACCGTCCTGATCGCGGTTATACTTTAGAACTTTGAAAATCCGACACGCCAAAAGCGTGCGATCAGTTGTCATAGCCGGAACTACGGAACAAGCATTATTCCAATGGCTTCAAAGGCAATTTCAGGACAGGGACGAGAAGATGGCCGAGGTCTATTCCAAAGTCGATAAGCTGGCAAACGTCGTGGCAGATCTCGCGACCCAAGTCGCCCGATTGCAATTACAGCAGAATCAAATTTTGGCTCATGAGCCAGGGATTGATACCCGGGGGCAGCCAACTGATATCCCTTTCAACCTAAAAGCGGAGCGCCTTCACGAAAAACGGCCGCAATCAGCCTCCAGTCCCTCCGATACATATGCCGGGAGGGAATCGCCTCTGAAAGAGAAGCTGGAAAAGGTCTATTCCTTCAAGAGGGAAAAGGTCCACAATATATTCAGGGACGCCCTAAGAAACGGTCTACAACTGCCAGAATCAAAGAGACCGCAAGAAGAGAATATGACCGACGACTCAAAATATTGCCCCTATCATAGGGTGATAGGTCATGCCATTGAGGACTGCTTCGTCTTCAAAGATTGGGTCGAAAGGCAATACAGGACGGGAGAGATAGAACTGTCTAAAGGCGCGTTAGCAAACAGTCAAGCTACGACCGCCGATTTCATGCAAATGGAGACCGAAGCCTTTCGGGAACCTAATCCTCCCAGACATGTGCCATTATCTGAAAAGGGCGAACCAAAGACCGATCGGCCTCGAGGACTAGCATCAGTAAAGGCACCTACTCCAATGGAGAGAAAGAAGAAGGTATACTCCTTCAGGAGGGATGAAGTCCGCAAAATATTCATGGACGCCTTGAACAACGGTCTGCAACTGCCTGTTCCAAAGAGGCCACAGGAAATGAACATGACCGGCAATCCCATATACTGCCCATATCATAGAGTGGTGGGTCATGCCATCGAAGACTGCTATATTTTCAAAGATTGGGCAGAGGACCAATATAAGCTTCGAAAAACCTCACAATCTTCGGATGTATCGGCAAGCCACAGAGCTAGGTCATCAACACAGCTCCGCCAAGATCAAAGTTCAAGGAGCTGGGATAAGCAAAAAAGACCACCACGTCATTAAACTGGGAACAATCGACCACC
This sequence comes from Agapanthus africanus, assembly GCA_030015575.1. Taxonomy (NCBI): domain Eukaryota; kingdom Viridiplantae; phylum Streptophyta; class Magnoliopsida; order Asparagales; family Amaryllidaceae; genus Agapanthus; species Agapanthus africanus. The sequence continues at coordinate 550,061,259 of CM057345.1, forward strand.
ACGTCATTAAACTGGGAACAGTCGACCGCCACGTCATTAAACTGGGAACAGTCGACCGCCACGTCATTAAACTGGGAACAATCGACCACCACGTCATTAAACTGGGAACAATCGACCACCACGTCATTAAACTGGGAATAATCGACCTCTAAGTCGTTAAACTGGGAATGTAAAAAAAAACATATATATATATATATATGTAAATAGACAAAAAAATGTGTAAATAAAAGAAAAATAAAGAAAAACCGAAATGATGGGCCAACTCGCAATAAAAATCAGCGAGTAAAATAAAGATGAAAATAAAGCCGAAATGATGGGGCAACCGCGAATAAAAGCCGAAATGATAGGGCAATCGCGATCTTCGCGATAAGAAAAGCTGAAATGATAGAGCAATCACGGTAAAAAAAAAACAACAAAAAAAGGGCGAATGATGAGTCGCTCCTGGTACTATATTCCAGTGCAGCGATGCAGACGCCGACCAAAGTCCAGTTTTCCAAAATTCTTCCAGCCCTACGGTTAGTCCCCAAATTGACTACCGTATACAATCCACGGGCTCAAATAATTCTCATCATACCCATGCCCCGCCGTAATCACCAGTTACGCGGCTGGTCTCCGCCTTTGGAATTATGCTCCATTGAGAAGACCCACTCATGTGTCTTTACGATACATGAGGAGAACAAACCTTTGTGGGATCCTTACGACTCATAAAGGAAAAACACACTTAGGAGTCCTCACGACTCCTAAGGAGAAAATACACCTGCGGGATCCTTACGACTCGCAGGAAGAAAATACTTTTATGGGATCCTCATGTCCCATAAAATTGAAAAGCCTTAGGCGATAGGGACCTAAACCGGTCTCCTAATCCATCGCTCCACCAACAAGAGTAGGCAAATGATGAATTGCTCCTGGCACCTCTGCTTCAGTGTTAGCAACGCTGATGCCGGCCTCCATCCCAAAATTCCAAGCTCGCCATCAATAGACCTCCAAGTCGTTAAACTGGAAACAGATGACCACCAAGTCGTTAAACTGGAAACATTAGACCTCTAAGTCTTTAAACTGGAAACAGAAGACCACCAAGTCGTTAAACTGGAAACAGATGACCACCAAGTCGTTAAACTGGAAACATTAGACCTCTAAGTCTTTAAACTGGAAATAGAAGACCTCTAAGTCTTTAAACTGGAAACAGCAGACCTCTAAGTCGTTAAACTGGAAACAGATGACCTCTACGTCGTTAAACTGGAAACAGATGACCTCTGCGTCGTTAAACTGGAAACAGATGACCACCAAGTCGTTAAACTGGAAACAGATGACCTCTACGTCGTTAAACTGGAAACAGATGACTACCAAGTCGTTAAACTGGAAACAGATGACCTCTACGTCGTTAAACTGGAAACAGATGACCTCTACGTCTTTAAACTGGAAACAGATGACCTCTAAGTCGTTAAACTGGAGACAGATGACCTCTACGTCGTTAAACTGGAGACAGATGACCTCTACGTCTTTAAACTGGAAACAGATGACCTCTAAGTCGTTAAACTGGAAACAGTCGACCTCTAAGTCATTAAACTGGGAACGAGGGAAATCCACTCATATGTCCTCACGATACATGAGGAGAACAAACCTTTGTGGGATCCTTACGACTCACAAAGGAAAAGCACACTTAGGAGTCCTCACGACTCCTAAGGAGAACATACACCTGTGGGATCCTTACGACTCGCAGGGAGAAAATACCTTTATGGGACCCTCACGGCCCATAAAATTGAAAAGCCTTAGGCGATAGGGATCTAAACCTGTCTCCTAAGCCATCGCTCCCCAGTCCCCAAGTGGCGAATGATGAGTCGCTCCCATACCCTAATGGCGAATGATGAGTCGCTCCTGATACCATATTCCAGTGCAGCGATGCAGACGCCAACAAAGTCCCGAAACGTTTATGGCCCTACGGTCTGGATCATACATCCTGCAAAACCGTATACAATCCACAGGCGTAAAACAATCCCAATCTCTCCAAAAAAATAAAATAAAAATAAAAAAGAGGTATGTCCATAAGCAAAATGGGCACGGATGAAAAGCCGAAAGGGCTCCGTGAGTAAAAACAGCAGGACTGCCGGCGAGTTTGTGAAAACCCGAAAGGGCGCAAACTCATGAAAAAGAGATGAAATGCACTCACAAGGTCCTCTCGACTTTGTGAGGAGAAAATTCCTGCGTGAGATCCTTACGACTCACAAAGGAGCAACACACTTGGGAGTCCCCACGACTCCTAAGGAGAAAATACACTTACGGGATCCTTACGACCCGTAAGGAGAAAATGCTTTGTGAGACCCTTACGGCTCACAAAATTGAAGAGTCTTAGGTGATAGGGACCTAAAACCTGTCTCCTAAGCCATCGTTTCCTAATAAGAAAACGCAAATGATGATTCGCTCCTGGTACCATATTCCAGTGCAGCGATGCAGATGCCAAACAAAAACCAATTTCCAAATCCTCCCGGGGCAAATGTGTTAGTTATATGTATGCCCTAGAGGCCATTACTGTACATTGGATGTATATTGTAGTGGATGCTGGGACATATATAGGGAGGACTTTCTTGCTCGACATGATAGTATGCTATCTGGTTACTCTTTACCTTAACATGTACACTGATTGTCTCTCTGTTACATATTGGTAAAGCCCTTAGGATGTGTGCTTGACTACCTGGACTATAATGCGGATCATACTAGTGGGGACATGATAGTCCATAAGTACATCCTTCAAAGTCCCTAGTCATGGGTATATCGAGACGGGGCATCGATATACCAGAGTAGACTAGCGTATACCTTCTCGACCCATACAGATGGGCGATGGATGATCCCATATCCATTGGTGTTTGACATCAGAGATGATATACGGGTGCTCAGTGGAGACTGGGTACACTGGACGGACTCGCCGAGAACTCCCAGATGGTATTATACCTCACGTCAGATGGCAGTTCTCTGGTGACACTGGTACAGAGTAGTCTGTTGACCCGAGATCGTCATAGAGTCTTGTGTGGTTCCCACTGTGCTTTGATTTCCACCTTACCACGTCCAAGAGGGCGTGCAAAACGGTGGTTTTTGGGTACAGTCCCGAATCACATGGAGGCAATGAGCGATAGGAGGGGATTCGTCTCTCCCGGTATAGGGAGTTGATGTTGCGCTGTGTTCGATTGGCTATAACCGGAAATCCCTGGCCAGGGTTGCTGAGATTTACTGGTAAGTGTTACCAGTAGTTTCTCGAATTGTTATAGACCTCATATCGACACGACTTATCGAGCTATTGGGGTCTGACGTTTACCACCCCTAGGCGAGATATGCGACATATCAGACGATCAGACCGGACTGTACGGTAAGTGTTACTGGTTGGATTCACAGGAGTGTGAGCGGGCTTGCTCGTCGATCTTCTGATCGCTCAATACCCGGGTGGCCGTTACGTTTAGCAGACCGCTTGCGGCTTGTGGGTGTTTGATATGATAATCATCTGCTGCTGGCGTATTGACGAGTCTTTAGAGTCCTACACAGAGGTTTCCTGGCTCAAGCGAAACGAAATAGGAGCGCATATGAGATATGTGCAGGACCGAGAATAATGCGTGTATGTGATACCGTATTTAATTCTCGCGATGAATGTATCGAAAGTTTGTATGCGATATAACCTAGTTATCGAATCAAGGATTGATTCGGTAAGCCGATACATAGGATACTAGTCGGTTATATGCGATATGACCGGATCGTTAAATCAAGTGTTGATTTAATGATTTAATGTATAATTACATATTTGATATATTACTTTGCATTAACTAGTATTGGTTCACTTTAAATGTATTTTCTCACTTGTATTGTGCAAGTTGTATATGTGATATACTTTTATGCACATGATTGTATCATGTTTGATGATACATGCTAACTAGGGTTTGTGTAAAGATTAAACCATGGTTGTATATTGGTTAGGGTTTTCATTTTCTTATTCATTTATTTTATTTATTTTATTTTGGAAATGATAAAGAGAAAATGGTGGCTTTCTTTGTTCTTTGCTTGAAGCTTCTTGAAGCTTCAAAGCATCTTTGACTAAGTGATCATTTTGTCTTCATGCTTAACCCTAACCCTTTAACTAACCTTAGTTTATTCTCTACACTTGACCATGGTTGCCATATGATAAGTATTCACATTATTTTCTATTTTCATAAAGACTTATCATAACATTTTTCATCATCTTCTTCTTCTTCTTCAAGAAGAAAGCTTGCTTCATCAATGGCAACTTGAGCAATTGAGTGAGAAATCCAATTCTAAAGTGAACCTACCTCCTATTTCTTCATCCTCTACCTCTTGCCAAGTAGTAAAGGGTGTTTTCTTCACAAGTTTCATGACTTGGTGAAGTGGGAGCTTGATCTTGTGATTCTTCGACGTAGATCATCTTCGGCACGAAGCCGACGACCTTGCCCGTCCATTTCTCCGATGAAGCCGACGCTAGAGCCCGGGATTCTATTTGGACAGCGAGGAGACTTCACCATGGAGCTATGGAGGTGGAGAACCGGATCTACAAAGGTTGTATTTCCGTTCTTGTAGTTAAGTTGTTAACTAGTTTCTTTGTTTCGCCTAAAATTCTAGTTAACGATCTAGTCTAGGGTTTCTCGGCACCGTAAGATTTGAAATTGGCATGGTTGATACCTTGTGAGACCTCATTAGTGTGCATAGGAACCTTACAAAATGATGAGTTGCTCCTGGCATTATTCCAGTGCAGCAATGCAGATGCCAAACAAAAACCAATTCCCAAATCCTCCCGGGGCAAATGATGAGTTGCTCCTGGCATTATTCTAGTGCAACAATGCAGATGCCAAACAAAAAACCAATTCCCAAATCCTCCCGGGGCAAATGATGAGTTGCTCCTGGCATTATACCAGTGCAGCAATGCAGATGCCAAACAAAAAAAAAACAATTCCCGAATCCTCTCAAGACAGATGATGATTCGCTCCTGGTACCATATTCCAGTGTAGCGATGCTGATGTCAACCCAAATCAAATCAAACCAACCTCTATGGAGGAATCATGCTCCATCCTAAAATTTATCCCGTGTCGAAATCATGCTTCGCCTCGGGATATTTACCTTCCCTGCCGGAATTATGCTCCGCCTCGGAATCAAATCAACCCGACACTCCGCGCGGGGGAAAAGTCGATCAGCGACACTCCGTGCCGGGGAAAAGTCAACCCGACACTCCGCGCCGGGGAAAAGTCGATCAGCGACACTCCGTGCCGGGGAAAAGTCGACTAGCGACACTCCGCGCCGGGGAAAAGTCGGTCAGCGACACTCCGCGCCGGGGAAAAGTCAACCAGCGACACTCCGCGCGGGGGAAAAGTCGATCAGTGACACTCCGTGCCGGGGAAACGTCAAGCAGACACTCCGTGCCGGGGACACGTCAACCGGCGACACTCTGCATCGGGGAAGCGTCCAACACAGACACTCCGCATCAGGGAAACGTCAACATAGACACTCCGTAACGTGGAAACGTTAAGCAGACACTCCGTCTCGGGGACACGTCAGCCAGCCGACACTCCGCCTCGGGGAAATGTCGACCAGCGACACTCTGTGCCGGGGGCACGTCTACCAAATTGCTCCGGATCAGAGCGTCGACCGTCCATGTCGCAAAAAGGGCAGTGCAGGCTTCCCACAAATCGGGAACCAAATCGCTCCGGATCAGAGCGTCGACCGTCCATGTCGCAAAAAGGGCAGTGCAGGCTTCCCACAAATCGGGAACCATGTCGCAAAAAGGGAAAGGCAGGCTTCCTACAAAGTGGGAACCAGATCGATCCGGGCCAGGGAAATGTCTACCATGGACACTCCATCTCGGAGACGCGTCAAGCATCGACCGTCCATGTCGTAAAAAGGGTAGTGCATCCCAAAAAGTGGGAACCAAAACAACTCGCCTCTACCCAAAGGAAGATCCATCAATTTCATGCACACGACCCACATATGCTGTGTGCATTTATTGATGGGGGGCAATTTGTTGGGGTAAAAATTTACACCCCGGTTGACCGAGTCAAAGTCAAGGTCAACCCCCAAACTAGGTGGGCCCAAGCCCAGGTCAAGCGGGCCCATGCCCAAGTCGAGCCCGTGGCCAGCCTTCCCATGCCAACAACGAAATCATGTCATAAATAATTTTTATGTAATTGTTTATGCATGAATGTAAACAAAATGGGCATAAAGCCAATATTCTGTAAGCCCATGGTTTATGTGCAAAAATGAAATGGCACATGAGCCATGGGATACGCAAAAAGCCATTTTGAAAAGCCCAAGGGGCTATAGTAAATATGTAAGCCTATAAAAGGCAACATGATGATGAATAAAGCAACACTTTTCATTCTCTCAAAAAAATAGGGTTTGTGCCTCCACTCTCTCTTTCTCAAGTTCTTCCTCTTCCTTTTTATTTTCCAAATAAATCAAGAGCTTAGCTCTCTTTTTTTTAAAAAAAAAAACTAAATAAAGTTTTACCATAAACCCATCTCCCAAAACTCCATCAAGAGAAGAAAAATGGTCTTTTTTTTATCATCCAAGATCTAGATCTTGGAGTTTCAAGAGAACCCATTTTGGGTTTCTTCTCAAAGGAGAAAGGAGAAAATCTTTTGGAGTTCAACTCCACAAATAAAATTCTTTTGGAGTTCAACTCCACAAATAAAATTCTTTTGGAGTTTAACTCCACTGCAGAAATTCTTTTGGAGTTTAACTCAAAAGTAAAAATCTTTATTTGGGGAGTTTAACTCCACATTATAATTTTTTTAGCCATATAAAATTCTTTTGGAGTTGAACTCCACGTTAAAAAAAAAAAGAAAAAAGAAAAAAAAAAGATGGTCACATGCAAAGCATGTGACGGACGTCACATGCAAAGCATGTGAAGGGGTCACATGCTAAAGCAGCTCCATCACATGTTTAACATGTGACGTGGGTCACATGCTGAGCATGTGACGGGTCACATGTTTGACGCCCCCTTAGCATGTGAGGGGTCACATGCTAGCATGTGACCCCCCTCACATGAGGGGTCACATGCTAACATGTGACCCTCCATGTCACATGCTAGCATGTGACCCCCCTCACATGAGGGGTCACATGCTAACATGTGACCCCACTTTTCTAAAAAAAAACAAAATTCTTTTTTCTTCTTTTCTTCTTTCTTCCTCCTTTTTTTTTATTTAAAATAAAAATAAATAAATATTAAATAAATAAAAATAAATTATAAATAATATTTAAAAATTAAAAAAAAACATAATTATTTTCTTTTCTTCTTTTCTTTATTTAATCCCTTTTTTTTATTTAAAAAAAATATTAAATAAATAAAATTAAATTATAAATAATATTTTAAAAATAAAAATAATAATAAATTTAAAAAAAAAAAATTCTCCAAATATTTATTTACTTATTTATTTATTTTTTTATATATAGAAAATATATATATATATATATATATATATATATATATATATATATATATATATGTATATATCTTTTTTTTACAAGTGGAACAAAACAAAAAAATACACACGCACCAACGCACTGCATATTGAGTTCGCATGACCAGTTTAACCCGTCAATCGGAGGTTCCTTCGCTCCAAATGCGAGGGGTAATTAACGACAGCTTAATTCGCGGCTGCCGGAGATTCGGATCCCCACAATCAATAAACCCCAGCCTACCCTAGGCAGGGGGAATTTGTACTGTGCCCGACCAGCGCGCGCGTATTCCTATCTCAATGGAGTGACGAAAAACACCCTACAATAAGTTTGAGGGTGCTTCGGGCATATCAAGGGGCTCGCAGAGTTTTTACGAGGGTCCCGCTACCCGGATAGCGGGTTGGGGTCAAGGGGCTAGCAGCGCCCTTGTGGGATGCGGGGCAACGCCCTGTTAGAATTTTTTTTCTAACTGGAGAGATGATGAGTGTATATATATGTCAAGTGCGTGCGTGGCAAGGTGCGCACCGGCCAAAACACGCACCTAGCGAGGGATGCACATGATAAGTGCGCACCTAGTAAGGTGCACACTTGACAAGGTGCAAGGGAGTGAAGGGGGCTAAAGGGTTCCGAATGGGTCAAAAAGTCCAGGAAGGTGCACACTTAGGAAAATACGCAGCTAGCGAGGTGCGCACCTGGGCCGGTGCACACTTGGCTCGATGTGCACCCAACGGGGTGCGCACCAAGCCAAATGGACACCTGGCATGGTGCGCATCTTGCACGGCGCAAGTAGGGTTGAGACCCAATGAAGTAACGGTCTAAATACTTTAAAATTTTGACTTTTGAAGATCAAACGGGGCTCTTTTTCCCTTTTTTGAGGCCTCCTGACGCGTACACTTTGAAAAAAAATAAAGGAGAAAGGAGAAAGGAGAAACGAAAAAAAACTTGCGTAATAAAAAGCGGCTCAAAACTCAAGATTTTATTTTTTTTAATCAAGATTAAGATCTATTATCCAATCACCATAGGGGCCTTTTATAAGTTTGCATATTTTACATTTAGCCCCATTGTTGGGGTCAAAAATTACACCCCGGTTGACTAAGTCAAAATCAAAGTCAACCCCAGGTAAGCGGGCCCAAGCCCAGATCAAGTAGGCCCATGTCCAAGTCAAGCCCCGCGGCCGGCCTCCCCCATGCCAAAATGAAATCATGTAATAAATAATTTTGATGTAATTTTTTATGCATGAATGGGAATAAAGCTAAATTTTTGTAAAGTCCATAGCCCATGAGCAAAATAAATGAGCACATGAGGCATGCGATAGGCAAAATGCCATTTTGTAAAGCCCAAGAGGCTATATGTAAATTTGTAAGCCTATATAAGGAAACATGATAATGAAATAAAATATAACATTTTCCATTCTAAAAAAACTAGGGTTTGTGCCTCCTTCTCCTTCCTCAAGATTCTAAACTTTCTTCACCTTTTTGAATTAAATCAAGAGTTTAACTCTTTCTTTTTCAAAAAGAAATAGTTTTTCACCGTAAAACCCACAAAGGGAGGCTCGGATCTCCCATCAGATCTCTAAAGGGGAGATTTTGAATCTCACCCCCCTTTTCCTTTAAGATCCAGCCAACGAAGAGGAGGAAGAAAGAGATCCATCTCGAAAAATCCCATTCCGGGAGGATCCAAGGCTCAAAAGAAAATCCAAAGATCTCTAGGAGTTTAACTTTATTCAAGATCTGTTGGAGTTTAACTCCATAAATTAAACCCCTTTTTAGGAGTTTAACTCCAATTCTATACATAATCCCTGTTAGGTGTTCAACTCCAAAGCCCCCATTGGGAGTTTAACTCATAACCTAGGGGCTAAGCCCCTTTTCCGTTGGTGTTTCCAGCGGTCGCGTGCCGCGCACGTGACCCGCGGGCGCACAGCGGTCGCGTGCAGGGCACGTGACCCACGGGCGCTAAGCGCCCATGTGCGCCCACGCGACCCGCGGGAGCTAAGCGTCCAGCGGTCGCGTGCAGCCCACGTGACTCGCTGGCGCCCAGCGGTCGCGTGCTGCGCATGTGACCCGCTAACACCCAGCGCCCACGCGCCAGCCTATGGGCGCCAAGCACTCACGCACCAGGCACGTGACCCACGGGCACCAAGCGCCCACGCGCCATGCACGCGTCCTTAAGACTCTCCTCACCCCTCATTTTCCATGCACTCCACACCAGAAATACGTCCCCCGTTAGGAAAATTTTGCAAACGGGGTGCTACCCCACACTCCGCAAGGGGCTGTAGCCCTCTTGACCCCAAGACCGCTATCCGGGTAGCGGGACCCTCATAAAACTTTGTGGGCCCCCCGATATATCCAAAACCCTTTCAAAATACAACACACGCCCACTGCACATCGAGTTCGCATGACCACTTTGACCCGTCAATCGGAGGTTCCTTCGCTCCAAAGACGAGGGGTAATTAACGGCTGCTTACTCCGCGGCCGTCGGAGATTCGGATCCCCACAATCAATAAACCCCCGTCTACTCTAGGCAGGGTGAATCTATAGTATGCCTGACAAGCGCGCGCGTACTCCCATCTCAATGAGGTGACGAAAAATACCCTACAGATTCTGGCACGTCCGGTGGGACATATCTTTCCTCCCATATTTCGGGTTAAACGTTCATGCGAACTCAATCAATATACATATCGATTGCCTGAACTGAAATCATGTTTCTATTTGCAGGTTAATAATTTCCAATTGCAATATTCAGACGCCGCAAAAATGTCTCCAAGGACAAGCTCGGCTCTCAACACGGCTCCCATCTCCTACACGATGAAGATGGATGTCAAGACGATCCTCCCGGCCAGTCTCGGGCGACAGTAGGAGGAGCCGCCGGTACCATTTTTCTCTATTCTGTTCATGTCAGCTAACTCCATCCCAGCTTCTCAAGCTCCAGTAACAGACAAACCGGCATCAAAAGGCAAGAGGCCAAATGTGGTGATCTCGAGGGCACCACTACCCAAACACAAGTCAGTGTTTGAACGACTTTCCTTGGCCCCAACTGGGGGCAAGGCCATCAAAACCAACAAAGCAACAAGGCATCTCGGGCAAGCTCCAGCGGCGCCCCTGACAACTGCTCAATTGGGTATCTTCTCTAAGCTCCCCGTTAATCGACTCACGATGGCTTCCTGGACGATGGATGCCCGTCAAGCCCTCAAAATTGAGAACCTAAGACAGAAAAGGCTCAGATATAGAGCCAATAAAAGGGCTAGGACTCATGCTGGGCTGAACTTCATGAGGTTCCAAGAACAGGGTTACCCCGCCAAAGATAAAGAGACGGCTGGATATGTGGTCCACACTATCTACATAGTGGGCATGCGCAACAAGAGCAAGGATGGGGACACTACATCTCAAATCCAATCTGGTGTGAATGCGTCTGTCACTTCCTAAGACCAGCATTTTCTGGAAGGTAATGAAAATCCTCCCAGTGAGGCTGATAAGCAGAGAGATCCCTCGGTTCATGAGGAGTCGGGCTCGGAAAGCGAAGAGGAGTCAATCTTCCGTACCAAGAACGCATAGCAGCAACTTCTCCAAGAGATTCGAAAATAGCTTAGAAGTAGAGACAAGGAGATGGCCAAGCTCTACTCAAAGATTGGCGACTTGACAAATGTCGTCTTACGGCTCACGACCCAAGTTGCTTCTCAGCCATCCAATCAAGCGCAAGGTTTGTTTCATGAACCGGAAAACGGTGTCCTGAGGCAACCGACGCCTATTCCCTCAAATCCAAAGGTGGGCGGACCGCATGAAAGTCAATTGCATCCTATCTCGGAAAATGTCTTGGCTATCAATGACAGTAGCCCGCTAACTCAAGATCAAATCATGAATTTGGTTGCCAACAAAGTCAAAACATTGGTAGCCGAAGCCGAAGCGCAAAAAGATGATAGCAGTAGCGGGAGACTGTATCCTGCTCAGTATGGTAGAATTTCCTAGTGGCTATGTCATCCCTAAATTCTGAAGATTTGATTGGATGGGAAATGCGAATCAATACGTCGCCCATTTTAAAGACTCATGCGGGAATCCTGGGGGCAAAGATGCGCTTCTCCTCCGCCAGTTTGTTAATAGCCTGAACGATGTCGCTTTCGACTGGTACACGAGCATACCGGATGGCTCCATTACTACTTTCGTCCAAATGGAATCTTTGTTTCGACAAAGGTTCATGGGTGTCAGCGATAAGATCACTATCGCCGACCTCGTAAGGACCAAGACAAAGAACAACGAAAGCGGCACGGATTTTATAACCCGACGGCGCAATCTTTCCGTCAAATGTGAACCGCCGATAGAGCTGTACCAATCTATCAGTCTCCTTGTTGGAGATCTCAACAAATTGATGGCCCCGTTTCTATGCACCGCGGGTCTCAAAACATTCCAAGAGCTGACCAGGAAAGTCTAGATGTTGGAGCGCTCAAAGCAAGAGTCCTCCTCTGATTTCCAAAATAATAATAGGTCCTGGAGAAACCGAAAGGACGATAATCGCAAAGGTGGAAATTCCGACGATACCGAATCTTTTAACACTTCGGCTAACCGAAATAAGTGAGGGATGAACAAGACTAATGCCAACCAGCCTTGGAAACCAGTGTTCGGAGAGGGAGGAGAATCTCCACTGAAAGAGAAACTGGAAAAGGTCTATTCCTTCAGAAGGGATAATGTCTATAAAATATTCAAAGACGTCCTGAGAAACGGTCTATAATTGCCTGAATCAAAAAGACCGCAAGAAGCGAATATGACCGACGACCCTAAATATTTCCCCTAGCACAAAGTGATAAGTCATGCTATTGAGGACTGCTTCATCTTCAAAAATTGGGTCGAAAAACAATACAAGGCAGGAGAGATAGAACTGTCTAAAGGCGTGTTAGCAAACAGTCATGCTGCGACCGCCAATTTCATACAAATGGAGACTGAAGTCCTTCGGGAACCTGATTCTCTCAAACATCTGCCTTCCCATGAAAGGAGAGGACCACCACATCATTAAACTGGGAACAATCGACCTCTAAGTCGTTAAACTAAGGATGTAAAAATGTGTAAATAAAAGAAAAAAGAAAAGCCAGAATGCTGGGGCAACTCGCAATAAAAATCAGCGAGTAAAATAAAAATGAAAATAAAGCCGAAATGATGGGGCAACCGCGAATAAATAGCCGAAATGATAGGCCAACTGCGATCTTTGCGATAAGAAAAGCTGAAATGATAGAGCAATCGCGGTAAAAAAAAACCTCCAAAGGCGAATGATGAGTCGCTTCTGAAACCATATTTCAGTGTTAGCGATACAGACACCAACCAAAATTCAAATCCCAAATGGCGAATGATGAGTCACTCCTGGCACCATATTCCAGTGCAGCGATGCAGAAGCCAACCAAAATCCAAATTCTCAAAGGGCGAATGATGAGTCGCTCCTGATACCATATTCTAGTGTAGCGATGCAGATGTGAACAAAGTCCCAAAATTCTTCCGGCCCTACGGTCTGGATCATACATCCTGCAAAACCGTATACAATCCACGGGTGTAAAACGATCCCAATCCTTCCAATTCCTACCGGCGAGACTACATTTAAAGTCCCACCAGCGAAGAATATTCACAAAAAAAAGAGGGTATGTACACAAGCAAAACGGGCACGGATGAAAACCCGAAAGGGCTCCATGAGTAAAAACAGCAGGACTGCCGGCGAGTTTTTGAAAACCCGAAAGGGCGCAAACTCGTGAAAAAGAGATGAAATATACTCGCAAAGTCCTCTCGACTTTGTAGGAGAAAATTCCCGCGTGAGAGTCTTACGACTCATAAAGGAGCAACACACTTAGGAGCCCCCACGACTCCTAAGGAGAAAATAAACCTACGTGATCCTTTCGACTCGTAGGGAGAAAATGCTTTTATGGGACCCTTACGGCTCATAAAATTGAAAAGCCTTACGTGATAGGGACCTAAACCTGTCTCCTAAGCCATCACTCCCCAACAGGAAAAGGCAAATGATGAATAGTTCCTGGCACCTGTGCTTCAGTGTTAGCAACGCTGATGCCGACCCTACCCCAAAATTCCAAACCTCCGATCCATTAGACCCTTAAGTCTTTAAACTGGGAATAGATGACCTCTAAGTTGTTAAACCGGAAACAGATGACCCCTAAGTCGTTAAACCAGAAACGAGGGAAATCTCCTCATGGCATATGATGATTCGCTCCTGGTACCATATTCCAGTGTAGCGATGCTGGTGCCAAATCAAAACTAAAATCCTTAAATCCTCTCATGGCAGATGATGATTCGCTCATGGTACCATATTTCAGTGTAGCGATGCCGATACCAAACCAAAACCAAAATCCCCAAATCCTCTTATGGCAAATGATGATTCGCTCATGGTACCATATTCCAGTGTAGCGATGCTGATGTCAACCCAAATCACATCAAATCAACAAGCTCTGCGGCGAAATCATGCTTCGTCTTAGAATGACCTCCCTGTTGGAATTATGCTCCGACTCGGAATCAAGTCAACCAATGACCTCCCCGTCGGAATTAAGCTCCACCTTGGAATCAAATCGACCAACAATCTCTGCGTCGGAATCATGTTTCATCTCAGAATGGACCCCGTGTCGAAATTATGCTTTGCCTCGGAGTATCTGCCCTCCCTATTGGAATTATGCTCCGACTCGAAACCAAATCAATCAATGACCTCCCCGTCGGAATTATGCTTCGACTCGGAATCAAGTCAACAAGCGACCTCCCTGTCAGAATTATGATCCGTCTTGGAATCAAATCAACCAATGACCTCCCCATCGGAATTATGCTCCGTTTCGGAATCAAGTCAGCCAACAAGCTCTGTGTCGGAATCATGCTTCGTCTTAGAGTGTACCCCGTGTCGAAATCATGCTTCGCCTCGGAGTATCTGCCTTCCCTGTCGGAATTATGCTTCGCCTCGAAGGTCAACCTCTGTATCGAAATTATGCTTCGGTCAGATTGTCTGCCGCTCGTCGGAATTATGCTCCGACCCCTTGGAATCATGCTCCACTCATCGGAATTATGCTCCGATCCCTAGAATCATGCTCCGCTCTTCGGAATTATGCTTCGACCCATGTAATCATGCTCCACTCTTCGGAATGATGCTCCGATCCTCGAAATTATGCTCTGATCCCCGGAATTATGCTCCTGGAGTGACGCTCCGCCCTTGGAATGATGTTCATCCTCGACGTCCAACTCTAAGATCCATCAATTTCATGCACACAACTCATATACATAGTGTGCATTTATTGATGGAGGGTAACTCATCAATTTCATGCTTCGCCTCGGAGCTAAGCTTTGCACTTTTTCTTGGAACGATCTTTTAGGGATCCAAAAAGACATTTTTTCTGTAGTAAACCTTAAGGTCTTGAGGATCGTGAGTTCTCCTATGATCTTTGAGGATCTCTGGAATTTAATTCTATTTCCTTTGTTTCCCCATCGTGAGGGTTTCTGGGATTTAATCCCATTATTAAAGGAATTTAATTCCACATTACAGAGCTTAGCTCTGAAAGACTCGGAGACTTTTGGGAAATTTATTCTCTGGTGTTCTTGAGCATATATATTTTTATCATTATATATTTTTTAGGGTTTTAATACCCTTTTCACATTTTGAATCTGTTGTGTATTTTAATAGAACTCGTGTTTCGAGAATGTTAGGAGTTGTTTAAACTCCACTGTTTATTTAATGAGAATCCTTTTGGATTCTCACAATGATTATCTAGCCCCATCATTGGTGAGCCATTATTTTGATTTCGTAGGGCCCACTGGCTTTGTAATTAGTGGTCCCATGAAACTGATTCACACTTTTCATTAATGGGTATTCTCCTCTTTTTTTATAGATACAATGGCATCGCTTCCTTACTTTCCTTACACGCGCTCAGAAGCCGCTTTTCCATAATCGCCTTCAGACAAGGAGGTTATGGCCATGATCAGGGAATATGATAGGGACAATACAAGCTTTCTCCTGTGGGGGGTTTGGTACGGTATATTATCAGGGGCCACCGTAGTTTCACATGCAGAGTTCCAGTAGAACCTATCCGCTCGATGTCATTGATAGATCGTTTGCGTACTGCTTATGCGGTGGAAGCGACCAATTGGACCCCCACGGGCCGGCTTGAGCCGTCGACAACTGGGATACCTAATCAACCTACGATGGCCATCGATATTTTGGGGTACCGAATTTGCCAAGGCGAAGCTCGACCCCGGGGATAAGTTTATAAGGTAGGTGTTACCCCGCGCCATCCAGTGGGCTACCTTTCTTGGGCTCGATACATTCTCTCCTCCTAATGCACACGGCTACAGAAGGTTGGGTTGTACCAAGCAGTATACACTTCACTATTCTACTATCACGCTCCCCATGTCTGGTGGGTTAAGACCTTCTTGAACCAATGGAATCATCCTACGAACACGTTCTTGCTAGGGGATCGCGAAGTCTGGATCTCGCTGGAGGAGTTTCATGAAATTTCAGGGTTTCCGATTAAGAGAGAGCATTACGAAGAATTACTGCCTCCTGATGAGTACATATCCACCACGATGCCAGCTATGCTTGAGGGCTTGACGGCCGAGAATGCTGTTCGGCACAAGCATCCAAGTCTGATCAAATCCTTGGGAAACTTTGAGAAACTACTCGTTGCATCAGAAGGGCAAGGTGTCACTTTTGACGCTTACATTTCTTGCTTTCTTCGTGAAGATGTCTTATCCAAAAAAGCACCGAAATTCATGAAGGTCGAAGATCCTTTCGGATTTGGCTTGAAGAAATTGTCGGCCAAAGAAGAGGACCTGCCGCAGTTTTATATTCCGAACTCATCAACCGTGGCCTTTGACACGATCACTGCTCCGGGGATGGATGAAGAAACTTTCTTTGTCGGATTTATCAGTCTTTGGCTTAGCTGGTTTGCCATGCCGATGTATCGCTGCTTCATGAAAGCCTCCGTCTTCTACCCTGCTCATCGCATAGCTGAAGGAGCATGATTGGCTGTTGGTGTTGGGGGATTGTCACACCTATACCACGGGTTAAGCACTGCCACCAACACTTCAAACCCAGGTACGGATACCATGAATTTCTCTCTCCACTACTTCACGTCGTGGATCGAGATGCACGTATTAGGGGCGTTTGCCGTGCACCGGAGGCCTGCTTTCTATGAGTCGTATACATTCCCATGGATTATGAGACTGATTGATGCTTCCGCTCCTGACCCGACCCAGATAGGGGCTTTGCGAGTATTACTTAATCCGTATTCAAACGAAGGCGGGATGGTTTTTAGCGATCGAGTCCTTTCTACTCCTGCGGGACCCGTTCAACAGTTGTTTGATTTATCAAAGAATGGTGCTCTAACTTTAAAGCTTAAAGAGATCATGCACTTATACACAATCAGGCCATTGTATTTGGTGTTCTGCCTTAACAACGCTACTCTCTTCATGCGGTATAATCCGCATCGCTTTTCCCAACAGTTAGGCTACAACCAGGGCGTCCCCCTCGAAGCCTTTTTTGTTGAGCCTACTCCTTACCTTGAGGTAGCCCACGATGTTATCCATCATTTCATGCGGTTGAACACAGGTTCTCTTTTCATGATACCGGAGCCTCACTATCTTCCAAGGTCCGTAGGGCCTTTCAAAGGCTGGTATCGCCACCGGGTCAGTCCCATCATCGCAGAGGAAAGACGGGTGCTCTTTGTGTAAGTGCACGGCGGCGCCCCGGCCGTCGATCCGACGGCCAAATGCGGAAGCGGTGAATAACTTAAATTTTGCGGACTTAGCAAACCGGCACCACCGCGCACTATAACCCGGATCGAACCATTAACTAGTCCAAGCTAACTACAAGAAGGGGAATAGAGATATACCGACGATCCAAGTCCTCCGGTCTTCTCGTCATGGTCCCGATCTCCTGCGGAAAAGTCCCGTCTCCTCTTCGTCGCCGGAAGTGCACCACATCGCCTACTTTGTTTACGGGCTCCCACCTCTATGCCGAGGCAACTCGGGCACGAAGCCGGCTACTCGACGTGCCCAAGGTTCGCTGTAGAATATGTAGTAGGCTATTGTCTCTAATAGGGTTGAAGGAGTTGCCAAATGGTGGAGGAATGAGATAGGAATTTTGGAGAGTCTTCTTGTGTGATTTTTGGAGCATGAAGAGAACCAAAAATTGCCACACCAAAATCAATCAATCCCCACCCTAAAGTGGCCGGCCCTTGTAGGAAAAAAGAGAGAGGGAAAAGTCAAGGGGGAGGTAACCATATGAATCATGCAAGAGAGAGAGAGGAATGGTTATCATGAAAAACAATGATACCAAAACAAAACCCATACTCCACCACCAACCACCAACCTCATCATCAACAACCATGATGAGCCAAAAGTCATGCCATCATGACAAGAAGAGGTCAAGGTCAATGAAAAGATGTCATGATAAAACAATATGCAAAGATCCCCTCCACAAACACTTATTTGCAACTATGCAAATAAGCCCTCCTCCACCAAACTTCGGCCAATGAACGGAACAATGAAAATCGGCCGAAACGGAAAGCAAACTGGCAACTCCAGAAAACTGTTCCCGTAATAAATTACAGGAAAAACCCCGATACTGTGCATACACACCCGCATCTGTATTTCGACCGAAATACAGATGCAATGAGACAAAGTCTACACTGTACTATACTAAGATCCGGCTTATACCAAAGCCGGCTAGTAAAATCTGTTCGATCCTGATCCGTGCAATACCGCACGTATCTGATCGAACCCTGCCATATAACCATACGGCCTATAGTACAAACTGTCCGATCCTGATCCGTGCAATGCCGCACGTATCTGATCAGACCTTGCCATATCTCCATACGGCCTCTACAACCTTTCGCCCGAAAGCTGAGTAACTAAATGTGGAGGACTCTAAAGACTTGTCAACACCTTGGTTGTGGATTTAACCACTAGCACGTCAGAGGTATAAGCCAATACGTGACGGGCTACCAGGTATTGACCAAATGGGACGTCGATGAGGAAGCTCACCCCGACACCCAACTGAGCCTGTCAGTGACAATATCCGTGCAGTCCGGTCCGTTCGTCTATGAGCATCGCATGGCGGGCCTAGGGGGTTGGTAAAAGTCAGACCCCCAAAAGCGGTACAAGTCGTGTCGGAGTGTAGCCCAGAACACCCTGAGATACTACTGGAATACCTACCAGTAAATCTCCTTGCCTTGGCCAAGGACTTTGTGTAATGGCTCTCCTAGACACAGCATGACCTCACCCCCAATACCGGGAGAGACGAACCCCTGAAGATACGCTCACTGCCTCCATGTGGCTCGGGACTGTACCCAACTAAAACCTGTTTGCACGACTCCTTTGAGCCGTGGTAGGGTAGTAATCAAAGTACAGTGGGAACTCACACGAGACAAATGACGATCCCCAGGTCGATGAACTAACCTGCACACATGTCACCAGGGAACTGCCATCTGACGTCTGGTATATGACCAACTAGCATGTTCCCGGCGAGTCCTGTCCGGTGTACTCATAACCCAATGAGCACCTGTATACATCTTAGGTGATCCAACTGACACCAGTGGCTTGTGAGACCGGCCACCGCCCCTCGTCGGGGTCTCGACTGTATACACTAGTCTACTAATGGAGTATCGATGCCCGGTCTCGAAACTCCCACGACTAGGGACCTTTTAAGGATATGCTTGTAGACCCCCAGCTCCCACTTATATGATCGCCCTCATACTGCTGGTGGTCAAGCATGAATCCTAGGGGCTCTATCAACGTATAATAGCGACGTGTCAGGTCACCTAAAGCAGTACACGATGATAAAGGTAAACCAGATAGCATACTATCATCTCGAGTAAGACTGTCCTACCGGGATAGGTCCTCCCTCAATCATTACAATCACGTACCTGTGACCTAATAATTGACTCTGAGGGCACTATCTCCAACAATCTCCCACTTGCACTCAAGGCTAATTATTGCGATGTCGCATACTCACAGCCCGTGTGATACCGAACATCCAACTCCTCTACTAGTCAGTCTCACAAAGCTCGTTTGCGGAACTATTGCGTTCGAGGAATAGCCTCAGTGAGTGGATCCGCTTAGTTGTTTCTTTCTATGTCTCTCTATATCTCAAGTTCGCGGAGAAAACCATCTCCCGAAAAGAGCAATACCTGCCTTAGAATGTCTGGATGTCTGATGGGACCTAGCTCATAAAAGAACTCCAAATCCAAACTTCTTAGACTGTATCGTCAACTGAACTTAATCAGTATCCTGCGCGCCATGCCTCCCTCAGTATTGCCTTGGACCACCTGTCCAAAATACTGCCCCTCATCAGAAGGAAAACTATAACTCTGACAACTTCCTTGTCGTCCATGTCACCTTGGAAGCCTGGAATGATAACTGTCTCCTGAATGAGGCTGTCGTTATCATATCGCTAGAACATCCACTTATGTTCTAAAACTGCTTCCGATTGTTTCTCCAGGATTGTATTAATGTCAACTTATTGCATCTAGTGCAAGAACAACATCTGGTGTGGTACTTGACATCTCATGATTGACTCAATTGCCTAAGCAAGTGATCTGCCAATCATGCACGTCCTTCTCCCCTTTAGTCTGTAAGACACCTTTGGAGAGGGTGACTCCATTACCTGCAGGTACACTACCGTGCCAGGAGTCGTCCATCCTAAATACTCTTAGAATGCTGTCAAGTACCCTGATTGGGAAACCACCCAAATCTAGATCTAAAACCATTGATCCAGTAACCAGTATGTCAGATATAAAATCCATTTCCTTTGTGGAGAAACCAATGTGTGACGACCAAAGTATAACCGATCGTAGTATAGGAGTTTCTTTTCCTGCTTTGTGTATGTCATCCAAATACCATGACATCACATCCTACTACCTTCTCAACAGATCTATCTCCTATTCTGATGAAGTCAAACCTATGACTGTCACGTCAGAAATAGATGATCTATCTCCGCTACATCTGCTTTAGTCTATAAATAGACATAAGCTACCTGTCCACCAATGCTTCCGCTGCTCCCACTGACTACGACAACCCTCTGGCAGAGTCATATACACGTACACTTCTAAAACTAGTTTTAGAACGACGCTATACTCGTCCTCCCGCCGGGTCTCGTAACCTGGAACAACAGCAATGGCAATTGTGGGTAAACAAGAACTTCCCTGTCACCGTCCTTGAGGCCACCGTAGTGCCTCTCGGGTGCCTGAAGTTACCCACCTTATCTGCGGAGTGGCCAATGGAATGTCAATCCAGATTGAATCTTTAGGTTTCTTATCAAATCTTTAGTAATCGTTTGTGGTTCTGGAATTACTTCCAGTTCTACCATACTCCCACTACTGTTTTCTGAAAAAATCCATTTTTAATAAAACTGTGGCGAGTCTAGAACAATATTGCTATTGTTCATCCAGATGGTAGAAAGTCAACCCGCGTCATAACCTGGGTCAACCCACAAACAGCCATTACAGAAACGTGCCTTGAGTTATCCAGTGTCTGGTTTTAATCATAAACCGGACAACTCCCCGTACCTTAACATCGTTAAGATATGAACTGTTCTATATCCAATATAAAAACAGAGGCACTGATTTAATTGAACCAGATTCAAATCATGCAGCTGTCCCCAACGCATGTCAACTAAATGGAAGGAGGCCGATCAGCGTTACTCAACTTAGGAATGCTTCCAATTATGAGTAATCTGAAAGAGAAGCAATTTCTCTTTATTATTACTATCAACTGAATACCATACACAAGTATCTACATCTTCGATCACCTTGAAGAATCCCGATACTTGCAATACCTGGTTCTCTACTCTATTCTTATACCAATAACTCCTCAAAACTCAGACCCTGTGTTTCTACGAAACACATGTCTAAGAATTAGAGTAGTTAAAAGTAAACAGAATATAGTATGAGGACCAACCCCTCTGTCCTAATGGACACTGGACAATATACAATACTCTGTATAAGTCCCTGAGTCTAACAACTCATTCACTGTGTGTCGTAGGTTGAAAACTGTACTTATAGTTAAAAAGAATTACACCGCTGTTTAATACTCCTTACCTAACCATCCACTGATATAGGTAAATGTCGTAGACATAATTTCAGAAAGGTATATCTCACTCTATGAAAATAGACGTACAGATATATCAATTTGAAATTGGTGCATAACAGCGGATATTCAAAACCAAATATTTGCCGACCGGCAAACAGGCCAGGTGATTTCCTCAAATATCACCGATTACAACGAATCCCGATATAATGAGGATAATCACCCAATTCCCAATAACCTACTCCCACTCATCATCTGTAAAACCATACAGATGTGAGAATCGTACCTGGTAAATACATACCCTGGAGTAAGTGTCTAATTGGGAAATCAGTTTTCTTTTAATAGTACACAGTGAAACTGAAACATTGAAATGTTTCGTTGGGGTATCCTGGTATTCCTAGTAATGCCTCTTCCAGATTCACGACTGTAACCGTATAGTTCTTTGCCACCTCTCCAAATCCCTTCATATGTCTTTAGTCTTTACCTTCTGCACACCCTTTTAGGCCAAATGGTTTTCTTCCTTCCCTACCGTTCGGCA
Organism: Agapanthus africanus; assembly: GCA_030015575.1. Classification (NCBI taxonomy): domain Eukaryota; kingdom Viridiplantae; phylum Streptophyta; class Magnoliopsida; order Asparagales; family Amaryllidaceae; genus Agapanthus; species Agapanthus africanus. Next base: position 550,083,282 of record CM057345.1, read on the forward strand.
CCAGCCTATGGTTTGGAAGAAGACTATCCAATAAGCATAATGGGTGTACTGTCCCAATCCTAGGAGCACTCGCAATGCGAGAGAAGGTGAAGATAAAGGACAACCGAATAAACCTTATTCCTATTTCTCCTGGACCAGAATCCATCCCCGAACTGGAACAAGTTCCTTTCGAGTTCGTATATAACCATACGATGGAGTATCCAATAAACTGTGGATCTTCGTAGTGATACGGAGTGTCCTGGAGAAATACAAAGGTGATTTAGGATTGGCGAAGAAAAACTTGGTTTGGTCGTGAATATCAGTCGCAATTTACTTTGCCCTCTTACTAATCCCTTTCTTTTGTCTGAACTTAATACCTTCTGTACACCGTTTAGGCCAACTGGTTTTTTTCATTCCCTACCGGTCGGCACCAGCCTATGGTTTGGAAGAAGACTATCCAATTTGCATAATAGGTGTACTACTCCTAAACTAAGGAGTACTCGCAACCTGAGAGAGGGTGAAAAGAAAAGACAACTGAATAATCCTATCCGTTTTCTCCAGAACCGGAAACCATCCTCGAATAAATTCTTTCGAGTTCGTATCTAACCATACGATGGTTTTGTCCAATGGAAGTGGACGTTCGTAGTAAAACGGGGTGTCCTGGAGAAAAGGGTAAAAGTAGGAGTGGCAATGAGGTTTGCAACTCTGACAATCCAAAAGCCAGTGTTTAAGAAGGTTCGGTCAATTTGGTCACTGAGTCAAAGTCTTAGGGTCGGGTCAATGGTCGCTGCCAAAGAGAGAGAGAAAAGAAACACTCAGCGTGCACTCTAACCTAGATCAGAATGGTTACCAATTTATCTAATCTGGAAACCTCCCACTGTACCTCAAATTCTCCTCCAAACCTGAAAGAAGAATTAGTCGGGGTCACCCGAGGAGTAAACCAACTCATCAGTGGGAATCGGGATCCAACTATCATCGCATGATAACGTGACGGAATCCGCTCACGGTATAACACTCCAGAAGGTATGCGCATATCTGGCAAGTTTCAGTTCTTTTGAAACTCCCGATGTGATTTCTGCCCCATGCTCTTATGACCTTGGCGAAGGTCAACAAATCATAAGTCACATGTCAAGTTCTACCCGTCATTATCCAGGTTAATTTGAATCCACCCGTACAAGCCCTTGACGAAGGTCAACAAGGCTATACGACTGTCCCAAACCAACGCATCTATCTATGCAACAGAAAGGTAACAAGCAGCTACCATACACTATGCCTTGACGAAGGTCAACAAACATAGCATGAATACTACGTGCTACCCGTCTGAAACGACGGAGGGCTACGAATGGTTTCTGGCGAAAACCTTTAACGTAATGAACTTGATATCGTCGAAGGAACGGATAGCTTTTTGAAAATATAGTGACGAAAACCTTCGCTAAAGAGGTCACTCCCGGTGAAGGGATCTCGGCTCTTTCCCCGTAGAATGGGGTGCAGGATATTCCAACTGAATACCACGGTGCAAAGCAAAAGTAATCGGCTATAGTGAAGTTAATGCCCTGACGCAAACTTTTTGTCCAAGGGGTCACTCCCGGTGAAGGGATCTCGGCCCTTGCCTCGTCGACTGAGGAGCAGGATATTCTAAATGAATACCACGATGCAAAACAAAAGTGAACGTCCTTGCAATAACAGCTTTTTGAAAAGTGTTCCAACAACATCAGATTAGGTTTGTTTTTAACTTGCATTGATCCGAATCAACGCAATCCCATCAATTGATCACACCAAAAAGAACGAAAATATACTGATGTACGTATATGCCATCCGCATTCGCCACTGGGTCCCGTCATTACCCGTTAGGTTAGCTAACTAACGACAGAGCGGGGACTGGACTAGCGCGGATGTAAAACATATACAACATCTACTAATATATATACCAATATATTATATTCGCTCAAGGCGTGAACAAAATGCAACATCACAGAGAATGAACAGCATCACAGAAACAATACAGATATCTGGGATCCCCGGGTTTCACAGAGCCGCTGAAACCCGACGTTCCCCTGGTCGTGTGGATAGCCTGTGCAACGAAATCCTAGACCCCTACGGGCGCGGCAAGTTACCCGCCAAAACCTGAAGCGAGGCAGCCCCCTTCAGCAACGTGAATGGACCACCCAGCACTTCACGGAATCCGGTAACTTGGGCACCCCTCCTGGGTCAACCTGTACCCCCTACGAGTGCGGCGAATAGCCCGCCAATCCTAGAGTGAAGCCCCCTCCGTCTCAATGCCATGAGATGCGGGCTTGTTGCCCTCCAGAACCCGGCTATCCGTGCACCCCTCCGCGGGGCAATCCTAGTACAGAAAGTAAAATATACATACACCGGGTACATCGACCGCAACCAGGTCGTGCCCCAAAATAATAATACAAACAGGCAGTGACGGCAGTCCACATGTCGGACGCTCGCCCCGCAATGTCAAATGTACATATTACAACAAAACTGTACTAGCATTGCATCCAGGCTATCCCCCACGACCGATCCGCAACAACACAGCAAATACATAGAACATCAACGTGAAAGTCACGTTCGCAAATCCGTCTAACCGGGCTATAGCAGTTAGACCGGATTTACCGATCAAGTGACATTCACGGTCGCAGACATAATGTAAATACTGTGAAAAATGTGTTTAAAATTTTCCGATTGACCAAAAATTAACAAGTGGGCCCCCAATCAAAACTGTAGCACTCACAGAAAACCTGGGCCCAATTTTAATATTCCAAAACCCATATTTTAAGCCCAGAAGGCCTCTGTAAAAAATTGGTGAAGTGATCTCCACAGTGAGCGGCGGAAGGGCGGCGGAAAGGTGGTTTTCGCGGCGGTTCCGCGCTCCCACTGTGGAGTTACTTCGTCGAATTTTTACAGAGCTCTTAGATTTTCCAGTACATCAATAATTTACAACCTGAAAAATTTTTCGACACCAAAATTTCCAACAGAAAACTGATGTGGGCAAATACGGGTTTTTGGACATTTCGATCGATCGGAACTGAAAAACACATTACACAAAGCTAGACGAAGTTAATGGAGAGGCTCTGATACCACTGTAAGTGCACGGCGGCGCCCCGGCCGTCGATCCGACGGCCAAATGCGGAAGCGGTGAATAACTTAAATTTTGCGGACTTAGCAAACCGGCACCACCGCGCACTATAACCCGGATCGAACCATTAACTAGTCCAAGCTAACTACAAGAAGGGGAATAGAGATATACCGACGATCCAAGTCCTCCGGTCTTCTCGTCATGGTCCCGATCTCCTGCGGAAAAGTCCCGTCTCCTCCTCGTCGCCGGAAGTGCACCACATCGCCTACTTTGTTTACGGGCTCCCACCTCTATGCCGAGGCAACTCGGGCACGAAGCCGGCTACTCGACGTGCCCAAGGTTCGCTGTAGAATATGTAGTAGGCTATTGTCTCTAATGGGGTTGAAGGAGTTGCCAAATGGTGGAGGAATGAGATAGGAATTTTGGAGAGTCTTCTTGTGTGATTTTTGGAGCATGAAGAGAACCAAAAATTGCCACACCAAAATCAATCAATCCCCACCCTAAAGTGGCCGGCCCTTGTAGGAAAAAAGAGAGAGGGAAAAGTCAAGGGGGAGGTAACCATATGAATCATGCAAGAGAGAGAGAGGAATGGTTATCATGAAAAACAATGATACCAAAACAAAACCCATACTCCACCACCAACCACCAACCTCATCATCAACAACCATGATGAGCCAAAAGTCATGCCATCATGACAAGAAGAGGTCAAGGTCAATGAAAAGATGTCATGATAAAACAATATGCAAAGATCCCCTCCACAAACACTTATTTGCAACTATGCAAATAAGCCCTCCTCCACCAAACTTCGGCCAATGAACGGAACAATGAAAATCGGCCGAAACGGAAAGCAAACTGGCAACTCCAGAAAACTGTTCCCGTAATAAATTACAGGAAAAACCCCGATACTGTGCATACACACCCGCATCTGTATTTCGACCGAAATACAGATGCAATGAGACAAAGTCTACACTGTACTATACTAAGATCCGGCTTATACCAAAGCCGGCTAGTAAAATCTGTTCGATCCTGATCCGTGCAATACCGCACGTATCTGATCGAACCCTGCCATATAACCATACGGCCTATAGTACAAACTGTCCGATCCTGATCCGTGCAATGCCGCACGTATCTGATCAGACCTTGCCATATCTCCATACGGCCTCTACAACCTTTCGCCCGAAAGCTGAGTAACTAAATGTGGAGGACTCTAAAGACTCGTCAACACCTTGGTTGTGGATTTAACCACTAGCACGTCAGAGGTATAAGCCAATACGTGACGGGCTACCAGGTATTGACCAAATGGGACGTCGATGAGGAAGCTCACCCCGACACCCAACTGAGCCTGTCAGTGACAATATCCGTGCAGTCCGGTCCGTTCGTCTATGAGCATCGCATGGCGGGCCTAGGGGGTTGGTAAAAGTCAGACCCCCAAAAGCGGTACAAGTCGTGTCGGAGTGTAGCCCAGAACACCCTGAGATACTACTGGAATACCTACCAGTAAATCTCCTTGCCTTGGCCAAGGACTTTGTGTAATGGCTCTCCTAGACACAGCACGACCTCACCCCCAATACCGGGAGAGACGAACCCCTGAAGATACGCTCACTGCCTCTATGTGGCTCGGGACTGTACCCAACTAAAACCTGTTTGCACGACTCCTTTGAGCCGTGGTAGGGTAGTAATCAAAGTACAGTGGGAACTCACACGAGACAAATGACGATCCCCAGGTCGATGAACTAACCTGCACACATGTCACCAGGGAACTGCCATCTGACGTCTGGTATATGACCAACTAGCATGTTCCCGGCGAGTCCTGTCCGGTGTACTCATAACCCAATGAGCACCTGTATACATCTTAGGTGATCCAACTGACACCAGTGGCTTGTGAGACCGGCCACCGCCCCTCGTCGGGGTCTCGACTGTATACACTAGTCTACTAATGGAGTATCGATGCCCGGTCTCGAAACTCCCACGACTAGGGACCTTTTAAGGATATGCTTGTAGACCCCCAGCTCCCACTTATATGATCGCCCTCATACTGCTGGTGGTCAAGCATGAATCCTAGGGGCTCTATCAACGTGTAATAGCGACGTATCAGGTCACCTAAAGCAGTACACGATGATAAAGGTAAACCAGATAGCATACTATCATCTCGAGTAAGACTGTCCTACCGGGATAGGTCCTCCCTCAATCATTACAATCACGTACCTGTGACCTAATAATTGACTCTGAGGGCACTATCTCCAACACTTTGAGTGTAGAGCTCCTGTTCCAAATCAATCTGTCAGTGCCCCATTGCTGCCACGGTCGGTTGTTTGCTCTCCTCTAAGGGACAGCGGCTCGGTGCTCATTCCTAAAGTCGCCCAAGCTGAATCAACCTCCTGTACTGCTGGTATGCCGGTGCGTACGAGAACCGAGACAACGAATCCTGATAAAGCACCAGTCATGGCGTCTATAAAGGCAGATATCGAAGGCGATGTCGGGCAGCGCCGCGTAAAAGCGCAAAAGTGGAGGAAACGCCTCTCTGCTGGTGTTAGCTCAGGCTCCAAAAATAGAAAGAAATCAGTTACTGGCCTACTCGACGCTTTTCTTGAATCCGAGCCCCTTATTCAGGATGAGCCGATATCTATGCAGGAGAAGGACGACGGTCTTCTCTTCCCCAATTCAACTGCCAAGGAAGCCGCTCAGTTGGCCGAAGCTTTAAAGCGCTCACAAGACGAGGCTGAAAACGTCCCTTCTAGGAAAGGAAAACTTCCCGCTGTCGTATTTCATGATGTCGATCCAGCTCCAGCTATGTTACCGATGACTCCTTTGATGCTAGAAGAGGAACGTACTTTGAAACAGCTGGTGTCGGACGCCTCTGAAGATGAAGCCGCTTTGAAAGCGGGTAGGGATCCATTTTTGATTGAAGCCCGACGAGCACACCTGAACAGAAAAGCGCAGCAACTTAAACAGACCATCCTTCAGGTTCCTTAGGGTATTGGTATGTATATTTCTTGTCCTTTTCAGCAACTAATTTGTATTACTTTCACGTCGCATTATCTTTTTTAAAAAAATTTTGTAGGGCCTTCTGCAGCTGGCGTAATTTTGTGCCCAGATCGCGCCATGAATGTAGATTCTACGAATATCTCCCGTGACACAATGGAAGTTGTAGAGAAGATTACTGAAGCTGCTATCTCCGCTGTGGAGCTCCCAGTGATGGCTTCTGTCCCTCCAGCAGAGATTGCCACTCTGGCAATAGATTCCATGGATATTTTCAATGACGCACCTGAGGGGGTAGAAGAGATTGTCGAAGCTGCTATCCCCACCCTGGAGCCTTCAGCGGCGGCTTTTGTCCCTCTATTGGAGACTGCCACGTCGGCCGTCGATTTCATGAATATCTCCAGTGACGCGCCCGAGGGTGTAGAGGAGGTTGCCGAAGCCGCCATCCCTCCAGTTCAGAGCGAGCGAAGTATCGAAGGTAATCTTATATATATATATACATTTTGTTTAACGACCCCTCCATATACCTGAACCTTTCTCTCTCTCAGAATTGCGGGAATTGGTGCCTTCCATCGTGGATCTTTCTCTGAGGAAAACCATCCAGCGTTTGCTTGACATGGCGTCCCCATAAGCGATACCCCCACAAAGCATAGTCCTTTCTTCTGGCCAAGGTCGGCATTCTTCTGTTTATATTTTTATAATGATACTGATATTCCCTTCATTTTAAACCCCAGTTCTGAAAGCTGACGACGAAGTCGAGATTCTTGATGGACCTGGGGATCTCTCAAACCCGCCTTGCATGAATATGGGTAAGCGACGCTTTATCCTTGGCATCGTTCTTCTCATTCTATATTTGGAAAAGGAAACTAACCGCACATATGTCTTCACAGCTTTGCAAGCCCTGACTCCATTAGAGTCCCGGATTTTCATGCCGCCAGGCCCTTATGCCCAACGTGTGTCTGAGAAGATGGCAAAACAGAGCATTTATTCTCTGGCGGCTCTCATGGAAGACCTTCACACTGGTATTTCTGTCACTGCCGAAGAATTCGCTGCTGAAGCCAATTCTTCCTTATTTGTTCTTTCTACTTATCATAACGGGGCATTGGTGCGTACTTGGGTTGAGTACTGTCGCCGAGTCGAGGCCTGCCTATATGGGATTGAATGCATACGCCTTCCCTCCGACATCTTGTCTGTAAAGGCAAGCCTGCATGGGTGGATCGAATGATGTGCAGCCAATCTCCAGTCGTGCGAGAAAAGGCTTAATCGGATGTTTTCGGCAAGGGAGTTGGCTTCAAAGGCTTTAGGGAACTTCAAGCCCAGCTCACTGCCAAGACCACTCGTGCATACGAAATTTGGCGAGTGCTTCAAGAAGCCATTACAGAGGTGGCGGCTCTTGACAAAACCGTTATTTTTACACGTGAGATGGTTGAAGCCCACAAGGTTGTCAAGAAAGAGCTTGAGAGCCGATTTGCTTCATATCAGAATCAACAGACACAGGTAGGGACTCGTCTTGCTACACTGATAGAGCTCGAAGCAGAAGTCCAGCGGAAAAATGACAAACTTGTTGGCTTATTGAATCGACCACCAACTTAGACTTTTTTGTTGCTGTATATTCTCCTCTTTTTGTATTCATTTTGATCCCTGAATAAAAGTATCTTGTATTTACTTAAATTCATGAATAAAAGACATATTTCATTTCATACTAGCGCTTATCTTTCCTTCGATGTCTTGACTTGACGTAAAGTAGTTTATGTACTCATTTCGGAGCTTGTAGTTTTTTTAATCATTTCGGAGTCTCTAGTTTATGAACTCATTTCGGAGCTTGTAGTTTATTCACTCATTTCGAAGTCTCTAGTTTATGAACCCATTTCGGAGTTTCTAGTTTATGAACTCTTTACGAAGCTTGTAGTTTATTCACTCATTTCGGAGTCTCTGGTTTATGAACTCATTTCGGTGTTTGTTTAGTTTACGTCCCTTGGGTTTACAGGCAAACTTATCCTAACGTTATATATAGATAACCCCTGCTCTTTGCGACAGAGGTCCGTCAGGTTTTGTGGTACTGGGGCTTTGGTTCGTGGTATCGTCGCGTTGACAAATGTATTCCTCGGTATACAGTATTTAAGTTGTTGTTCGAGTATCCCCGCAACTGTCGTGTCTTTGATTCCTTCGGGGGCTGAACAAGACGTCTTCAAGTAATCTCCTTATGTTATATGACCGTCGGAAGAGCAAGCGTTAGGAATTTGTCATGTCGCTTTTTACTCGAGGTTAGGCTCAGTTTGGAGCTCCGATGAGTCATAACCACTCCGCGCTGGTGTGGGATGATCTCCGATAGTCTCTTAGGCTTTATATGACTTACCGTCGAGACCCCGAAGTTAGGAATATGCCGTTGCTTCAATTTGATTTGGCTATTTTGAGCCTTTTTTGATATTGCGTCTGCATCCTGCTAGAATGAGAAGGTACGCCAGGGTTGTCTCTAGGTTGTATATGAACCGTCAAGACTTGGAGCTAGGAGTTTGCCATGGCTCTGCTTTGTTTCGACCCTTAGGCCTTTTGTTGACGTTGCGTCTGGATCCTGATGGAATGAGAATGAACACCGGGGTAGTCTTTAGGTTGTATATGAACCTTCAAGACTTGGAGCTAGGAATTTGCCATGGCTCCACTTTGTTTTGGCTCGGTGGAGCTTTGTTGACGTTGCGTTTGCACCTTGATGGAATGAGAATGAATGCTAGGGTGATCACTAGACTGTGGATGTTGCCGTCGAGATCTAGCTCTCCCTTTGACGGAGCCTGGTAGGAAAATATGGTTCTCCTTTTCATTTGTGTCCATGGATTGTATAAAGGGGTCAGTGTAGACTCACCTGCAGGGCAAAGGAAATTATATTTTATTTTATTTTTTATTTCCGCGATGCTCTATCTTTTCAGCTTTTCATATAGCGAAAGTCGCGATTGCCCAAGCATTTCGGCTATTTATCGCGGTGCCTAATCATTTCGGCTATTTTTATATTTTTACTCGCTGCCTTTTATTGCGAGTTGCCCAAACATTTCGGCTGTTTCATATGCATATATTTTTTTGCTCGCTGATTTTTATTGCGAGTTATCCCATCATTTCGGCTATTTTTATATGCATGTTTTTTTGCTCGCTGATTTTTATTGCGAGTTTGGAACCTGATACCAATCTAGGCATCAATATCGCTACGACTGGAATATTGCCAGGAGCGTATCATCATTTGCCATTAAAGGACTTGTAGTTTGACACCTGTTTAGGAATCAACATCGCTACCACTGGAATATTGCCAGGAGAGAATCATCATTTGCCTTTGTCGATTTGAACAAAGATGGCTTAGTAGACAGGGTTAGGATCCTGTTGACTAAGACTTTTCGACTTTATGAGCCGTAAGGGTCTCATAAAGTTATTTCTTTCTATGAATCGTGGGGATTCCTAAGTGTGTGCTCTCTCTTGCAAGTCGTAAGGATCTTACAAAAGTATTTTCTCCCAATGTCGCCATTCGAGGCAAAGTTTTAGTTTAAGGACGTCTCGGTCCAATGTTAGTTTAGGGACATCTCGATCCATTGTTAGTTTAAGGACATAGTGGTCTATTGTTACCATTTTCGAGGCAACAGATCTTCTGGTTATTACTTTCAGGGTTTTGACTCGGGAAGATAGCGAGCGGACACAGGCGTCATCATCTATCATTGACCTGAATCGTGACCCATTAGGCGTAGTATCTTTTTAGGAATCGGCCATTTATTGGCCGGAAGTGTCTTTCGCCATGCATATCCATGAGCAGGTACGCCCCACCTTGGTAGACCTTATAGTTTATCTCGAATTCCCCCGTTTTGCACGGTTGGGAATCATAGGTCGTTTGACAACTAGCACGAGCTCGCCTTGGCGGAATGTTCTCGTCCTAGTCAGTTTTTCGTATGAGCGCGTCAACCTTTCCTCGTAAGCTTCTAGGTTTTGCTGCGCCATGAGGCGAGTTTCATCGAGGGCGTCGAGCTCCTCAAGCCGAAGATGGGCATTTTCTTCATCCGTCGGCTCGTATCGAACTGCTACCCGTAGAGAAGGGAGTTCTATTTCCGAAGGAAGGACTGCTTCTGTGCCGAATACCAACGCGTATGGTGTTTTATTCATAGCCGTTTTGAACGTCGTTCGGTATTCCCAGAGAGCTTCGTGCAGTCTCTCATGCCAGTCTTTTTTGTTTCTCGACACCATTTTCTTTATAATCTTCGTCAGGATCTTGTTGAAAGCTTCAGCTAGACCGTTGGCACGAGAATTGTAGACCGAAGAGTATCTCCAATCTATTTTATGCTGTTCTGCAAAGTGGATGATTTTATGGCTCATGTAGGCTGGCCCATTATCCGAGATTATCCATCGCGGAGTGCCGAACCGGTATATGACACGCGTCCTGAAGAAATGGAGGATATTATCCGTCTTCACTTCCCTTAGCGGTACTGCTTCTTCCCACTTAGAAAAGTAATCGTTCGTTGCTAGTATGAACCGATGTATTTTGGATGACGCTGGTTCAATGGGGCCAATTATTTCAGTTCCCCACATTTCGAACGGCCAGCTAGCTAGGTTGGGTGTAGCGGATTTGGATGTTGGTGGATGAAGTCCCCGTGAATCTGGCACGAGTGACACTGCTTTGCATATTCGAGACAGTCCTGACTCATTGTGGGCCAATAGTAACCCATTCTTTTGATTTTCAGCTTCATCTTTGGCCTGGCTTGATGAGAACCGCTGAGTCCGTTATAAGTTTCTTGGATGACTCTCTTTGCTTCTTCTGGACCCAAACACCTTAACCACAAACAGTCAAGCGACCTCTTGTATAGAGTATTTTTGACGAAGGTGTAAGACAGAGCTCGTTTCATGAGCTGATGTCTAGACAACGCATTTTCGGGCGTTCGTCGAGATTTGAAATAATCTATGAAGACTTCCCTCCAATCCTTGACCTTTTCTTCGTTTTCTATTTGGAAGGCTGCTTATTTGGTCGTTTCTTTTCCTTCGGATGGCTCTATTGAATCTTCCGAAGATATTTCTGCTGGTGCGAGAACTCTACGGCTTTGCACGGTCATTCTTAGGTCGTCGAGATCTTCATCGGCCATTTCTTTAGCCAGCCTGGCCAATGCATCTGCCTTACTATTTTCTGCACGCGGTATGCACTCCAAGATGTAAGAGGGGATTTGCGTCAGCAATTGCTGCACTCTTTTACCGTATTTTATCAACTCTTTCTTGCATGTTGATAATCGCCCTTTATTTGGCTAACGACCAATTGGGAGTCTCCATATATGAGGATTTCTTTGATTCCCATGTCGATAGCGATCTCGAGACCTACTATCAAAGCTTCATATTCAGCTTCATTATTAGTCCTTGGCTCCGTTAAGGAGAGGGCGTAGCGCAGTTTCCCTCCTTGCAGAGTCACGAAGATAAGGCCCACCCCGGCTTTGATTATAGGGGTCTTTAGCTTCCGCTTTTTCATGGAAGATGCTCCATCAAAGTAGAGTTCCCATCGAGAATCATTCTTTTCTTCCTTTGTGTCGAACGCATGTTCATCTGGCAACTCACAATTTAAGGGGGAGTCGGCAGGTATCGGATGCTCGGCGAGAAAGTCGGCGATGGCCTGGCCCTTCACTGCTTTAAGAGGTCGATACATTATCGAGAACTCTATTAGGAGGAGGGCCCATTTGGCAAGCCTTCCTGTTAGTATGGCCCTTGACTTTAAATATTTGAGAGGATCCACTTTTGATATGAGATGGACCTCATGTGCCAAGGCGTAGTGTCTGAGCTTCGTAATCTCGAAGATCGGCGCCAGACAATGCTTTTTGATGAGGGAGCAGTTGTTTTCTTCTCCTAGGAGAACTCGACTCAAATAGTACAGAGCTCTCTCCTTTCTCTCCTTTCCCTAGTCATTCTCCTATGCCCATAGCATACCCAGAAAACTTTCAAGGGCCGTTGTGTATAGGATAAGCGGTTTTCCCTTAACCGGAACGGTCAACACTGGAGGATTCTGTAGGTATTGCTTAATTTCGTCCAGTGCATTTTGTCACTTATGATCCCAGACGAACGGGGTCCCCTTCTTCATTAGATGACTGTAGGGACGGCATTTTCCAGAGAGGTTGGTTATGAACTGCTGGATATACATGAACTTTACTTGGAGAGACCGCAGTTGTTTGAGAGTTCTCGGCGTGGGCATTTTCGTAATCACCTTGATCTTTGATGGGTCTATTTCCATGCCTCGGTGTCGTATGATGAATCCTAGGAATTTACTCGAAGAGACTCCAAACGCGTATTTTAGAGGATTCATCTTCAGATTATACTTCCGAAGACGTTGGAACACTAAGTCTAGATATTCCCAATACTCCTCATGAGATTTGATCTTTACCACAAGGTCGTCAATATAGCATTCGACAATCTCGTGTATGAGGCCATCAAAGATCTTTGTCATGGCCCTCTGATAGGTAGCGCCAACGTTCTTCAGTCTGAAAGGCATCACCTTATAACAGAATATGCCCAGCGGAGTCCGGAAGGCGGTGTGCTTTTGGTCTTCAGGATGCATTTTTATTTGGTTATAACCTGAAGATCCATCCATGAAAGAGAAGACCTCATGGGTAGACGTGTTATCTATCATCAGCTTGGTAACTGGTACTGGGAAGTCATCCTTTGGGAAAGTTTTGTCGAGGTCCCGAAAATCTATGCAGATGCGCATCGTCATATTTTTCTTCATTACTGGAACAATGTTGGCAATCCAGTCAGGATATTTAACTTCTTGGATGAAGACGGAGTTAATTAGTTTCTTGATTTCGGCGTTGATACTCATCTCGAGTTCGAGCCGCATTCTTCTAGGCACCTGTTTGACTGGCTTGACGTCCGGCGATATAGCCAGTTTATGCACCGCTAATTTTAGATCTCATCCTGGCATCTCAGAATATTTCTATGCGAAGCAGTCTTTATATTGCATAAGCACGTCCTTTAGTGTGGCCACCTGTTTTTTAGACAACATCTCACTGACGAACGTGGGCCTCGGCTCATTTTCCGTCCCTAGGTCAATTCTTCTTAGGTTGTCCGCCGTGGTATGTATCCCATCTTCCAGCTCTTTTGGTACTGGTGGAAACTCTGAGATCACCTCCTCCTCGTCCTCAATTACGAAGCACTTGAAGAAGTCATCCATATTCTCGTGCTCTCCCTCCTTTGAGAGTGTTATCATATGGCAAGTACGAGTTCGCTTCCATTCTTGGTGTTGAGCTAGTCCTATCTTCACGATATAGGTTCTCTTTGGCTCATGCTTTTGCGGTGGGGTCACCCTCCAGCTGTCGGATAAAGCGAACCTGCCCTGTTGATATTGGTCTTTGATCCGGTCTTTAAAGGTGAAGCAGTATTCGAGGGGATGTCTTATTGCTCGATGATAGGAGCAATAATCCGGGTGATGGTCCTCATTTATCTGTTCGGGGTACTGAGGCTCTGGAAGCGTCATCATTTGATGCTTCATGACAAGGTTGTATATTTTCCTTGTTATGTCTTGAGGGAAAGAGTACTCCCGACCCATCTTCTTCATAAAAGACGGGTTCCAGCTGACTTTTTCTTGATTGCGTGACTTCTTGGATCCGCTTCGCTATTTTCGGGCATTGTTTCCTTTCTTTGCCTTGTTTTTGCCTCTATTTCGGGATTTTCCTTCGAGGTAAGAACGCACAGCTGGCTGAGGATGAAGGGTATTGTAGTCTTCTTTCTCCGTAGACTATTGGTTGAGGCGTTGCGTCCTGGTCTTTTCACAGATAGCCATTTCGCGGCTGCGGTCGTCCTGGATCTTTTGACAAGCTTCTTGTATTAACCTGTCAACTTGTTCTTCGAGCGATGATTTGACATTCTTAGAGCGGAATTTTGCTCTGTTTCAATGTCACGGCTATTTGGAAGAGCATTCCCTTCCTCACCGAAGATGTTTATGACGCGGCAGCTGTGAAATCGCTCCCGTTTCTTGGACCGAACGTATCCAATCCCGGTTGTCTCTATTTCCCGTTGGGCATCTTTCGCTGAATCCCGGGAACGTCCCAGATCTTATAGTAGAATTGGGCTTGTCGAGCAGTTGTTTGAAGGATACGTCTTGGCATCTTAATAGCCTTTTTAATCTCTCTGCGTAATATCTGGGCAGACGGATTGGTTGAAGCCTGTCAAACGCAGGCTCGGCACCATGCCAGACTCCTTTCTCCACTTTGGTTCTCATAGATTGATAGAAGAGGATCGCCTTTTCACCTCTTCGCCTGAGAGGGATGTAGAAAGTATGCAGCTCTTGTACGTTGTATGTATCAAGCGCATCAAGTTCTTTGTAATGCCATGGTAGAACCATGATGATTTGTAAACTCTGTTCAGCTCCAGTAACGGTTTGCAATGATAGGCGAGTGGAGAACACGGCATTGGCCTCGTCCTCAAAGTCACTGCCAAAGACCAAAATAAGAGTAGATGGTCCGGGCCTGTTGCATTGGGGTTGCCCTGAGTAGACTATTTCCTCGTCTTCCTCAGTGTCACTCCCAAAGATCGGGATAGTAACAACGAACTTCCGTTTATCCTCCGTCTTATGAAATCTTTCCGTATCTTCGAAGTCTGGTAGGAAGTATTTTGCGTCTTCATATTTTCGGACTTTGTTTACGGAGAATGGATTTAGCTCCCCCGTATTGGTGTACTCGAGGCCGTCTTTGAAATACTTCATACACTGGTGTTGAGTAGAAGGGATGATATTGTACTCGTGTAACCAAGGCCTGCCGAGCAGAGCGTTGTAGCAAGTCTTAGCATCAATGACATGAAATTTGATGTCAGTGACGGGCAGCTCGAAGCGTAACGTCAGTTTTACGGACCCGAGCATCCGTGATGACTGTGAATCGAAACCGGAGATAGTAATTTTATCTCGGGCTAGGTGCTGAACGTTCATGCCAATCTCCTTCAGCACCTTCACACTGAGGAGGTTGACAGAAGACCCATTGTTGACAAGGATTTTTCCTATCTTGATATCGTGGCAGTACTCAGTGACGTATAACGGGCGGTTATGCTCGCACGTTCCGAGGAGGAGATCCTCATCGCTGAATGTGATGTCAGCTGTGTGAACCTCTACCAGTTCGTCCTTCATCCTTTCTTTAGCTAAGAAAGCTTGGAATTGATCAGGATCTTGCAATGCCTTGATCAGAGAATTTCGTGCCTCTTTGGACAGGAGGAGAGCATCCAGTATTCTTAGTTGTGAAGACATTTTCTCAGATGTGCTAGGACATTATAATCCACCTTGTTTTTCCTAAGTGGGTCCTTAGCTGCGAGCTATTTAACGATTCCATCATCAAGGGTGATTTCCCCAGGGACTTTTTCTTTCCCCTTGTCTCTTTTACCCAAACCTTTATTTGTAGGTCCGAGTTTCTTCTCAGGCAGCGTGCGGTTACGCAGCTGAATATTCTCTCAGTTCTTCTCCTCTTCTTCTTTTTCGGAGGTGGAGTTCTTGAAGAGATGGCCGATGGTCATTTCTTCCTCAGAATCGCTCATGAAGGTAAGAACTTGGAGTTTTTCGCTTTCCCGACTGACAGTTGCCAATCGTTTTTCCATGTGCATCTACCGCACATTTTTTATGTCGGCGAGCTTCGCGTTTCATCTTCTTGAAGTGTTGTTGGTGAGCAACGTATACTTTCCACAACTTCATGAAGGCACTGCATTCTTTGGTGGGGTGAGTAACCCTCCGATGGTATAAGCAGTAGTTCAGATGTGAAACCTCTTCGTAGAGGCATGTGGCACCAGGAGTGTTTCCCACGAGAGGGGTCAGCTTCATTCCCACTGACAGGGCTTCAGCGAACCACTTATCTGTCTTGATCTTGCTCTTATTTGTGGTAAGTGTGCTTTGGCTTGGTTGGAGTACTTTACGACTCATCCTTACCGCGGCTTCTTCAACTTGACGCCGACGCTTAGCCTTTTCGTATATGGTCATTTCGCGTTCTCGATCAGCTTTGCTTTTTCGAAAGGCTTCATTTAACAACCTATCGATTGGGTTTTCTGACAGTTCATCATGCCCCTAGTTCCTCTACGTTTTTTTCTGACACCGAGGGAGCTTCTTCGCCATTTGACGACAAATAGGAGACCATGTGGCAAATTGCTACATAGTCTTCGGTTTCCTTTAATGAGTTGTTTTCTTCATCATTGTCACTCTCTTCGTTCTCAAGAATATGCTTGAGGAACTCTCTGAGGGTGACCGGTGTTTGCGCCTTCTGGTTGTACTCCTCCAGTGCGTCAATGTACCTGTGTAAGTCTGTGCGTTTGTCGTCATACTTGGCAGGTTGCACAGGCTTCTTGTCGATCAAGGCCTATGGCTAGGGCCTGCCGAGCAAAGCGTTGTAGTAAGTCTTGGCGTCAATGAAGTGAAACTTGATGTCGGTGACGAGCGACCCAAAGCGTAATGTCAGTATTACGGACCCGAGCGTCCGTGATGACTGGGAGTCAAAACCGGAGATGATAATTTTATCACGAGCTAGGTGCTGAACGCTCATGCAAATTTCTTTTAGCACTCTGACATTTAGGAGGTTGACAGAGGACCCATTGTCAACTAGAATCTTCCCTATCTTAATGTCGTGGCAGTACCCGGTGACATATAGGGGGCGGTTATGTCGCACATCCCGAGGAGGAGGTCTTCATCGCTGAAGGTAATGTCAGCCGTGTGAACTTCTTCCAGCTCGTCCTTCATCTTTTTTTCGGAAAGGAAGGCTTGAAACTGTTCGGGCTCTTGCAGTGCCATGATCAGAGAATCTTGTGCCTCTTTAGATAGCAGGAGGGCATCCAAAATGCTTAGCTGTGAGGGTATCTTTCTCAGATGTGCCAGAACATTGTAATCCACCTTGTTTTTCTTGGGCGGGTCCTTGGCTGCAAGCTCTTCGACGACTCGGTCATTGAGGGCGATATCCTCAGGGACCTTTTCCTTCCCCTTATCTTTCTTATTCAATCCCTTGTTTGTGGGTCCGAGATTATTTTCAGGCAGCGTACGATTTTGCAGCTGAATATTGTCACAGCTCTTCGTTTCTTGTTCTTTTCCTGAGGTAGATTCTTTGAAGAGAGGGCCGAGAGCCATTTCTTCTTCAGAATCGCTCCCGAAGGTGAGAACTTGCGATCCCCTGCTATCAACCATGTGACAGTTGTTGGTAGCTCTTCCACGTTCGTCTGTCGCACTTTTTCGTTGTCGATGAGCTTCACGCTTCATCCTCTTAAAGTGTTGCCTGTGAGCGACATATCCTTGCCACCATTTTTTAAAGGCCATACATTCTTCGGTAGGATGTGCAACCCTCTGATAGTATAAGCAATAGGTGGGATGTACATCCGCTTCGTCAGGGTGCATACCGCCGGGAGTATTCCCTTTGAAAAGTGGCAGCTTCATTCCCATGGACAAGGCTTTGGCGAAACGTTTCCTCGTCTTAAGTTTGCTTTTGTCTACCGCGGATATGCTTTGATTTGGTTGGAGTGTTTCGTGACCTATGAATTCTTCAAATTGACGCCGACTCCTGGCCTTTTCGAATATGGCCATTTCGCGTTCTTGATCATCCTTGCTCTTCTGACGGGCTACGTTCAGTAGCAGGTTGATCATTTCGTCAGACAGTTCCGAGGGTTTTGGGTTCGATCTTGCCTCCGGCTCCTTTATGCTGTCTTCTAACGCCGAATGAACTTCTTCGTTAATTACCGGCGAATGAGAGATCATGTGACAACTTGCCACATAATCCTCAGATTCTTCTGACGAGTTATCTCCGTCGTTATTGTCGTTATCTCCACCTTCAAGGATGTTGTCGAGAAATTCTTGGAGTGTGAGCGGGGTTCGCGCCTTCTGATTATATTCTTCCAATGCGTCAATCTGCTTTGGCTGGTCCATGCGCTTGTCATCATGCTTCACGGGCTTTTTGGTCTTCTTCTTCCTTTTCGAAGATTTTGACGGTTGGGCCTGGGCATTTTGCCCATCGCTACCAACTCTTGGCGTCGGGCGCGGTTTCAGCATTCCCTCAATGACCTTGGGTTCTAGCGGGTTTTTCCACCAAATCGCCGGGCATGTTTGAAGATCCTTCAGCATTCTTTTTGTTTTGGCTGAAATAGCGACCTCCCATGGAGCTTCTTCTATAAATGAGCATGATGCCCCCGGCATGTCTACCCTTTTAGGAGCGTGCGGCTGCGGCGGGCTTACGTTCCAGTTCTTAGACAGTGCAAATTTTCCCTGTTGGTATTGGTCCTCGATCCAGCTTTTGAAGACGAAGCAATCTTTAATTGGGTGGCCTACTACTCGGTGGTAGGGGCAGTAATTGGGATTGTTGACGTCACCTAGCTGCAATGGACGTCTCGAATCTGGCAGAGTGATGAGTCTGTTGCGCACCGCCAGTTCGAACAGTCTCCTTATTTTATCATGAGGGAACGAGTAAGGATGTTTTAACTTTTCATTGATAAATCGCTGTCTGTCGTTTTGGTGATCAGCTGGTTTTGGACCGCTCGGCTGTTGCTGAGCATTGGCGATGAAGGTCTCTTTCGCTTTCCTTTTTTCATTCCGAGGCTCCGTCTTTGAAGAGGAAGGCCTATGGCCCATCTGGTCCATTTGGGCCAGCTTGTCGATTAAGGCCTGAAAAGTGGCCGGCTTGAAGAACATCATAAACTGGGATATGGTCGCCTGCGGATCGAGGGTTGCCACAAACATGCCTACTGCGGGAGCCTCTTCTATGCGCTGTTCGCACTTCGACCATTGGTTCTGCCACCGTATCGCGTACTGAACCCATGTTTCTCCCGGATTCACCCTGGCAATGATCAATGCCATGATTGGGGTGCGTTCCCTAGCGCTTGCGAAACACTGGGTGAATAGCAACTCCATCTCCGTAAAAGTTTTGACGGAATCGTTGGGAAGCTCTGAATACCATTCGAACGCCGTCTCTGCCAAGCTGCCGACGAATTGGCGAAGCAGTAGCTTATCATCACCTCCAGTGTTGCCGCACAGAGCCCTGAACGGAGCGACACATTGATGGGGATTGCCTGTCCCCTTGTATATATGAAACTTAGGAATCGTGTATCCTGGCGGGTATTTAATCTGATCGTACCAGCTAGGAAATGGTCGCCCAGTTTTGACGACTTGGCCGGCAGCTTCGTTCGCTTGATGGGCTCGTATCTGTTGAGCTATATAATCATCGAGTGCAGCTTTCAAGATTGTTTCCTCCTTTGCTGCTGAAAAGGTCGGAAGAGAGTTTGATGTCTCCCCTCTGTCGTCTTCAATTATTATTGGCGGATTTTCGGCTGGAGGGTCTGACTGGATCATCATGCCCACCATATCCTGGAACAATAGCGCCATTTGTTTTATATTGGCGGCTTGTTCCGCTGCCTTTTGATCTTTCTTTTTTAGCATCCTCCGGAGGAACTCGGCATCAGTTTCCTGTTCCCGGCACTGATACGACGATGCTTCGGGGCTTTCCTTATGTCCTGTGAGTGCAACCATCTTCGTCAACATCTCCTGAAGCTTCTGTTGTTGCTCCTGAGCTTTTGTTACCGATCGGGTGAGTGGTCGATGACCCCCAGATGCACGGCTCTCCTCCTTCCCGGAAGCCATATAAACATTATGCACCATCATGCCCCCAGACTTGGAGCGTCTGGGTTCAGTGCCCTTAAGATTCATCGCAGGCATAGAGATCTTCTCCGCCATCCTCTTTTTATGGACGATTGAAGTTGAGGGGGCTGTTGCAGTAGGCACCTGAGAATACGATACTTTGCGTGGCATGGCAGAGGGATGGTCCTCTTCCTGCTGAGTCTTCATCTTCTTCTGTCGGCGGGAATAGTCCTTGTTGATCACAGAATCCTGGACTCTCCTCCAGACCTTGTGGATTTTGGAAGACAGCTGAGGGGGCTGCTCCGGCTTCGAATTTGTAACATTCTCTACAGGTGGAGGAGATTTTTTCAATACAGCGGTCAGAGAATTCTTGCGTGCCCTTGTTCAGTTGATAAAACTGCACATTTTTTATTACATTTTCCTACCATTTTCATATTAAAAGGTCTTTATTATAATATATCATACATATGAGGGTTTATCTGTAAAAATAATATTTTCCATGTGTTGATATATTATAAATAGCATTTGGTAGGAAAATGTATGCAAATAATATCATTGACCAAATCCTAGTAGAACAAAGTCTACTAAATATTATTTGAGTTGTTGTGCAGAATCTTTCCAAGTTGTGCATAATTTTTCAAGACTAAAATCAAGGAAATCAAGTTGTTAAAGAAAACTTGCCTAATTAAGAAAGCAAAATTTGGAGATCAAGTCTGGCAGCAACTACGAGAAGATTTCAAAGATTCAAAGATTCCAGAGAACACCAAATGTCACAAAGACAGAGCCCCAAGAAAATGATGAACGGCCGAGATCATATGGCCGCGGATCCGCGGCCATACCCCCCTTGGGCCGCGGATCCGTGGCAGGATTGTGGAGTTAGGGTCTGCGCTTTTTGGGGGAAAATCTTTACTACCTTCTTCCTAATTTAGAAGCTTGGGTTCTGGCTTTGGCACTATCAATATAGACCGAGAGCCTCTTGGAAAATTTATCAAGCCGACGCGATCACGAAGTCCAAGACAGCTCACGCATCCAGGCTGGTCATCAACTGTTCGTCTACCTCCTTAGAAGAGATCGAGAAGCAACTAGAAATTGTAATCATTTTATAAGGATTCAAGTGTAATGAATATTGTTGATTAATAAAGGTAACTTTCTTTTTCTTATTCTAGTTCTTCGTAGTTTAATTATGCAATTTCTTTCCATCTCTTTTTCTCCCAACATGCGTGAGTAATTCTCCGCTTGTTAGGGTTCGTAGGATTAGGGTAGGCTAATGGATGATGAACATCCCTAAACCCTTTTTAAGTCCTATAAAGTTTATGAACTTTATCAAAATAATCATTAACATCCTAATCGGGCGCGCTAACAATTCTTTTTTAGTCCCGACCGCGATTAGAGATTAGATTAATGATTGGTTTGGTAAAGTCTAGATATGAACGGAGTTCCGTGTCGAGATAAGGGTTAAGAGTGGGATTCCTTTTCCCTCCAGAAACCCTAATCTACACGCATCACCGTCGTTCTAGTTTTAAATCTATTAAAGGATAAAAAGGGTAACTTTTAATTAATCGTCCATAACTACTAAATCCTAACGAACCCTACAAGCTCCCTTATTATATTAACTACATCCCTAAAATAATCTAGATCTATATTTTTGCATTAGTGCTTAACGTAGATCTAGAAACCTTTCCACAAAATTCTTTATCCCTCTCCTCTCTTTTTCAACACATCTAAAGTAAGAGTAAAAGATTCAACGTTTCCCTGAGGACGATCCGTACTCATCTCGGTCTAGCTACGCGCGACACCGTTATTGATTGCGGTTAATCTACAAACACACTTTTTCGTATCAATCAAACGGCGCCGTTGCCGGGGATACGTGCGTAATTTTTTTTATTCTTACTATTTGTGTTGAATTCTTATACGATCCATATCATAATTAAAACAAAACTGCAAATTGCATATTTAACGATTTGTGTGTGAATTTTGCAAGGAGATCTGGAGCCACAGACTTGAGGGAACAGGAGACAGAGACATTTTTAGAGATCCAGAGGAGCACAGAAGGCCACAGAAAAATTTTCATCAAGTGAACCCTCTTCTCTGCGGCGGATCCGCGTCCGGAAGTGCACATCGGCGGCGGAAGCGCGGCCAGTTAGGTGATCTAGGGCATCATTCTTCTCTGGTAAGATTCTAACTTCTTCCTCTCCCCTCTCAAATCCAATAAAATATATTTTCTGCAGGATTCTTTGCAAAATAGCGCCGCTCAAAAATCTTTTTGCAAAGTTTTGTGATTGGTTTTGTTTTGCATATTTTAATACGGACGTTAAGGGGCAAAGACCAAATCCAGATTAGGTGGGGATTTCATCACCCTTCCTAAGCCCCACAAATCACAAACCGAGCATCTGCATCAACCCTACATTAATTTAAAAATATCTAGACCAGACTCTAAGGACTGTCGCGCTCAATAAGGACAGAGGAAGGTCGTGGGTAATCTATCGCTTATCCGCATTACTTTTGTTGTGTCTAGGCAAGTGTGTCTGAGGCGAGTGGTTACTTAATTAGGACCACTACTTTTGTAGTGGGGAGCCTCCCACTCATCTGGCACTTACCTGGCTACAAGGGTAGTAAAGAGGCGGTAGAGGATTGATCCTACGGCTTGTCCTTTGGAAGTCTAGGAGCGGTCTAGAGACTGGACCTAGGTAACCTTAGTTCTAGGGTTGTTTGTGCATTATAGAGTGATTTGTCTTGAGTCCCACTTTTTCAAAACAGACCAATTTTAAATCACATACACGCTGCCACTTGCACTAAACCCGCTTGTGCATGCTCGGCTGGACACGGGATCCTAGTGCCCGTCTTGTCCGCGTTCCTGCTATCGACTCTGAAGTCGGTACTTCTTCATCTTCTTTTCCCCCACCACACACCACGACCGAGATGGACGACACTCCTTCAGATTATAACACCAAGCTGCCACCGCCCGTAGGTGCGCAGAATCCACCGCACATCTCTCTCCAAGAGAGATGCTATCCTATCCGTGGTCCCCTGCCTACTTGTCTATCCATTCCACCAGCTAACGGGGATAATTTCGAAATTAAACTCCACTACATCAATCTGCTGCCCAAATTTCACGGGCTTGAGTCGGAAGACGCGTACGTTTTCATCACCAAATTCGAAAACGTATGCGCAATGATGGATACTTCACAGTTGACTGTCGATGCTATGCGCTTGCGTCTTCTCCCATTCACATTGTGCGACTTGGCAGAAAAATGGCTTTATAATATTGCCGCACACTCTATCACTAATTGGGATGAATTCGTCATAGCATTTCTTAAGAAGTTTTACCCAAACCATAAGACTGCCCGTGTTAGAAGCGAGATCAACCAGTTCACCCAGCTTCCCAATGAACCATTTTGGAAGTGCTTTGAACGTTTCAAAGATCTGCTTGTCCAATGTCCTCATCATAGAATCAATAGATGGGATTTATGCCGAATAATATATGAGGGCATTAATCCAGCGACAAAGAAGATGCTTGAAACAAATTGTCAATGCAATTTCATGTCTAAAGACGACAGTGAAGCTTGGAAATATCTGGAAGACCTTGCTGAACACACTTTGCAGTGGGAAAGCGTAAGACCACCTTCTTCTAAGGGAAGTATTCATCAGCTCGATATTTCTGTCGCAATAAAAGCCGAAATGGCAGCGATACAGAAGAAACTAGACGCTATTGAGAACAAGTTCTCATCATTCTCCCTAAATCAGGTCACGCTTCCTAAGACCGTCTGTGGTTGCTGTTCGGATCCTTCACACTTAACGGAAGAATGTCCTATGAATGCATCGTTTCAAACTAATGCTGCTTTTCAGCAGCGACCTAGAAACGACCCTTATTCTTCCACGTACAATCAAGGATGGAGGAATCATCCTAACTTTTCTTGGAATCAAAACCAACAAAGCAATTATCAAAGACCTCCTCCACAGCAACCACAACCACAGAATCAACCCCCCTTTCAGTCACAAAATTTCCAAAATCCGGCCAACATTTCTACACCACAAGTGGCCGGTACTGACAACTATTCACTTGCACAAACTTTGGATATGTTCATGAAACATTCCATGCAATTGTCGGCTGAGATGAAGTCTTCTATTGATACCATAACGAAAAACTCCGCCTCCCATGGTGAGAGTATTAAATCAATAGAAAACCAAATCGCACAGTTAAACGCCGCAATGAGTGCGAGAGAAAAAGGGAAACTCCCATCTTAATTCCTACCGAATCCTGGCCATTCACAAAATCATAATGTGAATGCCATTACTACATTGAGATCAGGGAGAGTGCTGAATAACCGAGTAGGTGAGCAATTTGATGTTAGTGACACCATTGAGACCCCAGCTTCTTCTTCTTCTTCTTCTTCTTCTTCCCCTAATTCGTCTAGTCTCCCACCTTCATCCGAGCCTATTCTCCGTTTTCCCCAAGGCTCGAACCCTTTGCCCATTTCCTCAAATCTATCTAAGTCGATTCCCACTCTAATTTTGGGATCGAATCCGTCCCCACAATCCTCTCCAATGTTGGACCAAACCCTTATTGATAAAGCACCTTATCCAAACAGGTTAAGGGGCAACAGACCAAGTCCATAAGTGGAGAAGATTGTGGAAATTTTTAAGCAAGTTAACATAAACATTCCTTTCCTAGATGCTATTCAACAAGTTCCGTCATATGCGAAAATCCTAAAGGACTTGTGCACTAGGAAGAGAAAAGTTTAAGTACTTAAAAAAGTTTTTCTTGCGAGTAATGTGAGTACTGCTTTTACACAACAACTACCCAAGAAACGAAAGGACCCCGGAAGTCCTACAATTTCTATTTCTATTGGGGGTAAAAATATCAATCGTGCTTTACTCGATCTTAGTGCTAGTGTTAACTTGCTTCCGTATTCTGTTTATGAGCAATTAGGGATCGGAGAGTTAAAACCTGCGCATTGCACTCTTCAGATGGCCGATCGATCTATCACCCAACCTAGGGGCGAGCTAGAGGATGTGTTAATCAAAGTCGGGGAATTCATATTCCCTGTGGACTTTATCGTTATTGATACACAACCTGTGGCAAACCCACGCAATCAAATCCCGGTGATACTCGGTCGACCCTTTTTGGCCACTTCCAACTAGGGGTGGTAATTGAACGAGCCAGCTCGGGTTCGATTAAGGTTCGGCTCGGTATCGGCTCGTTCAAATTCGGTTCATTTATTAACGAGCCGGACATGAGCCAGAAAGCCTGGCTCGTTTATTAAACGAGCCGGACTCGAGCTCAGCCAGGCTCGTTCGGTATTGACTCGGGTTCGGCTGGGTTACACAGTTTGAAAAAAAAACAGTAATATGTAATATATAGCAGATTCTATACAACTCTCAAAACACTTAATTCAATTAAATGACAGTATATAAAGTATACTGAGATAAATATAAAACCCAGCACTTAGACCCATTCAATGCCCTAGATGTTAATGTTTTTTAATTTTTCCATATCTCAAAACCCTGAGTTTTAAGCATTATTGTTAATTATGTGTTTTTCTTGGAAGATACTATTCATATGAGTAAATGAGCTGAAAACGAGCCGAGCTCACAAACGAGCTCTAAACGAGCTCAGTTGAGCTCGGCTCGTGAACTCGGCTCATTTAGTTAACGGGCCACAAATGAACCGAACACGAGCCGGGCATGTTTAATCGGGCCGAACTCGAGCCAAGCATCTCTAGCTCGATTAACTAAACGAGCCGGACTTGGGCCGACAAAAAGAACCACGAGCCGAACTCGAGCCGAGCTTGGCTGGCTCTTGTTCGGCTCGTTTACACCCCTACTTCCAACGCAGTAATCAATTGTAGAAACGGATCTATGACCCTATCCTTTGGAAAGAAGTCAATTGAGCTTAACATTTACAAGTTAGGAAGTGAACCCTCCGAACCCTATGCTCATGTGTGTTCTGTCGAATTAATGGATGTCGACAGCAGCGAATTTGATCAACCCCATGATACTGACTCTTTTCATATGTTGTTGTTTGACCTAACCATGTACTCTTCCACCAAGTTGTCCGGGTCAACATCTAACGCTGATGAGGAAATTTTTATAGAGTCTGACAATCACCCCATTTTTTCTGATGACATTATTCTTCGGGGTATCGATGAAAGCTTTGAGGAAATTTTCGCTGATGAACTCGCATTTTTAAAAGATACGGGTGTTGAGATAAATCAACTCCAAGATGAAGAAATTGGACCTCCACCCCTTCTTTTGGACAATCATGATAATGCGAGTAATCCATCATTACTATCACTGTGTCGTCTCTCCAAATTGAGACGCAATCCTTTTTCATTACACCTCTTATCACCTCCCCACTTCTTCTTGTCGAAAGGTGACATGTTCTTCCACCAACCTTGGTACTTCATCGATAAAATTTTTGAATGGTTGGTGTTGACCTTCGGTCTTTGCAAAGCTTGGCATTGGCCAATAACCTTGACCCCCTCGTGTGATTTTAAAAGATTAAAATTGTTTAACTCAAGTTTGGGGGGGGTGTGGTATATTTTGGCTCTTGAAAAGAAAATGATTTTTACAAATTTGTGAGCCTAAAAATAGGTTTGGGGGAGGATTTTCACTTTCATATATTCTTGCCCCCATTAATAATTTCCTCCCAAGTCTACAGGTTTTTGAGCTTAACGGATGACATCAGTGAGGACACTGCTGTAAACAGGTTTGGGGGAGGTTTGTGCTTATTTACACATCAATTTGCATCATATTTTGCATAAGCACAACATTTTCAAAAATTTTAATTTTTTTTTTATAACAAAAGAGTAGAAAGTAAAAAATTACATCCAAAAGATAGGAATAGTTTAAGAAAACCAAGAAAATTAGAAGTTTTCTTAAACGAACTAGTAATAAGTAGTTATGAGCTGTTATCCCAAGGGTTAGTAAGATGAATGAAGTCACTAATCTGAGGATGAAAATAAGTCTGAAAAATAGTTTCTATTCTGGAAGCCAAACATTTGAATGTTGATACCCTACTATATGCACTTACACACGTCTTGAAACTCGGGATAGTAGAGGATACCTTAAAATGCTCTTGTCTAAAAGCCAAAGTATGAAGGAAATAAAAAATGAAGAAAATATAAAAATGGTAAAAAGAAAAATGAACACTGGTTTTGTTATCGCCAAGGCAGCAATAAAAAATATAGCGAGAGTGCTTCATCACCTAGTGCCTTAGACCAACTGGTTTGGGAGTCACTGCTAAGCCTTAGGTGGTACAAGACGAGGAAAATACTATCACCTAATTAGCAAGCACATGAGTAATCGGTCGGTTAGTACCTCAAGAAGTATTAACGGTCGCATGAAAATTGTGTGAGCAATCTAAATATTCATCAAATTAAAAAGTACCGAGGTAGATGGACAAGAGTATGATAGCTTGAATTGAATTCTCCCAGTGTAGAGATGTTCTATTCACACACGTAGGGGTATATGATCGATGTTTGGATGAAAGGTAGGAATGAAGAATAAAGACGATGTTTTATTGAGGGATGATGTGATTTCTAATATCTTTTCATAACTATTAAGATAGAGCTCATGACAACTGAAAATCTAGTGTAGTTGGAAACTCTTATTTTCAAAGTCTTTCTTTTATGGTTCTTATCTTTATATGTAAATTTCACCATCTCTCTTTTATTATAGGATTTTATGGGTGTAATCCGCTGAAAATCCTCAGGAGACAACACTCCTCCTACTAGGGACACCTAGAGGTTTAACGGCTTGTTGCACGTGCTCAGTGCAATCGTGTTTGCCTACGAAAGTGTGCTTAGCTTTCTCCTTTCTTTTTTCTCCTTCTCTTGAATAAACTAGTTTGCTCGGGACGATCAAAGATAAGTTTGGGGGTATTTGTTCAGTTGATAAAACTGCACATTTGTTATTACATTTTTCCTACCATTTTCATATTAAAAGGTCTTTATTATAATATATCATACATATGAGGGTTTATCTGTAAAAATAATATTTTCCATGTGTTGATATATTATAAATAGCATTTGGTAGGAAAATGTATGCAAATAATATCATTGACCAAATCCAAGTAGAACAAAGTCTACTAAATATTATTTGAGTTGTTGTGCAGAATCTTTCCAAGTTGTGCATAATTTTTCAAGACTAAAATCAAGGAAATCAAGTTGTTAAAGAAAACTTGTCTAATTAAGAAAGCAAAACTTGGAGATCAAGTCTGGCAGCAACTACGAGAAGATTTCAAAGATTCAAAGATTCCAGAGAACACCAAATGTCACAAAGACAGAGCCCCAAGAAAATGATGAACTGCCGAGATCATATGGCCGCGGATCCGCGACCATACCCCCCCTTGGGTGATCCGCGGCAGGATTGTGGAGTTAGGGTCTGCGCTTTTTGGGGGAAAATCTTTACTACTTTCTTCCTAATTTAGAAGCTTGGGTTCTGGCTTTGGCACTATAAATATAGACCGAGAGCCTCTTGGAAAATTTATCAAGCCGACGCGATCACGAAGTTCAAGACGGCTCACGCATCCAGGCTGGTCATCAACTGTTCGTCTACCTCCTTAGAAGAGATCGAGAAGCAACTAGAAATTGTAATCATTTTCTAAAGATTCAAGTGTAATGAATATTGTTGATTAATAAAGGTAGCTTTCTTTTTCTTATTCTAGTTCTTCGTAGTTTAATTATGCAATTTCTTTCCATCTCTTTTTCTCCCAACATGCGCGAGTAATTCTTCGCTTGTTAGGGTTCGTAGGATTAGGGTAGGCTAATGGATGATGAACATCCCTAAACCCTTTTTAAGTCCTATAAAGTTTATGAACTTTATCAAAAGAATCATTAACATCCTAATCGGGCGCGCTAACAATTCTTTGTTAGTCCCGACCGCGATTAGAGATTAGATTAATGATTGGTTTGGTAAAGGCTAGATATGAACGGAGTTCCGTGTCGAGATAAGGGTTAAAAGTGGGATTCCTTTTCCCTCCAGAAACCCTAATCTACACGCATCACCGTCGTTCTAGTTTTAAATCTATTAAAGGATAAAAATGGTAACTTTTAATTAATCGTCCATAACTACTAAATCCTAACGAACCCTACAAGCCCCCTTATTATATTAACTACATCCCTAAAATAATCTAGATCTATATTTTTGCATTAGTGCTTAACGTAGATCTAGAAACCTTTCCAAAAAATTCTTTATCCCTCTCCTCTCTTTTTCAACACATTTAAAGTAAGAGTAAAAGATTCAACGTTTCCCTGAGGACGACCCGTACTCATCTCGGTCTAGCTACGCGCGACACCGTTATTGATTGCGGTTATTCTACAAACACACTTTTTCGTACCAATCAGCCTTCTTGAGTGGTTCAAAGTTGTTCCCAGTTGGAACAGCATCATCGACTTCAACCATCGGAGCTGGTGGAGTCAATCCAGAACGGGAACTGCCCCCAGCTTTCCTCACTCGGCGCCAATGGTGACGTCGAGCATATCTTGTAGACGTCACTGGCTCAGTTACAGGGGTGGCTTCATCATGCCCCCAGTTCTGGTGAAGGGTTGTTGTTAGTGCCAGCCTATCAAAGACTGACGTCCGCTGAGAAGAAACATCCAAATTGTCGAAGACTGACCTTTGGGCAGGGGAAGTAGTTTGGACAACCTCACCCGAAGCAGGAAATGAGATGGCTAGTCTTGCAAAGACCGATCCCTTAGCAGGAGAAGCCCCTTTGACAACTTCGTCCATCGGAGTTGGAATGGCTATCCGCTTCGGGATGACTCGTTCAGGTATTGCATGCTTTTTCATGGACCCACTTGAGCTTTGGCTTAGTCTGTTACAGACTGAGGCGTTGGACTTGGAATTGCTCGGCCCGTTGGGAGGGGCCGTGGTGGTGGTAAGCCGATCAAAGACCGACTTCTTCGGAGCTTCTTATGACGGTATTGGGACGCTGAAGCTTGCAGGTGGGTTCATGGTCCCAAAGAACAGTCCAGTGATGGCCTGACTCACCTGTTCCACTGGCATGGCGAAGATGGAGGCCGCTTGGGGCCCATAGGTCACTCCTCCAGCGAGGATGGAGTAAGAGTTGATGTTGCAGTTGGTGCAGTTGGAAGCCATTTTCTCTTCTGCACGGAGCAAGACACCAAATCTTAGTATCTCGAATCCATGGACAACCATATTAAACCGCGGTTCGTTCACGAACACATCACACGAAGTGTGGAGTGGAAAGAGGAAAAGGTCTCATGTTCATATCATAATTTTGCATTATTATATTCTCCATTCTTATTTATTTTACAAATAAACAGGTGCTTTTGATCCATGTCTGCTACATAGTTGCAGGTTACAGGTTCTCGGAACAAAAACAATGAAAATGATGAAAAGACGATACAAAAGTGAGACTACGACCAACAAATGAAAGAATCTTGATCATGCCTACAATTTGAGGGATAAACGAAGATTAATGGACAATTTCATAAAGCACAAAGGCAGAGCAAGGTTCAAGACTTCGACACGAAGCAAAGGGTAAAAGTCCACGACATTATGCACTGTAGAAATCTAAAAGAGAACTAGATGACAATCTGAGAAACCAAGTGAAGAAACAAGAAGACAAATGCAACCAGAAGCAACCTAGGAAAATGCAACCAAGAAGCCCTCAACATGGCCGCGGAACCGCGGCCAAACATGCCTTCTGGCCGCGGATCCGCGGCCATATGGAGCACGTGTCGGTGATTTTTGTGACGGTGTGGTGGTGCGTTGACTAGGCTTCTTAAGGGTAATTTTGTAAATGCAGATATGTATCGAATGTAACCCTAGGGTTTCTATGATCTATAAATAGAAAGCCTAAACCTCTTTTTGAGGTATGCCTCTTTTTATTCATCTATTTCAGAATTTTGATTCGTTGTAAATGTTTGAAGAGAGCATCAAATAAAGTAAGGTTTTTCATTTCCATGCCCTAGGTAATTTCTTTTCTTCCATAGTTTAGTAATTTTATTATCTGCCCTAGTTAATTAGTTTATCACTTTTAATTATTTGCCGTAGATAAAAATGTTTCTTTTAATCAATTCCCTCATGAGTGAGTAGTTCCTCACTTGTTAGGGTTAGGAATAGGAGAGGTTTGAGAGATGAAAATCTCTCACCCCTTTCTTGCCCATCATATATTTTTATAGGACTCCATGCATACATACACACACCGCTCACTACGGCACCCTATCCCATGAGGTAGCGGTGATACCGTAGTTTAAAAGACCGGTTGTATATGTTTTCCATGGAGGTTAGGGTAAGAATTAAGAAAGGAAGGACAAGAACCAGGAGGAAGAAACCCAGTTTCTTCCCGATGGTACTAATCCACATTATTAATTATTACCATAACACATAATAGATCTTAATTAGGGCATAGAAAGCGGTGAGAAATATTAATTTTCCAAACTTAACCTAAACCTAACCCTAGCAAGGTTTTAATCCTAGTTTAAATCAACTTTAGTTTTTAGTGATAATCAATCCAACACCATTTGGAATTAACTCGTTAGAACAAATTGAGAATACACAAAAATCCCTGTGGACCGACCCGTACTCACCGGCTAGCTACCAAGCGACGCCGTTCTTGATTGGGGTAATTAATTCTTTGATCATAAAATCTCACACACAAATCAAATGGCGCCGTTGCCGGGGATGGCGTAGTATTTTCTTTTTGTAATTTCGGGTTAATATAAAAATTAAACAAAATCATAAAAACTGAAAAAATTAAAAAATATAAAAATTTATCATCTTGTTATTTTGTGAAGGGTGTTTTGTTTGAATTGTGCAGGATCGACGAACGAGTTCAGATCTGGAAAAATCCAGAGAGCAAAACAGAAAAAACAGATCTAAACAAGCAGAGGATAATCAGAATAGACAGCAGAAGATTTTTGGAGGCCTGAACCGATTGAAGGACCGCGTTTCCGCCGCCGTACCACGCTTTTAGCCGCGGATCCGCCGTGGGTTGCTGACGTCAGCAACCCAAAACCCCTCTGTAAAATTTCTTTTCTTATTCTGAACCCCATTATCTCCTCTGTAAAATTTTCCTGCAGGGTTCTTTAGGCAAAAACTTGTCCCCTTCTCCAATAACTTGATCTTGTGTAGGATTCTTTGCGCCGCGCTAAAAAAAATTTTTTTTTTGCAAGTGATTGTGTTTATCGCTTTGCATATTTAAATTGACTTTAAGGGGCTTGAACACCAATCCAGATTGGGTGGGGATTTCATTACCCTTCCCAGGACCCTAAAAATCACATAAAGCATATTGCATTGACCATCAAGTTAATTAAAAAAGATTAGACTCAGCCCTAAGGACTTCGCGTTCAATAGGACAAAGGAATAGTTGTAGGCATCGACCGTTGATCTAAATCTGACCTTGTGGTGCCTAGGCTAGACAGGTAGGGAAAGGTAACTTTAAAAGGCCCGTCTCACGGTGATTTGTGAGCGGATCCCTCCTTTCTCTACTTGTGCTTACCTGGCCACAATTGGCGGTGAAGAGGCGGTTTGAGGTCCTCACATCTTGCCCTTTGGAACAGTAAGGAGCTGTCTAGCTGACCTTGGATCTAGGCTTGATTGTGCATTTGTGATTGATTGAACGTGTGTCTAAGCCTTTTATTGAAAATATTTTTGCAAAAAGCTCCTTATAAAAAAAAAACACAAAAAGGAAAATTTTTTACAAAAACTTGCAACTTGTCGCTAAGAAATCCGTGCACCTCACTTACACCTACTTTCTTCTCATTGACGTTTTCTTACTCCCACCTTCTGTTTTTCACCTTTTGACTACACTGCCTCATAGTGTATGTCCGGTTGGACTAGTGACACTAGTGCCCGATTAGTCCGTGTCTCGTTGGTGCTGACTGACGACGCTTTCGACTCCGAAGTCGAAATTCCTTCCACTTCCTTACCTTCACCTTCACATTCTTCGTCTTCTAAGGAGATGTCGGGATTTAATCCTAACAACCCCTTACCCGCGGGACTGATTCCACCTCCGGTAGGTGCGAATAACCCACAACACCCACCTATTGAAGCGCCCCAACGAATCGCGCTTTAGGATCTTTTCTACCCTATCCGCACCGCCTTACCTACCTGTCTTTCACTTCCACCGGCAAATGGGGATAACTTTGAGATCAAACCCCACTTCATCAACATGTTGCCAAAATTTCATGGACTGGAATCCGAAGATGCCTATATCTTCATAAACAAATTCCATAATGTTTGCGCAATGATGAAGACAACACAACTTTCTGATGATGCTATAAGGCTACGCGTCATTCCATTTACCTTATGTGACCTAGCCGAAAAATGGTTGTATAGCACAACATCACACTCGATTAAAAATTAGGAAAAGTTTGTTAAAGCTTTTCTTAAAAAGTTTTACCCACATCACAAGACCGCGAGAATTCGCAATGAGATTATTCAATTTTCCCAGCTTCTTTCCGAACCCTTTTGGAAGTGTTTTGAAAGATTTAAAAACCTACTTGTTCAATGCCTTCACCACGGTATCGAGAATTGGCAACTTTGCCAAACTTTATATGAATGATTGAACCCAGCAACTAAGCAGTTGTTGGAAACCATTTGTCAAGGTCACTTTCTAACAAAATCAAGCGAGGAAGCTTGGCAGTTTCTCGAGGATCTTGCTGAACAAACACTTCAGTGGGAGAGCACTAAGACCACCTCATCTTCTTCAACAGGTCAGTCTAGGGCAGGCATACATCAACTAGATATGTCCATTGCAATGAAGGCCGAAATGGCCATACTTACGAAAAAGCTAGAAGCAATTGAGACCAAAATCTCATCGCCTTCTGCTGCCCCTGCTTTACCCCCACGAACTGTTTGCGCTTGTTGTTCGGATCCATCACATCTTACCGAAGAATGTCCTTACAATCCACCTGTTCAAGGACAAGATCAAGTCAATGCTGCCTTTCAGCAAAGATAAAGAAATGATCCATACTCTTCGACTTATAATCCTGGTTGGAGGAGCCACCCAAATTTTGCTTGGAATCAAAATCAACAATTCCAAGGCAATAACAAATTTCAAAGGCCTCCTCCTCCACAATAACAAGCACCTCAACAAACTAAATACCAGCAACCTTTCCAACCACAACCTTACCCCAACCAAATGAACAATTTTGTGCCTAACAATTCTTATACTCAAAACAATTTTTTTCAACCGAATAACGATAAGGTTTCCTCGCTAGAACAAAGTCTAGATGCGTTTTTAAAACAATATACACAATCCGCAGCAAGGTTGGAAACTTCCATTCAATCTTTGGTGCAAAACAGTGCTTCACATGATCAAAGTATCAAATCAATTGAGGCCAAAATTGCAAAACTGAATGCTGCGTTGAGCGAGCGAGAAAAGGGAAAGCTTCTATCTCAACCATTGCCAAATCCCGGTCACATATACAACGCACATGTTGCTTATGAACAACAAAATCATAATGTAAATGCTGTGACCACATTGAGATCTGGAAGAGTGTTGCACAATAACGTGGGTAATAGTGATGATACCCCTGCCGGTGCTTCTTCTTCTTCTTCTTCATCTTCATCTTCTCCGTTAGAGCCTATTCTTCATTCTTCACAAGGCTCTACTTTTTCTAATTCGAATGGACCCACATCTCACTTCACGAACACACCAACACTGGGATCCGTTCCAACTCCGCAATCTACTCCACAGAAATTGGACTCAACAAATTTTCAAAATGTTTCATTTCCAAACAGGTTGAGATCCAATAAACCAACTCCCCAAATGAAGAAGATTATGGAGTTATTCAAGCAGGTTAGCATCAACATACCTCTCTTGGATGCAATCCAACAAGTCCTTTCTTACGCGAAAATCTTAAAGGGCTTATGCACCACGAAGAGAAAGTCTCAAATACCCAAGAAGGTGCTCGTAGCTAGTGCCATGAGCAATGCTATTACCCAACCTCAACCCTTGCCTCAAAAACGAAATGACCCTGGCTGTCCTACAATTTCAATAACAATTGGGGATAAGAACATCAATCGAGCACTTTTAGATCTTGGTTCCAGTGTTAACCTACTTCCCTACTCCGTGTATGAGAAATTAGGTGTTGGAGAGTTGAAACCCACTCATTGTACTCTCCAAATAGCTGATCGATCCATCACCCATCCTAGGGGTGAGTTAGAGGATGTGTTGATCAAAGTAGGGGACTTCATATTCCCCGTTGATTTCATTGTTATGGACACACAGCCTGTGGCTAACCCACGGAACCAAATTCCGGTGATCCTCGGTTGACCATTTTTGGCCACTTCCAATGCTGTAATTAATTGTCGCAATAGCTCTATTACTCTATCCTTCGGGAAGATGTCAAGTGAGTTCAACATTTACAAGATAGGAAGTCTGCCCTCTGTGCCTAGAGCTAGTATACGTGATGTGTGCTCGATCCACAAAATCACGCAGGAAGACTGTGAGCTTGAAAAATTTCTGTTCGATTACAGCAGTTTTGACGCCACTAGTGCGTCCCTCCTTGAATCTGACACAGTTTGCACAACCGATAAGGATTACGAGTGTTTCACTTTTTCGGACGATTTTGAAGACTCATCGCCCGAGTTTGAGTCCTTTGAATTCTCAAATGAGTTAATTGAACCATCCGACTCGGTTGCTTACAGTGATTTTGAACCATTGATGGAATCCTTCGAGTTTGAGACAGTTTCACCAATTTTACCACCTCCAAAACTCAAACTTAAGCTGTTGCCGTTTCATTCTAAATACGTTCACATAGGTGAGAATGAGACCCTTTTTGTTATCATCTCGGCATCTCTAGCTATCGAGCAAGAGAAAGCCCCGTTAATGGTCTTACGAAACAACCGGAAAGTTTTTGGCTGGACTATGGCGGACATCAAGGAGATTAGTCCCCTCATAATTAAACATCATATACATATGATGGATGATGCCAAGCCAGTAAAGGATCTACTGAGACACATCGAGGATTTTGTGGTTAATCAACCTCCACCTATAGAAGTTGAACCACCAACTTTTCTTCTAGTAAAATACGAGAATGCTAATATTCCACTCATAATTGATCATTCACATTCTCGTTTTTATTTATCATCACCTCTTATCTCCTCACATTCACATTCACGCAAACTTTTTGTTTACCACCACGTATCTCTTCACTTCTTCTTCTTGGCTCTTTATAACATGTTCCTCTACCGACCTATATGTTACATTGATAAATTCTTCAACTGGTTGGTGTTGACTTTTGGTCTTTGCAAAACTTGGCATTGACTTGTAACATTGTTTAACTCAAGTTTCGGGGGGGGGGGGGAGGGTATAATTTTGCTTTCAAAAATAACATAAAAAATAAAAATAAAAATTTAAAAGTAAAAAAAAAAATTTGGGTTTTTTTTTGTAAATTTACGGATTAAATAAATAAAATAAAATTTTTATTTGCAAATAATTTCCTCTTTTTTGAGGGGTTTATTTGCAAATATCCATCATTTCTCCCCTATATAAAGACCCTGACCCCTCTATGTGTTTCTAAACCCTAAAATTTTTTCTTCTCAAACCCTAGCCGCCGCCGCCTCTTTTCTGCAGAGAGATCTCACGCTTCCGCCACCGATCCGCCGCAGGAGCCCGCTTACGACCGCTGATCCGCCGCGCATCTGCCTCTTCACCCTCTGAAATTTTCAGAGGAGGTTCGTCTCTATAAAACCCTCTCTGTTTTTCAAAATTTCTAAATCTGTAGTTACCTCATGGCACATAGTATGCAACTTGAACGAGATTTTTCACAAGTATTTTCACACAAGATGTACGGTAGTTATTTTGCGAACGAAATAGCGCGTAGGGGCTGGAACTATTTGATATACAATCACCCTAATGCTTATGCACTACCGGAATTAGTCACTCATTTTTACGAGTGTATAGAAGATCGGTGTCTCACCCAATTCGGGTTTATAAAATTGCAATGGGGTGATAGGGAGATTATCATCGATAGGGATATTATACACGAAGTCACATTAATCCCTCGCATACCCGCACATGACCAACCACTGCAATTTGAGAATTACATGCCCTTGATGGGCAACGATTGCTCAAGGGAGCCGCGGAAGGGGATCCAAGCGAGAACCCTTTTCGAAAATGTCTTAACTGTGTGCCGGTGGGCACAAAATAATATTTTTGGAAGCTCTCACAACACTATATTTTTTACACCCTCATTGCATATTGTGCATACCCTCATGACAAGAAACCCACGTTTCGACATGTGCACAGTTTTGCTAAACTCTATAGGTGCGGGCAAACGAGCCGCAAATTATCCTTGCCCCATGCTTGTTTCACAACTCTGTCAATATTTCCTCCCCGTGGAGGAGTTCGAATTTTACATGTATGGAGGCATACCTGTCAGGCCTCTTAATGAGGGCGTTTCTACGTCCTATTCTTGATCGACAGATGTATGGTCGAGAACTGAACCGGCGGAGCTCGTGCCCGCCCGCACACCTAGCTCCGGCTCGACAGCGAGCGAAGGAGAAATGATCCCTCTAGAACATGCACAATTTATGCGGAGAGCTGTGAGGGGCATAGAGGAGTTGAGGGCGATATAGAGGGAGCACGACCGGCGGTTGACTGAGGTAGAGCAGGGGATTCGAACCCTGCTTGGTAGGGCTGAGCGTTCCCGTTCACGCTCGAGGGCGCGGCGTGGGGCCGAGCAGTGAGGGCACTGCTTGTGGTAAGTTTGGGGGAGTTGGTGGTTGTATATAGTTATCTTTTGCATTGCATATTTTTTTTAAATTTTAGTACATATTTTTTTTCTTTTTCTTTTGCATGTTTAAATTCTGCACTGCATCCATATAAAAAATCATAAAAATAGAAAAAAATAGAAAATAAAAAAAATAGAAAAAATAAAAATCAAATAAAAACTGAAAAATTTGAAAAATTAAAAAAATTAAAAAATTCAATTTTGGCCATAATTGACTTGAGTTTGATAAAAAGGTTAACTAGCTACGAACAACTAGATCTTAGACTTAGTAAATTATAAACCCTAAAAATAACCTTTCTTAAAATTTAACGGTAGAAAGTATATGTCTTTGGAGTTTATTTAGAAATAGGCAAATTTCGAGTTCACTTCTTGGACTAAGTTTAAACAAGGGAAAAGTATTGATATTTTTATTAAAGTATAAGTCTGAAAAATAATTCCTAAGCTTAAGTCTAAATTTTGAAAATATATACCCTACAAATTGCACAAACATGAACCTTGAAACTTGGAATAGTAGAAGAGACCTTGAAATGCTCTTGTCTAAAGCCCTTAGTATGAAGGAAAATAAAATAAAAGTACAAGTGTGAATAAAGAGATAAAAAAAATGAACATTGGTTTTTGTAATTACTTAAGGCTGCATAAATAGAAAAAATATTTAGCAAGGGTGCTTTATCACCTAGTGCCTTAGACCAACTGGTTTGGGAGTCACTGCTAAAAGCCTTAAATGTTACAAGACTAGGAATTACGCTTTAATGTGCAAACACATTTTGTAATCGGTCGTTGGTATCTTAAGAAGTATTAACGGTCGCATGAAGGATGTGTCAAGCAATTTCATCTAAAAATTCACCAATTGAAAAGTACTTTGGACAATAGACAAGAGTATAATAGCTTGATTTGAATTTCCATGTGTAGGGGTGATATACACACACACGTAGGGGTATGTGATTGGGGTTTAGATAAGAGATAGGAAAGAAAAATAGGACTTATATCTGTAGTAGAGATGATAAAAATTCCTAAGTTGAGATGGAACCCTGGAAGGAAAACTCAAAAGATGCTAAAAGCTAAGTAAATCTACAAAACATATATAATCTTAAGTTAAATGATAAGGAAGCGTGAAAAATACAGGTTGATAAATTCTGAGTTGAAGATAATAGAGTTTCTTGTTAGAAAACCCAATTGGAGAATAAAAAT
The DNA here is from genome assembly GCA_030015575.1 of Agapanthus africanus. NCBI lineage: Eukaryota > Viridiplantae > Streptophyta > Magnoliopsida > Asparagales > Amaryllidaceae > Agapanthus > Agapanthus africanus. Next base: position 550,121,791 of record CM057345.1, read on the forward strand.
CAATAGGCCGAATTGATAGGATTTTGTGGGTAGTATCCGCTGAAAACCTTCAGGAGACAGCACTCCTCCTACTAGGGACACCTAGAGGTGTAACGGCTTGTTGCACGAGCTCAGTACAATCGCGTTTCCCTGCGAAAAGTCTTTTTCGAGAATAAAACTAGTTTTGCTCGAGGACGAGTAAAAGATAAGTTTGGGGGTATTTGTTCATATCATAATTTTACATTATTATATTCCCCATTCTTATTCATTTTACAAATAAACAGGTGCTTTTGATCCATGTCTGCTATATAGTTGCAGGTTATAGGTTCTCGGAACAAAAACAGTGAAAATGATTAAAAGACGATACAAAAGTGAGACTACGACCAACAAATGAAAGAATCTTGATCATGCCTACAATTTGAGGGATGAACGAAGATCAATGGACAACTTCATAAAGCACTAAGGCAGCGCAAGGTTCAAGACTTCGACACGAAGCAAAGGGTAAAAGTCCACAACATTATGCACTGTGAAAATCTGAAAGAGAACTAGATGACAATCTGAGAAACCAAGTAAAGAAGCAAGAAGACAAATGCAACCAGAAGCAACCTAGGAAAATGCAACCAAGAAGCCCTCAACATGGCCGCGGAACCGCGGCCAAACATGCCTTCTGGTCGCGGATCCGCGGCCAAACATGCCTTCTGGCCGCGGATTCGCGGCCACTTGGAGCATGTGTCGGTGATTTTTGTGACGGTGTGGCGGTGCGTTGACTAGGCTTCTTAGGGGTAATTTTGTAAATGCAGATATGTATCGAATGTAACCCTAGGGTTTCTATGATCTATAAATAGAAAGCCTAAACCTCTTTTTGAGGTATGCCTCTTTTTATTCATCTATTTCAGAATTTCGATTCGTTGTAAATGTTTGAAGAGAGCATCAAATAAAGTAAGGTTTTTCATTTCCATGCCCTAGGTAATTTCTTTTTTGCCGTAGTTTAGTAATTTTATTATCTGCCCTAGTTAATTAGTTTATCACTTTTAATTATTTGCCGTAGATAAAAATGTTTCTTTTAATCAATTCCCTAATGAGTGAGTAGTTCCTCACTTGTTAGGGTTAGAAATAGGAGAGGTTTGAGAGATGAAAATCTCTCACCCCTTTCTTGCCCATCACATATTTTTATAGGACTCCATGCATACATACACACACCGCTCACTACGGCACCCTATCCCACGAGGTAGAGGTGATACCGTAGTTTAAAAGACCGGTTGTATATGTTTTTCATGGAGGTTAGGGTAAGAATTAAGAAAGGAAGGATAAGAACCTAGAGGAAGAAACCTAGTTTCTTCCCGATGGTACTAATCCACTTTATTAATTATTACCATAATACCTAATAGATCTTAATTAGGGCATAGAAAGCGATGAGGAATATTAATTTTCCAAACTTAACCTAAATCTAACCCTAGCAAGGTTTTAATCCTAGTTTAAATCAACTTTAGTTTTTAGTGATAATCAATCCAACACCATTTGGAATTAACTCGTTAGAACAAATTGAGAATACACAAAAATCCCTGTGGACTGACCCGTACTCACCGGCTAGCTACCAAGCGACGCCGTTCTTGATTGCGGTAATTAATTCTTTGATAACAAAATCTCACACACAAATCATCCCACCGGACGTGCCAGAATCTGTTTACCGCCGAAAACAGAGACGAAACCACGTAGGTCGTCTTGCCTGAATTTTGGGGAAGATGCTATTTGGATTTTATCCGTCCACCTCTCCGAAAATGCCAAGTTGATTTATGGCACCGTATATTGGAGGTTTAGACAGATGCGGTCGATGTAGCAGACTTCGTCTGATTCCACCTCGTTGTGAGGGGTTTTTGATTATGGGGACGCTCTTCCTTGCAGGCGCAAGCCCCTGCAGTTAATTATGCTACAATATCGCGGTAACAACTTTTTTCTTCTCCAGATGGTCACTTCGTGTCGTATGTGTTTGTTTTATTTTCAGTTGCCCGTGGATCGTATACGGAGACTAATTTATGTTGTCGTCTGTAGGGCATGGATTAGTCCAAATTCGTATTTTCTTAGATTTGGGTTTGGGTTGGTTTAAGGATCGTTAATCTTGTTTTAGATTAAGATCAACTTAAACGTTTGTTGAGGACACGTTAGTCTAATCTTAAACTAAGATCTACTCAACATGATTTGAGGATCATTTAGATCCAATGAAAGAGCATTTGGGCTCCATCGTTTTAGTTTAGGGACGTTACAGTCCATTGGGTTTAAGGACTTCATAGTCCATGGAGTTTAAGGACATCATAGTCCATAGTTTTAAGGACGTCATAGTCTATAGAGCTTAGTTAGGGACGTTACGGTCCAAACATAGTTTAAGGACATTACGGTCCAGAGTTAGTTGAAGGACATTACGGTCCAGAGTTTAGATGTAACCACGGTTTGGAAATGCACCAGATAGTTATTGGTCGTCGGGACCCACCACCTCTCTAAAGACGTTGAAGAATTACAACGACATGCATCAGAGGTGTGAAGAGATGTGCCCTTGAACCAAATGTCAGATTGAGAGGGAATGGGATGAACATTATTTTGAATGCCATCTGCGATGAATAATTTTGGAAGACCTAAGTATAATGTGGGCTCAGTCAAAAGGGATTTTGGCTTTAGCAGACCTAGCTGATTTGGGCTAAGATTAGCCTCATTATAGTGTTAAACACTAGAGTATGTTCAGCGCTCACGTGCTCCCACGTGAGGCCTTAAAGTATTGTTTAAGCACTGAAGATTTGAAGTGCTCACGTGGGGTCACGTGAAGCGCTTGAAGTAGTGTTAAACACTGAAAGTCTGAGGCGCTCACGTGGGGTCACGTGAGGCGTCTGAGATTTGGCACAGCTTCTCTGGATTTGTTCCCTTTTTCTTTTCTGAGAGCTGAGCACTATTGGGTCACGTGGGATCACGTGAGGCGTCCCCAAAGACTGAAAGCCGCCTTTGTTTTATTCTCTTTTGAAAAGTACTAAGCATTATTAAGGGGTCAGGTGGGGTCACGTGAGGCGCCCTAAAGACTGAAAGCTTCCTTTCTTTTATTGTCTTTTTACAAAGGTTTGTTCAGGGGTCACGTGGGAGCACGCGATATGCAATTATCATGTTTGGATGCTACTCTCCTTTTAAGCACTGAAGATTTGAAGCGCTCACGTGGGGTCACGTGAGGCGCCTAAGACTTTGCACAGCTTTTTTGGATTTGTTACCTTTTTCTTTTCTGAGAGCTGAGCACTATTGGGTCACATGGGATCACGTGAGGCGTTCCCAAAGACTGAAAGCTGCCTTTTGATTTACTCCCTTTCTATAAGTGCTAAGCAATACTTGGGGGGGTCACGTGGGATCACGTGAGCCAGTCTCAGTTGTCCTCTTTTGTTCATCAAGGGTGTTCACATGGGTGCACGTGATCGGTCGTTATCATGTTAGATGCCAATCCTTTTACGTGCATGGAGATCCTTAGTTTCGAGACTTTCAAACCCACTGTTTTGTAAGAATTAAATTCTTAGGACTTAGTTTTTCTCTTAGCTTTGGGATCTGTATGGCAGAATCTCCTCGATGAGAATTAAATTCTCAATTTGTGAGGGGATCTGCTTCTGCAGATCTTTCACCATAAGGAAGAACTAAGTTCTTATTATGAATGGTTAAACCTTTGTTTTATCAGAAGAATTAAATTCCTATATACTTTTTGGGAGAATTAAATTCTCTGAACTTTGATCTTCCCTTAGGTTTTGGATCTGCATGGCAGGATCTCCCGATGAGAATTAAATTCTCAACTTGTGGGGAGATCTGCTTCTGCAAATCTCAACCAAAGGAAGAACTAAGTTCTTTTTAGAAGAGTTAAACTCTTATGGAGGAGAAAAGGAGATGAGATATTCTCTGTGTTTCGTTCCTTCTCTTACTTAGAGTTTCTTTTTTCTCTTTTTCTCTCTGGAGAATTAAATTCTCTTTGTTTTAAGCTTATGAGGGGTTTTTTTTCTCTCTCCTTTTTTTCTTGCTTCTTGGCTCCTATTTATAGGAGAAAGAAAAGAATCAATTTGTTTAGAAAATCTCTCAATGAGAGATTTTGATCAACCAACATGATCTTTTAGATCATTCGGTGAATTTTATTCACCGTTGGATTTTTAATCCAAGGACTTCTGTTTTGCAGAACATATTTCTTTTGTTGTTCTTAATAAGTTTAGGAAGACATTTCCTTGTATAGAATTTTTCTGTAGATTGGTTATTTTTAATCGCATTTGGATCTTTAATCCAACGGCGCTCTGTTTTACAGAGCGTAATCTTTCTTGTTTAGAAAGATCCATGGAAATATTTTCCCAATAAGGCTTTTGATCCTTTTTAATTAGAATTTAATTCTATCGATTTAGAAGGCTTAGGAGCCCATCACGTGTAGCACGTGACCTCACCAAATTAAGTATAAAGCTTTTGATTCCTTTTAATTAGAATTTAATTCTATCGGTTCAGAAGGCTTAGGAGCACATCACGTGTAGCACGTGACCTCATCCAATTAAGCATACCAAAGAGCGACACGTGCTATCACGTGGTTTTATTTCTGGCCAATTGTTTATTTTAGATAAACGCTCATATACTTTGTATATAGGGGTCACGTGTCTGCACGTGAGGCTCAGTTTCGGCTTATTTTGTTAAGCGCAGTGCTTATCACGTGTGGGCACGTGATGCTCCATTTGGGGGAGGTTTTCTCGTTGCTTTTTATTTATTTTTCAGTTTTTTTTATCAGAGAACAAATGCCCTCACAGCGATGTTCTCACGTGGTTTGCACGTGAGTGCAACGCTGTCACTTTTACAGCAGTTAGATTGCCTAGGGGAATGGGGAGATGAACCGCCCTTGTCGCGTCTTATGAATGTGAGGGTTGGGTTCCTTAGGCAGCCACTGTTTCTTCATCTTCTTCCTCCTTCGTTTTCTTTGAGAATTCAATTCTCTTCCTCAGAGCTTAGTTCTCTGTCATTGTAATTCCAGAGTTTAACTCTGTCAAAATGAAAACCCTTTTTAGGTAAATATACTGCACATCATAAACAAACTTTTCTTTTTGAACAAAAAATTTCTGGATTTTAAATCCATCATGAGAGCTTTGCTCTCCTTAGAAACCCATTCACTTAGGGATCCAAAGATGTGATCTTAGATCAGTAAACTTCCATATCTCGAACATTCACCTCTGTTTTTGAGGATTCTTGGGATTTTATTTCTTATATATGTTTTTTGTGAGTTTCTGGAATTTAATTCCATCATATAAAAAGGTATTTAATTCCTAAAGTGAAGAGGTTAGCTCTGAAAGATCAGGAGGACCCTTTGGGAATTTTATTCCCTGGTGTTCTTGAAAATCTTTTCATAGGGTTTTACCCTTATTCGCACAAATTTGAATTTGTTGGTAACTTAACAGAACTTGTTTTCCCAAGAATTGTTTGAATTCCAATGTCTGTTTACTGAGGATCTTCTTGATCCTCACAATGATTACTCTGTTTCATCATTAGTGAGCCGCCATATTGATTTTGTGGGGTCCATGTGTTTTGTAGGCAGTGGTCCCGCAAGACAGATATCTTGTTGTTTCCTTTTGTTATTATATATGTATGTATGTATGTATGTGCATGGGTTTCACTAATGCTTCTTCTTTTCCTTATTTCAGGAAAAATGGCTTCTCTTCCTTATTTCCCTTACACCCGCTCGGATGCCGCCTTTCCACAATCGTCATCGGATGAGGAGGCAATGGCGATGATCGGAGCTCATGATAAAGACCGGACAAGTCTGCTCTTATGGGGCACTTGGTATGGACACATCATCCGGGGGCGCTGAAGTTTTATTTGAGAATAGCCAGCGGAACCTCTTCGCCCTATACTGCCGATGGAACACCCACAGATTGCTTACGCGGTGGAGGTGACGAATTGGACTTCTTCGGGCCGGCTGGAGCCCTCTACACCCGGGATACCCAACCAGCCCTTACCGGCTATAGACATATTAGGGCGTCGGATTTGCCAAGGTGAAGCTCGACCTTGGGGGCAGTTCTATAAAGTGGGCATTACTCCCCGACACCCGGTGAGCTACCTTATTTAGGCTCGCTACATTTTTTCCGCCCATCGCACAAGACTGCAAAAGGCTGGGCCGTATCAGGCAGTATACGCGTCGCTATTCCACTATCAGGCTCCACATGTCTGGTGGATCAAAACTTTCGTAAACCAATGGAATCTGCCTACCAACACTTTTCTGCTAGGGGATCGAGAGGTGTCTATTTCATTGGATGAGTTTCGTGAGATTTCGGGGTTGCCAATCAGGGGTGAGCATTACGAGGAGTTGGTGCATCCAGATGAATATGTTTTCTCCACCATACTGGCTATGCTTGACGGCCTGACGCCCGAAACTACTGTCCGTCATAAGTACCCTAGTCTAATCAAGGCTCTGGGTATCTTTGACAGATTGTTTGCGAAGTCAGAGAGGCAGGGTGTAACTTTCGAGAGTTTCATCACCTGCTTCATCCGGGAAGATGCTCTATCTAAGGATGCCCCGAAGTTTGCGAGTATCGACGTCCCTTTTGGGTTTGGGTTGAATAAGCTGCCGGCCAAAGAAGAAGATTTACCGTAGTTTTACATCCCGATCACGTCGGACGTGTCTTTTGATGCAATTGCGGCCCCCGGCATAGACGAAGAGACCTTCTTCGTCGGCTTTATTAGCCTCTGGCTCATTTGGATTGCGATACCAACCCACGGCCGCTTCATGAGAGCTTCTGCCTTCTACCCCACCCATCGTGTAGCTGAAGGGGCAAGGTTGGCCATTGGTATTGCGGGATTATCATACCTTTATCATGGGTTAAGTGTTGCAGCCAACACTTCGATTCCAGGTGTAGATGTTGTGAATCTCCCCTTTCATTACTTCACATCTTTGATCAAATGCATGTGCTGAGGGCATTCGCAGCACATTTACGGCTGAGTTTCTATGACTCTTACACCTTCCCACGAGTTATGAGATTGGTGGATGCCTCCGTTCCCGATCCGACTCAGCCAGGGGCCCTCCGCGTTCTGCTCAATAATATGCTAATGAGGGTGGGATGGTGTTTACTGATCGAGTTCTTTCTGCCCCGGCGGGGCCCATCCAATAGCTATTCGACTTGTCGAAAGGGGGAGCACCATCTTTAAAGCTTAAGGAGATCATGCATTTGTATTCGATTAGTCCGGGCAATTTGGTGTTCCGCCGGAATGATACGGCTCTCCTCATGCGGTATAATCCGCACCGCTTCGCTCGGCAATTGGGCTATAATCAGGGCGTCCCCTTCGAAGTGTTTTTGGTTGAGCCTACCTCATCTCTGGAATTTATTCACAACGTCATTCATCACTTCATGCGGCTGAACACCGGCTCTGTGTTCATGATCCCAGAACCTGACTACCTCCCAAGGCCTATAGGGTCCTTTGTGGGCTGGCATCACCATCGGGTTGGTCCTGTTATTGCTGAGGAGAGGCGGGTACTATTCGAGTATAAGAATCCTGCTCCAACCTAAGCTGCCAGCGTTCCGTTGCGACCGCGGTCAGTCGTTCGCCCTCTCTCGAGGGATGGCGGCGTGGTCCTTATCTCGCAAGTCGCAGAAACCAAATCGATTCCTCCCACTGCAGGGATGCAAATGCGCACTAGAGCTCAAGCAAAGGCTTCCGCCGAAGCGCCAGCGGCAGTGCCATTAGTGGCGACGCTATCATCAGTGGTGTCGCCAAAAGTGGATAGTAGAGGCGAAGTGGGTCAACATCGCGCCAAAGCGCCGAAGGGAAGGAAACGATCTTCTTCTAGCGTTAATTCTGGGTCGAAGAGGAGAAAGAAGACGATCACCGGTCTGCTTGACCTTTTGTTGGAATCCGAGCCTATTGTTCAAGACGAGCCAATATCCATGCAAGAGCCGGATGACGGTCTTCTCTTTCTGGGTTCGTCTGCCGAGGAAGCTGCACAATTGGCTGAGGCTATAAGGCGCTCACAAGATGAAACTGAGAACGTGGGTGTCCCGAAGAAACCTTACCCTCCCATCATATTCTACGAAGATCCCCCATCACTATGAAGGGTACATATGGGTCTCCTGCGATGGGAAGATGAGATAGCCCTCAAGCAACCTATCTCAGCCGCTTCCGAAGATGAGCTGGCATTAAAGACCGGTGGCTATGAATCTGTATTTGAGCCCCAGCGAGCACACTTCCTCAGGAAGGAATGACGGCTTGAAAAAGCCATACTAGAAGAATCTTGGCGCATCGGTATGTGTGCTTTCCATATTTTTTCCTTTCAGCAAATAATTTGTATTGCTTTTTATATCGCCTTATCTTCGTGAAAAACTTTGTAGGGATTTCGGTGATGACAGAGGATTTGAGTCCAAGTCGTGCTCCACCTGTGGATTTTACAAATGTCTCCGATGAGGCACCGGCAGGTGCGGAGGAGATTGTTATAGCTGCTATTCCTGCTACGGAGCTTCCGATGATAGCCTCTACTTCTTCATTGCCTACACCTTCCACAGAGGCGACCTTGTCGGTTATAGACCCGATGGATCTTTCTGTTGGCGCCTCGAAGATTGTAGAAAGAACCTCCATGGCCATTGTTCCCTCCTTAGAGCCTGAAATGGCAGATGTCGTTTCACGACTGGAAGCTGCTACGCCAGCCCACGTCCTCGGTGATGTGCCTGAGGGTACGGAGGAGGCTACCGAAGCTGCTATCCCTCCAGAGGAGTATCGTAGGTAGTCTTCTATATTTTGTTTTAATGATCTTTCCATTATCTGAATCTTTCTATCTTTTCAGAATTACGGGGGTTGGCGGCGTCCATCGTGGATATATCCCCCAGAAACTCTTTTCAGCATCTGCTCGAGATTGCCGCCCCACAGGCAATATCCCCGCAAAGCATCGTCCTCTCTTCTGGGCAAGGTTGGTGTTATTTGACCCCTTCATTGTATTATCAATATTTCGTATAACGATGCTAATATGTCTTCTGTAGTTCTGGAAACTGACAACAAAGTTGAGATCCTCGACGGGCCTGGGGATCTTTTAAATCCTCCTTGCATGACTGTGGGTAAGTTAGGCTTTTATCTTTGGCATTGATTTACCTATTTCATGTTTGTGGCTTTCACTGACTGTTCACAAACCTTGACAGCTCTGCCAACCCTAACTCCGTTGGAATCTCGGATCTTCATGCCACCGGGTCCCTATGCTCGGCGTGCATCCGAAAGAATGGTGAGGCAAAGCATCCACTCCCTGACGGCTCTCATTGAAGACCTTCGCGCTGGTAACTCTGTCCCGGCCGAAGAATTTGCTGTCGAAGCCAATGCTTCCTTTTCCGTCCTCTCCACCTATCATGATGAAGCATTGGTATGCGTCTGGGTTGAGTATTGTCGTAGAGTGGAGGCTTGCTTACATAATCTCGAGTGTATCCGCCTTTCTTCCGAGCTCTTAATTGCCAAGGTGAGCCTGCGGGGGTGGATTGAGCGGTGTGCCGCTAATCTTCAGTTCTACGAAAAGAGGCTCAACCGGAAATTTTCGGAGAAGGAGCTAGATTCAAATGCTTTGGGGGAACTTCAAGCTCAACTCACTGCTAAAACTACTCGTGCGTACGAACTTTGGCGGGTGCTTCAAGAAGCTATCACGGAGGTGGTAGCTCTTGATAAAGCCGTTATTTTTACCCGCGAGATGGTTGAAGCTCACAAAGTAGCTGAAAGGGAGCTTGAGAGTTTGCTCGCCTCGTACCAGGCTCAACAGTCTCAGGCGGAGACCCGTCTTTTGGCCATAATAAAGCTTGAAGCCGAGGCCCAGCGGAAGAATAACGAATTGACGAACTTATTGCATCGTCCGCCGGCCTGAAGATATATATGTTTTTTTATTCTCCTTTTGTACGTACTCCTGAATGAGAGTATTTTTTTGATTCTTTTATAGATTGTACTTTGCATTCATTTGGATTTATGAATAAAAGACATATTTTGTTTCATGGTGGTGTGTCCCTTTTAGTAAATGCATTTTGTAGATAATCTATCTTGATCTCTTCGCATGACAGCGACGGCTTAGGAAACAGGTTCAGATCTGCTGCCTAAGCCTTCTCAGCTTTATGAGCCGTGAGGGTCTCATAAAGACTTTTCTCGCTACGAGTCGAGAGGATCCCATAGGTATATTTTCTCCTTAGGAATCACGAGGATTCCTAAGCGTGTACTTTCTCTCGAGAGTCATAAGGATCTCACAAGAGAATTTTTCCCCTTTACGAGTCGAGAGGATTCGTAAATGGTTGTTTCCCTCCTTGTCAAGATTCGACTTTGGAGAGTTTGGCCCGTGAATAATGTACAAGAGTCAGTTTGGACTTGTTTGTAGGGCAGCAATGGATTAGGAAATAGGGTTAGGATCTACCGCCTAAGACTTTTCAACTTTATGAGCCGTGGGGGTCTCATAAAGACTTTTCTCCCTACGAGTCGAGAGGATCATGTAGGTGTATTTTCTCCTTAGGAGTCGTGAGAATTCATAAGTGCGTTTTCTCTTGAGAGTCGTAAGGATCTCATAAGAGAATTTTCCCTTTCACAAGTCGAGAGGACTCGTAAGTGGTTGGTGAGTTAACTTGTTTCCGAGTTGAAACATTGCTCTGACGGGGAGGTCGTAGGTTGACTTGTTTCTGCGACGGGGTCATTGGATGACGTATTTCCGAGACGGGGTCATTTGCTGAGGTATTTCCGCGACGGGGTCATTTGCTGAGGTATTTCCGCGACGGGGTCATTGGATGACATATTTCCGCGACGGGGTCATTGGATGACGTATTTTCGCGACGGGGTCATGTGCTGACGTATTTCCGCGACGGGGTCATTGGATGAAGTATTTCTGAGACGTGGTCATTGGATGACGTATTTCCGTGACGGGGTCATGTATTGACGTATTTCCGCGACGGGGTCATGTGCTGACATATTTCCGAGACGGGGTCATTGAATGACGTATTTACGTGACAGGGTCATTTTGCTGACGTATTTCCGAGACGAGATCATTTGCTGACGTATTTCCGAGACGGGGTCATTGGATGACGTGTTTCCGCGACGGGGTCATTTGCTGAAGTATTTCCGAGACGGGGTCATTTGCTGACGTATTTCCGAGATGGGGACATTGGTTGACGTGTTTCCGCAACGGGGTCATTTGCTGACGTATTTCTGAGACGGGGTCATTAGCTGACGTGTTTCCGAGACGAGGTCATTTGCTGACGTATTTCCACGACGGGGTCATTTGCTGACGTATTTCCGCTACGGGGTCATTTGCTGACGTATTTCCGAGAGGGGGTCATTTGGTGACGTATTTCCGAGACGGGGTCATTTCCTGACGTATTTCCGTGACGAGGTCATTTGCCGACATATTTCCGATACGGGGTCATTGGATGACGTATTTCCGCGACGGGGTCATTTGCTGATGTATTTCCGAGATGGGGTCATTTGCTGACGTACTCCGCTTTCTGCGGTGTCAGGTTGACTTGCTCCGCTTTCTGCGGTGTCAGGGATGACTCTAGGTTGTCTGTGAACCGTAGAGTCATTGAACTGGGGACTTTGCCGTGGCTCTGATTGATGGTGTCGCATCCGTGCCCTACTGGCATGAGGAGTAACATCATTGTTGGTCTTCTGGGACGCAGATGTTGCTATCGAGCTCTGACTTTCCCTTTTGACCGGATCTGGTGGGAGACATGTGGTTCCCTTTTCGTTTATGCCCATGGATTGTATACAAGGGTCAGTATGGACTCTCCTGTAGGGCAAACGTTTCATTCTTTCATTTTTTTCTTTCCGAGATGCTCTATCATTTCAGCTTTCTATGTCGCGAAAGTCGCAATTGCCCAATCATTTCTGGTATTTTTTCGCGGTGCCCAATCATTTTGGCTATTTTTCTTTTTACTCGCTGCTTTTTATTGCGAGCTACCCAATCATTTCGGTTATTTTTGTATGCATATCCTCTACTTGCTGATTTTGTTGAAAGTTGCCCTATCATTTCGGCTATTTCATATGCACTTATGGCTCGCTGACTTTTGCCGCGAGTATGGAACCTGGGATCTGATACCAATCTTAGCATCAGTATCGCTGCGACTGGAATATTGCCAGGAGAGAATCATCATTTGCCGTGAAAGAACTTGGAATTTGTTACCGATTTAGGCATCAGCATCGTTACTACTGGGACATTTCCAGGAGCGAATCATCATTTACTTTTGTCGATTTGAACAAGGGCGGCTTAATAAACAGGGTTAGGATCCTGTCGACTAAGGCTTTTGACTTCATGAGCCGTAAGGATCTCATAAAGATGTTTATCCTTACGAGTTGTGAGGATCTCGTAAGTGCGTTTTCTCCTTAAGAATTGTGAGGATTCTTAAGTATATGGTCTATTATAAGTCGTAAGGATCTCAAAAGAGCATTTTCTCCTTGCAAGTCGAGAGGACCTACAAGTGTTTGTTCACCAAACGAGGACATTCCTCATCGTTGGCGGGACTTGATGGTGGAGACGTTTATTTGTGCCCGTGGATTGTATACAAGGGTCAATATTGAACCGTTTGTAGGTCATTCTGGGAAATATGATAGCTTAAGAATAGGTTCAGATCCCTGTAGCTTAAGGCTTTCGAATCTTATGAGCCATGAGGGTCTTACAAGAGGATTCTCATTACGAGTCGTGAGGATCTCGTAAGTGTAATTTCTCCTCAGGAATCGTGGGGATCCCTAAGTGTGTTGCTCCCTTGTGAGTCTGTCACGCCCCGCTTCCCAGTATACAGGCAGAGAACGCGACGAGGCAGCTACGTATTAACTCTGAAGTAAATACGCTAAGCGTATCTAAGCAATATAAATAAAAATGCATAAGAGACAAAAGATAAAATTGAACAAGAACTTTATTTATTCACATTCTTTTGTATAATGCATGGAAAAGTAAATACATCTAAATGAAAGCAATGCCTAAACAATGGCATAACAAAAATGGAAAGTACAGAAATGAAATGTGTACAAGTATAACTACAGCTCAGGATCTTCAATAAGCCGGTCCAAGTCTTTAGTGCCAGGCTCGATCTCTGGAAGGACCGAAACACCTGACGACATTCAAAGAAGAAGAAAGAGAATGCCGTCAGCGAACAAATCGCTCGTCCCAAAGATAAGGGAGAAATAGAATAGACAGAGAGAGAGAGAGTGTGTGTAACTTTTAAAGTGGTATTATATTGTTATAATGTTGTATTTAGTGTTAACGCTGTTGTTTGTAGCTTGGTACAGAAGGATGCCAGTGTATACGAGAGGAGTCTCTATATGCCAGAGACTAGAGGCAAATGGAAGTACAAGGATTCGTTAAAAAGATCGGAACAACGACATGGTATTCAGATTAGGTGTCTTAAATCTTGCAGTCTCGTGCCACTTCTAACACCTTCCGTACCAATCTACCCCTTAAACCCCGCGAAGTATCGTTTGAATTGTTTGTATTGTATTGCAACTTGTATTGTCTTGTAATATAGATTGTATAATTGGATGACTTGCCGAAACCATGATATCAGTAAATGGACGTAACTTGAGAATCATGGATGTAAATGGAGAATCATGTAAATGGAAGTATATCCATGGTTCGGTTCGGTCAATACAGATTGAATAGATTGAATATATGTATTCATGGATTCATATCGAATTGTAGTATTGTTGATTGTACTTGAATCATATTCAAGTCAGATTAATATAATGAGACTCAGTCTGAGTCAAACAATTAGAAAAGAAATTGAAGTCCTGATTGTTTTGATATTATCGGTAACCGCTGCACATGGGCGGCAGGATTTGTGTCTTTTTCAAAGACGATTACCGTGTTGATAACACTGTTTGTTAAGTTGACTACCTTAGATAGGCAAGCACCCACTTCTCCGGCTCCCTGAGGCTCAAGAGATTGGTCCCGCTTAAATCTATATTTTCTAGGGTCCTTAGGGTAATTTATAGAACTTGAGGGGGTTTTCTGTAAAAATACTTTTATATAATTTTCAAAATACACCCCAAGTATTTAATTATCGTCTTTAGAGTTGTCATAGATGTAGATTTTATATTTGTGACATTTCTAGTGAAAATAACCTAATTTTATAATATAGGGTATTTAATTGTAATATTGATGGTATTTTAATATAAAGTGATTCTTGTGATTTTAGAAAAAGTTGGAATATTTATATTATAACAAAAATAGATATTTTGGTAATACATATATATTTATATATTTATAAAAATAATTTTAATTTATTGTTTTCTAGAAAACTCATTTTCTTAAGATATTTGTATTTAAATCTCTCGAGATCGAATGCTCCTTGCGGAGGTCTGCATCTCGCACTACTAAGCCCAGGGATGTGCGATAATCTGCACCATCCCATTCGGGTTCCCCAAAATGGGTTGTAGCGGCGCTTTGCAAAGATTTGTGTAAAATACATAATCTTGTAGAAAACGGTTTTAATAGTAAATGGTATTTATATGTAAAGTTTCGTTTTCCCGTATTCTGTGTTTCCGAAAGGTATTGAGCTATATTACATATGAGTGTTGTGAGGAGGTAGGTCATTACCTCATGATCTACTTAAAAGTATAGCAAGATTGTGATGTTTTAAAGTCGAAACTATACTACATGGTATTTTACTGAAAAAGAGTGGTAAAAGTTACAAAATGAAATGTTTTGTTATGAAACTTGTTCAACATATTTTGTTAATGATTAATAGTCAAGATGTAAGAGTTTAATTTGGTTGTGTTAAGGAGAAATTTAACTTTATAAAGAAAACCGAATCGGAAGTTGGATTTAACTCCGCTTCCGTCGGGTTTTAGTAATACATGTTTTTAGAAAAGAATAGAGAAGAGGGAGGTAGGACTTACTGGCTTAGAATCAATAGAAGAGGTAGAGGAGAAAGTAGGATTCTCCAGTGCATCGTTTCATCGCCGGAAGCTTCTAGGGTTGTCGTCGGAAGTTCGCCGGAGTTTCGCCCCTTTGCTAACTTCAATTGCACACTAAAATTTCTAGGGATTTCTTGAGAGTTTTGATCAGAATTTTGGAGTGAGGGGTGTGTGTTTAGGGGTTATATTTATAGGGTAAGGCTAGGGTTTAGGGTAGGTGAAAGTGTGAATTGAAAATTGTATTAAAATGTATTAAAAATGTATTAAAATGGAGTAAATAGGGTTTTAAAGGGGATCTGTTACTGGACAATTAAAGTATGCAGGGGTACTGGTAAGACTAAAAGCCATGATTTTCATGTTGGGGACTCGTTGGTCTGGCCGAGTCCGGACGGCGGCGGCGGCCCGAGTCGGCCGAGTCGCCAGCCGATTCGGCCGAGTCCGGGGTGCAAAGTGTTCCCCGTCGCTTGGTGTAGCCCATGGGTCAGTTAGTTTTATATGTGTAGTGGGGTTTTTACGAGTTATGCACGTGTAGACCCTTGGACTTCTAAAAATTCAAAACAAAATAATATTAAAAATAATGTGGGGGATGGGATTTGAACTCTGGTACTTTAGTTCAGCAGTGTAAGGTCTTACTAATGAGCTACAAGCTCCTTCTTGCTATTAAAAAGCAAAACAAACTTATATCTTGTGCTCAGGCAAAAATACTCCTTTCTGTATTTTTGAAACAATTATACAGAAAGTTGTATAGAAAATTTAGGGTTGTTACAGAGTCGTAAGGATCTCACGCAGGTGTTTTCTCCTTACAAGGTCGAGAGGACCTTGCAAGTGTGCATGAATTTTTTACGAGCCTGCTCCCTCTCGGGTTTTCACAAACTCGCCGGTAGCCCTGCTATTTTTACTTACGGAGCCCTTTCGAGTTTTCATCCGTATCCATTTTGCTTGTGGACGTACCGCTTTTTTTTTATGAGTCTGCGCCCTTTCGGGTTTTCATAAATATCGCCGGTAGCCTTGCTGTTTTAACTCGCGGAGCTCTTTCGGGTTTTCATCCATGCCCATTTTTCTTGTGGACGTACCGTTTTTTTGGGGTCAGCCCTAGGATGCTGCGGTTTGTAGTAGTTTAAAGACGTTTCGGTGCGTTGTTAATTTAAGGACGTTTCGGTCCGTAGCTAGTTTTAGGATATTACGGTCCATTGTTAGTTTAGGAATGTTTCGGTCCGTTGTCGCTTTGGAGACAACAGTTTTGTTGGATACTACTTATAGAGTTTGGGCTTGGGAAGATAGAGAACGGACATAGGTGTTGTCATCTATCGTTGACCTAGGCCATGACTCGTCAGGCGTAGTATTTTTTCAGGAACCGGCCGTTTATTGGCCTGAAGGGTCTTTCGCCATGCATATCCATGAGCAAGTAAGCCCCACCTTGGTAGACTTTTTCTATGATGTACGGGCCCTCATAATTCGGCTCGAATTTCCCCCATTTGGAATGATTGGGGATCATAGGCCTCTTGACCACTAGCACGAGTTCGCCCTGGCAAAATATCCTTGGCCTGGTCAATTTTTCGTATGAGCGCGTCATCTTTGCTTTGTAAGCCTCTAGGTTTTGTTGCGCCATGAGACAAGTTTCATCGAGGGCTTCGAGCTCCTCGAGCCGAAGGTGAGCATTCTCTTCGTCTGTTAGCTCGTAATGAACCGCCACTCGTAGAGAGGGTAGCTCTATCTCCAAGGGGAGTACTGCTTCTATGCCGAATACTAACTCATATGGCGTTGTATTCGTAGCCATTTTGAACATGGTCCGGTAAGCCCAGAGAGCTTCATGCAGTCTCTCGTGCCAGTCCTTCTTATTTTCGGACACCGTCTTCTTTATGATCTTCGTCAAGGTTTTGTTGAATGCCTCAGCTAGACCGTTAGCTCGGGGATTATAGGCCGAAGAGTATCTCCAGTCTATATTATGCTGCTGTGCCAAGCGGCTGATTTTGTGAATTCTATAAGCTGACCCGCTATCAGAGATAATCAGTCACGGAGTGCCGAACCGATAGATGACGTGTGTCTTGAAGAAATGGACGATGTTCTCCGTCTTCACTTCTCTTAATGGTACTGTCTCTGCCCACTTAGAGAAGTAATCGGTTGTTGCCAATATGAACCAATGTCTCTTGGACGATACTGGATCGATGTGCCCGATTATACCGGTTTCCCATATTTCAAACGGTCAACTAGCCACTCTTGGGTGTAGTGGGTTTGGATGCTGATGGATGAAGTCTTCGTGAATTTGGCACGAGTGGCACAGCTTTGCATATTCGAGGCAGTCGTGGATCATCGTGGGCTAATAGTAACCCATCCTTTTGATCTTCAGCTTCATCTTTGGTCCGGCTTGATGAGAATCGCAGAGTCCGTTGTGAGTTTCTTGGACGACTCTCCTTGCTTCTTCTGGTCCCAGGCATCTTAGCCACAGAGAGTCAAACGATCTCTTATATAGAGTATCGTTGACGAAGGCGAAAGATAGAGCTCGTTTCATGATCTGATGTCTTGAGGATGCATTTTCAGGTGTTTGACGGGATTTGAAGTAGTTTATAAAGACTTCTCTCCAATCCTTGGCCTTTTCCTGGTCCTCTATTTGTAGGGTTGTTTGCTCGGTCGCTTCCTTTTCTTCAATCGACTCCGGAGATATTTCTGCCGGTGCAAGAACATGACGGCTTTGTACAAGGATCCTTACATCATCGAGATTTTCGTCAGCCAATTCTTTAGCGAGCTTGGCTAACGCATCTGCCTTGCTATTCTCTGCTCGCGGTTTTCTTTCCAGGGCGTAGGAAGGGATTTGAGTCAGCAATTGTTGCACTCTTTCGCCACATTTTACCAACTCCGGTTTGCATGTTTGATAGTCGCCGTTTACTTGACTAACGAATAACTGGGAGTCTCCGTATATAAGGAGGTTTTTGATTCCCGTGTTGACAGCGATCTCAAGACCTGCTATCAAAGCTTCATATTCTGCTTCATTGTTTGTCCTCGGCTCTGTCAAGGAAAAGGCAAAGCGCATTATCCCTCCTTGTGGAGTCACGAAGATGAGGCCTATCCCGGACTTGATTATGGGAGAGCTGTGCTTTCACTTCTTCATGGAAGATGCCCCGTCGAAATAGAGTTCCCACCGGGTATCACTCCCTCCTTTCTCCCCGTCGATCGTGTCAAACACGTGTTCGTCTGGCAATTCACAGTTTAGGGGTGAATCGGCAGGTATTGGATGTTCAGCGAGGAAGTCGGCGATGGCCTGGCCTTCCACTGCCTTGAGAGGTCGGTATGTTATCGAGAATTCCATTAAGAGTAGGGCCCATTTAGCGAGCCGTCCTGCTAGTATGGCTCTTGACATCAAATATTTGAGAGGGTCCACTTTTGATACAAGGTGGACCTCATGCACCAACGTATAGTGTATGAGTTTCGTTATCGCGAAGATCAATGCCAGGCAGTGTTTTTCGATAAGGGAGTAGTTGTTTTCTGCCCCCAGGAGAACTCGACTCAAATAGTAGAGGGCCTTCTCTTTCCTTTGGTCATTCTCCTGTGCCCATAACGCGTCCAAGAAGCCTTCAAGGGCTGTTGTATACAGGATAAGGGGTTTTTCCTTGACTGGAGCGGTCAACAACGGCGGATTCTACAGGTATTGCTTGATTTCGTCCAGTGCACTTTGGCATTTGCGATCCCAAACGAACGGGGTTACCTTCTTCATTAAATGGCTGTAGGGGCGGCATTTGCCGGAAAGATTGGCTATGAAACACCGGATATACGCGAGCTTTCCTTAGAGAGACCGCAATTGCTTGAGAGTTCTTGGCGAAGGTATTTCCATAATCGCCTTGATCTTTGATGGATCTATTTCGATGCCCCGGTGTCGGATGATGAACCCCAGGAATTTGCTCGAGGAAACTCCAAATGCGCACTTGAGAGGGTTCATCTTCAGATTGTATTTCCGAAGACGTTGGAACACTATTTTCAAATGCTCCCAATGTTCCTCATATAATTTGCTTTTCACCACAAGGTCATCGATATAGCATTGGACGATTTCATGTATGAGGTCATCGAAAATCTTCGTCATGGCCCTCGAATAAGTAGCGCTGGCGTTCTTCAGACCGAAAGTCATCACTTTGTAGCAGAATATGCCCAGAGGAGTCCGGAAAGCGGTATGCTTCTGATCTTCGGGATGCATCTTTATTTGATTGTACCCTGATGAGCCGTCCATGAAGGAGAAGACTTCGTGGTGGTCGTGTTGTCTATCATCAGCTCGGTGACCGGTACGGGAAAGTCATCATTCGGACAAGATTTGTTGAGGTCCCGAAAGTCTACACAGATGCGCACCGTCCCATTCTTCTTTATCACTATCACTGGGACGATATTGGCGATCCAGTCAGGGTACTGAACTTCTTGGATGAAGCCGGAGTCGATTAACTTCTTGACTTCGGCATTGATGCTCATTTCAAGTTCGATCCTCATTCTTCTTGGTGCTTGCTTGACTGGCTTGACGTTCGGAGATATCGCCAATTTATGCACAGCTATCTCTGAATCTAACCCCGACATCTCGGAATAGTTCCATGCGAAGCAGTCTTTATATTACATGAGCATGTCTCTAAGCGAAGCTACCTATTCTTCAGACAACAGCTCACTGACGAATGTAGGCTTCAGGTCGTTTGTCGTCCCCAAGTCGATCCTCCTTAGGTTGTCCGCAGTAGTATGTATCCCATCTTCCAGCTCTTTTGGCACCGGTGGAAGTTCTGAGATCAACTCATCTTCATCCTTATTTGCGAAGCAATAGGAGAGGTCATCCATTTTCTCGCGCTCTCCTTCTTCTGACCGCGTTATCACGTGGCAGGTACGAGATCGTTTCCAAGACCGATATTGACCTGGTTCTACTCTCGCGATATACGTCGCTTTTGGCACATGCCTTTGCGGTGGGGCTACCCTCCAACTGTTGGATAAAGCGAACCTGCCGAGTTGATATTGGTCTTCGACCCAGTTTTTGAATGCGAAGCAGTCTTCGAGAGGATGTCCTATCGCTCGGTGATAGGAGCAATAATCCGGGTGAGAGACCTCGTCTGCTTGTTCAAGGTGTTTGGACTCCGGGAGCGTAATCATTTGATGTTTCATGACAAGATTGAATATCTTCTTTGTCTTTTCTTGGGGAAAAGAATATTCCTGATCCATCTTCTTCAGCAGTGATGGATTTCGGCTGACCTTTCCTTGATCGCGAGGCTTCTTAGACCCGCTTCGCCGTTATCGAACGTTTTTTCCATTCTTTGACTTGTTTTTGCCTCTGCGTCGGTTCTTCTGTATGACAGGCTGGCGATGAAGGACATCATCATTCTCCGTAGCCTATTGAAGGAGGCGCTGCATCCTGGCTTTCTCGTAAATGGCCATTTCATGATTGTGGTCATCCCGGACCTTTTGACTCGCTTCCCGTGTTAGCTTGTCCATCTGTTCTTCGAACGACAGACTTGACATTTTTATGACAGGATCGTGTTCTGTCTCAGCGTCAGCGTCTTTTATAAGAGCATCCGTTTCTTCATCAAAGTCATGTATAACGTAGCAGCCATGGAATCGCTCCCGTTTCTTGGATTGAATATATCCAAGCCCGATCGTTTCCATTCTCCCGTTGGGTAATTTTCGCTGAGTTCCGGGGACGTTCCAGATCCTGTTGTAGAACTGAGCTTGTCGAGCAGTCTGTTTGAAGGATACGCCCTGGCGCCTCAACAGCTTTTTTAATCCTTCTGTGTAGTATCTGGGCAGATGGATGGGCTGGAGCCTATCAAGCATAGAATCGGCACCCTGCCAGATTTCTTTATCCATTTTGGTTTCCGCGAATCGATAAAAGAGGATCGCCTTTTCATCTTTTCTCCTGGGAGGGACGTAGAACATCTGTGGTTCTTGCACAATATAGGTATCAAGTGCGTTGAGCTCTTTGTAATGCTTTTGTGGAACCATGGCGATTTTCAAACTCTGATCATCTCCGATGAGGGCCTGCGTCAATGGGCGGACCAAGAATACTGCGTTGACCTCATCTTCAGAGTCGTTGCCAAAGATCAACATAGGGGTAGACAGTCCGGGCTTGTTGTATTGGAGCGGCCCCGAACAGACTACCTCTTCTTCTTCTTCGGTATCGCTCCTGAAGACCGGAATAGTGGTGATAACTTTTTGCTTATTCTCCGTCTTATGGCATCTTTCCGTATCTTCAAAGTCTGGTAAGAAGTACTTTGCATCTTCGTACTTTCGGACTTCATTCATGGAGAATGGGTTCAGCTCCCCTGTCACGGTATACTTGAGACCATCTTTGAAGTATTTCATACACTGATATTGTGTAGAAGGGATGATATTGTATTTATGTAACCAGGGCCTGCCGAGTAAAGCGTTGTAGTAAGTCTTGGCGTCAATGACGTGAAACTTGATGTCGGTGATGAGCGACCCGGGGCGTAACGTCAGTATTATGGACCCGAGCGTCCGTGATGACTGGGAGTCAAAACTGGAGATGGTAATTTTATCACGAGCTAGGTGCTGAACGCTCATGCAAATTTCTTTTAGCACTCTGACATTTAGGAGGTTGACAGAGGACCCGTTGTCAACTAGAATCTTCCCTATCTTAATGTCGTGGCAGTATCCAGTGACATATAAGGGGCGGTTGTGCTCTCACGTCTCGACGAGGAGGTCTTCATCGCTGAAGGTAATGTCGGCCGTGTGAACTTCTTCCAGATCGTCCTTTATCTTTTTTTCGGCAAGGAAGGCTTGAAACTGTCCGGGCTCTTGCAGTGCCTTGATCAGAGAATCTCGTGCCTTTTTAGATAGCATGAGGGCATCCAAAATGCTTAGCTGCGAGGGTATCTTCCTCATATATGCCAGAACATTGTAATCCACCTTGTTTTTCTTGGGCGGGTCCTTGGCTGCAAGCTCTTCGACGACCCGGTCATTGAGGGCGATATCCTCAGGGACCTTTTCCTTCCCTTTATCTTTCTTATTCGATCCCTTATTTGTGGGTCCGAGATTCTTTTCGGACAGCGTACGATTTCGCAGCTGAATATTCTCATAGCTCTTCGTTTCTTCCTCTTTTCCTGATATGGATTCTTTGAAGAGAGGGCCAAGAGCCATTTCTTCTTCAGAATCGCTCCCGAAGGTGAGAACTTGCGATCCCCTGCTATCAACCATGTGACAGTTGTCGGCAGCTCTACCACGTTCGTCTGTCGCACTTTTTCTCTGTCGACGAGCTTCACGCTTCATCCTCTTGAAGTGTTGTATGTGAGCGACATACCCTTGCCACCATTTTTTAAAGGCCATACATCCTTTGGTAGGATGTGCAACCCTCTGATGGTATAAGCAATAGGTAGGATGTACATCCGCTTCATCAGGGTGCATACCGCCGGGATTATTCCCTTTGAAAAGTGGCAGCTTCATTCCCATGGACAAGGCTTTGGCGAACCGTTTCCTCGTCTTAAGTTTGCTTTTGTCTACCGCGGATATGCTTTGATCTGGTTGGAGTGTTTCGTGACCCATGAATTCTTCAAATATACGCCGACTCCTGGCCTTTTCGAATATGGCTATTTCGCATTCTTGATCATCCTTGCTCTTTTGACGGGTTTCGTTCAGCAGCAGGTCGATCATCTCGTCAGACGGTTCCGAGGGTTTTGGGTTCGATCCTACCCCCAGCTCCTTTATGATGTCTTCTAACGCCGAGTGAACTTCTTCGTTAGTTAGCGCCTGTAAAATTTCAAAAAAATAAAATATTATTTTTGGGAATTTTTATAATTTAATATTATTTTATTGAATATTTTAATATTTCGGTAGAATTAAATACCGATAAATGGGAAAAATTTTGAAAAAATTATGGAAAATTCTGAAATAGGGTATTTTATGGAATTATGCCATTTTTAAGTTTTTATGATTAATTATACACTAATTTTGTGCTAATCGCGATTAAAAATCGCTAATCGGTTTTTTAGCATTTTAGTGCAAAACATGCACATATCATTTTTTTTACACTTGTACATTTTTACCATGGTTCTTTGGGTTTACTATTTATGTGAGAAGGATTTAGAGGGAAAAAGAAAAGAAAAAGGATTTGAATTAGAATAATGGTAGTAGGTGGGTGAGAGAGAGAAAGGTGAGGTGTGTTGACTTAGCCATTTCTCTTCATCCCTTCACTCATTTCTCTCCCTCTTCCTTCATTGCTGCTGCTGCTGCGGCTGCTGCTGCCCTAGTTCCCTCCCCTCTTCACCTCCTCAAATCATCTCAAAAACAACTCCAAAACCCTATCTTCATTTCATTAAAAAGGTGCACAAGCTCAAGAGAAGCCATTTGGACCAAGAAAGCAAGGATTTTGACCACTAGGGGCAACTCAAGAAAATTCTTGAGTTGCCAAATGAGGTATTTTTCTGGACCATTAGCTTAGTTTTGCATTAATTATACCCCCATGCTAGATTAAAATCGATATCGTGTGATTTTGTGAACTTAGGAAAACCTAGTTAGGGTTTATGGGAATTTGTGAGTTGTGATGTGAAATTGAGCTCATTAGAGGCTACACAAACACCCTAGTGCTTGAATTAAGACCCAAACCTGAGACTTGAAACCCGGAATACAGATTTAGAAACCGATATCGGAAGATTTGTGGAATCTGTGAAGGTTATATGAGATCTGCTATCAACCCGAGACTATGAAAATTATTTTGGTTGGACAGTGAGATGTGCAGGAACCCAGGAAGCTATCACCAAAACCCCAGACCCTATCTCCCAACTATGGCCGCAGATTTATTCCCTCTGGCCGCAATTTGGGCCAGACCTGGGACATTTTGCCTCGTTTTGGTTCTGTAGCTCCTACATCTATAGATTAGACCCCTGGCATGTGCAAAATTGTCTAATTTGACCTAGGGTGAAATCTGGGACCCTTTTCTCTAGTTGCTGTTTTGATTCCTGTTTCCGTATTTCGTATTTTAAGTTCTGGATTTACGTATTAGTGTTTTACCTCGAATACTTGGCGTTTATACGACGATATCGAGGAATGTTGATGGTTTTGAAAGCGTACACATAGGTTCTAACCTATAGGCCCCTTAGCGTATCGTTTTAGTTTTCGTATGCCGTTTTAGTTTTGATTTAGTTTTAATACACATTTACGATACGTTGATGCGTAGGTACCCCATGAAGACTTCGGGACGACAAGCAAGCGCGTGGCGACGTCGACAAATGAAGACATAAGGTGAGTAGATTATATCTACGGGGGAAGTCGGGTGGATGGCGTATAGCACCCCCGCAGTCCGAAGTTCGTATACTATATATGTATATGTTATATATATGATAACTTTTAGTGTGTCGTGGATATTGAGATTAGTGGTACTGCGGTTAGATTAGGGTTAGAAGTAAACTAGTGTAGTTCCTAGTCGCGAACCCTAGAATAGGTTTTACACCCACACGCACACATATGCTTATTTGCTGTACCTATACCGTGATGACGAGGATAGTGGATGGCATTGGAGCTGGGTCGATGATATTGGGCATAGTGCCGTGAGATCGGTGATATGATGTGATTCGTATTTGGGATACGACACGTGATTTTAGTGGGCCTTTGGACGTGTGTTTCACACACGCATTCATACTTATATAGATGATATCGATTGTACTAGGCTTAGATCAGTACCCCAGATCATGTGATATGATGATAAGGATACCAGATAATTGATGAGATGAATATGATATTGACATGTTCCCAACTATTGGGATGACGTACGACGATTTAACGTACGAGCTTTATATTGATGATAGATCCGCACTCATGACTCGAGGATATTATATGATGTGTATTGTATCGCATGCGATACTGTTGAGGCGGGATCACCGACTATTATATATATATACCGACTCAGATGTAGGTGGTTTCCATACCCCTCCTGTATAGCCTGTTAGTTAGGTCTGTAGATTATTTAGTAGACATTAGACTAGACCTGAGTCATACCTATCTCAAAGCTAATGAATCAGGAGTATTTTAAAGGATAGACAAAGGGAATCTACGGATAATTTCAAAAGACGCATCTTTTCTTAAAACATCGTAGCCTTTATTTTACCAAAAATCCCGATTCGTCTTATTTCAAATGGCATAACTGCATGACATATACATATGGATGTAGATTCTTTATTGTTGCGTTGATATTTTTCGATTTCCGCATTTTCATTCTATTCGCATCGCTTGCATGTGTAAATGAGTTTATTTCTATATTAAAACCATGCTGTTAGGACACCAGCACCATTATCGATGATGCGTATGTTCCACGTACACTTCTTGCCAGCTCACACACTTCATCATCGATAATTGCCATGTCACTACACTGTAGTATTGTTGCATTCAGGATATGACCCTTCCATGGCATACTTGTGTGCCTATATACTGTATATTTATACGTATTCGCACATACATAAATGATTCTGGCATTGATTAGAGATTTGGGAACCGCAAGATACTCTTTAAAAACTGATTCATTTTAAAAGAGCGGTTTCCCTCAGTATGTGCATATTACTTTTCCATGTTGCATGATATACTGATATGCTTGCATTTCTTTTACATATCGCATACATCATGCTTTTGATTATACGCATTGAGATATGTTGTTTCCATGATATTTCTGGATTTGGGAACCGTGGGAATTTCAAAGAGAGTATGTAATTGTTTTAAAAACCCGGTTACCCTTGATATGATATTTCAGTGCGTCCACCATGTGTTTTCTCGGTGCTGAGAGCGACATGTGAAACCCGATTCGAGGAGTTGGATGGTCCGTTTGCGGGTACATGGTGGACCCGGTATGGTTCTCCGGGGCAAGAAATGTTTTTCGTGGAGCAGACGATGAGCCTAGCAGGGTGGCGAGTACCTACCGGTGATTGGTTGGATCTGGCGGTTATCCGGAAGATACTGACCAGAGTCGATAGATGGATATGGGACGACCCGTACTGCCGGGGCCGAGGGCCGATACCACAGACGGAGCCCGATATATGAGGATTTACGTGTCGATGATAGGCACAGGTTTTCATGATGTTTTCGAGTGTCGATGCTAGGTACTCAGGTTCCATGATTTTTATTATATCCTTATATTTCCATGCATATGCTTTACAATATTTACAGGCATGATGCTTATTGTCATTGGGTGATACGTGGACGGGATCCACATACATACAGCCTTTGATTACATTGATCATACCTCATATGTATATATAACAGGGGATGAGGACGCTGTTATATATGCCCTTACACCAATATTAGTGGAATGGGACGCTAATATATGTGTATTGATATTAGTTAGATGCTTCATCATACTTATTCATCTAGACATACCTTATATTTATGATATGTTATTACTTGAGGCACTGGCACGAGCACTTGGCATTACATACATGTATAGATGTTACATTGCCACCTTATCATGCTTCAAACTTACCTTTTGAGGTTTATATATATATCTGATCGTTTTGACCTAGGATTATGTCATGCATTCGATTTCTGCTTGTAGATATTTTCTATTCACGAGTTGGCAACTCACCCCCGTTGTGCCACAGCTTCTTGCAGGTTTTGCCGTACAGGTTCCATGGCGGTATTTCTGGCACACTGCTTCCTTTGCGGGTGATTTGCTTTGGTAGGTGGGTTCTTTTGCATCAGAACCACCATTGTACATGTATTATTCATTGTATCTAGAAATTCCATCAACCAAAACTTGTATATTGTTTCAGACTTAGAAACCATTTGTTTATTATTTCGACCTTAGAGTCACATGAAGTAGTATTAAGGTTTTCATGCTGTTTCGAGTTTCTTCTGAGTTTTGATCCTCGCCTTTCGGCGTTGTATATTATATTGCTTGCGTGGTTGTGACCGTCGATTGACGAAGAGCTAGCTCCCGCTTGGGGATGCCTTTTATCATTGCATATATATTATTCTTGTTGTACCCCATTCGGGGCCAGTATTTACAAAGGAAACTCCGCCGAAATTTTCAGAAAAGACTATACATTTTAAAAATGCACATTCGGCTTACTTATTTAAAAACCTTGCTTTTAAAACATGTTTTCTTCACTTCTTAAAAACTATTTTTCTTATTTACTCCTTAAAATGGTTTTAGATTTCTGGGCTTTTGGCTTACTTGAATTAGATGGGGTCCTATAGACTTCATATGATTCAAGTGCCAGTCACGGGCTATTTCGGGTCGTGACAGCGCCGAATGAGAGATCATGTGGCAACTTGCCACATAATCCTCAGATTCTTCTGACGAGTCATCTCCGTCGTTATTGTCATTATCTCCGCTCTCAAGGATGTTGTTGAGAAATTCTTGGAGTGTGACCGGGGTTCGCGCCTTCTGATTATATTCTTCCAGTGCGTCAATCTGCTTTTGCAGGTCCGTACGCTTATCATCAGGCTTCACGAGCTTTTTGGACTTCTTCTTCCTTTTCGAAGATTTTGACGGCTGAGCTTGGGCGTTTTGCCCATCGCTACCAACTCTTGGCGTCGGGCACGGTTTCAGCATTCCCTCAATGACCTCGGGTTCCAGCGGGTTTTTCCACCTAATCACCGGGCATGTTTGAAGATCGTTCAGCATTCTTTTTGTTTTGGCTGAAAGAGCGACCTCTCATGGTGCTTCTTCTATAAATGAGCATGATGCCCCCGGCATGTCTACCCTTTTAGGAGCGTGCGGCTGCGGCGGGCTTATCTTCCAGTTCTCGGACAGTGCAAATTTGCCCTGTTGGTATTGGTCCTCGATCCAGCTTTTGAAGACGAAGAAATTTTCAATTGGGTGGCCTACTACTCGGTGGTAGGGGTAGTAATTAGGATTGTTGACGTCACCTGGCTGCAGTGGACGTCTCGGATCTGGCAGAGTGATGAGCCTATTGCGTACCGCCAGTTCGAACAGTCTCCTTGTTTTATCCCGAGGGAACGAGTAAGGACGTTTTAACTTTTCGTCGATAAATTGTTGTCTGTCGTTTGGGCGATCAGCTGGTTTTGGACCACTTGGCTGTTGCTGAGTATTGGCGACGAAGGTCGCTTTCCTTTTCCCTTTTCCATTCCGAGGCTCCGTCTTTGAAGAGGAAGGCCTATGGCCCATCTGGTCCATTTGGGCCAACTTGTCGATCAAGGCCTAGAAAGTGGTCGGCTTGAAGAACATCATAAACTGGGATATGGTCGCCTACAGATCGAGGGTTCCCACAAACATGCCTACTGTAGGAGCCTCTTCTATGCGCTGTTCGCACTTCGACCATTGGTTCCGCCACCGTATCGTGTACTGAACCCATGTTTCTCCTGGCTTCACCCTGGCATTGGCATTGATCAATGCCGTGATTGGGGTGCGTTCACTAGCGCTTGCGAAACGCTGGGTGAATAGCAACTCCATCTCCGTAATAGTTTTGACGGAATCGTTGGGAAGCTCTGAATACCATTCGAACGCCGTCTCCGCCAAGATGCTGACGAATTGGCGAACCAGTAGCTTATCGTCACCTCCAGTGTTACCGCACAGAGCCCTGAACTGATCGACACGTTGATGGGGATTGCATGTCACCTTGTATACGTGAAACTTAGGAATCGTGTATCCTGGCGAGTATTTAATCTGAGCTACGATATGGTCGCCCAGTTCTGACGACTTGGCCAACAGCTTCGTTCGCTTGATGGGCTCGTATAGGGTAGGGCTATGAAAAGCAAGGCAGGCAGTTAAGCTATATAATCATCGAGTGCAGCCTTCGAGATTGTTTCCTCCTTTGCCGCTGAAAAGGCTAAAAGAAGGTTTGATGTCTCCCCTCTGTCGTCTTCGATTATTATTGGCGGATTTTCGGCTAGAGGGTCTGACTGGATCATCATGCCCACCATATCCTTGAACAAAGCTTCATTTGTTTTATATTGGCCGCATGTTCCGCTGCCTCTTGATCTTTCTTTTCTAACATCGTCTGGAGGAACTCGGCAATGGTTTCCTGTTCCTGGCGCTGATCCGACGATGCCTCGGGGCTTTCCTTATGTCCCGTGAGTGCAGCCATCTTCGTCAACATCTCGTGGAGCTTCTGTTGTTGCTCATGAGTTTTTGTTACCGATCGGGTGAGTGGTCGATGACCCTCAGAGGCACGGCTCTCCTCTTTCTCGGAAGCCATATAAACAGTATGCACCACCATGCCCCCAGACTTGGAGCGTCTGGGTTCAGTGCCTTTGAGATTCGTCGCCGGCATATGGATCTTCTCCGCCCTCCTCTTTTTATGGACAATTGAAGTTAGGGGGTGTTGCAGTAGGCACCAGAGCAGACGATACTTTGCGTGGCATGGCAGAGAGATGGTCCTCTTCCTGTTGAGTTTTCATCTTCTTATGTCGACGAGAATAGTCCTTGTCGATCACAGAATCTTGGACTTTCCGCCAGACCTTGTGGATTTTGGAAGACAGCCGCTGAGGGGGCTGCTCCGTTTTCGACGTTGTAACATTCTCTACAGGTGGAGGTGTAACAATTCAGAAAATATAAAATATTATTTTTGGAATTTAATATTAAAATAATATATTTTGCAAAAACTACCGATTTGCGAATTTAGGGTTTTCGTAAAATGGTATAAATATAAATTAAAGGTTCATGGTTGTGCATATCTTTTTTGGCCAAAATTTCATTCTTCATTGTTTTGGCCGAACCATGATGAGGTGTGTGGGCTTGTTTTGTTTTTGGGTGAGTCATTTGGATTGCTTTAAATGAAGCATGGGCTTTGATGGTAAGTCATTGTTTCTTTAATTGTTCTTGTATTGCTTTAGATATTTAGAAGGATATTTGTGTTGTTGATTGCTAATGGTCAACACTTGATTTTTTGCTTATGCTCACCTCCCATTTCCATTCACAGTGAACCATGTTGTAGTGGCCGGCCCCATTTAATGTGAGCATTTTTTTGGGCTTCATCAAGATTGGCCGAGCACTTCATTGGTGTGCTTGATTTTTTTTTAGAAAAAATTCTTTGCTCACAAATTCTCATCTCAAATTGGCAACTTCTTTTACCTTCACCCGATTCGTTGGGTGCCTTGAGGCAAATTATTCTACACTCTCTCTACTTCAATCTTGGACATGACGACTAGCAAACTTCATGTCCGAGTTGCTTCAGTTCGAATCGGGAGCCCGTATTGAGATTCCTCTACGTGTGTCCTCTTTGACGAGCGTAACCGGAGAGCGAAGTTCGTCGAGGCAGCTGCAACATGCTAAGGACTGAGATTGAAGACCGAAGGACACGGATCGATCGGTATAATTTCTTAAACCACTTTACAGTTTACTAATATAGGGTTATTGGTACGATTGGGGTTTTAGGCCTGGTGGTTTTCATGGATAGCGACTATAGTTAGGGTTTTGGCTATGTTTTTTGGTATTGGGATTTCTTGGTTTTGCGACTGGATATTGTATTTGGTCGTTGGACGTTTGTACGTCAACAACGAGGGTTGTTAGGTTGTTTTGCATGCGTAAGCTATAGGTTCTAACCTATGAGCGCACCGCTTGCCATTTTTGGATTTCGGAATTTGATGTTAATAGCTTTGCGATTTCATATTGATTGTAGGTACCTTCGCGTGAATTTCGAGACGACGAAGCGCATCGACTACGGCTAAGAGAGGAGTTTAGCAGGTGAGTAGATTTATATCTACGGGGGAAGTCGGGCGGATGGCGTATATCACCCTCGCAAATTTATGATTGGAGACCGATATATATATACAAAGAATACTGTAAGAGAATCCTACACTAGAAAACTATAGATGTGGTTAAAAGATAGTTGGAGGTGATGTTAATGATTGAATATATATCGAGATAGGAGATGAAGGCTCTAGGGACATAACTCTTGGACATAATATGATAAGGAATGATGTCTCAGATTGATAAAAGGATATAGAAAGTGAATGTGAATCACAATATATATATACAGATATGTAGTTGCACGAGTTTAAGTTTGAGTTTTAGAGCAGCGTGACATGAGATTCAATTGATGTAATGCATATGTAAAATGACTTGATGTGAGAGATTGATGGGATGAAAAGAGTATACGATGAGATATGATGACTTGGTTGATATGTCGTTATATGGATACGGGTCGATATGAGATTGCTGATACCTTCGTCGGTCCCCTGATACGAGATTGACACGAATAGGACCCGAGAGATAGGTATTTATATATGGATATATGTTGTGCATAATGAGTGATATACCGTACGAAACTTAGATCCGTACCCCGATGGTGTATAGGTTGATAAAATCCCTATTTGTTTAATGCTGCCGTACGATAGATTTCCGTACGCGATGAGTTTTACCTGTTGATTTATCCATACCCTTCTTTAGAGGATGCCGTACGATATATTGTACCATACGTGATGTTGTGGGCTGGATGCCGATTGCTACATTCACCGACTCGGATACATATTGTAGACACGTGTACCTTATAGTATTTAGTTGACGATGTACTTTATGCTACGTTCATGTTATTCTCATTGCATTACATATACCCGTGCTAGTGCACCTACACCATTATCGATGATGTGTATGTTGCAGATACACAGATTGCCGGCTCACACACTTCATCATCGATAATTGCTATGTCACTACACAGTAGAATTGCTACATCATGCTATGATATATTTGCTATGTTCATATCACTGTTCCATATTGCATGAGATATACGGACATGCTTACATCCTGTTATATGTTGCATACCTTGCTACAGCTACATGCACATCATGAATACATACTGACATGTACACCCACATATCTTGCTATAGCTGCATATACCCCTAAGTGGTATTGTATTGACATGTGATATTGAGACGTTGCTTATTGTGCTATTGTGATTATGAGATGCATCATACATACCTGCTTACATGTAGATACACTTATCTTGCTATAGTTACATGTACACCCCATATGATGCTGCACTTGATTTCGGAGGATTTGGGAACCGCATGATATATTTTAAAACTGGATTCATTTAAAAGAGCGGTTTTCCCTTAGTATGCGCATATTGCTGTTTTATGTTGCATATATCAGTTTTCATGGATTTTCGCATTGAGATATGGATTTCATATGATTTATGGATTTGAGAACCGTGAGGGTGTTTTCAAGAAATTTATGTATTGTTTGAAAACACGGTTTCTCTTGATATGATATTTCAGTGCGTCCACCATGTGATTTCTCGGTTCTGAGATTGGCATGTGACACCCGATTCGAGGAGGAGGAGGAACCGTCTATGGGTACATGGTGGAGCCGGTATGGTATCCCGGGACGAGAGATGATTTCGTGGTGTAGACGATAAGCCTGGCAGAGGGACCAGTACCCACCGGTGACAGTATTTGGACTCGGCGGATATCTGGGGATATCGACCGGAGTCATGTTCAGACATGCTACGTGGATTGCGGGTGTCGATGTGGACACTCAGGTTCCATGAGATGTACTGACATCAGGGTCGGTCATGGTGACGGTGCCTGACAGATGAGGATTTACGTGTCGATGCTAGACACGGGTTTCATGATGTTTCGAGTGTCGATGTTATACACTTCGGTTTCCATGATTTTTTTGTATTGCGAGGGACACACGTTGATATATATCCTCATATTTACCTGCATATGCTTTTATGATATTTACATGCAGGAGTTTTTGTGTCAGTGGTTAACATGTGGGTGAGATCCACTGCATACATGCATTTGATTATATTGTTGGATGATACCCACTTGCTGATAGGCATTTATTATGTGTTGGCATATATGCAGATACGGTCACCCTAGATATCATAGTATTACCTTTATGATATAGTTGACCTAGGAATCGTTGTTTATTTCGATTTCTACCTTGTTCCCCTCCGAACGGCGGCCTGGACTTTCGACGTCCATGCCTGTTGTTCGGGACAGATGCTATTTGGTTTTATCCGTCTACCTCTCCGAAGATGCGAAGTTGATTTATGGCACCGTGTATCAGAGGTTTAGACGGATGCGGCCGATGTAGTAGACTTCGTCAGATTCCCCCTCAGGATGAGGGGTTTTTGATTGTGAGGACGCTCTTCCCTGCAGGCGCAAGCCCCTGCAGTTAATTACGCTACCGCATCGCGGTAACAACTTTCTCCTTCTCCAGAATTTCACTTCGTGTCGTGTGTGTTCATTTTGTTTGTGGTTGCCCGTGGATTGTATACGGAGACTGAGTAGTGCCGTCGCCCGTAGGACGTGGATTAGTCCAAATCCGTATTTACTTAGATTTGGGTTTGGTGTTTTTAATTTAAGGATATATTAGTCGCGTTGCGGCTAAGATCAACTTAAACGTTCGTCAAGGATACGTTAGTCCTGTTTTAGACTAAGATCAACTCAACGTAGTGATTAATTTAATGTATGGCCATCGGGACTCGTCACCTCTCTGACGTCGTTGAAGGATTACAACGACATGTATCAGAGGAGCTCGGAGATGTACCCTCGAACCAGAGTTGGTTGGGAGTTTTATAATCCATTTGAATATTTAAGGATACGTTAGCCGTGTTTGAGGCTAAGATCAACTTAAATGTTTGTTAAGGATACGTTAGTCCAGTTTGAGACTAAGATCAACTTAACGGGACCGTTTAGATCCAACAAAAGAGCATTTGGGCTCTATTGTGCCAGTTTAGGGACGTGGTGGTCCGATATTAGTTTAGGGACGTTTTGGTCCATTATTAGTTTAGGGACGTTTCGGTCCGATGTTAGTTTAGGGACGTTTCGGTCCGATATTAGTTTAAGGACGTTTCGGTCCAATGTTAGTTTAGGGGACGTTTCGGTCCGATATTAGTTTAGGGACGTTTCGGTCCGATATTAGTTTAAGGACGTTTCGGTCCGTTATTAGTTTAAGGACGTTTCGGTCCAATATTGGGTGTGTGGCCATTGGGACCCGTCACCTCTTTGACGTCGTTGAGGAATTACAACGATGGATGTCAAAGGAGTTCGGAGATGTACCCTCGAACCGGATGTAGATTGATTTAGGAGAGCCATTTTGCTCGGCCAATTTAATTTAAGGACTTATGGCCACGATTGGGCTAAGTCCAGTAAAAAAAAATGTCCAACATTGCTTTTGCATTTCCTTTTATTTTTATTTGGGCTTTGCCCGGAAAAGATGCAGGGCATCAATTTGTTTTGAGCTCTGTTCTTTATGAATGATGCAGAGCATCAATTTTATTTGGGCTCAGCCCTTTTATTGCTTTGCAATTTATTTTGGCCTACTAGGTCTTTTGATTTGGGCCTGGCCCTTCAAATAGTGCAAAGCACCAAGAATCTTTTAGATTCAAGAAAATGAGTGCAGAGCACTTTTTAATGATCTAAATTTAGATCAAAGAAAAGAAAGAAAAGAAAATCTTTTCTTTCTTTCTATCTCAGAGAACCAGAGGTTCCCCAGCAAGTGCAAGGCACTATTTTTTTATTATTTTTATTTATTTATTTATTTATTGAAGATCACTGATCTTGTCTTTTAGATCAATGATCTATTCCTAAGAGAATTTTCTCTTCTTTCAAAGGTTTTTACCTTCTTCTTTGTGTTCTCAAGAAGTTCTCTTCTTTTTTTTTAATCCAATTGTCTATCTCTTTTGAAATGGGGTCTGGGGTCCTTTTTATAGTACTCAAAAATCAGTTAAATTTGTTAAAAGAATCTTTTTTGAGTGATTTGGGGAATTTTCCCCACCGTTGGATCTTTGATCCAAAGGCCCCTGTTTTACAGAAGAAATCTTCTTGTTTTAACAAGAACAGAAAAAATTTCCTTAAATCTTCATTTTGTTGTTGCGCAACTCACCAGCGTGTGACACGTGTCGCGCAGTGAGGCGCTTGCGCAGCTGTGCTTGCACAACAGCGCAGACACGTGTCGCGCAGTGAATTGCGCAACAGTGTTTGCGCAACTGCACAGACACGTGTCGCGCAGCGGTGCGCTTGCGCAGTTGAGCGTTGCTTTTGCTTTTTAAAGAGCCTTACTCTGATTGGACAGACTGCCTCGGGCGTTGTGCTGTCGTGTCAACTTCTGACACGTGGCGCGTTGCGCGCAGCGCACGGGATTTGAAGCGTTGCTTCGAAATTTGAATTTTTGAAATTCAAACAGAGCCTTGCTCTGATTGGGGGAACAAATGCCCCCCCACCGTTGCGCTCACGTGGCACGCACGTGAGTGCAGCGGTGGCAAAATCTTGGCCGTTGGATCATGGAGGTCAGGTGAAGAGGCGCAGGCGCCTATAAATAGGACCCTTGGTTCTTAGTAATTCTTTACCATTTTCAAGAATTTGAATTTCAGAGCCTTGCTCTTGCTTAGGAACTTTCAGAGACTTGCTCTTGTACTTTCCCAAGAACTTCAAAGTTCAGAATTTAGAATTACTTTAGGTAAAAAAAAGTTTAAATTAAATTAAATTAAATTAACAGAGCCTTACTCTTGTAGATCTTTGATCTAAAGAAAACCCCTTTGGGGTTTCTTCAACAGAGCCTTGCTCTCATAGATCTTTGATCTAAAGAAAACCCCTTTGGGGTTTCATCAACAGAGCCTTGCTCTCAAAATTTTACAGAGATCTTGTTCGTGGGTTTTAACCCATGAACAAAGCCCTGCTCATAGATCAAATGTAGATCTCTCCTCCCCTTTTTTATATAAAAAAAAATGGAGAACTCCCAAAAGTTTTTCATGAATTTTTAAGATCCCAAAAATTTTCTTTTTATCCTTAGGAGTTATAGTTTTCATTACTATTACAGAGCTAGGCTCTTTTTTAGGAAGTTTTATTCCTCTGAGACCAGAGTTTGACAAATGTCACTCTGTGATAGAGCTTTGCTCTAAAAGAGGAGATTTTCTCCTTGTCTTTAGGGATTTTCCCCCAATAAGGGTACTCCTTTGGGGGTCTTTTTCATTAACTGGCAGTCTCATCCAATGATGGGACTGTCTTATTAAATGATGCGCCGTCATCTTGATTTTGTGGGTCCCCCTTTGGTCCCCTCCAAATACTTATCATCTTCCAGATTTCCATTTTTGAAGACTTCAGAGCTTTGTTCTTGCCTTTAAGAACTCCGGTGCCTTGCTCCTTTTTTTTTAAAGTTTTTTTTTAGAAGGACTTCAGGTAAAATCGATTCTTAGATCAATCTTAAATAGCAGAGCTCTCGTCTAGTGGGTTTCATCTTTGAACATAGTTTTGCTCTCTTGGAATTTAGTCATCCATGTATATTATTGCTTTTCTATTGTTGATCTTCCTGTAATATTTTCTCCAGGCATAATGGCGGCGGTGCATCTATACAGTCTGCACGAGTTCATTACCTACGATGATATCCGCGCTCAGGGTCGTCAACAAAACCAGGAGTTTACAGACGCTGAATGTGCAGAAGTTATGGGTCGTCTGAACGCAAGCGGTGGTTGGCTGTTGCCTCGGCGTTCGGCTCTTTTGAAAGTCGTGCTGGGAGCAATATGGAGGGCACTTCCAGGTCTTCACGAGGCCTTACCACTCAATGCGCTGGATGATGCCGAGGACAAGGTGCATTCAGTGCACCTGACAGGGCTGATCTCAAAGAAGCGACGGAACGACCTCGTTGACATCCTGCATCAAGTGTTTCAGCAGACGACGATCGTTGCTGCTTATCAAAGGCCGGAAGGGCTTGCCGATGATATTGACACCAAGGAGCGCGAAAGACTGCGCATAAGAATAATTAGAAAGGCCAGAAGAACTCTGGATGGCCTTACTTTTGATTTCCTCAATCCGTGCCCCGGATCCGAGGTTATACCGTTGTAATATTTTGAACAATGTTTCTTATGCATTATTCTTATGCTTGTAAAAACTTTTGGCGGTATGAATGAAAACCCTCCCCTTTTTTATTTCAGCTTGTCTTATTTCTCGTCTTGAGTCTCCTGTCGATGCATAAATGAATGCGTCGCGCATACCAGATCAAATGTAGAACGGATATTCTTTCTGTCATCTTCTTTCTTATAATGTCAGTGGGCTGTCTTAATAATCATGGTTGATGGATGTCTAAAACGAGTATTCCGACTTCCTCAGGAAATAGCGATGGCTTAGGCCGCAGGTTCAGGTTTACCGCCTAAGACTTTTCAATTCTATGAGCCGTGAGGGTCTCATAGAGGCTTTTCTCCCTACGGATCGAGAGGATCTCATAGGTGGATTTTCTCCTTAGGAATCGTGAGGATTCCTAAGTGTGGTTTTCTCTTATAAGTCGTAGGGATCTTATAAGAGAATTTTCCCTCTTACGAGTCGAGAGAATTCGTAAGCAGTTGTTTCCCTCCTCGTCGAAATTCGACTTCGGAGAGTGAGACCCGTGAATAGTATGCAAGAGACCATTTTGGATTGACTTGCAGGGCCCCATTGCTCAAAAAGCAAGCTTTTCAATCCTTGCTGTCTGAGACTTCTTCTTACAAATTGGGACGAATCGGGAATTTACTCGCGGAGAGGGTGATGGCTCTGCTAGTTGACATGAGTTAGGAGGCTCTCATCACGGAGTGTTTGTATTCGTGAGTCGAGGAGTTTGCTAGGGATTATTTGTTTCCCGAGCACCAAGGATTATTTGTTTCCTTGGGGTTTGAAACGAGTCGAGGATTCCCACGGGGGCGCTGGTGGCTCTGCAGGTCGACGCGGATCAGGAGTCTTTTGTCAAGGAGTGTTTGTATCCGTGAGTCGAGGAGTTTTGCTAGGGATTATTTGTTTCCCGAGCGCCAAGGATTATTTGTTTCCTTGGGGTTTGAAACGAGTCGAGGATTCCTACGGAGGCACCGGTGGCTCTGCGGGTTGACGCGGATCAGGAGGCTCTCGTCAAGGAGTGTTTGTATCCGTGAGTCGAGGAGTTTTGCTAGGGATTATTTGTTTCCCGAGCGCCAAGGATTATTTGTTTCCTTGGGGTTTGAAACGAGTCGAGGATTCCCACGGAGGCGCTGGTGGCTCTGCAGGTCGACGCGGATCAGGAGGCTCTCGTCAAGGAGTGTTTGTATCCGTGAGTCGAGGAGTTTTGCTAGGGATTATTTGTTTCCCGAGCGCCAAGGATTATTTGTTTCCTTGGGGTTTGAAACGAGTCGAGGATTCCTACGGAGGCACTGGTGGCTCTGCGGGTCGACGCGGATCAGGAGGCTCTCGTCAAGGAGTGTTTGTATCCGTGAGTCGAGGAGTTTTGCTAGGGATTATTTGTTTCCCGAGCGCCAAGGATTATTTGTTTCCTTGGGGTTTGAAACGAGTCGACGATTCCCACGGAGGCGCTGGTGGCTCTGCAGGTCGACGCGGATCAGGAGTCTCTCGTCAAGGAGTGTTTGTATCCGTGAGTCGAGGAGTTTTGCTAAGGATTATTTGTTTCCCGAGCGCCAAGGATTATTTGTTTCCTTGGGGTTTGAAACGAGTCGAGGATTCCTACGGAGGCACTGGTGGCTCTGCGGGTCGACGCGGATCAGGAGGCTCTCGTCAAGGAGTGTTTGTATCCGTGAGTCGAGGAGTTTTGCTAGGGATTATTTGTTTCCCGAGCGCCAAGGATTATTTGTTTCCTTGGGGTTTGAAACGAGTCGAGGATTCCCACGGAGGCGCTGGTGGCTCTGCAGGTCGACGCGGATCAGGAGTCTCTCGTCAAGGAGTGTTTGTATCCGTGAGTCGAGGAGTTTTGCTAGGGATTATTTGTTTCCTTGGGGTTTGAAATGAGTCGAGGATTCCCACGGAGGCGCTGGTGGCTCTGCAGGTCGACGCGGATCAGGAGTCTCTTGTCAAGGAGTGTTTGTATCCGTGAGTCGAGGAGTTTGTTGGGAGAGTATGGCTCCCTCTTTGTTTACGCCCTTGGATTGTATACAGGGATCGATGTGATCTTAACTGTAGGGCCAAAATTTTATCATCATTATTTTTTATTTTTTTTTGTTTTATTTCCGCGATGCTCTATTATTTCAGCTTTTATATCGCGAAGGTCGCGATCGCCCAATCATTTCGGCTATTTTTCGCGGTGCCCAATCATTTCGGCTTTTTATTTTATTTTTACTCGCTGCTTTTTATTGCGAGTTGCCCAATCATTTCGGCTATTTCTTCATGCATATATTTTTACTTGCTGCTTTTTTTTTATTGCAAGTTGCCCCATCATTTCGGCTATTTCGTATGCATGTACGGTTTACTGGCTTTTCGCCGTGAACCTGAAACTGGACACCGATTTCGGCAGCAGCACCGCTACAACTGGGATATTGCCAGGAGCGAATCATCATCTGCCTCTGTCGCTGTCGAACAAAGGTGGCTTAGCGACCAGGATTAGGGTCCTGTCGACTAAGGCTTTGACTTCATGAGCCGTAAGGGTCTCATAAAGGTATTTCTCCCTACAAGTCGTAAGGATCTCGTAGGTGTATTTTCTTCTTAGGAATCGTGAGGGTTCCTAAGTGTTTTGTTCCTCTGTAAGTCGCAAGGATCCTTACAGGAGGGTTTTCTCCTTGTAAGTCGAGAGGATTTACAAGGGTTGTTTACCATGCAAACATATCCCTAGTTTCAGATAGGACTTAGTTAGGGAAATATTTATTCGCGCCCGTGGATTGTATACAAGGGTCAATGCTGAGCCACTTGTAGGGCATTATCGAAAGTTGTGGGGGCTGCTTAAGCACAGGTTTAGATCTCTGTAGCTTAAGGCTTTCAAATCTTATGAGCCGTGAGGGTCTCATAAGAGCGTTCTCCTTACGAGTCGTGAGGATCTCGCAAGTGTATTTTCTTCTTAGGAACCGTGGGGATCCCTAAGTGTGTTGCTCCCTTGTGAGTCGTAAGGATCTCACGCGAGTGGTTTCTCCTTACAAGGTCAAGAGGATCTTGTAAGTGTTCTTTAACGAGGTTGCGCCCTTTCAGGTTTTCACAAACACTCGCCGGTAATCCTGCTGTTTTTACTCACGGAGCCCTTTCGGGTTTTCATCCGTGCCCCTTTTTGCTTATGGACATACCGTTTTTATTTTATTTTATTTTCATATTTTATTTTATTTTTTTTTTTTTATCTCGTCAGCCTAAGGATGCTGCGGTAGTAGTTTAAAGACGTTTTGGTCTGCTATTAGTTTAAGGACATTTCGGTCCGATGTTAGTTTAGGGACATTTCGGTCCGCTGTTGAGGAGCTGGCTACTGCTTATACAGTTTGAGCTTAGGAAGATAGCGAGCGGACATAGTCGTCATCGTCTACCGTTGACCTAGGCTGTGGCTCATTAAGCGTAGTATTTCTTTAGGAAGCGACCGTTTATTGGTCTGAAAGGCCTTTCACCATGCATGTCCATGAGTAGATAGGCCCCACCCTGATAAACTTTATCTATGATGTACGGGCCTTCATAGTTCGGCTCGAATTTTCCCCGCTTGGCGCGATTGGGGATCATAGGCCTTTTGACCACTAGCACGAGTTCGCCTTGGTGGAATGTCCTAGGTCGGGTCAATCTTTCGTATGAGCGCATCATCTTTGCTTTATAGGCCTCCAGATTTTGTTGCGCTATGAGCCGTGTTTCTTCAAGGGCGTCGAGCTCTTCAAGCCGAAGATGAGCATTTTCTTCGTCCGTCAGCTCGTAATGGACTGCCACTCGTAGAGAGGGTAACTCTACCTCGAGAGGGAGTACTGCTTCCGTACCGAACACCAACGCGTATGGCGTTGTGTTTGTAGCTGTCTTGAACGTGGTTCGATACGCCCAAAGAGCTTCTTGCAGTCTCTCATGCCAGTCTTTCTTATTTCGGGACACTGTTTTCTTTATAATTTTCGTCAAGGTCTTGTTGAAGGCCTCGGCGAGACCGTTAGCTCGTGGATTATAGACTGAGGAATATCTCCAGTCTATGTTATGCTGCTGTGCGAAGCGGCTGATTTTATGACTTCGGTAGGCTGGCCCGTTATCGGAGATGATCCGCCTCAGAGTTCCAAACCGATATATGACGTGCGTTTTGAAGAAATGGAGGATATTCTCCGTCTTCACTTCTCTCAGTGGTACTGCTTCGGCCCACTTAGAGAAGTAGTCAGTCGTTGCTAGGATGAAACGATGTCCTTTAGACGATGCTGGTTCGATGGGGCCGACTATATCAGTCCCCCACATTTCGAATGGCCAGCTAGCTACCGTTGGATGCAGCGGATTTGGGTGCTGGTGGATGAAGTCCCCATGAATCTGGCATGAGTGACATTGCTTCGCATATTCGATGCAGTCTTGAATCATCGTGGGCCAGTAATAGCCCATCCGTTTGATCTTCAACTTCATCTTTGGACCTGCTTGGTGAGAACCGCAGATTCCGTCATGAATTTCCTGAACGACTCTTTCCGATTCATCTGGTCCTAAGCATCTCAGCCACAGAGAATCGAATGACCTCTTGTAGAGAGTATCATTGACGAAGGCGAAGGACAGAGCTCGTTTTATGAGTTGATGTCTTGCGGACGCATCTTCGGGCATTTGGTGGGACTTGAAGTAGTCTATAACGACTTCCCTCCAATCCTCAACCTTCTTATGTTCTTTTATTTGCAAGGTCGCTTGTTCAGTCACTCTCTTCTCTTCGGGTGATTCCGAAGGTATTTCTGCGGGGGCGAGCACCTGACGACTTTGTACCATGATTCTAACGTCATCGAAGTTCTCGTCAGCCATTTCTTTAGCGAGTTTGGCCAACGCGTCTGCTTTGCTGTTATCCGCGCGTGGTATGCTCTCCAAAGTATGGGAAGGAATTTGGGTTAGCAGATGTTGCACCTTTTCACCGTATTTTACTAACTCCGGTTTGCATGTTTAGTAATCGCCGTTTACTTGACTAACGACCAGTTGCGAATCTCCGTATATGAGGAGGCTTTCAATTCCCATGTCAATGGCGATCTCGAGGCCCGCTATCAGAGCTTCGTATTCGGCTTCGTTGTTTGTCCTTGGTTCCGTCAGGGAGAACGCGTAGCGCATTATCCCTCCTTGTGGAGTTATAAAGATGAGTCCTACCCCCGATTTGATTATAGGGGTACTTTGTTTGCGTTTCTTCACGGAAGATGCTCCGTCAAAATAAAGCTCCCATCGGGTATTATCACCATCGATCGCATCAAACGCATGTTCGTCTGGAAGATCGCAGTTTAAAGGAGAGTCAGCTGGTATCGGGTGCTCAGCAAGGAAGTCGGCGATGGCCTGACCTTTTACTGCTTTGAGTGGTCGATATGCTATCGAAAACTCCATTAAGAGCAGGGCCCATTTAGCGAGTCGTCCTGTCAATATGGCCTTTGACATTAGATATTTGAGAGGGTCCACCTTTGAAATGAGATAGACTTCATGCGCTAATGCGTAATGTCTAAGCTTTGTTATTGCGAAGATCAACGCCAGGCAATGTTTTTCAATGGGGGAATAATTGCTTTCTGCCCCCAGCAGCACTCGACTTAGATAGTAAAGTGCTCTTTCCTTCCCTTGGTCATTCTCTTGTGCCCATAATGCGCCCAAAGAACCTTCAAGGGCGGCCGTGTAAAGAATGAGAGGCTTTCCCTTCACTGGAGCAGCCAACACTGGAGGGTTGTGCAGGTACTGTTTGATCTCGTCTAGTGCGCTTTGTGTAAGTGCACGGCGGCGCCCCGGCCGTGAATCTGACGCCGGAATGCGGAAGCGGTGAAAAACTTTAATTTTTGCGGACTTAGCAAACCGGCACCACCGCGCACTAAACACCCGGATCGTGACCATTAACAAGTCTAAGCTAACTAGAAGATGGGTTAGAGATATACCGACGATCCAAGTCCTCCGGTCTTCTCGTCATCGTCCCGATCTCCTGCGGAAAAGTCCCGTCTCCTCCTCGTCACCGGAAGTGCACCACATCGCCTACTTTGTTTACGGGCTCCCACCTCAATGCCGAGGCAACTCGGGCACGAAGCCGGCTACTCGACGTGCCCAAGGTTTGCTGTAGAATGTGTAGTAGAGGATGTGTCTCACTTTTGGGGTATTGGAGATGCCATTGTGGTGGAGGGATGATGCAAGGAGTTTTGTGGAGGAACTTGGAGAATTTTGGTGTATCAAAATGAACAACATTTTTCCCACCTCAATTTTGGACAGCCCATTCAAGGGGGAGGCCGGCCATGCTCTAGCAAGAATGGAGAGAATGAGATGGTGAGCTAAAAGAAAAATGGGGGGGAAACTCTATCATGCAAGAGAGAGGAAAAGACAATCATGTGAACCAATGATACCAAGGTGAAAACCACACTCTTCTATCACTCATCAACCATGATGATATCCAAAGTCACGCCATCATGAAGTGATCAAGTCAAAAAGGTCAAGGTATGGTGCTCATCATGAAAACCATCATGATGCAACAAGATGCAAAGAACCCCCTCCACTAATGCCTATTTGCAACAATGCAAATAAGCCCTCCTCCACCAATCTTCGGCCAATGAACGGAACAAAGGAAATTGGCCGAAACGAAAAACAAACTGGCAACTCCAAAAACTGGTCCCGTAATAAATTACAGGAAAACCCCGATACTGTGCATACACACCCGCATTTGTATTCCGACCGAAATACAAATGTAATGAGACAAAATCTACACTGTACTATACTAGGATCCGGCTTAAAACAAAGCCGGCTAGTAATATCCGTTCGATCCTGATCCATGTAATACCGCACGTATCTGATCGAACCCTGCCATATAACCATACGGCCTATAGTACATACTGTCCGATCCTGATCCGTGCAATACCGCACGTATCTGATCGGACCTTGCCATATCTCCATACGGCCTCTACAACCTTTCGCCCGAAAGCTGAGTAACTGAATGTGGGGGACTCTAAAGACTCGTCAACACCTCGGTTGTGGATTTAACCACTAGCACGTCAGAGGTATAAGCCAATACATAACGGGCTACCAAGTATTGACTAAAAGGGACGTCTGTGAGTGAACTCAGCCTGACAACCCTACTGAGCCTGTCAGTGACAATATCCGTGCAGTCCGGTCCGTTCGTCTATGAGTATCACATGGCGGGCCTAGGGGGTTGGTAAAAGTCAGACC
Organism: Agapanthus africanus; assembly: GCA_030015575.1. Lineage (NCBI taxonomy): Eukaryota > Viridiplantae > Streptophyta > Magnoliopsida > Asparagales > Amaryllidaceae > Agapanthus > Agapanthus africanus. The sequence goes on from CM057345.1 coordinate 550,165,522, forward strand.
CCCAAAAGCGGTACAAGTCGTGTCGGAGTGTAGCCCAGAACACCCTGAGATACTACTGGAATACCTACCAGTAAATCTCCTTGCCTTGGCCAAGGACTTTGTGTAATGGCTCTCCTAGACACAGCACGACCTCACCCCCAATACCGGGAGAGACGAACCCCTGAAGATACGCTCACTGCCTCCATGTGGCTCGGGACTGTACCCAACTAAAACCTGTTTGCACGACTCCTTTGAGCCGTGGTAGGGTAGTAATCAAAGTACAGTGGGAACTCACACGAGACAAATGACGATCCCCAGGTCGATGAACTAACCTGCACACATGTCACCAGGGAACTGCCATCTGATGTCTGGTATATGACCAACTAGCATGTTCCCGGCGAGTCCTGTCCGGTGTACTCATAACCCAATGAGCACCTGTATACATCTTAGGTGATCCAACTGACACCAGTGGCTTGTGAGACCGGCCACCGCCCCTCGTCGGGGTCTCGACTGTATACACTAGTCTACTAATGGAGTATCGATGCCCAGTCTCGAAACTCCCACGACTAGGGACCTTTTAAGGATAAGCTTATAGACCCTCAGCTCCCACTTATATGATCGCCCTCATACTGCTGGTGGTCAAGCAAGAATCCTAGGGGCTCTATCAACGTGTAATAGCGACGTGTCAGGTCACCTAGAGCAGTACACGATGATAAAGGTAAACCAGATAGCATACTATCATCTCGAGTAAGACTGTCCTACCGGGATAGGTCCTCCCTCAATCATTACAATCACGTACTTGTGACCTAATAATTGACTCTGAGGGCACTATCTCCAACAATCTCCCACTTGCACTCAAGGCTAATTATTGCGATGTCGCATACTCACAGCCCGTGTGATACCGAACATCCAACTCCTCTACTAGTCAGTCTCACAAAGCTCGTTTGCGGAACTATTACGTTCGAGGAATAGCCTCAGTGAGTGGATCCGCTTAGTTGTTTCTTTCTATGTCTCTCTATATCTCAAGTTCGCGGAGAAAGCCATCTCCCGAAATGAGCAATACCTGTCTCAGAATATGTCTGGATGTCTGATGGGACCTAGCTCATAAATGAACTCCAAATCCAAACTTCTTAGACTGTATCGTCAACTGAACTTAATCAGTATCCTGCGCGCCATGCCTCCCTCAGTATTGCCTTGGACCACCTGTCCAAAATACTGCCCCTCATCAGAAGGAAAACTATAACTCTGACAACCTCCTTGTCGTCCATGTCACCTTGGAAGCCTGGAATGATAACTGTCTCCTGAATGAGGCTGTCGTTATCATATCCCTAGAACATCCACTTATGTTCTAAAACTGCTTCCGACTGTTTCTCCAGGATTGGATTAATGTCAACTTATTGCATCTAGTGCAAGAACAACATCTGGTGTGGTACTTGACATCTCACGATTGACTCAATTGCCTGAGCAAGTGATCTGTCAATCATGCCCGTCCCTCTCCCCTTTAGTCTGTAAGACACCTTTGGAGAGGGTGACTCCATTACCTGCAGGTACACTACCGTGCCAGGAGTCGTCCATCCTAAATACTCTTAGAATGCTGTTAAGTACCCTGATTGGGAAACCACCCAAATCTAGATCTAAAACCATAGATCTAATAACCAGTATGTCTGATATAAAATCCATTTCCTTTATGGAGAAACAACTGTGTGACGACCAAAGTATAACCGATCGTAGTGTAGGAGTTTCTTTTCCTACCCTGTGTATATCATCCAAATACCAGGATATCACACCCTACTACCTTCTCAACAGATCCATCCCCTATTCTGATGAAGTCAAACCTATGACTGTCACGTCAGAAATAGATGATCTATCTCCGCTACATCTGCTTTAGTCTATAAATAGACATAAGCTACCTGTCCACCAATGCTTCTGCTGCTCCCACTGACTACGACAACCCTCTGGCAGAGTCATATAGACGTACACTTCTAAAACTGGTTTAGAACGACGCTATACTCATCCTCCCGCCGGGTCTCGCACCCTGGAACAACAGCAATGGTAATTGTGGTAAACAAGAACTTCCCTGTCACCGTCCTTGAGGCTACCGTAGTACCTCTCGGGTGCCTGAAGTTACCCACCTTATCTGCGGAGTGGCCAATGGAATGTCAATCCAGATTGAATCTTTAGGTTCCTTATCAAATCTTCAGTAATCGTTTGTGGTTCTGGAATCACTTCCAGTTCTACCATACTCCCACTACTGTTTTCTGAAAAAATCCATCTTTAATAAAACTGTGGCGAGTCTAGAACAATATCGCTATTGTTCATCCAGATGGTAGAAAGTCAACCCTCGTCATAGCCTGGGTTAACCCACAAACAGTCATTACTGAAACGTGCCTTGAGTTGTCCAGTGTCTGGTTTTAAGCATAAGCCGGACAACTCCCCGTACCTTAACATCGTTAAGATATGAACTGTTCTATATCCAATATAGAAACAGAGGCACTGATTTAATTGAACCAGATTCAAATCATGCAGCTGTCCCCAGCGCATGTCAACTAAATGGAAGGAGGCCGATCAGCGTTACTCAACTTAGGAATACTTCCAATTATGAGTAACCTGAAAGAGAAGCAAGATCTCTTTATCATTACTATCAACTGAATATCATTGACAAGTATCTACATCTTCGATCTTTTTGAAGAATCCCGATACTTGCTATATCTGGTTCTCTACTCTATTCAAATACCTATAACTTCTCCAAATTCGGACCCTGTGTTTCCACGAAACACTTGTCTAAAAACTAGAGAAGTCATAAGTAAACCGAATATAGTACGAGGACCAACCCCTCTGTCCTTATGGACCCTGGACAACATACAATACTCTGTATAAGTTCCTTGAGTCTGATAACTCATTCACTGTGTGTCGTAGGTTGAAAACTGTACTTATGGTTAAGAAGAATTACACCGCTGTTTAATGCTCCTTACCTAACCATCCACTGATATAGGTAAATGTCGTAGACATAATTTCAGAAAGGTATATCTCACTCTATGAAAATAGACGTACAGATATATCAATTTGAAATTGGTGCATAACAGCGGATATTCAAAACCAAATATTTGCCAACCGGCAAACAGCCCAGGTGATTTCCTCAAATATCACCGATTACAACGAATCCCGATATAATGAGGGTAATCACCCAATTCCCAATAACTTACTCCCACTCATCATCTGTAAAACCATACAGATGTGAGAATCGTACCTGGTAAATACATACCCTGGAGTAAGTATCTAATCGGGAAATCAGTTTTCCTTTAACATTACACAGTGAAACTGAAACATTGAAATGTTCCGATGGGGTATTCTGGTATTCCTAGTAATGCCTCTTCCAGATTCACGACTGTAATCGTATAGTTCTTTGCCACCTCTCCAAATCCCTTCATATGTCTTTAGTCTTTACCTTCTGCACACCCTTTTAGGCCAAATGGTTTTCTTCCTTCCCTACCGTTCGGCCTAGCCTATGGTTTGGAAGAAGACTATCCAATAAGCATAATGGGTGTACTGTCCCAATCCTAGGAACACTCGCAATGAGAGAGGGTGAAGATAAAAGACAACCGAATAAACCTTATTCCTATTTCTCCTGAACCAGAATCCATCCCCGAACTGGAACAAGTTCCATTCGAGTTCGTATATAACCATACGATGGAGTATCCAAATAAACTGTGGATCTTCGTAGTGATACGGAGTGTCCTGGAGAAATACAAAGGTGATGTGGGAGTGGTAACGAAATATTTGGTTTGGTCGTGAATATCTGTTGCAATTTACTTTGCCCTCTTACTAATCCCTTGCTTTGTCTGAACTTGATACCTTCTGCACACCATCGTTACGCTAATTGGTTTTCTTCATTCCCTACCGGTCGGCACCAGCCTAAGGTTTGGAAGAAGACAATCCAATTTGCGTAATAGGTGTACTACCCCTAAACCAAGGAGTACTCGTAACCTGAGAGAGGGTAAAAGGAAAAGACAACTGAATAATCCTATCCGTTTTCTCCAGAACCTGAAACCATCCTCGAATAAATTCCTTCGAGTTCGTATCTAACCATACGATGGTTTTGTCCAATGGAAGTGGACGTTCGTAGTAATACGGGGTGTCCTGGAGAAAAGGGTAAAAGTAGGAGTGGCAATGAGGTTTGCAACCCTGACAATCCAAAAGCCGGTGTTTAAGAAGGTTCGGTCAACTTGGTCACTGAGTCAAAGTCTTAGGGTCGGGTCAAATGGTCGCTGCCAGAGAGAGAGAGAAAAGAAACACTCAGCGTGCACTCTAACCTAGATCAGAATGGTTACCAATTTATCTAATCTGGAATCCTCCCACTGTACCTCAAATTCTCCTCCAAACCTGAAAGAAGAATTAGTCGGGGTTACCCGAGGAGTAAACTAACTCATCAGTGGGAATCGGGATCCAACTATTATCGCATGATAACGTGACGGAATCCGCTCACGGTATCACACTCCAGAAGGTATGCGCATATCTGGCAAGTTTCAGTTCTTTTGAAACTCCCGATGTGATTTCTGCCCCATGCTCTTATGACCTTGGCGTGAGGTCAAAATATCATAAGTCACATGTCAAGTTCTGCCCGTCATTATCCAGGTTAATTTGAACCCACCCGTACATACCCTTGACGTAGGCCAAAATAGTAGTACGACTGTCCCAAACCAACGCATCTATCTATGCAACAGATAAATAACCGGCAGCTACCAAACACTATGCCTTGGCGTGAGATCAAAATACATAGCTTGAATACTACCGAATATTTAACTGAAATGACGGAGGGCTACGAATGGTTTCTGGCGAAAACCTTTAACGTAATGAACTTGATATCGTCGAAGGAACGGATAGCTTTTAAAAATATAGTGACGAAAACCGTTGCTAAAGAGGTCACTCCCTGTGAAGGGATCTCGGCTCTTTCCCCGTAGAATGGGGTGCAAGATATTCCAAATGAATACCGCGATGCAAAGCAAAAGTAATCGGCTATAGTGAAGTTAATGCCCTGACGCAAACTTCTGTCCAAGGGGTCACTCCCGGTGAAGGGATCTCGGCCCTTGCCTCGTCGACTGAGGAGCAGGATATTCTAAATGAATACCGCGATGCAAAACAAAAGTGAACGTCCTTGCAATAACAGCTTTTTGAAAAGTGTTCCAACAACATCAGATTAGGTTTGTTTTAACTTGCATTGATCCGAATCAATGCAGTCCCATCATTTGATCACACCAAAAAGAACGAAAATATACTGATGTACGTATATGCCATCCGCATTCGCCACTGAGTCCCGTCATTACCCGTTAGGTTAGCTAACTAACGACAGAGCGGGGACTGGACTAGCGCGGATGCAAAACATATACAACATCTACTAATATATATACCAATATATTATATTCGCTCAAGGCGTGAATAAAATGCAACATCACAGAAATGTACAGCATCACAGAAACAATACAGATATCTGGGATCCCCGGGTTTCACAGAGCCACTACTGAAACCCGACGTTCCCCTGGTCGTGTGGATAGCCTGTGCAATGAAATCCTAGACCCCTACGGGCGCGGCAAGTTACCCGCCAAAACCTGAAGCGAGGCAGCCCCCTTCAGCAACGTGAATGGACCACCCAGCACTTCACGGAATCCGGTAACTTGGGCACCCCTCCTGGGTCAACCTGTACCCCCTACGAGTGCGGCGAATAGCCCGCCAATCCTAGAGTGAAGCCCCCTCCGTCTCAATGCCATGAGATGCGGGCTTGTTTCCCTCCAGAACCCGGCTATCCGTGCACCCCTCCGCGGGGCAATCCTAGTACAGAAAGTAAAATATACATACAACGGGTACGTCGACCGCAACCAGGTCGTGCCCCAAAATAATAATACAATCAGGCAGTGACGGCAGTCCACATGTCGGACGCTCGCCCCGCAATATCAAATGTACATAATACAACAAAACTGTACTAGCATTGCATACAGGCTATCCCCACGACCGATCCGCAACATCACAGCATAAACATAGAACATCAACGTGAAAGTCACGTTCGCAAATCCGTCTAACCGGGCTATAGCAGTTAGACAGGATTTACCGATCGAGTGACATTCACGGTCGCAGATATAATGTAAATACTGTGAAAAATGTGTTTAAAATATCCGATCGATCAAAAATTAACAAGTGGGCCCCCAATCAAAACTGTAGCACTCACAGAAAACCTGGGCCCAATTTTAATATTCCAAAACCCCTAATTACAGCCTATAAGCCCACTGCAAAAAAATTTCCACACGAACCCATACAACTGCGGCGGAAGCACGGCCAGAAGGGGGTTTTGGCCGCCCTTCCGCGGTCGTACGGACGAATTGTGTAACCAAATTTTTTCAGTGTTCTTACAACTCCCTGCACATCATTCTGAGACCACCTGAAAAATTTTTAGACTCCAAAAAATTTCGACAGAAACTGATGCGAAGGCAATACGGGTTTTGGAACTTTTTGATCGATCGGAAATGCAAACACATTACACAAAGCTAGACTAAGTTAATGGCGAGTCTCTGATACCACTGTAAGTGCACGGCGGCGCCCCGGCCGTGAATCTGACGCCGGAATGCGGAAGCGGTGAAAAACTTTAATTTTTGCGGACTTAGCAAACCGGCACCACCGCGCACTAAACACCCGGATCGTGACCATTAACAAGTCTAAGCTAATTAGAAGATGGGTTAGAGATATACCGACGATCCAAGTCCTCCGGTTTTCTCGTCATCGTCCCGATCTCCTGCGGAAAAGTCCCGTCTCCTCCTCGTCGCCGGAAGTGCACCACATCGCCTACTTTGTTTACGGGCTCCCACCTCAATGCCGAGGCAACTCGGGCACGAAGCCGGCTACTCGACGTGCCCAAGGTTTGCTGTAGAATGTGTAGTAGAGGATGTGTCTCACTTTTGGGGTATTGGAGATGCCATTGTGGTGGAGGGATGATGCAAGGAGTTTTGTGGAGGAACTTGGAGAATTTTGGTGTATCAAAATGAACAACATTTTTCCCACCTCAATTTTGGACAGCCCATTCAAGGGGGAGGCCGGCCATGCTCTAGCAAGAATGGAGAGAATGAGATGGTGAGCTAAAAGAAAAATGGGGGGGGAAACTCTATCATGCAAGAGAGAGGAAAAGACAATCATGTGAACCAATGATAGCAAGGTGAAAACCACACTCTTCTATCACTCATCAACCATGATGATATCCAAAGTCAAGCCATCATGAAGTGATCAAGTCAAAAAGGTCAAGGTATGGTGCTCATCATGAAAACCATCATGATGCAACAAGATGCAAAGAACCCCCTCCACTAATGCCTATTTGCAACAATGCAAATAAGCCCTCCTCCACCAATCTTCGGCCAATGAACGGAACAAAGGAAATTGGCCGAAACGAAAAACAAACTGGCAACTCCAAAAACTGGTCCCGTAATAAATTACAGGAAAACCCCGATACTGTGCATACACACCCGCATTTGTATTCCGACCGAAATACAAATGTAATGAGACAAAATCTACACTGTACTATACTAGGATCCGGCTTAAAACAAAGCCGGCTAGTAATATCCGTTCGATCCTGATCCATGTAATACCGCACGTATCTGATCGAACCCTGCCATATAACCATACGGCCTATAGTACATACTGTCCGATCCTGATCCGTGCAATACCGCACGTATCTGATCGGACCTTGCCATATCTCCATACGGCCTCTACAACCTTTCGCCCGAAAGCTGAGTAACTGAATGTGGGGGACTCTAAAGACTCGTCAACACCTCGGTTGTGGATTTAACCACTAGCACGTCAGAGGTATAAGCCAATACGTAACGGGCTACCAAGTATTGACTAAAAGGGACATCTGTGAGTGAACTCAGCCTGACAACCCTACTGAGCCTGTCAGTGACAATATCCGTGCAGTCCGGTCCGTTCGTCTATGAGTATCGCATGGCGGGCCTAGGGGGTTGGTAAAAGTCAGACCCCCAAAAGCGGTACAAGTCGTGTCGGAGTGTAGCCCAGAACACCCTGAGATACTACTGGAATACCTACCAGTAAATCTCCTTGCCTTGGCCAAGGACTTTGTGTAATGGCTCTCCTAGACACAGCACGACCTCACCCCCAATACCGGGAGAGACGAACCCCTGAAGATACGCTCACTGCCTCCATGTGGCTCGGGACTGTACCCAACTAAAACCTGTTTGCACGACTCCTTTGAGCCGTGGTAAGGTAGTAATCAAAGTACAGTGGGAACTCACACGAGACAAATGACGATCCCCAGGTCGATGAACTAACCTGCACACATGTCACCAGGGAACTGCCATCTGACGTCTGGTATATGACCAACTAGCATGTTCCCGGCGAGTCCTGTCCGGTGTACTCATAACCCAATGAGCACCTGTATACATCTTAGGTGATCCAACTGACACCAGTGGCTTGTGAGACCGGCCACCGCCCCTCGTCGGGGTCTCGACTGTATACACTAGTCTACTAATGGAGTATCGATGCCCAGTCTCGAAACTCCCACGACTAGGGACCTTTTAAGGATAAGCTTATAGACCCCCAGCTCCCACTTATATGATCGCCCTCATACTGCTGGTGGTCAAGCAAGAATCCTAGGGGCTCTATCAACGTGTAATAGCGACGTGTCAGGTCACCTAGAGCAGTACACGATGATAAAAGTAAACCAGATAGCATACTATCATCTCGAGTAAGACTGTCCTACCGGGATAGGTCCTCCCTCAATCATTACAATCACGTACTTGTGACCTAATAATTGACTCTGAGGGCACTATCTCCAACACTTTGGCACTTTTGATCCCAGACGAACGGGGTTCCCTTCTTCATCAGGTGGCTGTAAGGGCGGCACTTTCCTGAGAGGTTGGCTATAAATCGCCGTATGTACGCGAGCTTCCCTTGGAGAGACCGCAGCTGTTTGAGAGTTCTCGGCGGAGGCATTCCCATGATTGCCTTGATCTTGGACGGGTCTATCTCGATACCTCGGTGTCGAACGACGAATCCCAGGAATTTGCCCGAGGAAACCCCGAATGCACACTTCAGAGGGTTCATCTTTAAGTTGTATTATCGAAGACGTTGAAATACGGTCTTCAGATGCTCGAGATGTTCCTCATATGATTTGCTTTTAACAACGAGGTCGTCGATATAGCACTCAACAATTTCGTGTATAAGGTTATCGAAAATCTTCGTCATGGCCCTTTGGTAGGTTGCACCGGCGTTCTTTAAACCGAAGGGCATCACCTTGTAACAGAATATTCCCAAAGGAGTCCGGAAAGCCGTATGTTTCTGGTCTTCAGGGTGCATTTTTATTTGATTATATCCTGATGAGCCATCCATGAATGAGAAAATCTCATGCGTGGACGTATTGTCTATCATTAGTTCGGTGACTGGTACTGGGAAATCATCCTTCGGGCAGGCTTTGTTGAGATCCCGAAAGTCCACGCATATGCGCACCGTACCATTTTTCTTCATCACTGGGACGATATTAGCAATCCATTCAGGGTATTGAACCTCTTGGATAAAGCCGGAGTCTATCAGCTTTTTGACTTCCGCGTTGATGCTCATTTCGAGCTCAAGCCGCATTCTTCTCGGCGCTTGTTTGACCGGCTTGACACTCGGGGATATTGCCAGTCTATGTACAGCAACTTCTGGATCAAGTCCCGGCATCTCGGAATAGTTCCATGCGAAGCAATCTTTATGCTGTACAAGGACGTCCTTTAACGCAGCCACCTTTTCCTCGGACAGCAGTTCGCTGACGAATGTCGGTCGCGGATCGTTTATCGTCCCCAACTCAATTTTCTTGAGGTTATCCGCAGTGGTATGTATGCCGTCCTCCAGTTCTTTCGGAGCTGGGGGAAATTCTGAGATCACCTCATCACTGCTGTTTTCGAAGCACCAGGGAAGGCTGTCCACATTCTCGGACTCTTCTTTTAATATCGTTATCATACGACAGGTGCGAATTTTCTGCCAATCCCAATGTGGAACTGGTTTTTCTTTCGTGGCCTTAGGCTCGTGCTTTTGTGGCGGTGCTACCCTCCAGTTGTTGGACAGAGCGAATTTACCAAGCTGATATTGATCTTCGACCCAATTCTTGAAGGTGAAGCAATCTTCAAGAGGATGACCTACTACTCGATGGTAAAAGCAATAATTTGGGTTGAATACCTCGCCTGCGTGCTCGGGGTGCTTGGACTCTGGCAGCGTAAGCATTTGATGTTTTAGAGCAAGATCAAATATCTTCCTTGTTTTGTTCCGAGGAAATGAGTATGCTCGACCCATTTTCTTCATGAGGGCTAAATCGGTAACGCTCGACTCTCGGATACGTGGTTTCTTAGCTCTGCCTTGTGGTTGTTGAGCATTTTTTCTGCCCTCTGACTTGTTTTTGCTTTCGCGTCGAACCTTTTTTGTAGCAGGTTGAGCGACCTTTCCATCCTTCACGGCCTGTCGGAGAAGGCGTTGCGTCTTGGCTTTCTCATAGATGGCCGTCTCACGATTGTGGTCATCTCGGACTTTTTGACCATCTTCCCTTATAAGCCTGTCCATTTGTTCTTCAAATGATGGACCGGGCACTTTTTCATCAGGAACTTTTACTGGCTTAGGATTAACGTCCTCCTATTGAGCGTCTGCATCTTCATCGAAGTCATACATGACATAACAGCTATTTACCAGCTCTCGTTTCTTCAGCCGGATGTACCCAAGCCCTTTTGTTTCCATTCTCCCGTTAGGCAGTTTGCGTTGGGTCCCGGGAACATTCCAGACCCTGTCATAGATTTTGGCCTCTCTAACGGTCTGTCTGAAGGATATCCCCTGGCGTTTCAGTAGTTTCTTCAAACCTTCGGTATAATATCTGGGAAGACGGATAGGCTGAAGCCTGTCGAGCGTGGGATCCACGCCATGCCAAACTTCTTTTTCCACCTTGTTTTCTTCAGAACGGTAGAATAGGATTGCCTTTTCGTTTTCTCGCCTGGGAGGGATATAGAATGTCCGCAGCTCTTCTACACTGTAGATATTAAGTGCGTTCAGTTCTTTATGATGTTTAGGCGGCACTATGGCGACTTGCAGACTTTGCTCTTCGTCAGCGGAAGCTTGTATTGAAGGTCGAGCAAAGAATACGACATGGACCTCATCCTCCGAGTCACTACCAAAGACCAATGTAGGAGTGGACGGTCCTGGCTTGTTATGTTGAGGCGGACCCGAATAAACGATCTCCTCTTCTTCCTCGGTATCACTGCCGAAGACAGGGATGGTGGCGTTAGTTTTATTTTCCGGCTTGTGACACTTCTCTGTGTCTTCGAAATCCGGCAAGAAGTATTTGGCATCTTCGTATTTGCGGACCTCGTTCACAGAGAACGGGTTCAGTTCTCCCGTCACGGTATACTCGAAACCATCCTTAAAATACTTCATACACTGATGTTGTGTAGAAGGGATGATGTTGTACTCGTGTAACCATGGTCGGCCGAGCAAAGCGTTGTAGCATGTCTTGGCATCTATGACGTGGAACTTAATGTCCGTGACGAGTAATCCGAAACGTAGCGTCAGTATCACAGATCCAAGAGTCTTTGACGATTGGGAGTCGAACCCGGATATGGTAATCTTGTCCCGAGCAAGGTGCTGGACGCTCATGCAGATTTCCTTCAACACCCACACGTTGAGTAGGTTAACAGACGACCCGTTATCGATCAGAATCTTGCCTATCTTTATATCATGGCAGTATCCCGAAACATAGAGAGGGCGATTGTGTTCGCAAGTCCCAAGTAGAAGGTCCTCATCGCCAAAAGTAACATCAGCCGTGTGTACTTCCTCCAACTCATTCTTCATCTTTTCCTCGGCCAGGCATGCTTGGAATCGTTCCGGGTCTTGTAAGGCTTTAATCAAAGAATCCCTCGCCTCTTTTGATAGCAACAGGGCATCGAGAATGCTGAGTTGTGAGGGTAGCTTCCTCAGATGTGCCAAGACATTGTAATCCACTTTATTCCTCTTTAGCGGGTTCTTGGCGGTTAACTCTTCTGCAACTCGATCATCGAGAGTAATATCCTCAGAGACCTTTTCTTTCCCTTTATCTTTTCTGTTCAAGGGTCCGAGGTTCTTTTCAGGCAGCGTCCGATTTCGCAACCGGATATTTTCGCAGACCTTCGGTTCTTCTTCTTTTCCTGAAGCAGACTCTTTAAAGAGAGGGGCAAGTTCTAGCTCTTCATCAGAATCACTCCCGAATGTAGGCACTTGTGATCTACCGGCGTCAATCATGTAACAACCACTGCTAGTTTTATCAAGCACTTTGATCATTCCGTTCTGCTCTCGGCGGGCTTTGCGCTTTTCCCGCTTAAACTGTTGCCGGTGAGTAACATATCCTTGCCACCACTCACCGAAAGGTTTGCACTCTTCGGTGGGATACAACACCTTCCGATGGTACAAGCAATAGGAGGGGTGGTTTTCCATTTCACCCGTAATGTTTTTCTCGGAAGGTGGTAGCTTTATACCCATTGACACAGCCTTAGCGAATCTCTTCTTTATCTTGAACTTGATTTTATCTGTGGTGGGTGTATTTTGTTCTAGCGGGAGTACCGCAATTCTTTCGTCAATGCGCTGGCGTTTGGCCCTTTCGAATATAACCGCTTCGTTATCCCGATCAGCTTTGCCCTTTAAGAACGCCTGATTTAGGAATGCATCAATCACTTCATCCGACGGCTCCAGAATTTTTAGTGCAGGCTCTGCCCCCATCTTTTCAGCGCGAGGAGTCTCCTCATCGGTTGTGGACGAATGGGAAATCGGATGGCAACTTGCCACATGTTCTTCAGATTCATTTGATAAACTACCTCCCTCATCTTCTGCTTGGAAGACGTGGTTGAGGAACTCTTGCAATGTAATGGGAGTCCGCGCCTTCTGGTTGTACTCTTCCAGCGCGTCAATTTGCTTTTGCAAGTCCGTGCGCCTATCGCTAGGCTTCACCGGTTTCTTGGCCTTCTTCTTTTTCTTCGAAGACTTTGACGACTGGCTACTAGTGCTTGAACCCCCATCATTGGTCTTTGGAGTTGGACGTGGCTTTAACATCCCCTCAACGACCTGCGGTTCCAATAGGCTTTTCCACTTGATCGCCGGACATGTCCGAAGATCATTTAGCATTCTCTTTGTTTTTGAAGATAATACAACCTCCCACGGAGTTTCTTCAATGACAGAGCATGTTGCCCCCGGCGTATTCGTCCCTTTAGAGGTGTGGGGCTGCGGGGGATTCACCTTCCATTTGTCAGATAACGCAAATTTTCCCTGTCTATACTGGTTTTCAAGCCAATTTTTGAAAACGTAGCAGTCCTCAATCGGATGGCCTAGCACTCGATGATAGGGGCAGTAATTAGGTTCGTTGACGTCACTTGGTTGCAACGGACGTTTTGGATCTGGCAGATTTATGAGTCTGTTGCGTAATGCCAGCTCGAATAACCTCTTCGTTTTATCGCGGGGAAAGGAATAAGGACGTCCCATCCTATCCTCAAGGGGTACGTAAGGGCGCGTATTGTTTGGACGAGCAACCGGCTTCAAGTCGTTCGGTTGTTGTTGAGCATTAGCGACAATGATCGCTTTTCCCTTTCCTTTGTCATTTCGGGAATCTGGCTTTGGGAGAGGGGGTTTATGACCCATCTGGTCCATTTGCGCTAGTTTGTCAATCAAAGCCTGGAAGGAAGTCGGCTTGAAAAACATCATAAACTGTGAGATGGTTGCTTGTGGATCAAGAGTTCCAACAAACATTCCCACCGCAGGGGCTTCTTCTATGCGCTGCTCACACTTTGACCATAGATTACGCCACCGTATAGCGTACTGAACCCATGTCTCGCCGGGTTTTACCCTAGCGTTAATCAGTGCCGTCATCGGGGTACGTTCACTGGCACTTGCAAAGCGTTGGGTAAACAGCAGCTCCATCTCCGTGAAGGTTTTAATAGAATCATTAGGGAGTTCAGAGTACCACTCGAACGCCGTATCTGATAGACTTCCGACAAACTGGCGGAGCAAAAGCTTGTCATCGCCGCCGGTGTTACCGCAAAGCGCCCTGAACTGGGCGACATGCTGATGGGGATTGCCAGTCCCTTTGTAGACATGAAACTTGGGAATTGTGTAACCCGGCGGGTACTTGATTTGGTCATACCATCCTGGATATGGCCGCCCCGTTTTTACGACGTGGCCGGCTGCTTCGGCTGCATGATGAACCTTTATCTGTTGGGCTATGTATTCGTCCAGATCAGTCTTAGAGATTGTATCCTCTTTAGCTGTTAATAGAGCGGGCTGCAGATTTAATGTATCTCCCTTATCATCTCCAAGGACGGTTAGGGGTTCTTCAGCGGGAGGATCTTGTTGTATCATCATCCCTATCATGTCCTGGAAGAGGAGGCCCATCCGCTGTATGTTGGCCGCTTGTTCAGCAGCCTCTTTGTCCCTCTTTTCCAGTACTCGGCGAAGGAACTCGGCGTCGGTTTCTTCCTCCTGGCGCTCATCTAAGGACGTCTCAGGGTTCTCTTTTGGCCCAGTGAGTGCAGCCATTGTGGTCATCATCTCCTGGAGCTTTTGTTGCTGCTCCTGAGTCTTGGTCACTGATCAGGTGAGCGGTCGGTGACCCGTAGAAGTACGGCTTTCTTCCTTTCCAGAAGCCATATAAACCGTATGAACAATTATGCCCCCTGACTTGGGGCGTTTAGGTTCACCGCTTTTACACTTTGCAGCTGACGCGGGAGCTTTCTCTGGCTTCCTTCTTTTGTGGGCCATCGAGGTTAAAGGAGCCGTTGGAGTGGGCATCCTAGCAATTGTTGCCCCCTGTTGTTTAATGAGGTTGTTTTTGTCTTTTTCCACCTTCGCCCTTTTCTGGCGATGAAAGTGGTCCGGGTCAATCACGGAGTCTTGAACTCTACGCCAAACCTTGTAAACTTTTGAGGATAGCCGTTGAGGGGGCTGTTCTTGTTTTGTTTCTGGAACTCTCTCCGCAGGTGGAGGAGATCTTTTCAAGGTAGCGGTTGGAGAGTTCTTACGCACTCTCCTCAGTAGTTCAAAGCTGTTCCCAGTTGGAACAGCAGCGTTGACTTCCACCATTGGAGCGGGTGGAGTTATCCCTGAGGGGGAGTTGCCCCCTGCTTTCCTCACTCGTCGCCAATGGCGACGTCGCGCACGACGAGCCGTTGGGACTGGCTCGGAAATCGAGGTAGTTTCTTGTTGCCCCCTGTTTGAGTGTGGGGTAACTGCCGATGTCAGCCTATCGAAGACTGATGCCTTTTGACCAGCTGGGGGAGGAATGGGAACCGTCAATCTTGTGAAGACCGACTCTCTGATGGGAGAGGCCGCTTTAATGACTTCCGAAGCAGCGGCCGTTGCCCTCTTTGGGACGGCCACTTTATAGTTCTGACCTAGCCTGGTGAAAACGGAGGCTGTCGGTTTAGTAGCAGGCGACCCGTTGACAGGGGCCGTCGGAATAGTTAGCCGGTTGAAGACCGACTTTTTACCCACTTCCGGTGCAGGTATTGGTGCAGAAAAGTTTGCAGGTAGGATCATAGTCCTGAAGAACAAGCCGGTGGTGGCTTGGGTCACTTGGTCTACCGGCAGAGTAAGGAAGGAAGCCGCTTGGGGCCCATATGCTACACCTCCTGGTGGGGTGGAGCGTCCGTTGCAGCGGCATTTCGAGCAGTTGGTACAGCTAGAGGCCATTGAATCTTGAATTCTGCGCCAGGTAAAAGACCAAATCTTAGTAACTTGAAATCCGAAGACAACCATTTAATGAACCGCGATTGGTTCGCGAAGACGACACACGAAGTGTGGAGTGGAAAGAGGAAGAGGTCCTACCGGGCGTGCCAGAATCTGTTCCCCTCCGAACGGCGGCCTGGACTTTCGACGTCCATGCCTGATGTTCGGGGCAGATGCTATTTGGTTTTATCCGTCTACCTCTCCGAAGATGCCAAGTTGATTTATGGCACCGTGTATCAGAGGTTTAGACGGATGCGGCCGATGTAGCAGACTTCGTTAGATTCCCCCTCAGGATGAGGGGTTTTTGATTGTGAGGACGCTCTTCCCTGCAGGCGCAAGCCCCTGCAGTTAATTACGCTACCGCATCGCGGTAACAACTTTCTCCTTCTCCAGAATTTCACTTCGTGTCGTGTGTGTTCATTTTGTTTGTGGTTGCCCGTGGATTGTATACGGAGACTGAGTAGTGCCGTCGCCCGTAGGACGTGGATTAGTCCAAATCCGTATTTACTTAGATTTGGGTTTGGTGTTTTTAATTTAAGGATATATTAGTCGCGTTGCGGCTAAGATCAACTTAAACGTTCGTCAAGGATACGTTAGTCCTGTTTTAGACTAAGATCAACTCAACGTAGTGATTAATTTAATGTATGGCCATCGGGACTCGTCACCTCTCTGACGTCGTTGAAGGATTACAACGACATGTATCAGAGGAGCTCGGAGATGTACCCTCGAACCAGAGTTGGTTGGGAGTTTTATAATCCATTTGAATATTTAAGGATACGTTAGCCGTGTTTGAGGCTAAGATCAACTTAAATGTTTGTTAAGGATACGTTAGTCCAGTTTGAGACTAAGATCAACTTAACGGGACCGTTTAGATCCAACAAAAGAGCATTTGGGCTCTATTGTGCCAGTTTAGGGACGTTTCGGTCCGATATTAGTTTAGGGACGTTTCGGTCCGATGTTAGTTTAGGGACGTTTCGGTCCGATATTAGTTTAGGGACGTTTCGGTCCGTTCTTAGTTTAGGGACGTTTCGGTCCGTTCTTAGTTTAGGGACGTTTCGGTCCGATATTAGTTTAGGGACGTTTCGGTCCGATATTAGTTTAAGGACGTTTCGGTCCATTATTAGTTTAAGGACGTTTCGGTCCGTTATTAGTTTAAGGACGTTTCGGTCCAATATTGGGTGTGTGGCCGTTGGGACCCGTCACCTCTTTGACGTCGTTGAGGAATTACAATGATGGATGTCAAAGGAGTTCGGAGATGTACCCTCGAACCGGATGTAGATTGATTTAGGAGAGCCATTTTGCTCGGCCAATTTAATTTAAGGACTTATGGCCACGATTGGGCTAAGTCCAGTAAAAAAAAATGTCCAACATTGCTTTTGCATTTCCTTTTATTTTTATTTGGGCTTTGCCCGGAAAAGATGCAGGGCATCAATTTGTTTTGAGCTCTGTTCTTTATGAATGATGCAGAGCATCAATTTTATTTGGGCTCAGCCCTTTTATTGCTTTGCAATTTATTTTGGCCTGCTAGGTCTTTTGATTTGGGCCTGGCCCTTCAAATAGTGCAAAGCACCAAGAATCTTTTAGATTCAAGAAAATGAGTGCAAAGCACTTTTTAATGATCTAAATTTAGATCAAAGAAAAGAAAGAAAAGAAAATCTTTTCTTTCTTTCTATCTCAGAGAACCAGAGGTTCCCCAGCAAGTGCAAGGCACTATTTTTTTATTTATTTATTGAAGATCACTGATCTTGTCTTTTAGATCAATGATCTATTCCTAAGAGAATTTTCTCTTCTTTCAAAGGTTTTTACCTTCTTCTTTGTGTTCTCAAGAAGTTCTCTTCTTTTTTTTAAATCCAATTGTCTATCTCTTTTGAAATGGGGTCTGGGGTCCTTTTTATAGTACTCAAAAATCAGTTAAATTTGTTAAAAGGATCTTTTTTGAGTGATTTGGGGAATTTTCCCCACCGTTGGATCTTTGATCCAAAGGCCCCTGTTTTACAGAAGAAATCTTCTTGTTTTATCAAGAGCAGAAAAAATTTCCTTAAATCTTCATTTTGTTGTTGCGCAACTCACCAGCGTGTGACACGTGTCGCGCAGTGAGGCGCTTGCGCAGCTGTGCTTGCGCAACTGCGCAGACACGTGTCGCGCAGTGAATTGCGCAACAGTGTGTGCGCAACTGCGCAGACACGTGTCGCGCAGCGGTGCGCTTGCAGTTGAGCGTTGCTTTTGCTTTTTAAAGAGCCTTGCTCTGATTGGACAGACTGCCTCGGGCGTTGTGCTGCCGTGTCAACTTCTGACACGTGGCGCGTTGCGCGCAGCGCACGGGATCTGAAGCGTTGCTTCGAAATTTGAATTTTTGAAATTCAAACAGAGCCTTGCTCTGATTGGGGGAACATACCTGATGATGTTTTTCTACTCACGAGTTGGCAACTCACCCCCGTTGTGCCTCAGTTCTTGCAAGTTGTCCACTTGGATCAATAGCGGCATCGTTGGCACACAGTTTACTTTCGAGTGTTTTGCTTTGGTAGGTGGTACATGTTGGATCGTGCCCCTCTCGTATTTGTTATTCATATTGTATCTAGTCGACTCCATCAAATCAGAAACTAGAAATTTGTATATGTTGAAGACTTAGAAGACTTGTAGTGGCGAGACTTGAGCGATGGGTTTTATGTTCGCTTTTGGGGTTGATGTCTTGCTTTACTTTATTTCCTTGTGTGGATCTTCGCCGTTGGGCGTAGTATACTTGTTATTTATACTTGTGGTGGTTGTTTCCGCCGTTGGGCGTGTTTTGCTCCTGTTTGGGGATGCTTTCTTTTTATTCTTTGTTGTACCCGTTTCGGGGCTAGTTTTTCCAAAGGAGGTGCTGCCGAAATTTTTATGAAAGAAAATTTAAGTTTAAAGACTTTTACTTGAGGTTTCCAAATATTGTATCAATGTTTTCATTACTTACTTCTGTTGGAAGGTTTAGATTTCTTGGCTTCAGCTTACTTAGGTTACGTTATGCCTGTAGACGTTGCGTGATTTAAGTGCCGGTCACGAGCTAATATTTCGGGTCATGACAGGAGGAGATCTTTTCAATACAGCGGTCAGAGAATTCTTGCGGACCCTCCTGAGTGGTTCAAAGCTGTTCCCAGTTGGAACAGCAGCATCGACTTCAACCATCGGAGCTGGTGGAGTCAATCCAAAAGGGGAACTGCCCCCAGCTTTCCTCACTCGGCGCCGGTGGCGACGTCGAGCATGTCTTGCAGACGGTACTGGCTCAGTTATGGGGGTGTCTTCATCATGCGCTCTGTTCTGGTGAAGGGTTGCTGTTGGTGCCAGCCTATCAAAGACTGACGTCCGCTGAGAAGAAACGTCCAAACTGTCGAAGACTGACCTTTGGGCAGGGGAAGTAGTTTGGACGACCTCACCCGAAGCAAGAAATGGGATGGCCAGTCTCGGAAAGATTGATCCCTTAGAAGGAGAAGCCCCTTTGACAACTTCGTCTGTCGGAGTTAGAAAGGCTATCCGCTTTAGGATGACTCGTTCAGGTATTGCAGGCTTCTTCATGGACCCACTTGAGCTTTGGCCTAGTTTGTTAAAGATCGAGGCATTGGACTTGGAATTGGTCGGCCCGTTGAAAGGGGCCGTGGTGGTGGTAAGCCGATCAAAGACCGACTTCTTCGGGGCTTCCTGTGACGGTATTAGGACGCTGAAGCTTGCCGGTGGGATCATGGTCCCAAAGAATAGTCCAGTGGTGGCCTGAGTCACCTGTTCCACTGGCATGGAGAAGATGGAGGCCACTTGGGGCCCATAGGTCACTCCTCCAGCGAGGACGGAGTAAGAGTTGCTGTTGCAGTTGGTGCAGTTGGAAGCCATTTTCTCTTCTGCACGGAGCAAGAAACCAAATCTTAGTACCTCGAATTCAGGGGCAACCATATTAAACCGCGATTCGTTCATGAACACGACACATGAAGTGTGGAGTGGAAAGAGGAAAAGGTCCCACCGGATGTGCCAGAATCCATTTACCGCCGAAAACAGAGACGAAACCACATAGGTCGTCTTGCCTGAATTTGGGGGCAGATACTATTTGGGTTTTATCCGTCCACCTCTCCGAAGATGCCAAGTTGATTTATGGAACCGTATATCGGAGGTTTATACAGATGCGGCTGATGTAGCAGACTTCGTCAGATTCCCCCTCGTATTAAAGGGTTTTTGATTGTGGGGACGCTCTTCCCTGCAAGCGCAAGCCCCTGCAGTTTATTACGCTACCGCATTGCGGTAAAAACTTTCTCCTTCTCCAGATGGTCACTTCGTGACGTGTGTGTTTGTTTTATTTTCGGTTTCCCGTGGATCATATGCGGAGACTAATTTATGTTGTCGCCCGTAGGACGTGGATTAGTCCAAATCCGTATTTTCTTAGATTTGGGTTTGGGTTGGCTTAAGGATCGTTAATCTTGTTTTAGATTAAGATCAACTTAAACGTTTGTTGAGAACACGTTAGTATAATCTTAAACTAAGATCTACTCAACATGATTTGAGGATCATTTAGATCCAACGAAAGAGCATTTGGGCTCTATCGTTTTAGTTTAGGGACGTTACGGTCCATTGGGTTTAAGGACATCATAGTCCATGGAGTTTAAGGAAATCATAGTCCACAGTTTTAAAGACGTCATAGTCTATAGAGCTTAGTTTAGGGACGTTACGGTCCAAAGTTGGTTTAAGGACATTAGTTTAGATATAACCATGGATTTGGAAATGCACCAGATAGTTATTGGCCGTCGGGGCCCACCACCTCTCTAAAGACGTTGAAGAATTACAACGACATGTATCAGAGATGTGAAGAGATGTGCCCTTGAACCAAATGTCAGATTGAGAGGGAATGAGATGAACATTATTTTGAATGCCATCTGAGATGAATAATTTTGGAAAACCTGAGTATAATGTGGGCTCAGTCAAAAGGGATTTTGGCTTTAGCAAACCTAGCTGATTTGGGCTAAGATTAGCCTCATTATAGTGTTAAACACTAGAGTATGTTCCACGCTCACGTGCTCCCACGTTAGCCTTTAAAGTATTGTTTAAGTACTGAAGATTTGAAGCGCTCACGTGGGGTCACGTGAAGCGCTTGAAGTAGTATTAAACACTGAAAGTCTGAGGAGCTCACGTGGAGTCACGTGAGGCGCCTGAGATTTGGCACAGCTTCTCTGGATTTGTTCCCTTTTTCTTTTCTGAGAGCTGAGCACTATTGGGTCACGTGGGATCACGTGAGGCATTCCCAAAGACTGAAAGCTGCCTTTGCTTTATTCTCTTTTGAAAAGTGCTAAGCACTATTAAGGGGTCACGTGGGGTCACGTGAAGCGCCCTAAAGACTGAAAGTTGCCTTTGTTTTATTCTCTTTTTACAAAGGTTTGTTCAGGGGTCACGTGGGAGCACGTGATCTGCAATTATCATGTTTGGATGTTAATCTCCTTTTAAGCACTGAAGATTTGAAGCGCTCACGTGGGGTCACGTGAGGCGCTTGAAGTAATGTTAAAAACTGAAAATCTGATGGGCTCTCGTGGGGTCATGTGAGGCGCCTGATACTTGGCACAGTTTCTTTGGATTTGTTCCCTTTTTCATTTCTGAGAGCTGAGCACTATTAGGTCCCGTAGGATCACGTCAGGCGTTCCCAAAAACTGAAAGCTGCCTTTTGATTTACTCCCTTTCTATAAGTGCTAAGAACTACTTGGTGGGTCACGTGGGATCACGTGAGCCAGTCTCAGTTGTCCTCTTTTGTTTATCAAGGGTGTTCACGTGGGAGCACGTGATCGGTCGTTATCATGTTGGATTCCAATCCTTTTACGTGTATGGAGATCCTTAGTTTCGAGACTTTCAAACCCACTGTTTTGTAAGAATTAAATTCTTAGGACATAGTTTTTCTCTTAGGTTTGGGATCTTATGGCAGAATCTCCTCGATAAGAATTAAATTCTCAACTTGTGAGGAGATCTGCTTCTGCAGATCTTTCACCATAAGAAAGAACTAAGTTCTTATTATGAACGGTTAAACCCTTGTTTTATCAGAGCAATTAAATTCCTATATAATTTTTAGGAGAATTAAATTCTCTGAACTTAGATCTTCCCCTAGATTTTGGCTGCATGGCAGGATCTCCCCGATGAGAATTAAATTCTCAACTTGTGGGGAGATCTGCTTCTGCAAATCTCAACCAAAGGAAGAACTTAGTTCTTTTTAGAAGAGTTAAACTCTTATGGAGGTTAAAAGGAGATGAAATATTCTCTGTGTTTCGTTCCTTCTCTTACCTGGAGTTTCTTTTTTCTCTTTTTCTCTCTGGAGAATTAAATTCTCTTTGTTTTAAGCTTACGAGGGGTTTTTTCTCTTTCCTTTTTTTCTTGCTTCTTGGCCCCTATTTATAGGAAAAAGAAAAGAATCAATTTGTATAGAAATTCTCTCATTGAGAGATTTTGATCAGCCAACATGATCTTTTAGATCATTCGGTGAATTTTATTCACCGTTGCATTTTTAATCTGAGGACTTTTGTTTTACAGAAGATATTTCTTTTGTTATTCTTAACAAGTTTAGGAAGATATTTCCTTGCACATAATTTTTCTGTAGATTGATGATTTTTAATCACCTTTGGATCTTTAATCCAACGGCGCTTTGTTTTACAGAGCGTAATCTTTCTTATTTAGAAAGATCCAAGAAAATATTTTCCCAATAATGCTTTTGATCCCTTTTAATTAGAATTTAATTCTATCGATTTAGAAGGCTTCGGAGCTCATCACGTGTAGCACGTGACCTCGCCAAATTAAGCATAAAGCTTTTGATTCCTTTTAATTAGAATTTAATTCTATCGGTTCAGAAGGCTTAGGAGCCCATCACGTGTAGCACGTGACCTCATCAAATTAAGCATACCAAATAGTGTTACGTGCTATCACGTGGGTTTTTTTCCTGGCCAATTGTTTGTTTTAGATAAGCGCTCGTATACTTTGTATATAGGGGTCACGTGTCTACACATGAGGCTCAGTTTTGGCTTATTTTGTTAAGCGCGGTGCCTATCACGTGTGGGCACGTGATGCTCCATTTGGGGGTTTTTCTCGTTGTTTTTTATTTATTATTTAGTTTTTTTATCAGAGAACTAGGAGGAACAAAGAGTGTTTGTTTCTCAGTATGCCACATTTTTAGAAAATGAAAATTTTCCAAATAACACTGATGGCAATACGGTAGAACTAGAAGAAGTTCTAGAGACACAAGTTACAAATGACGACTTGGTTGAACCTTATGTTGCAACAGAAACTTATGAAGCTCAGCCACTCCGTAGACCTAGTAGGACTTCTCGCCCACCGGAGAGATACTACGGTTTCCTCATTGATAGTGATAGAGAAGATTACATCATGGATGATGATGACCCTACTAGTTTTCAGCAAGCTATCACAAGTGGTGACTCTGTGAAGTGGCTGGATGTCATGAGATCCGAAATGGAGTCTATGTACACCAACAAAGTATGGACTTTGGAAGTTGTACCCTCTGGGGTAAAACCCGTAGGGTGCAAATGGATCTTTAAGAGAAAAATTGGTGTAGATGGGCAGGTGGAGACCTATAAGACAAGGCTTGTAGCGAAAGGATTTCATCAAAGACCAGGATTGGACTATGACAAAACTTTCTCTCCTGTAGCCATGCTTAAATCCATTCGGATCTTACTTGCTATTGCTGCTCACTACGACTATGAAATCTGGCAGATGGACGT
Organism: Agapanthus africanus; assembly: GCA_030015575.1. Taxonomy (NCBI): domain Eukaryota; kingdom Viridiplantae; phylum Streptophyta; class Magnoliopsida; order Asparagales; family Amaryllidaceae; genus Agapanthus; species Agapanthus africanus. Next base: position 550,188,969 of record CM057345.1, read on the forward strand.
TAAAACTGAATTTCTAAATAGTGATTTAGAAGAGTATGTTTATATGGATTAACCAGAGGGCTTTGTTGATAGTGGGAGCAGCGGGAAAACATGTAGGTTGCTTAAATCCATTTATGGATTAAAGCAGGCATCATAAAGTTGGAACATCTGTTTTGATGATGCAATCAAAGAGTTTGATTTCGTCAAAAATCCAGATGAACCTTGTATTTATAAGAAGATTGTAGAGAGTATTGTCACATTCCTTGTATTTTACGTGGATGACATCCTCCTGATAGGAAACGATGTTCCTATGCTACAATCGGTCAAATTGTTCTTAACACAAAGGTTCTCCATGAAGGACCTGGGTGATGCCTCATACATATTGGGCATTAAGATTTATAGAGATAGATCTAAAAGGTTTTTGGGATTGTCCCAATCCAGGTACATTAACACCATCATAATGAGATTTAGTATGGAAGATTCCAAGCGGAGTGCCTTACCCGCTTGTCACGGAATCACTCTATCCAAGGACTTTTACCCAAAGTCTGATGAAGAGAGAGCTTGCATGAGTATTATACCCTATGCTTCAGCCGTAGGATCTATAATATATGCGATGTTATGTACTCATCCTGATGAAGCTTATGCACTAGGTGTAGTAAGCAGGTATCAGTCCAACCCAGGGGAGAAACACTGGACTGCTGTGAAGAAAATTCTTAAGTACTTGTGAAGGACTAAAGAAATGTTCTTGGTGTATAGTAACGGGGATCTCCAAATGGAGGCCTTTACCGATTCGAGCTTCCAGAGTGATAAGGATGACATCAAATTTATCTCAGGTTTTGTATTTACCCTCAATGGAGGGGCGGTATGTTGGAAGAGTTCCAATCAGGATATCGTTGCAGACTCCACGATGGAAGCTGAGTATATTGCTGCAAATGATGCTGCCAAGGAAGCCGTCTGGATGAGGAAGTTCATCTCGAAGGTAGGAGTAGTTCCAACCATTATTGATCCAATACCATTGTATTGTGATAATAATATGGCGTTGGCCAAAGAGCCTAGGTCCCATCGACGATCCAGACACATCCTGAGGCGATATCATTTGATCTGGGAGATAGTTGATCGCCGTGAGATCGAGATTCGGAGAGTAGATACAAAGAATAACACCGCGGATCCACTCACCAAGGCCCTTCCTCAGCCGCAGCATGAGCGACTTTTTGAGATGTTGGGTATGAGATACGCCAATAATTGGCCTTAGTGCAAGTGGAAGATTGTTGGATATATGTATGTCCTAGAGGCCATTAGTTGATAGTGGATGTATCGGCATGTGTGTGTGTGTGTGTGTTCAGAGGACATTCTTGTTTGACATGATAGTATGCTATCCGGTTACTATTTATCTTGACATGTTCACTTGATCATGCATATTATTCATTTGGTACATGTTGATAAAGCCCTTAGGGTATTTGCTTGACTACTGTGATTATGATGCAGATCATACTAGCGGGACATGTGTAGTTTATAAGCATATCCTTAAAATGTTCCTAGTCGTGGGTGCTTCGAGACAGGGCATCGATGTTCCCAGTCGTAGGAGTATCGAGACGGGGCATCAAAGTAGACTAGCGTATACGTTTTTTGACCCATATGATGGGCGATGGATGATCCCATATGCATTGGTGTTGGACATCAAAGATTGTATACGGGTGCTCAGTGGAGACTGGGTACACTGAACGGACTCGCCGAGAACACCTATATAGTATTATATCTATCGTCGGATAGCAATTCTCAGGTGACACTGGTGCAGGTTAGTCTGTAGACCCGAGATCGTCATAGAGTCTTGTGTGTTCTCCCACTGTACTTTCATTTCCACCCTACCACGGCTCTACTGAGTCATGCAAACAGGTGGCTTTTGGGTACAATCCTAAGACACATGGAGGTAATGAGCGATAGGGGAGGTTTCGTCTCTCCCAGTATTGGGGGTTGATGTCGCGCTGTGCTCGATTGGCTATAACAGGAAGTCCCTGGCCAGGGCTGATAAGATTTACTGATAAGTGTTATCAGTAGTTTCTCGATCTGTTATAGGCCATACATCGGCATGACTTATTGAGTTATTGGGGTCGGCGATACCATCCCTAGACTTGATATGCAGTATATCTGACGAAGAGACCGGACTGTACGGTAAGTGTTGCCAGTTGGCTCTACGGGAGTTTTGACAGGTTTGCTTGTTGTTCTTCTGTTCGCTCAATACCTGGGAGCCGTTACATACAGCTAGTGCCGCTGACGGTTTGTGGGTATGCGATATGATCATTGCCTACTTCTAGCGTATTGATGATTCTTAGAGTCCCACAAAGGGGTTTCCTAACTCAGGCGAAACGATGTGGGGTGCATATGGGGATATGCGCGGGAGCTTGATTAAATGCGTGTATGTGATACCGTATTTTAGTCAAGCGTTTTCTATTGGTCGGGTCGTATGTGATATGACCGGATTATTAAATCAAGTGTTGATTTGATATCAAATGACCATTAGCTCATTTATTAAACCCTTTCTTTATTTTGTATGCATGTATGTATGTATGTTTATATTGATATGTATGCACACATGCATGCATACATGTGTCATGGTTGATGATACATTGGAGATGGCTATGCAAGACTCACATGGAAACTATTATGATATTTTTAATTATTGAGTTAAAGAAAATGGGAAATATATCACGGTTGATTTTTCTTTCTACACACTTCTAAAAATATCTTATACTAACCATGGTTTCATTTCTAATTATCTATTAACTCAACTTCAAAAATATCTAGATATTTTCCTAGCCTTAGTTAAAAGTGAGTGTGACCTTCTCTTATTCATTATTATCTTGAGTTTATTTTCTTTTGAGCACAAGCAAGCCATTTCCATCTTCTTCCTCCTCCAAGCTCTCTACCTCTTTCAAAGTGAGTGAAGAGCAAGAAAAAGAAAGGTTTTTAAGTAAGAATATTACCCACTCCACCAATCTATATTAGTCTAGCCCACTAGTATAGGTTGTTTGCTTCACTTCCACTTAGGCCAAGTGAAGCTAGGAGCTTGAGCAAAGGGACTCCGTGGTGGATCGTCGTGGACTTCGAAGGTTTCAAGCAAACCCGTTCAAACTCCAAGGAGTCAAGGAGGAGAGTTCTACAAAGGTTGTATTTCTCCCCTCTTAGTGTTAGCCACTAACTAGTATGTGTTGCTTGCTACTTTATACCCTAATCCTCTAGTTCGATTCTATGTTAGGTTTGGTTAGCACCTTAGAATTTTTAAAGTTGCATGTTTGATGCTTGTTAAATCCTAGTGAGTGTGCTAAGCAAACCCAGCAGTTGTTTTGGCAAGTAACTGGCTTCGGGTCACTCGGCTGTTTTTGAGTGTTGGAAAAGAAGATTGCTTTCCCATTTACCCTTGGCATTTAGAGGGTCCATTTTTTAGGAGGAAGGCTCGTGGCCCATCTTGTCCATTTGGGCCAGCTTGTCGATCAGAGCCCGGAAGGTGGTCGGCTTGAAGAACGTTATGAACTGGGACACAGTCGCTTGAGGATCGAGGGTCCCAATGAACATGCCCACGGCAGGAGATTCTTCGATGCGTTGTTCATATTTTAACCATATGTTTCCCCACCGGATCGCGTATTGGACCCATGTCTCTCCTGACTTCACCCTAGCATTGATTAATGCCATGATCGGCGTGCGCTATCTTGCGCTGGCGAACCGCTGTGTGAACAGCAATTCCATTTCTGTGAATGTTTTGACGGAGTCATTTGGAAGCTCTGAGTACCATTAGAACGCTGTTCTCGACAGGCTGCTAATAAACTGGCGAAGCAGCAGTTTGTCGTCGCCTCCAGTGTTGCCGCATAGAGCTCTGAACTGAGCGACGTGCTGATAGGGATTGCCTGTCCCTTTGTATACATGAAACTTGGGGATCGTATATCCCAACGGGTACTTTATTTGGTCATACCAGCCCGGATACGGTCGCCCAGTTTTGACAGTTTGGCCAGCCGCTTCACTAGCTTGATGAGCTCGTATTTGTTGAGCTATATAGTCATCGAGAGCGGCCTTGGAGATTGTTTTCTCTTTAGCCGTTGATAGAGCCGGAAGAGGGTTTGATGTTCCCCTTCTGTCATCCTTGATGATTATCAGCGGATCTTTAGCTGTAGGTTCTGGCTGGATCATCATTCCAACCATATCTTGGAACAAAAGTGCCATCTGCTTTATATTAGCAGCTTGCTCTGCGGCCTCCTTGTCTTTTCTTTCTAGCACCTTTCACAGGAACTCTGTATAGGTCTCCTGCTCCTGGCGCTATTCAGATGCCGATTCCGGTATTTATTTATGTCCGGTGAGTGCTGACACTTTGATCATCATTTTCTGGAGCTTTTGTTGATTCTCCTAAGCTTTTGTCAACGACCGAGTTTGCAATCGATACCCACGGTAGCACAGCTTTCCTCTTTCCCAGAAGCCATGTAGACCGTGCGCACTATCATGCCCCCAGACTTGGGGAGTTTGGGTCTGTCGCCTTTGGAATTTGCCACGGGCAGTGGGATTTTCTCCAGCCTTCTCCTTTTGTGGGAGGTCGAAGTTGAAGGATCCGTTGTATCAAGCGCTTGTGTTGAAAACGTCCCTCACTGTATGATCGAGGGATGGTCCTCCTCTTGCCGAGCCATCATTTTCTTCAGTCGGCGAGAGTAATCTGTGTTGATCACAGAGTCCTGAACTTTCCGAGAAGAGCAGTTGAAAGGACTGCTCCGGCTTTACATGTGTCATGTTTTCAACAGGTGGGGGATATTTCTTCAGCACCGCGGTTGGAGAGTTCTTTCGCACCATCCTAAATAGATCAAAGTTGTTTCCGGTTGGAACAACATCGTCAACTCCACCATTGGAGCCGGTGTAGTAAATCCAGATAGAGATTTGCCCCCGGCTTTCCTCACTCGGCGCCAGTGGCAACGTCGAGCGTGCCTTGCAGACGGGACTACCTCAGTTGTGGAAGCGACTCCATCATGCTCCCGGCTTTGATGAGGGGCTACTGTTGGTGCCAGCCTGTCGAAAATTGACGTCCATTGAGAGGGAACGACCAATCTTTTGAAGGCCGAGTTCCTGGTAGGGGAAGCACTTTTGACGACTTCACCTGCAGCAGGAATTGGAATGACCAATCTGTTAAAGACCGATCTTTTGGTAGGAGAGCACCGTTGACGACTTCACCCGCCGAAGGAGTTGGGAGGACCATCCATTTTGGGATAGCCCCTTCAGGTATCGCGAGCCTCTTTGCAAGCCCACTTGAGCTTCGGCTCAGCCTATTGAAGACTGAGGTGGCAGACATGGACGACCCATTAAGAGGGGCCGTGGTGGTTGCAAATAGATTGAAGACCGACTTCTTGGGAGCTTCCTGTGGTGGCACTAGGACGCTGAAGCTCGTTGGAAGGAGCATGGTCCCGAAGAACAATCCAATGGTGTCTTGAGTTACTTGCCCCACCAGTATCGAAAAGATGGAGGCCGCATTGGGCTCGTATGTCACTCCTCCAATTGGGGCGAATCGGAAGTTGCTGTTGCAATTTGTGCAGTTGGAAGCCATCGATGTTCTCTTCTTCTGCACAGGAACAAGACACCAAATCTTAGTACCTCGAATCAAAGGGCAATCATAGCGAACCGCGATTTTGTTCGCGAAACACGACACATGAAATGTGGAGTGGAAAAAAGAAAAGGTCCCACCGGGTTTGCCAGAATCTGTTTACCGCCGAAAACATAGATGAACTGGGATTGATCGCCTTGCCTGAATTTAGGGGTAGATGCTATTTGGATTTATCCGTCCACCTCTCCGAAGATGCCAAGTTGATTTATGGCACCGTATATCGGAGGTTTGGACGGATGCGGTCGTTGTAGCAGACTTCATCAGATTCCCCCTCATTTGTGAGAGGTTTTTGATTGTGGGGACGCTCTTCCCTACAGGCGCAAGCTCCTGCAGTTAATTACGTTACCGCATCGCGATAACCACTTTCTCCTACTCCGGAAGTTCACTTCTTATCGTATGTGTTTTTGTTTATTTAGGTTGCCCATGGATTGTATACGAAGACTAATTTATGTCGTCGCCTGTAGGGCGTGGATTAGTCCAAATCCGTATATTTTAGATTTGGGCTTTTTATATAAAGATCGTTAATCTGGTTGAGATTAAGATCGACCTAAATGTAGGTTAGCATTTGGGGCTCGATTTGTTTTTGTTAAGGATACATTAGTCCAATTTGAGAATAAGATCCACTTAACGAAGTTTCAGGATCATTTTTATTTAGGATTTAACAAAAGAGCATTTGGGCTCTATTGTTTTAGTTTAAGAACGTTTCGATCCATTGTCACTATTTTGGAGGCGAATATTAGTTTAAGGACATTTCGATCCATTATCGCCATTTTGGAGGCGAATATCAGTTTAGGGACATTTCGGTTCATTATTCATCTTGCGCACACGTGTATTTGTTACATGACGGAATGAACAATGGTGATATGGAATGCACCCAATTTAGAGTGTGGTCTGATTTGAGGTGTGCACGTCAATTTGGAAGTGCACCAAAGAATTGTTGGTTGTCGGGACCCGCCACTTCGCTGAAGACGTTGAAGAATTACAATGACATATATCAGAGATGTGGAGAGATATACCCTTAAAACCAAATCCTGTATTTGAGGGGGAAAAGGGTTATTGTAGACCTAAGAAATGTTAGTCATGTTTGAGACAAAAATTATCTTAGGAGACATAAGATGAATATCATTTCGGATATCATCAATGGAAGACCCCTAGTCATTTTTTAGACTGAGGAAAACTTGGGAAAACATGAGCAATATGAGCTCGGTTGTTTTAGTACCAAAGAGGTCTAATCCTCAGGAAATTTAACCAATTTAGGCTAAGATTAAGTCTCCAACAGTTCTAAGCACTGAGGAATACATTGCTCACGTGTGTTTCACGTGGGCGCGAGATTAGTGTTAAACACTAGAGTTTTATGGCGCTCACGTGACACACGTGAGACACTCTAAATATAGGCACTGGACTAGTGTTAAACACTAGAGTTTTATGGCGCTTACGTGATACACATGAGGTACCCCAAATATGGGCGCTGCCCTTTGGGTTTTATCTCCCCCTTTTTTATAAGTGCTAAGAAATTGGTTGGAGTTCTCGTGCAAAACATGTGGCTGTCTCTTTTTTTTATACTGGGATGCTTTAACACTCACGTGGAAAACACGTAAGGCAGTTTTGATTGTTTAAAGCACTCACGTGGGAAACACGTGAGGTTTCGAAACAGTGCTAAGCACCAATGATTTGACCTTGGAGATCTTGGATCACTGTTTTTTTTTGAAGAACTAAGTTCTTTATATAGGGTTAAACCCTAATTCTTGGAGGAATTAAATTCCTATATCTTCCCGCTCTTTTTCTCCCCATTTCTATTTATGTAACTTAGTTCTTTTCCCTTAGGTTTTGAATCTTGCAGAGCAAAATCTCCCCGATGAGAATTAAATTCTCAACTTGTGGGGAGATTTGCTTCTGCAAATCTCAACCATAGGAAAGACCTGAGTTCTTATATGAAGGGTTTGTTAGTTGTATATATGACCTAGAGGCCATTGTTGTACATATGATGTATATTATAATGGATGCTTGGATATATATAGTGAGGACTTTCTTGCTCGATATGATAGTATGCTATCTGGTTTCACTTTGTCTTAACATATTGACTTGTATTGGTTTACTGTCTTGCTCTCACATGTTGATAAAGCCCTTAGGATATGTACTTGACTACTGGGACTATGATGAGATCATACTAGTGGGGCCAGAGTAGTCAACGAGTACATCCTCTAACTGTTCCTAGTCGAGGGTGTATCGAGACAGGGCATCGATACACCATAGTAGACTAGCATATACGCATCTTGACCCATATGATGGGTGATGGATGATCCCATATCCATCGGTGTTTGACATCAAAGATGGTGTGCGGGTGCTCAGTGGAGACTGGGTACACTGAACGGACTCGCCGAGAACTCCTAGATAGTATTATACCTATCGTCAGATAGCAGTTCTCCGATGACATTGGTACAGGTCAGTCTGTAGACCCGAGATCGTCATAGAGTCTTGTATGATTCCCACTGTGCTTTGATTTCTACCTTACCACGTCCAAGAGGACATGCAAAACGGTGGCTTTTGGGTACAGTCCCGAATCATATGGAGGCAATGAGCGATAGGAGGGGTTTCATCTCTCCCGGTATAGGGAGTTGATGTTGTGCTGTGTTCGATTGGCTATAACTGAAAGTCCCTGGCCAGGGCTGATATGGAGTGCTACTGGTAAGAGTTATCAGTAGTTTCTCGACTTGTTATGAGCCTCACATCGACACGAATTATCGGTTATTGGGGTCTGACGTTTACCACCCCTAGACTGGATATGCGACATATCAGACGAAGAGACCGGACTGTACTGTAGTGTTACTGATTGGATTCACAGGAGAATGTACATGCTTGCTTGTTGATCTTTTGATCACTCAATACCTGAGTGGCTGTTACGTTTAGCCGACCGCTTGCAGCTTATGGGTGTTTGATATGATTATCACCTACTGCCGGCGTATTGACGATTCTTTAGAGTCCTACACAGTGGTTTCCTGGCTCAGGCAAAACGGAGTAGGGGCACATATGTGATATGTGCGGGACCGAAAATAATACGATATGAGATACCGTATTCTATTCTCGCAATATGTGATATCGGCCGGGTATATGTGATATAGCCGGGTCATCGGATCAAGTATTGATTCGATGAAATGGTACATGTTATATTAGTCGGTTATATGTAATATAGCCGGATTGTCGGATCAAGTGTTGATTCGATAATTTAATATATAATTATATATGTGATATATTACATTACGTTAACTAATATAAGCTCGCTTTATTGATTCATTTTCTCATTGGATAATACATTGATGTATATGCGATATATGTTAATTGTATTATATTCTTTTGTTATATTATATATTATATATGTGATATATAATATTGTAATATGTTAGGGTTACAAATGCAACATGGTTGTTGAGTTTAAACCAAGTTAGGGTTTGGATTAGGGTTAGCTTTTGGGTTAGCTTTTGGATGAGGTTCACGGATGCTTCATGAAGCTTTGACTTTGTCTTTATTCCTTGATATTTTGTGAAGATATTTGTTAACCCAACCCAAACCCTTAACCTATGGTTTATTCTTTACAATGGTTAAGCTTTTCATTCTTAACCTATGGTTGCAATTGTAACCACAACAATAATTCATTATTCATCACAAAAGGTTTTGCTTCTTCTTCTTCTTCTTCTTGCTCTTGAAAAAAGCTTGCTAGCTTTTTGAGTTGTGGTGATTAATAGTGAGAAATTGAAAACAAAAGAGTGTAAAATTCCTACTTCATCATCCTCATCTATTCTAGCCACTTAGATTAGGGTGTTCACTTCTCTAATTACTTCATTAATGAAGTGTAAGCTTGGGATAGAGATTCTTCAAGTTAGATCATCTTAGATCAAGAAGACTTCAAGCAAGATGCATCATTCACCTCTTGGAGCCTCACGAGAGTCGGAGTTTTTGATGATCGCAGTGATGGGACCTCAACACGGAGCTTATGAAGTGAAGGAACGGACTACAAAGGTTGTAATCCTACTCTCTTTACTTCTTTGTATGTGATACAAACTTGTTACCCTAGAAATTCTAGCATGATTCATGGTTTGCTTGCTTTATACATCTCTAATTTTTAAAGTCGCATGAGTGATGCTACCAAACCCTAAACTAGGTGCAAGGGAAGCCCAACAGTGGTATCAGAGCCAAACTAGAATTCTAGATACGGTGTTATAACAATTATGAAAACGAAATCCACTCCGAAATACAATATTATGAACACCCCATTTGCTCTCTGGAAATTATCAAAAAGGTCCTTTAAAAATTTTTCAAACAGGTGTAGAATGATCTTTGGGACAACATATGAACATGGCTGAAATACGGGAGGGGGTCTCGGTTTTTGGCCGATCCCCATAGGCAAATTTCCGGCCTGGACGGCCCTGAAGCCTCCTCTGTCCCTCGTATTCCTCCTGTGTTCTCATGTCTCCAGTTTGGGTTTCCTAGTATTGTTTATTTAATCCAATTTTCATGTGATGATTTGTTTGACCTGGGGCTAATTTGTAGTGCTTCGTAGTCGTATAACTTAACACTATATTGGTAACCTTGACTATTTTTAGCAGTTCGATCAAATTTCGCACACCACATTTTGTACCCCGCTGAAATTTCCAAGTGTTGTAATTTTCCGAAGTTGAATATATTCGTAAAATGGTGCAAGTACTCCTATGGAACCCTTAGAGGACTATAATAACCTTAACTCGATTCTATGCCTACGGAACCGCGTTCGAACCTTCGGGTTTGCCGTAGTTCCGTGGTGTCATCGGTGAGGCGTTGGTTAATTCCTTCTATGGCTGGTCCATAGACACTGTGGCACGGTTTTTGAGTGTTTTAACTTTGCTCAAGTGTTGAGCTCACGGGGGTAATTTGTGGGTGTATGTTGATTCGATCGAAACGTTAAACATCATATTGATATTCTGTGATTGTGATACAATATGTGGAATTCAAATTGTTAGGCATGAAATCCGTAATATGTGATGTTTCGGGTTTACGATGTCTAAGGAGTTTTTGGATTCCAAATGTTGTAGTTTTTCACTTTGTTTTCTGCGACCGTAAGTGTAGTATGTGGGGTATTTCCGGCTTCGTTGCTATACATCAACGATAATCGGGATATGCATACTTGCTTACGTTGATGATATGAGATATTATGTGTTGCTGTGATATGTTATATTGGATCGTCGTGTTCTGAATAGCCGGGGGTTTTATGTGAGATGAGGGTTTTTATTTTCATTCATGTAAAATTCAATGTATGTAATATTCTTTTATTGGGGCACTTCCGGGTTGAGGATGATTTCACCATTGTATATTATTTACTTTTCCGCATTAGGATAGACCCGAGGAGGGGAGCACAAGTAACCGGGTTCTAGGGTCCAGTAGGAGGCCATCTCGAGGAGTCGATACCGGGTCTCCTAACCCTAGAATTGACAGCGTTACTTGCCGCTCTCGTAGGGGTCTAGGGATGTGGGTTTGGCTATTCATCACGACCATGGAATCCGTGTTTTATACTGGCTCGATATAAAATACGGACCTCCTAGTATATCCAATATTTCATATGTTTCTTCTGCTGCTGATATACTATGATGTGATCATATTATATGCGTGAGACGAATGCTTTATTATTGTATATATGATATATAATAAACGTTGCTTATGTTTTGCACCCACGCTAGTCCCGTCCCGGTATGCCGTTAGTTAAGTAACCTGACGGTGCATAACGGAACATTGTGGCGAATGCGGATGGCATAAGCGTACGTTGTATTTTCGTTTCTTCTGTGATGCTTAGGAAGCATAAATGATGGGATTTATTAATGAGATTAATAAAAGAAAAGAAACCTAAAAGATGTTGTAGAATCAAATTTTCAAAAAGGGTAGCAACAGTTTTTGCTTTGCATAGTGGTATATATGATATACCCTGCACCTTATTCGATGAGGAAAGAGCCGAGATCCCTTCACCGGGAGTGACCTCTTTAGCAAAACTGGCAGATGCTGCAAACTCGCGGTTTAGTTTTTGATTTCTTCTATAGTTCTTGCTTTGCACCGCGGTATTATGAAATATCCTGCACCTTATTCGATAAGGAAAGAGCCGAGATCCCTTCACCGGGAGTGACCTCTTTAGCGAAACTAGAAAAGCCTCAAAAACACTTCTTTTCAAAATCGTTTATTTCTACAACGATATCAAGTTCATTACGCAATAGGTTTTCTGAAAAACCTGCGTAGCCCTCCGTCATTTCAGATAAGTAATATTTAGTATTCGTGCTGCGGTAGTTTGGCATGCGTCAAGGCGTAGTGTACGGTAGCTGATTACTACTTATCTGTAGCATGAGATGCGATTGGATTAGGGTATTCGTACGGCGTTGTTTGGCATGCATCAAGGGTCGTACGGGTGGGTTTAATTCAATCACGAAATGTACGGGTTGAACTTGACTAGCAGACTATGGGTTGTTTGGCACGCGTCAAGGACATAGAACGCTAGGGGTAAAAGCACTATCGGGAATTTCAAGTGTTGAAATTTGCAATGAGATTGCATACCTTCTATGAGATAGATGGATCCTGATACCCACTGCGAGTAAGAGTTACTCCTGGGAGAGTTTTACACATGACAATTAGCCGATCAAGTAGGTGTCTAGAAAAGTGTTTATGGGGTTATGCCTCTGGGAAAATGAGGTTTACTTTAATTAGGTCCGTGCGAGAGCAGGGGAACCTCCCTCAAAGTACCAACACTGGCCTGGCCGAAAGATTGGCGAACTTGTAAAGTGTAATTAATCCCGGCTAGTCTTACCTTTTAGGGTTTGAAGGAAGATTTGATAAAAAGCAGTGGGAGCCATCCTGATTAGATAAGATAATAACCAATCTAATCTTGCAAGAGCATACGCTAAAGTGTTTTTTTCTCTCCCTCTCTCCAGGTAGCGATCCTGTCAGGCCTTAATCAAGATAATAATATGGATGTATTGACTGAACCCGCTTATTATACCGAGCAAGGGAACGTTGGTCCCGCTCCCACTTATAATTGGTATAAGTCCGAGCAGGGAATAGGAGAATATCTGGATTCTTACGCCACCCAAACGAAAAATAAGCATGCTGATGCATCTTCTTTAGGTGTGTTTGTTATCGAGAACTGTTTCTCAGTTCACTATACGTCCTGGGTATTAGATACCGGATCTGGATCCCATATATGTAATATGTTACATGGGTTACATAAAGGTAAGGAACTGGGAGAGGGTGATCATTCCGTAAGAGTAGGGAATGGTGCAAATATTGCAGCCAAAGCTGTTGGCGAATATCACCTTGTGTTAACAAATGGTAATACATTGGTTCTGAACGAATGCTATTACATTCTGACCCTGAAATGCAATCTTATATCGGTTTCTTTATTGAGCAAAGAAGGATATAATTTTGTAGTACAGGATAATGTTATGAACATATTCCTGAGTCAAAAGTTGATTGGATCCGGATCGTTAAATATTGGCGTATACGTTCTCTATCAAACTATAGTACCAAATGTACAAAACATACACAAGAGGAAGAGTTCAGAAATGAACGAATCTTTCTTGTGGCATTGTAGACTAGGTCATATCAATGCGACACGGCTAGATAAGTTACATAAGGATGGATATTTGAATCCGTTCGAATTTTCATCTTATGATACTTGCCAGTCATGCCTCAAAAGCAAGATGACCAAAACTCCGTTTAGTGGACACGAAGAAAGAGTTACAGAACTCTTAGGGCTGATACATAGTGATGTATGTGGTCCCATGTCTACACATGCCAGGAACGGTTCTTCCTACTTCATTACATTCACTGACGATCTCATAAGATACGGACATGTGTTCCCGATGAAACACAAGTCTGAAGCTTTTGAGAAATTCAGGGAATATAAGCATGAAATAGAGAACCAAACGGGCAAAAGTATTAAGATCCTTCGATCTGATCGAGGAGGAGAATACTTGAGCAATGAGTTCTTAGATTATCTAAAAGAGAATAGGATTCTCTCTCAGCTTACTCCTCCTTATACACCACAGCACAGCGGTGTATCGGAACGGAGGAATCGCACCCTATTAAATATGGTGCGCTCTATGATGAGCACTGCTGAGTTACCTATTTCTTTTTGGGGGTATGCGCTTGAGACAGCCATATACCTATTGAATAGAGTTCCAACCAAATCGGTGCCTACCACTCCATATGAGATATGGAATGGGAAGAGACCATCTCTTAAACGAGTTAAGATATGGGGTTGTCCGGCCTATGTTAAAAAGCAAAATCCGGACAAGCTCGAGACAAGATCAATTCTTTGCAAGTTTGTGGGATATCCAAGCAATTCGTATGGATATCTATTCTACCACGGTGAACAACAAAAGGTGTTTGTTGCTCAACATGCCACCTTTTTAGAAAAGGAATTTCTTGTTAAAGAAATTAGTGGCGAAGAGGTAGAGCTGGAAGAGGTTCCAGCACCACAAACTACAACTGATGATTTATGGGAACCAGAGGATTCAGTAGTATCCGACGAACCCCAGCCTCTCCGCCGTTCTAGTAGGGTTCCTCATCTACGTGAGAGATACTACAGTTTTCTCATAGATGGTGGGAGCGAGGATTGCATCATGGAAGATGATGACCCAACTAGTTTCGAGCAGGCCATCACGAGTGGGGACTCTGTGAAGTGGCTGGATGCAATGCGATCTAAGATGGAATCCATGTACACCAACAAAGTATGGACTTTGGAAGTTACTCCTGAAGGGGTAAAACCCATTGGGAGCAAGTGGATCTCTAAGAAGAAACTTGGTGTAAATGGAAAAGTGGAGACTTTCAAAGCTAGACTTGTTGCAAAAGGTTTTCGTCAACGACCAGGTGTGGATTATGACGAAACCTTTTCTCCAGTGGCTATGCTTAAGTCCATCTGGATCTTACTTTCCATTGTTGCATACCATGACTACAAAATCTGGCAAATGGATGTTAAACCCGCCTTTCTAAATGGTGATTTAGAGGAGTGCGTGTACACAGCCAGAGGGCTTCATAGATAGTGGGAGCAGTGGAAAGGTGTGCAAGCTGCTTAAATCCATCTACGGGTTAAAACAGGCATCGCGGAGTTGGAACATCCGTTTTGATGTTGTAGTCAAAGAGTTTGACTTCATCAAGAACGTAGATGAACCTTGTATATACAAGAAGGTTGCAGAGAGTAAGGCCGTCTTCCACGTATTGTACGTGGATGACATACTCTTGATAGGAAATGATGTTCCTATACTGCACTCGGTCAAGATCTTATTATCGCATCGATTCTCAATGAAAGATCTAGGTGATGCCTACTGCATTTTGGGAATTAAGATCTATAGAGATAGATCTAAATGGATGCTGGGATTGTCATAATCCAGGTACATTGATACCATACTAAAGAGATTTAGTATGGATGAATCCAAGCGTGGGAACCAACCCACGATCTCTGGACTCACTCTCTCCAAAGAGATGTCTCCCAAGACTGATTTGGAGAGAGCTCGCATGCAAGAGATACCCTATGCTTCGGCAGTAGGCTCTATTATGTACGCGATGCTATGTACCAGACCCGATGTAGCATACTCACTAAGTGTAGTAAGTAGGTATCAAGCAGATCCAGGAGAGAGTCACTGGACAGCTGTGAAGAATATTCTCAAGTACTTGAGAAGGACTAAGGAGATGTTCTTGGTGTATGGTAACGGAGAACTCCAGGTGGAGTCCTTTACTGATTCAAGCTTCCAAAGTGATAAGGATGACTCTAAGTCGCACTCGGGATTTGTCTTTACCCTAAATAGAGGGGCGGTTTGTTGGAAGAGTTCCAAGCAAGAAACCGTGGCAGACTCGACGATGGAGGCTGAGTACATCGCTGCCAACGATACTGCCAAAGAGGCTGTCTGGATGAAGAAGTTCATCGCTTGGTATGGTTCCTTCCATTGAGCATCAAATACCTTTGTATTGTGATAAAAATGGAGCTGTGGCTTTGGCCAAGGAACCCAGGTCCCATCAGAAGTCCAGACATATTCTAAGGCGGTATCACCTGATCCGGGAGATAGTTGATCGCCGTAAGATCGAGGTCAGGAGAGTTGAAACGAAGGACAACACTGCGGATCCACTCACGAAGGCCATTCCCCAGATACAATTTGAGAGACTCTTCGGGATGTTGGGTATGAGATACTACAACAGCTGGCCTTAGTGCAAGTGGGAGATTGTTAGTTATATATATGACCTAGAGGCCATTGTTGTACATATGATGTATATTATAGTGGATGCTTGGATATATATAGTGAGGACTTTCTTGCTCGATATGATACTATGCTATCTGGTTTCACTTTGTCTTAACATGTTGACTTGTATTGGTTTACTGTCTTGCTCTCACATGTTCATAAAGCCCTTAGAATATGTACTTGACTATTGGGACTATGATGAGATCATATTAGTGGGGCCAGGGTAGTCAACGAGTACATCCTATAACTGTTCCTAGTTGAGAGTGTATCGAGACAGGGCATCGATACACCAGAGTAGACTAGCGTATACGCATCTTGACCCATATGATGGGCGATGGATGATCCCATATCCATCGGTGTTTGACATCAAAGATGGTGTGCGAGTGCTCAGTGGAGACTGGGTACACTGAACGGACTCGCCGAGAACTCCTAGATGGTATTATAACTATCGTCAGACAGCAGTTCTCTGGTGACACCGGTACATGTTAGTCTGTAGACCCGAGATCGTCACAGAGTCTTGTGTGATTCCCACTGTCCTTTGATTTCCACCTTACCACGTCCAAGAGGGCGTGAAAAACGGTGGCTTTTGGGTACAGTCCCGAATCACATGGAGGCAATGAGCGATAGGAGGGGTTTCGTCTCTCCCGGTATAGGGAGTTGATGTTGTCCTATGTTCGATTGGCTATAACTGGAAGTCCCTGGCCAGGGCTGATATGGAGTGCTACTGGTAAGAGTTATTAGTAGTTTCTCGACCTGTTATGAGCCTCACATCGACACGACTTATCGGTTACTGGGGTCTGACGTTTACCACCCCTAGACTGGATATGCGACATATCAGATAAAGTGACCGGACTGTTCGGTAGTGTTACTGATTGGATTCACGGGAGAATGTACAGGCTTGCTTGTTGATCTTCTGATCGCTCAATACCTGGGTGGCTGTTACGTTTAGCTGACCGCTTGCAGCTTGTGGGTGTTTGATATGATCATCACCTACTGCCGGCGTATTGACGATTCTTTAGAGTCCTACACAGAGGTTTCCTGGCTCAGGCAAAACGGGGTAGGGGCATATATGTGATATGTGCGGGACCGAGAATAATATGATTTGAGATACCGTATTCTATTCTTGCGATATATGATATCGGCCGGGTATATGTGATATAGCCGGGTCATCGGATCAAGTGTTGATTCGATAAAATGGTACATGTTATATTAGTCAGTTATATATAATATAGCCGGATTGTCGAATCAAGTGTTTTGATAATTTAATGTATAATTATATATGTGATATATTATATTACGTTAACTAATATAAGCTCGCTTTATTGATTCATTTTCTCACTGGATAATACATTGATGTATGTGCGATATATGTTAATTGTATTATATTCTTTTGTTACATTATATATTATATATGTGATATATAATATTGTAATATGTTAGGGTTACAAATGCAACATGGTTGTTGAGTTTAAACCAAGTTAGGGTTTGGATTAGGGTTAGCTTTTGGATTAGCTTTTGGATGAGGTTCATGGACTTCATGAAGCTTTAACTTTGTCTTTATTCCTTGATATTTTGTGAAGATATTTGTTAACCCAACCCAAACCCTTAACCTATGGTTTATTCTCTACAATGGTTAAGCCTTTCATTCTTAACCTATGGTTGCAATTGTAACCACAACAATAATTCACTATTCATCACAAAAGGTTTTGCTTCTTCTTCTTCTTCTTCTTGCTCTTGAAAAAAGCTTGCTAGCTTTTTGAGTTGTGGTGATTAATAGTGAGAAATTGAAAACAAAAGAGTGTAAAATTCCTACTTCATCATCCTCATCTATTGTTGTCACTTAGATTAGGGTGTTCACTTCTCTAATTACTTCATTAGTGAAGTGTAAGCTTGGGTTAGAGATTCTTCAAGGTAGATCATCTTAGATCAAGAAGACTTCAAGCAAGATGCATCATTCACCTCTTAGAGCCTCACGAGAGTCGAAGTTATTGATGATCGCAGCGAAGGGACCTCAACACGGAGCTTATGAAGCGATGGAACGGACTACAAAGGTTGTAATTCTACTCTCTTTACTTCTTTGTATGTGATACAAACTTGTTACCCTAGAAATTCTAGCATGATTCATGGTTTGCTTGCTTTGCACCTCTCTAATTTTTAAAGTGGCCTGAATGATGCTACCAAACCCTAGACTAGGTGCAAGGGAAGCCCAACAGGGTTAAACCCTTAGAGAGGCAAATGAAAAGTGTTTTCTTTTTTCCTAATGTTTCAAGGAAGGAAGTCTTTCTTTTGAGAATTAAATTCTCCCGCTCCTCAAAAGCTCACTGTATATTCTTTTTTTGAGCCTCTGGGGAGTTCTCTCTCTCTCTCTCTGCGTCTTTCTATCTGTGAGATTTGAAGTCTCGGGTTCTTTATATAGTGGAGAGAAGTTTGTTTAATTCTGAGAAAAAATTTCATTGAGTGATCCCAATTGATCTAATTGGTCTCAGAATTAATTTAGGGAATTTTACCCACCATTGGATCTTTGATCCAAGGACTTCTGTTTTTACAAAAGATAGCATTCTTGTTTTTAACAAGATTGGGGATATTCTCCCATATACAGAATAAAATTCTATCAAGCGGTGATATTTTAATCACCATTGGATTTTTAATCTAAGGGTGCTCAGTTTAACAGAGTATAATCTTTCTCTGTTTAGAAAGATACAGAAAATATTTTAGATCTTTGATCCACTAACTCTCTGTTTAACAGAAAATATTCTTCCCAATAGAATTTAATTCTATGTTTAATCACCATTAGATTCTTGATCCAACGGTTCATTAAGTAGAATTTAATTTTTCATAAGGAGGTGTCCTCACGTGTTTAGCATGTGGGACTTAATTTGGCCCTCTCAGCTGCTTTGATTGTAGTGCCTATATGTTTTGCATATAGGCGCTCATGTGTTTACCCAGTGAGGCTTTTTAGCCTATCAGAAGTCTAATTGCAGTGCCTATATGCCTTACATATAGACACTCACGTGTATAACACGTGAGGCTTGTTTAGCCTATCAGTAGTTTAATTACAGCGCCTATATGCTTTGCATATAGGTGCTCACGTGTTTAACACGTGAAGCTTGTTTAGCCTATCAGTAGTTTAATTGCAGCGCCTATATGCTTTGCATATAGGAGCTCGGCTTGTTTAGCATATCAGTAGTTTAGTTGCAGCGCCTATTTGCTCTGCATATAAGCGCTCACGTGTTTAACACGTGATGCTTATTTAGCCTATCAGTAGTTTAGTTGTGGCACCTATATGCTCTACATATAGGCGCTTACGTGTTTAACACGTGAGGCTTATTTAGCCTATCAGTAGTTTAGTTGCAGCGCCTATATGCTTTGCATATAGGCTCTCACGTGTTTAACTCGTGAGGGTCAAATAGTGGGGATTTTCCCCCTTTCTTACTCTCCCCTTTTTTTATGACGGAACAACCCCAAGTCGAACCGTCTAGGAAAAAGAAAAAGAAGATGAAGAAGCTCGTGCAGCCAGCTGAGTATATGGACAGCCGTATGGACTTAAGAAAATATATTAACGTGCCGAAAGAAATATATTGACACGCTGGAAGAGTATAATCAGAAAGCACGAACGCCTGTAACGCTTGAAGAATTCCTGCAACACATCCTTGAAATCTATGATGTAGAAGAGGGAGATTCGGCAAAAGAAAAATAAGGACGTGCGAGAAGTTGCCACATGACTTCTCATACGCGCCACATGGTTTCTTACACGCTAGTAAGCGATGAGGAAAAGAACACGGCCCCCCTCACTCTCGAAGTTAACCACCCAGATTATTGTCCATATCACCAGGTGATAAACCACCCGATCGAAGACTGCTCCGTGTTCAAGAATTAGGTTGAAGACCGATACAAGAAAGGCAGATTTGTGTTACTAACAATTGGAAGATAGACCCGCCACAGAAGCACGAGCCAAAGAAAACTTACGCTATCAAATTGGAACATGCTCAACCCAGAAAACAGAAGCGAACCCATACCTGTCACATGGTAAAATTCTCAACCAAAAGAGAAGATGAAGATACGATTCAACTCTTCGGATGTCTCACAAACGAAGATGAAGAAATCTCGGAATTGTCCCCAGCACCAAAAGAGCTGGAAGATGGAATACATACCACAGCGGATAAGCTGAGGAAGATGGACTTGAGAATGGAGGATGATCCGAGACCAATATTTGTTAGCAAGTTTCTATCCGAAGAACAGATAGCTACTTTGAAGAATGTACTTATGGAATACAGGGATTGTTTTTCCTGGAACTACTCCGAGATGCTGGGATTAGATCCAGAAATAGAAGTGCATAAGCTGGCCAAAAAACCAGAGGTAAATCCTGTCAAGCAATCACCAAAAAAGATGCAGCTCAAGCTTAAGATGAGCATCAATGTCAAAGTCAAGAAGCTCATAGACTCCGACTTTATACATAAAGTACAATATCCGGATTGGATAGCCAACATTGTCCTCATAATAAAGAAGAATAGGACAGTTCGGATATGCGTGGACTTTCGAGATTTCAACCGGACATGCCCGAAGGATGATTTTCCTATACTAATCACAAAATTGATGATCGACAATACCTCTACTCACGAGGTTTTATCTTTTATGAATGGATATTCCGGATACAATCAGATAAGAATGGACCCTGAAGATCAGAAGCATACAGCCTTCCGTATCCCGCTAGGCATGTTTTGTTACAAGATGATGCCCTTCGGCCTAAAAAAATGGAGCCACATACTAAAGAGCCATGACAAAGATATTCGACGGACTTATACACGACATCGTTGAATGCTACATCGACGATCTGGTGGTCAAGAGCAAGTCTTATGAAAAACACTGGGAACATCTTAAGACTGTTTTCAAACGCCTCCGAAAGTACAAGTTGAAGATGAACCCGCTGAAGTACGCCTTTGGAGTTTCTTCTGGAAAATTCCTTAGGTTCATAATTCATCATCAAGGGATCGAGATCGACCCCTCCAAAATTAGGGCTATTACGGAAATACCCCTACCAAGAAATTTGAAACAGCTGCGGTCTCTCCAAGGAAAGTTGGCCTACATCCGACGGTTCATCGGATACCTCTCTGAAAGGTGTCAACCATACAGTCACCTCATGAAGAAAGGAACTCCTTTTATATGGGATCACAACTGCCAACAAGCACTGGAGGAGATTAAGCAATACCCGCAGAATCCACCAGTATTGGTAGTCCCGGTTAAGAGAAAGATCCTTATCCTTTATACAACAACCCTTGAGGATTTTTTAGTCACACTATGGGTACAGGAAAATAACCAAGGAAAAGAAAGGGCTTTGTACTATATAAGTCGAGTCTTAGTAGGAGCAGAAAGCAATTACTCTCCTATCGAGAAACACCGCTTGGCACTGATCTTCGCCGTCACGAAACTAAGACAATATGCCTTGGCATATGAAGTCCACTTAATATCAAGAGTGGATCCGCTTAAGTACCTCATGACTAAAGCTATATTGACAGGAAGACTCGCAAAATGGGCCCTTCTGCTCATGAAGTTCTCAATAACTTATCGCCCCCTCAAAGCGATAAAAGGGTAGACTATTGTTGACTGTCTCGCTGAGCATCCAATCTCAGCCGATTCCTCATTAAATTGTGAGCTGCCGGATGAGCACGTATTCAATGCGATCGACAGTGAACAAGAAGAACACCCCAATAATCAAACCTGGGGTAGGTCTTATCTTCGTGATTCTTCAAGGCAGGATACTTCGCTATGCCTTCTCGCTAATAGAACCAAGGACCAACAGTGAGGCAAAATATGAAGCTCTCATTGCCGGTCTCGAAATCGCAACACATATGGGCATTGAGGACCTCCTCATATATGAAGATTCTCAATTGATAATCAGTCAAGTAACGGTGACTACAAGATGTGTAAGCCAGAGCTGAGAAGGTATGGTGAAAGAGTACAACACCTATTAACACAGATTCCACCATATATATTGGAAAATGTGCCGCGAGCGGAAAACAACAGGATGGATGCATTAGCCAAACTGGCCAAAGAAATGGCAAATGAAAGCCTCGACGACGTGAGGATCACCATCCAAAACCGTAAAGTCCTAGCGCCAGCGGAATTCCCTTCAGAGTCTCCAATAGAAGCATTTGAAAAATAAGAAATGCTTGTGGGTGAAGTTCTTCAAGCCTAAGAAGAAGAAAGCGAGGATTGGCACCAAGTCTTTATAACCAATTTCAAATCATAACAAGTAACTGAAGATGCATTGCAGAGGCATCAGCTCACTAAACGGGCTCTGTCATTTGCCTTCATCAATGGAACTCTCAATAAAAGTTCATTTGATCACTTATGATTAAGATGCTTAGGACCAAAGGAAGTTAAAACGATCATCCAAGAAATCCATGACGGACTTTGCAGATCCCGTCAAATCGGTCCGAAGGTGAAGATTAAGATTAAAAGAATGGGCTATTATTCGCCCACGATGATTCAAGATTGCATCAAATATGCAAGGCGACTCCATTCTTTCCAAATACACGGGGATTTCATACATCAATATCTCAATCCGTTGCATCCAACTGTAGCCAGTTGTCCATTCGAAATGCGGGGAACGGATATAGTTGGCCAATCGAACCAGCGTCATTTAAGGGGCATAGGTTTATTCTCGCAACAACCGATTACTTCTCCAAGTGGGCGGAGGCAGTATCGCTCAGGGAAGTAAAGATAGAGAACATACTGCACTTTTTAAAGACTCATGTCATATACATGTTGGGAGTCCCGCGACGGATAGTCTCAGAAAACGGACCAACATATCGAAGCTATAAGATAAGTCGCTTTGCCTAACAATACAAAATAGACTGGAGATACTCCTCCGTCTATAACTCTGAGCCAACGGCCTAACCGGGGCTTTTAATAAGACCTTGACCAAACTCATAAAGAAGATGGTGTCTAAGAATAAAAAAGATTGGCACGAAATACTACATCAAGTGTTATGGGCCTACCGAACAACGTTCAAGACGGCCACGAAAATGACACCCTATGCATTGGTGTTCGGAACTGAAGCAGTGCTCCCATTAGAGATTGAACTCCCCTCTCTGCGAATGGCAATTCAACAGGAGCTCACTAACGAGGAAAATACTCACCTTCGGCTTGAAGAACTTGACACGTTGGATGAAACCTGTCTTGTAGCACAACAAAGTATCGAAGCCCACAAAGCAAGGATGACCCGGGCATATGGAAGACTAGCCAGACCGAGAACATTTCGTCAAGGCAAACTCGTATTGGTGGTCAAAAGACCGATGATTCCCTGCCGTGCAAAATGTGGGAAGTTCAAGCCCAACTATGAAGTCCCCTACATTATAGAACATGTCTATCAAGGTGGAGTGTATATGTTGATAGACATGAATGGCTAAAAACCTCTTCGACCAATAAACGGTTAATTCCTCAAAAAATACTACGCTTGAAAAGTTGTGACCCGGTTCAATAATAGATGAGGATGCTTGTGACTGGTCGCTATCTTCCCAAGATCAAAACTCTGAAAGCCCAACTGGATGATGGTACCTCAAATACATCTCGCCTTTTGGTATGGATCATATAACCAACCGTATACAATCCACGGGTATGAACGATTCCCCCATGGACCGCAATGTCCCTAAACTAGTATGTTGTCCTGCGGCTGGTCTTCATATTGACTACCATATATTATCCTTGGGCTACCCATAGCAAAGAGTGCACCTCCAAGTACCAGAAAGATGGACCGTAATGTTCTTAAACTAACATGTTTCCCTACGGTAGATCTCCATATTGATAGCTGTATACACTCCACTGACATAAAAAATCCCTAGCTCCACCAAGTCCTACCGATGAGGCTACACCTGAAGTCCCACCGGTGAGCAAACTCCACCAATGATGTGGTCGTTAAAAAAACATGTCCACAAGCATGGGCACGGATGAAAACCCGAAAAGGTTTCGTGAGTAAAAGCAGCCGAACTGCCGGCGGGCTTGTGAAAACCCGAAAGGGCGCAAACTCATGAAAAGAAAGAAAAATACACTTGCAAAGTCCTCTCGACCTTATGAGGAGAGAAACCCCGCGTAAGATCCTTACGACACACAAAAGAGTAACACACTTAGAAATCCCCACGATCCCTAAGGAGAAAATACACTTACGAGATCCTCTCGACTCATAGGGAGAAATACTTCTATAAGACCCTCATAGCTTATAGAATTCAAAAACCTTAAGTTACGGGGATCTAAACATGTTTCTTAAGCCATCATAACCCCACAAAATTTATGTCCTATAAGTAGTCCAATATCAACTCTTGTATACAATCCACAGGCATAAATAAATATGTTCCCAACCAAGTCCCGCCAAAGACAAGTGATATCCCTCGACATGGTAAACCACACTTGTAAGTCCTTACGACTTGCAAGAGAGAAGAAAACCAATTAAGGGTCCTTACGACTCCTAAGGAGAAAATACGCCTATGAGATCCTCTCGACTCATATGGAGAAAGTCACTTTATGAGATCTCCACGGCTCATAAAGCTTGAAAAACCTTGGATTATAGGAATCCCAAAACCTGTTTTCTAAGCCACCGTAGTCCAAATAGGCAAAGGTAAATGATGAGTCGCTTCTGGCATTACGCTTTAGCGTTAGTGATACTAATGCGGAACGACGCCTGTTCCCCGCCGAATCACGGAGACGCGACCGCGCAGGTCCGTCTTGTCTGAAATTCAGGACAGATGCTAATTGGTGCTATCCGTCCACCTCTCCGAAGATGCCAAGTTGATTTATGGCACCGTATATCGAAGGTTTAAACGGATGCGGCCGATGTAGCAGACTTCGTCAGATTCCCCCTCGTCTGAGGGGTTTTTTGATTGTGGGGACGCTCTTCCCTGCAGGCGCAAGCCCATGTACTTAATTACGCTACCGCATCACGGTAACAACTTTCTCCTTCTCCAGCTGGTCACTTCGTGTCGTAGGTGTTTGTTTTGTTTGTGGTTGCCCGTGGATTGTATACGGAGACTAATTTATGTTGTCGTCCGTAGGACATGGATTAGTCCAAATTCGTATTTTCTTAGATTTGGGTTTGGGGTTTTGGTTTAACGATACGTTAGTCTCATTTTGGACTAAGATCAACTTAAACGTTTGTTAAGGATACGTTAGTCTAATTTCTAGACTAAGATCAACTTAACAGGATCATTTAGATCCAACAAAAGAGCATTTAGACTCTATTGTTTAGTTTACGGACATTTCGGTCGATTGCCAGTTTAGAGACATGGTGGTCCAGTGTTAGTTTAAAGACATCCCGGTCAAGGTTAAGGACATCGTAGTCCATGAAGTGTATGGTCGTCGGGACCCGTCACCTCTCTGAAGACGTTGAAGGATTACAATAACAAATATCAGAGGAGTTCAGAGATGTACTCTTGAACCAATGTTGGTTGGGAGATCTATAGTCCAATTTGGGACTAAAGTCTGTTTGAAGGTTTATGAGCATATGGGCTCAGTTGATATGAGTTGAACATTTTATTGTTCTGGCTATTGAGCCTTTATTTGGGTTCGGCCCTTTTAATTATGCATAGCATTTATCAAAACAAAGTATGTTCTGACAGTGCGCCACGTGGCGCGTCAGGCGTTTTGCGCCAAGGAAAGAGCGCATTGCGCTTCTGTTGGATAGCGCACACGAGGAGGACACGTGTCGCGCTTAGCGCTGAGCGCTAGTTTATTGGCGCATTGCGCTTTATGAGTGCGCTGCGCCAGTGAGTGACACGTGGCGCGTTCTGGCGCAGTGCACCAGTCCAAGAGCGCAGTGCGCTATATTTAGAAGCGCAAAGCGCAAATTGTTCTGTGGTTGACATGTGGCGCGTTTGGGCGCTGTGCGCCAGTCCAAGGAGCGCAAAGGCGTAAATCAAGAGTGTAATGCACTATCCAATAGCGCAGAGCGCAGTTTGATCAATTTAAGATCAAAGAACAAGTTTTTTTTTGTTCTTCAAAAGAGGCTTTGCCTCAAGATTCAATAACCAAGGTTCTGATTCTCATCAAAAGGCTGTTCCTTTATAGATCAAAGATCTGTGAATGAAGTAAATTACTTTTTTTAATCTTTTATAATTAGATCTTTTTGATCTTTTTCTTTTTATTGAAGATCTTGATCTTGTTCTTAGATCTTTGATCTTCTTAGAAGATGGTTCTTCTTTTTTTAATGAGATAATTTCATCTCTATTCTTCCAAGAATTTAATTCTTTACCTTTAAAGATGAAGAAAATGATCTTCTTTCTTCAAAGGCTTGCCTTTCTTTCTCTTTGAGTTTTTTCTCAAATTTTCCAGAGGGTTCTCTCTCTTTTAGACTTGAAGTCTTAGGGTCTTTATATAGGGTCAATTGATTTGTTAAATTAGTTGAAGTGATCTTTCTCTGATTGATTTGGGGATATTTCCCCACCATTGGATCTTTGATCCTAGGGCTTCTGTTTTACAGAAGGCAATCTTCTTATTTTCAACAAGATTGGAAAGATCTTTCCATAACAGAATTTTAATTCTGATTAATTAATAATTTATTATTAATAGATCTTTTGATCTGACGGTGGGGAATTTTTAATTCCAGCGCTGGCGCATCTTGCACTGGCGCATCTTGCGCTAGCGCATCTGCGCTTGACATGCTGCGGTAGCGCACCTGTGTATGACACGTGGTGCACAGCGCAAAGCGCTGGATCTGAAGCGTTGCTTCAATTTTTACTTTAGATTTTTAATACAGAGCTTTGCTCTTTATTGGGAAAAGGAAGCGTCGCTTCATTTCAAATCTTGGAATTTGAACAGAGCTTTGCTCTGATTGGGGAAACAAATGTCCCCCCACCGTTGCGCTTACGTGGCCCAAGCATGAGTGCAGCGGTGGTTGGATCAACTTTTTTGAAGTTGAAACGGCTCTGAATGCCTATAAATAGGACCTTTGGTCCCTTAGATGATTTCCATCTTCTTCCTTGAGAATTTTCTCTTATTCGGAGCATTGCTCTTCAATTTAAGAACTTTTCAAGAGTAAAACTCTGTCAAAACTTAGGTAAAGTTTAAAAACTTTTAATAAACTAGGGTTCTACCCATTAACAGAGCTTTGCTCTTCATAGATCTTTGATCTAAAGAGAACCCTTTTAGGGTTCCATTAATTAGAGCTTTGCCCTCTAAAAAGGTTTTTATGATTTCTTAATTCATTAATGGAGCTTTGCTCCTTTTAAATCATGTAGAAGAACTCTCAAGAGTTTGTTCATGGATCTTGTAGATCAAAAATGAATTTTTATTTTTGATGGGTTATATCATCTTCTTAGAGCAAGACTCTCAGCGTTCTCGAGGAATTTCTTTAAATTCTTCTCATAACTGATTTTAACAAGTGTCACTCCTTTCTGCAGAGCATTGCTCTCGAGGAGTTTAACTCCCTGTGTCTGGTTTTTCCTCATTGCTAATCTTCCAATGATGTTTCTTTCAGGCACTATGGCTGTTCATTTATACAGTCTGAATGAGTTAATTGCTTATGAGGATATCCGCGTACAGGGCCGTCACCAAAACCAAGAGTTTACAGATGCCCAGTGTGCGGGCATTATGGGTCGTCTATATGCACGCGTTGGTTGGTTGCTTCCACGCCGTTCTGCTCTCTTGAAAGTCGTACTGGGAGCAATTTGGAAAGCACTTCCGGGGTTTCACGAGGCCATGCCGCTTAATGCGCTGGATGACACTGAAGACAAGGTGCATTCAGTGTATCTGTCGGGGCTGATCTCGAAGAAACGGCGAGATAGCCTCATTGATATTTTGCATCAAATTTTTCAACAGATGACGATAATTGCTTCATATCAAAGAGTGGAGGGCATTGCCGAAGATCTTGACATACGTGAGCGCGAGAGGATGCACATGAGAATGGTCAGAAAGGCCAGAAAGACTCTAGACGGCCTTACTTTCGACATCCTCAATCCATGCCCTGGATCCGAGGTTGTACCCTTGTAAACATTTCAATAATGCTGCTTTTGTTTATTGTCTTTATTGATGTAAGAATTTTCCGAGTATGAATGACAAATCTTTTGCCCCCTTCCTTTTATTTTCTGCTTTGTTAATGGCATATTCCTTAAGTAAGCGTAGCCTGTAGGTGATATAGAACATTCCGTCTTGAATACTTCGAGGAGTAGTGATGGCCTAGGAAGCAGGTTCAGATCTGCTACCTAAGGCTTTTCAACTTTATGAGCCGTGATGGTCTCATAAAGACTTTTCTCCCTACTACTCGAGAGGATCCCGTAGGTGTATTTTCTTCTTAGGAATCGTGAGGATTCCTAAGTGGGTTTTCTCTTAAGAGTCGTAAGGATCTCACAAGAGAATTTTCCCTCTTACAAGTCGAGAGGACCCGTAAGCTGTTGTTTCCCTCCTTGTCGAGATTCAACTTTGGAGAGTGTGGCCCATGAATAGTATGCAAAATTCCATTTTGGACCGACTTGTAGGGCCCCAGTGCTTAGGAAACCGGTTCTTATCCCGATTGCCTAAGGCTTTTCCCTACGAGTCGAGACGAATCGAGCATTTCTCGCAAGGATATCCTAACGTCACAGTTAACTTCTGCTCTTTACGATAAAGGTCCGTTAGGGTCTGTGGTATTAGGGTTTTGTCCGTCGTACTGTCGCATTGGCTGATGTATTCTTCGATAGGAAATCTTTCTATTCGAGTAGCCTTGCGATTGTCGTGTCTCTGATCCCTTCGAGGGCTGGAGAAGACGTCTTCAAGAAATCCTCCTAGGCAGTTTGACCGTCGGAAGAGCAAGCGTTAGGAATTTTGCCATGCCGCTTTCTACTTGAGGTTAGGCTCATTTTGGAGAGCCCCGATGAGTCATAACCACTCCGCGCTGGCGTGGGATGATCTCCGATAGTCTTTCAGGTTTTATATGAGTTGCCGTCAAGACCCTGAAGCTAGGAATTTGGCCTTCTCTTCGTTTGTTGGCATTGCGTTTTCTGTATCGAGACGAATGTCACGGTTGTCTCTAGGTTGTTGGTGAACCGTCGAGGTTTGGAACTAGGGATTTTGCCGTGGCTCCGTTGTTTGATTGTCGCGTCTGAATCCTGCTGGAGTAAGAACGCTGTGGTGACATCTCGTCTGCTGTATCGAGACGAACGTCGAGGTGGTGACCACTCCGCGCTGGTGTGAGATGATCTCCGATGGTCTTTGATTTAGAGAGATTTTAAGATCAAAAATAATTTTACCGCAATCAAGAACGGCGTCGCTTGCAGCTAGCCGGTGAGTACGGGTCGGTCCACAGGGATGTTGTGAGTTTCCTAGTCGCTCAAACGAGTTAATTACGAATGGAGTCGGATTGATTATTAAATCTAAAAACTAAATTAATCTATATCTAAGTCTTGCTAGGGTTAGGTCTAGGTTAAGTTTGGAAAGTCTATAAATCTCACCGCTTTCTATACCCATATGAAGATTTAATTAGGTGTTATGGTAATTATTAATAAAAGGAATTAGATTCATCGGGAAGATATTTTCTTCCTCTAGTTTCTTGTCCTTCCTTTATCAATCCTTACCCTAACCTCCATGGAAAACATCACAACCGGGCCTTTATACTACGGTATCACCGCTACCTCGAGGGATAGGGTGCCGTAGGGAGCGGTATGTGCATGTATGCATAGAGTCCTATGAAAATATATGATGAGCAAGAAAGGGGATAAGAGATCTTCGTCTCTCAAACCTTCCACAGATCTAACCCTAACAAGCGAGGAGACTACTCACTCATTAGGGAATTAAAATACATTTATCTAAGGCAGAGAATGAAAGATTAACTAGGGCAAGGAATTAAATTTAACTAGGACAAGAATAGAAAATTAACTTAGGGCAGAAAATAAAGAACTTACAACTTGATGCTCTCCAAAAGAATTCTGAAATTTATTAATGAAGGGAGGCATGAGAAAATACAATGATTTGAGTTCTATTTATAGGAGATAGAAACCCTAGGTTACAATTGATTCGCACATCTGCATTTACCAAAATATCCTTAGGAAGACCTAGTCAAAGTAGACTCCAAGCTTTGGTAAAATTTTATGTCTGGAAATTTTGGAATTGATTCTGGGCTTCTTGGGCTTTTTATTTCTTTGGATCTTTATTCAATTTGGCTTCTCTATTTCTTTCAGATCTCCAGTGAACAATTGCAGTGGACTTTTAACCGTTTGCTTTGTAATCTTGGACCTTGCGTTGCCTTGTACTGATCTTTTGTATAGGCTTGATTAAGATCCTTCTATTTGTTGGTCAAAGTCCACTTTTGCATCGTCTTTTCATCGTTTTCACTGTTTTCTGTCCAAGAACCTGTAACCTGTAATATGTAGCAGACATGCGTCAAAAGCACCCGTTTATTTATAAAACGAATAAGAAAGGGGAATATAATAATGCAATATTATGGTATGAACAAATACCCCCAAACTTATCTTTTGCTCGTCCTCGAGGAAACTTATTTTATTTTTTTTATTCTCTACAAAAACCTAACCTCACTTTCGCAGGGAAACGCGATTGCACTGAGCTCGTGCAACAAGCCGTTAAACCTCTAGGTGTCCCTAGTAGGAGGAGTGTTGTCTCCTGAGGGTTTTCAGCGGATTACACCCACAAAATCCTATCAATTTGGCTCTTCGACTTTTATTCTCCAATTAGGTTTTCTAATAAGGAATTCTATTATCGTCGACTCGTAAATTATCCACCCATATTCTTCACACTTTCTCATCATTTAACTTAAGATTATATATGTTCTATAGATTTACTTAGCTTTCGGCATCTCTTAAGTTTTCCTTCTAGGGTTCAATCTCCACTTAGGAATTTTTATCAATTCTACTAAAGATACAAGTTCTATTCTTCACACCTTTCTCTCATCTAAACTCCAATCACATACCCCTGCGTGTGTGTGTATATCACCCCTACACTTGGAAATTCAAATCAAGCAATCATACCCTTGTCCGTTGTCCAAAGTACTAATTAGTTGGTGAATTTAAATGAATTTTGCTTACACATCCTTCATGCGATCGTTAATACTTCTTGAGGTACCAACGACCGATTACAAAATGCGTTTGCACATTAAAGCGTAATTCCTAGTCTTGTAACACCCAAGGCTTTAGCAGTGACTCCCAAACCAGTTGGTCTAAGGCACTAGGTGATGAAGCACCCTCGCTAAATATTTTTCTATTTTTTTAGCCTTAAGTAATCACAAAAACCAGTGTTCGTTTTTTTTCTTTATTCACACTTGTACTTTTTTTCATTTTCTTCGTACTAAGGACTTTAGACAAGAGCATTTCAAGGTCTCTTCTACTATTCCAAGTTTCAAGGTTCGTGATTGTGCAAATTGTAGGGTATATATTTTCAGAATCTAGACTTAAGCTAGGAATTATTTTTCAAACTTATACTTTAATAAGAACATCAATACTTTTCCCTTGTTTCAACTTAGCCCAAGAAGTAAACTCAAAATTTTCCTATTTCTAAATAAACTACAAAGACATATACTTTCTACCGTTAAACTTTAAGGAAGCTTATTTTTAGGGTTTTTAATTTACTAAGTCTAAGATCTAGTTGTTCCTAGCTAGTTAATCTATCTGTCAAACTTAAGTCAAGTAAGGCCAAAATTGAATACATTAATTTTTATAATTTTTGAAATTTTTCAATTTTTATGGGTTTTAAAATAAGTATGCAAATGCAAAAATATACATATGAATGCGAGGGAAGAAGACTTACCGAGCATACCCCCAAACTTAAACTTGAAAGTGTCCTCACTGTCATGCTACACCAAGAGGGTCAAAATGCCGGCACTCCCCTGTTTATTTATTTATAATTTTTTTTATATTTTTTTTTATGTTTTGAATTTTTTATATTTTTTATAGAAAAAGAAAACAAAAATATATATACATATATACAACAAGGTTCCCCCCAAACTTAAGCTTGGCCTTACACAAGCCAAAGATTAGTACCAACCATTCAAAAATCTTATCGTGGTAAAGGTCGAGTTGATGAAAGAATGGAGTGGAAAGAATGGAGATGAGAAACACACGAGATCGTGTGGAAAGAAGAGTGGAATATGGTCTCGGTGGAGGAGAAGAATGACGAAAGAGAGAAAGAAGTGTAGCACGAACTTGAGGGTGTAAATCGAGTGAATAAATTAGCGCAATTTGTGATGACCGATGTGTTAAAAGCGATTGCGCTAACCTATCAACCCGTCGAGAAATGGGGTCAAATCCCTCAAGATTCGCAAGAAAACATGGGTACGCCGAACTTGGTATTGGAGATGAAAGCGTAATGGTCTCTTGTACGGTCGGAACGATAGGAAGGACGAAAGAGAGTGAATTAGGGATAGTCTCATTCTCACCGTAGTAAATTGTCTCGAACTTAAAAGATTCCATCAATGGTTCGAAACTACTGTAAGCAACCGAGTCTGATGGTTCAACTAACTCATCTGAAAATGTAAAGGACTCAAACTCGGGCGGGGAGACATCAACATCTTCCGAAAAAGTGAAACACTCGTTGGTGGTAACGGCTCTGAAAACTGTGTCAGATTCGAAGGAAAAATTTTCAAGCTCACAGTCTTCAAGCGTGATATTAGGCGTGGTCGGAACGATGGAAAGGAGGGAGGGTGATTTAGTTAAAGGTTCAAGAGGATGAATTGGAAAATCCGACACATCAAACAAAAATGGTTCAACCTCAATATTATCCGCAATACTCTCCTCAATACTATCCTCATAATTCTCCTCAATATTTAACTCATCCATACCATTATCATCAAAATCAAGACGCATATGAAATTCGGGAGAAACAATTAATGGCTCGGGATGATGAATTGGACATAAAATTTCAATCAAATCGACAGGTTCATCGTCTAAAATATTCCCGGCGTCTATATCCTCAATCAAGTGAAAATCAATTTTTTCTGACACCTCCTCAAAAGCATGGATATTTATCGATTTAGGTTCTAGAGTGGAGGTGTAAAGATCGAAAGGATTAAGTGCGGTTTCACTCGAAAGGGGTTCTTCACAATTTGGCAAATCAAGCACTACAAAATCACACAAATCATCATTTTGGACACATGTTTGAAAATTGGAGTTGTTGGATTCAATTGGGTATGGGTAGGCTTGATTTGGAAATCCTCTCACATTCTCACTATGTCCAACCGCCTCCTTATACATTGAAAAATTTGGAGCTAGCGGGAATCTAGCTGTCGGTTCACTAGGTTGCATAAGGGCGGCAATGGACGCATCCACATTCCTAACCATTTTGTTTGTTGCTACAATGTATGCCTCCAACGACTGTTCCAAACTAGACATGGGCTGTGAAGGGGTTTCGGGAAAAGATTCGAAATTTTTTGGATATGTGAAACTCCTAAAAGCCTGTGTAGAAACAGTGTCTAGTGACGGTGGGAAAGTCGGGTAGGACTGGTAGGAATTGGATGGTTGGACAGGAGTAGGGTCAACATGTGGATAAAAAGGTGAATGGACTTGTTGGTCCCTAGAACTAGATGTGTGGAGAGGGGTGAAAGATCGGCTACGAGATTGAGTAATATGCTCAGCAATGGACATCGGTTTAGGAGTTACAGCAGGACTTGAAAAAGTGGTATCAATATATGAAGGTGGTAAAGGTTGACTTGGTTGACACAAAGTGGGTTGCAAAGTCAAACTGTTTCTCCTAGACGCTTCTATTTGATCTTTCAAAGAAATTTTGGGCACGGAGGGATCTTCCTTAAATCGACCGAAACAATTTACGTACGAGGCAAACTTAGATTCGGGATACCAAAGTTCGGCAAGAGATTTATGATGTGGGGTACCCATGATAGAAGAAAGAGAAAAGAAAGTAGGTATGTGGTGCAAGAATTTCTTAGCGGCAAAATTTTGCAAGTTTTTATAAAAGATTTTTTCCTTTTTCCTTTTTTTTATTTGTTTGGAACTTTTTGCAAAAAAGATTTTCGATAAAGGGCTAAGACACACTTTCGATCAACCAAAAATGCACAATCAGGCCTAGATCTAGGGTCACCTAGGTCAGCTAGACAGCTCCTAACTGTTCCAAAGGGCTAGAAATAGGACCTCAAACCGCCTCTTCACCGCCAATTGCGGCCAGGTAAGTGCCAGGTAAGTGGGAAGGAAACACAGTAGTGGGCCTAATTAAAAACCACTAGCCTTGACACACTTGCCTAGGCACCGCAAAGTCAGGTTAGGATAAACGGTCGATGCCTATAATTAGTCCTCTGTCCTATTGAGC
Source organism: Agapanthus africanus (assembly GCA_030015575.1). NCBI lineage: Eukaryota > Viridiplantae > Streptophyta > Magnoliopsida > Asparagales > Amaryllidaceae > Agapanthus > Agapanthus africanus. The sequence continues at coordinate 550,223,043 of CM057345.1, forward strand.
TCGAAGTCCTTAGAGCTGAGTCTAGTATTTTTTAATTAAAGATTGGTCAATGCAAATGCCTTATGTGATTTCTGGGGTCCTGGGAAGGGTGATGAAATCCCCACCCAATCTGAATTGGTCAAAAGCCCCTTAAAGTCCGATTAAAGATATGCAAAACAGTAAATCACTTGCAATCAAATCTTTTTATTTTATGCGTGGCGCAAAGAATCCTGCACAAGATTGTTATTTGGAAGGGGAAAGATTTTTTTTAAGCGCAAAGAATCCTGCAGGCAAATTTACAGAAGATATATCGAGATTTGCAGAGGAGAGAGATAGAAGAGTTACAGATTTTTTTTTTTTACCGCGCTTCTGCCTTTTTTTTTGACTCGACCAAAACGCGGCGGTTCCGCGGTCATAGGGAGGCTGGAGCGGCGGTTCCGCGGTAGCAGGAACGGTTCAACAGTTTTTTTTTTTGCACCAGATCTCCGCGGTTGACTTGTAGACTCGGTCCTCCAAATTTCTTCTGTTCCTCGGTTGTTGTGATCTTCTGTTTGTTCGGATTTGATATTTGCTGTTTTGATCTCTGTAGATTTCCAGATCCGAATTTGTTCGTAAATCCTGCAAAATTCACACAAAAATACCCTTCCCAAAAATAACAGATGATATATTTTTATATGTTTTTTGATTTTTATGATTTTTTAATTTTGATTAACCCGAAATTGCAAAAAGAAAATAACACGCCATCCACGGCAACGGCGCCATTTGATTTAGAAAGATTTTAAGATCAAAAATAATTTTACCGCAATCAAGAACGGCGTCGCTTGCAGCTAGCCGGTGAGTACGGGTCGGTCCACAGGGATGTTGTGAGTTTCCTAGTCGCTCAAACGAGTTAATTCCGAATGGAGTCGGATTGATTATTAAATCTAAAAACTAAATTAATCTATATCTAAGTCTTGCCAGGGTTTGGTCTAGGTTAAGTTTGGAAAGTCTATAAATCTCACCGCTTTCTATACCCATATGAAGATCTAATTAGGTGTTATGGTAATTATTAATAAAAGGGATTAGATTCATCGGGAAGATGTTTTCTTCCTCTAGTTTCTTGTCCTTCCTTTATCAATCCTTACCCTAACCTCCATGGAAAACATCACAACCGGGCCTTTATACTACAGTATCACCGCTACCTCGAGGGATAGGGTGCCGTAGGGAGCGGTATGTGCATGTATGCATAGAGTCCTATGAAAATATATGATGGGCAAGAAAGGGGATGAGAGATCTTCGTCTCTCAAACCTTCCCCAGATCTAACCCTAACAAGCGAGGAGACTACTCACTCATTAGGGAATTAAAATACATTTATCTAGGGCAAAGAATGAAAGATTAACTAGGGCAAGAATAGAAAATTAACCTAGGACAGAAAATAAAGAACTTACAACTTGATGCTCTCTAAAAGAATTCTGAAATTTATTAATGAAGGGAGGCATGAGAAAATACAATGATTTGGGTTCTATTTATAGGAGATAGAAACCCTAGGTTACAATTGATTCGTACATCTGCATTTACCAAAATATCTTTAGGAAGGTCTGGTCAAAGTAGACTCCAAGCTTTGGTAAAATTTTATGTCTGGAAATTTTGGAACTGATTCTGGGCTTCTTGGGCTTTTTATTTCTTTGGATCTTTATTCAATTTGGCTTCTCTATTTCTTCCAGATCTCCAGTGAACAATTGCAGTGGACTTTTAACCGTTTGCTTTGTAATCTTGGACCTTGCGTTGCCTTGTACTGATATTTTGTGTAGGCTTGATTAAGATCCTTCTATTTGTTGGTTAAAATCCACTTTTGCATCGTCTTTTCATCGTTTTCACTGTTTTCTGTCCAAGAACCTGTAACCTGTAATATGTAGCAGACATGCGTCAAAAGCACCTGTTTATTTATAAAACGAATAAGAAAGGGGAATATAATAATGCAATATTATGGTATGAACAGTCTTTCAGGTTTTATATGAGTTGTCGCCTAGACCCTGAAGCTAGGAATTTGGCCTTCGCTTCGTTTGGTGGCATTGCGTCTGCTGTATCGAGACGAATGTCGCGGTTGTCTCTAGGTTGCTGGTGAACCGTCGAGATTTGGAACTAGGGATTTTGCCGTGGTTCCGTTGTTTGATTGTCGCGTCTGAATCCTGCTGGAGGAAGAACGCTGTGGTGACGTCTCGTCTGCTGTATCGAGACGAACGTCGAGGTGGTGACCACTCCGCGCTGGTGTGAGATGATCTCCGATGGTCTTTCAGGTTTTATATGAGTTGCCGTCAAGACCCTGAAGTTAGGAATTTGGCTTTCTCTTCGTTTGCTGGCATTGCGTCTGCTGTATCGAGACGAATGTCGCGGTTGTCTCTAGGTTGCTGGTGAACCGTCAAGGTTTGGAACTAGGGATTCTGCCGTGGCTCCATTGTTTGATTGTCGCGTCTGAATCCTGCTAGAGGAAGAACGCTGTGGTGACATCTCGTCTGCTGTATCGAGACGAACATCGAGGTGGTGACCACTCCGCGCTGGTGTGGGGTGATCTCTGGTGGTCTTTCGGGTTTTATATGAGTTGCCGTCAAGACCCTGAAGCTAGGAATTTGGCCTTCGCTTCGTTTGCTTTGGCGTGTCCGAATCCTGTTGGAGGAAGGACGCTGTAATGACATATCGTCTGATGTATCGAGGTGAACGTCGAGGTGGTGACCACTCCACGCTGGTGTGGGATGATCTCTTGTGGTCTTTCGGGTTTTATATAAGTTGCCATCAAGACTCTGAAGCTAGGAATTTGACCTTTGCTTCGTTTGCTTGCATTGCGTCTGCTGTATCGAGACGAATGCTGAGGTGGAGCTGGGATTTTTCCGTCACTCCGCTTTGTTTCGACCATGGGGTCTTTTGTTGACGTTGCATCTACATCCTGCTGGACTACGAAAGAACGCCGTTGTTGACATTGCATCTGTTGTAACGAGATGAATGCTGAGGTGGAGCTGGGATTTTACCGTCACTCCGCTTTGTTTCGACCGTGAGGTCTTTTGTTGGCGTTGCATCTGCATCCTGCTGGACTGCGGAGGAACACCGTCGTTGACATCTCGTCTGCTGTATCGAGACGAATGCTGAGATGGTCTCTAGGTTGTCTGTGAACCTTCGAGATTTGGAACTAAGGACTATAACGTGGCTCCGTTTGATGGTGTAGCATCTATGTCCTGCTGGAATGAGGAGGCACACCGTTGTTGGTCTCCAGGCTGTAGATGTATCCATTGAGATTTGGAACTAGGGACTTTTCCATGGCTCCGTTTCGTTGCAACTCTGAGGTCGGTTGTTGACGTCACGTCTGCATCTGGTTGGAATGAGGAGAAACGCCGTTGGTGATCTCTTAGTTGTCGATATCGACGTCGAGACCGTGAAGCTAGGGATCTTCCTTTGCTTCATTTGTTGACATTGTGTCTGCAATATTGCGACAATTGTCAAGGTTGTCTCTAGGTTGTCTATGAACCGTCAAGATTTGGCTTCGCTTTCTGGTGGAGCCTGTTGGGAAAGTATGGTTCCCTCTTTGTTTGTGCCCCTGGAATGTATACAGGGATCGATGTGATCTCACCTGTAGGGCAAAAATTTCATTTTCATCATTTTTTTCGACGCTCTATCATTTCAGCTTTTATATCGCGAAGGTTGCGATTGCCCAATCATTTCGGCTATTTTTTCGCGGTGCCCAATCATTTCGGCTATTTGTTTTATTTTTACTCGCTGCTTTTTATTGCGAGTTGCCCAATCATTTCGGCTATTTTTTTTATTTTTACTCGCTGCTTTTTATTGCGAGTTGCCCAATCATTTCGGCTATTTTGCATGCATATATTTTTACTTGCTGATTTTGTTGCAAGTTGCCCCATCATTTCGGCCATTTTGCATGCATGTGTGGCTCGCCGGCTTTTCGTTGCAAGCTTGGGATTTAGACACCGATTTCGGCATCAGCACCGCTACAACTGGAATATTGCCATGAGAGAATCATCATTTGCCTCTGTGGATATCGAACAAAGGTGGCTTAGCGAACAGGGTTAGGATCCTGTCGACTAAGGCTTTTGACTTTATGAGCCGTAAGGATCTCATAAAGGTATTTCTCCCTGCGAGTCGTGAGGATCTCGTAGGTGCATTTTCTCCTTAGGAATCGTGAGGATTCCTAAGTGCATGTTCTCTTATAAGTCGTAAGGATCTTACAAGAGTATTTTCTTCTTATAAGTCGAGAGGACTTACAAGAGTTGTTCACCGTGTAGACATATCCCTAGTCACGGATGGGACTTTGTTAAGGAAATGTTTATTCACGCCCGTGGATTGTATACAAGGGTCAGTATTGAGCCGCTTGTAGGGCAGTTTATGGGTTGTGATGGCTTAAGAACAGGTTTAGATACCTGTAGCTTAAGGCTTTTGAACCCTGTGAGCCGTGAGGGTCTCAAAGAGGAATTCTCCTTACGAGTCATGAGGATCTCGTAAGTGTATTTTCTCCTTAGGAATCGTGGGGATTCCTAAGTGTGTTGCTCCCTTGTGAGTCGTAAGGATCTCACGCAGGTATTTTCTCCTTGCAGAGTCGAAAGGACCTTGTAAGTGTCTTTTAACAAGGTTGCGCCCTTTTGGGTTTTCACAAACTCGCCGGTAGTTCTGCTGTTTTTACTCATAGCGTCCTTTCGGGTTTTCATCCGTGCCTATTTTGCTTATGGACATACCGTTTTTTTTCGAGCCTGCGCTCTCTCGGGTTTTCACAAACATCACCGGTAATCCTGCTGTTTTTACTCACGGAGCCCTTTCGGGTTTTCGTCCGTGCCCATTTCGCTTATGGACATACCGTTTTTTTTTAACGAGGTTGCGCCCTTTCGGGTTTTCACAAAACTCGCCGGTAGCCCTGCTGTTTTTACTCACGGAGCTCTTTCGGGTTTTCATCCGTGCCTACTTTGCTTATGGACATACCGTTTTTTTTTACACATCAGCCTGAGGATGCCATGGGCTGGTAGTAGTTTAACGACGTTTCGGTCATCGGCTAATTTTAGGACACAGTAGTCCGTTGTTGGTTTAGGGACATTTCGGTTCGTTGCCAGTTTTAGGACATAGTGGTCCATGGCTGCCGTATTTGAGGCGAATCTCTAGTTTACTGACTTTTCGGTCTGTGGGGCTTTCTCTATGAATGAACACGATGCCCCCGGCATGTCCACCTTTTTAGGGGCATGAGGTTGTGGCGGGCTCACCTTCGAGTTTTCCGATAACGCGAACTTGCCTTATTGGTATTGATCTTCAACCCAGTTTTTGAAGACGTAGCAGTTTTCGATCGGATGGCCCAATACTTGGTGGTAAGGGCAGTAATTAGGATTGTTGACATCATTCAGTTGTAGGTGGTGTTTCGGTTCCAGTAGAGTGATAAACCTGTTGCACACTGCTAGTTCAAACAGCCTCCTTGTTTCACCCCGGGGAAATGAGTAAGGACGTTTCAACTTCTCATAGAGGGGTTGCCGCTTGTTGTTTTGGCGAACAACCGGTCTAAGGCCACTCGGTTGTTGTTGAGCGTTGGCGACGAAGGCCGTTTTTCCCTTCCCCTTATCCTTTTTGTTCGATCCCTTGTTTGCAGGTCCGAGATTCTTTCCAGGTAGCATGCAATTGCACGGCTGAATGTTCTCGCAACTCCTCAGTTCTTTCGTTTCAGAGATGGATTTCTTGAAGAGAGTGCCGAGGGATACCTTTCCGTCGGAGTCGCTCCCGAAGGTGAGAACTCGCGATCCCCCGGGATCAACCCTATGATAATTGCCGGCAATTCTTTTATGCTCATCTGTCGCATTTTTCTGCTTTATACGAGCTTCACGCTTTTTTCTGTTGAAGTGTTGCCTATGAGCGACATACTCTTGCCACCAACACTTAAAGGAGTTGCAGTCTTCAGTAGGATGTGTGATCTTCTGATGATATAGGCAGAAGTTAGGATCTACGTCCGCTTCATCAAGATGTATACCACCAGGAGAATTTTCTCTGCAAGAGGGCAGCAGCATCCCCATCGATATGGCTTTGGCGAATCGTTTCCTTGTCTTGATCCTGCTTTCATTTGCGGCGGATGTACTTTGATCTGGTGGGAGTGTTTCGACCCTTTTGTCTAGTCGCCGGCGTTCGGCCTTTTCAAATATGTCCATCTTATGCTCCCGATCGGCTTTACTTTTTAGATGAATTTCACTTAGGAAGGCGTCGATCATTTCGTCTGATGGCCATAGAAGTTCTGGTTCAGGGCCTGCCCCCCGTCTCTCGGTGCAAGGAGCTTCTTTATCGTCTATCGACGAGTGAGAGATCACATGGCAGCTTGCCACATAATCCTCAGGTTCATCCGACGAGTCTTTGTCATCATCTTCGTCCTCAAGGACGTAGCTGAGGAATTCTCGGAGTATGACTGGGGTCCGCGCCTTCTGATTATATTCTTCCAGTGTGTCGATATGTTTTTGCAGATCCGTGTGCTTGTCATCAAACTTCATGGGCTTTTGGGTCTTCTCCTTCTTCTTCGAAGATTTTGACTGCTGGGTGCGAGCGTTTTGACTATCACCACCGGATTTTATAGTTGGGCACGGTTTCAGCATTCCCTCGACGATCTGGAGTTCTAGCGGATTCTTCGACCTGATTGCCGGACATGTCTGGAGATCATTCAACATCTTTTTGGTTATGGCCGAAAGGGCCATCTCCCACGAAGTTACTTTTATAAAAAAGCACGATGCCCCCGGCGTGTCCACCTTTTTAGGAGCATAAAGCTGTGGTGGGCTCACCTTCCAGTTTTCGGACAACGCGAACTTGACTTGTTGGTATTGGTCCTCAATCCAGCCTTTGAAAATGAAGCAATCTTCGATTGGATGGCTTACTGCTTGATGGTACGGGCAGTAATTAGGATTGTTGAGATCGCCTGGTTGCAACGGACGTTTTGGACCCGGCAGATTGATGAGTCTGTTGCGCACTGCCAGCTCGAATAGTCTTCTCGTTTTATCCTGAGGAAACGAGTAAGTACGTCCTAGTCTTTCCTCAAGGGATGGGCGTGGACGCATATTGCTTTGGCGAACAGACGGCTTTGAGTTGCTCGGCTGTTGTTGAGTATTGGCGACGAAAGTTGCTTTTCCTTTCCCCTTTTCATCACGAGGATCCGTCTTTGAAGGAGATGGTCTATGACCCATCTGATCCATTTGGGCCAACTTGTCAATCAAGGACTCGAAAGTAGTTGGCTTGAAGAACATCATGAATTGCGAGATGGTCGCTTGTGGATCAAGAGTGCCTATGAACATGCCTACCGCGGGTGCTTCTTCGATGCGTTGTTCGCACTTCGACCATAAGTTTCGCCACCGTATCGCGTATTGAACCCACATTTCGCCTGGCCTTACCCTGGCGTTGATCAATGCGGTGATCGGGGTGCGCTCGCTGGCGCTTGCAAATCTTTGTGTAAACAGTAGCTTCATCTCCGCAAATGTTTTGACAGAGTCGTTAGGTAGCTCCGAATACCATTCGAAGGTCGTTTCTGCTAAGCTGCCGACGAATTGGCGAAGCAACAGTTTGTCGTCGCCTCCAGTGTTGCCGCATAAGGCCCTGAATTGAGCGACATGCTGATGTGGATTCCCCGTCCCTTTATATACATGGAACTTGGGGATCGTATACCCCGGCGGGTAACTGATTTGGTCATACCAGCCCGGATAGGGTCGTCCGGTCTTGAAAATTTGGCCAGCCGCTTCATTCGCCTGGTGAGCTCGTATTTGCTGAGCTATATAGTCGTCTAGTGCGGCTTTGGAAATTGTTTCCTCCTTGGCTGCTGAATGAGCCGGAGGAAGGTTCGATGTCTCCCCTCTGTCGTCTTCAATAATGATCGGAGGGTCTTCAGCTAGAGGTTCTGGCTATAACATCATCCCGACCATGTCTTGGAAGAGAAGTACCATTTGTTTTATGTTGGCAGCTTGTTCTGCTGCTTCTCTATCCTTCTTTTCGAGGACTCTGCATAGGAAGTCAGTTTCTTGTTCGTGACGCTGTTCTGATGATGCCTCCGGGCTCTCTTTTGGCCCGGTAAGTGCAGCCATTGTAGTCAGCATCTCTTGAAGTTTCTGCTGTTTCTCCTGGGCTTTTGTCACGGATCGGGTGAGCGGTCGGTGACCCGTCGAAGCGCGGCTTTACTCTTTTCCGGAAGCCATATAAACAGTATGCACCATTATGCCCCCAGACTTTGGGCGTTTGGTCTCGACGTCTTTACGCTCTGTCGTATTCATAAGGGCTTTCCTTGGCCTCCTCCTCTTATGGGCGGTCAAAGTTAAGGGGGTCGTTGCAGTGGGCACTCAGGTAGTTGTCGTCCTTTGTGGCTTGATAGGACGGTTCTCTTCCTGCTGGACCTTCAGCTTCTTCTGTTGGCGGGAGAAATTTGGATCAATCACTGAGTCTTAGACTTGACGCCAGACCTTGTAAACTTTGGAGGACAGCCGTTTAGGGGGCTGCTCCGGCTTTGTTTCTGTAATATTCTCCACCGGTTGAGGAGATCTCTTAAGCACGGCGGTAGGAGAGTTCCTGCGCACCTTGTTCAGCAATTCAAAACTGTTCCCAGTTGGAATAGCGACATCAACTTCCACCATTGGAGCTGGCGGAGTCAGTTCAGAAAGGGAATTGCCTCCGGCTTTCCTTACACGGCGCCAGTGGCGACGTCGAGCATGTCGTATGGTCGGGATTACCTCCACTGTGGGATCAGCTTTTCCATGCCCCCTGTTCTGATGAGAGTCTGTTGTTGGTGTCAGTCTGTCAAAGACAGATGCTCGCTTAAAGGGAACGGACGATCTTGAGAAGGCCGATTTTCGTGCAAGGGAAATGGCCTTAGTTACTTTACGCGGAATGGGAGCTGAAACGGACAGTCTTGTGAAGACCGACCCCTTAGCCGGAGAAGCCGCCTTGGTGATTTCAGGAGTAGGAATAGCTATCCGCTTCGGGATAACGCCTTCTGGTATTGCGGGCTTTTCCATGGGTCCACTTGAGCTTTGGCCCCGTTTGCTGAAACTGAGGTATTAGACTTGGGCGACCAGTTGAGAAGGGTCGCGGTAGTGATAGGCCGATCAACGACCGACTTCTTTGGAGCTTCTTGCGACGACATTGGGGCATTGAAGCTCATCGGTGGGAGCATAGTCCCGAAGAATAGCCCAGTGGTGGCCTGAGTCACCTGTTCCACCGGTATAGCGAAGATGGAGGCCGCTTGGGGTCCGTAAGTCACTTCTCCGGATGGGACGGAGCGAGAGTTGCAGTTGCAGTTAGTGCAGTTTGAAGCCATTGATCTTCTGTTTTCTGCACGGAGCAAGACACCAAATCTAAGTACCTCGAATCCACAGGCAACCATAGCAAACCACGATTCGTTCGCGAACACGACACACGAAGTGTGGAGGGGAAAGAGGAAAAGGTCCCACCGGTCGTGCCAGAATCTGTTCCCCGCCGAATCATGGAGACGCGACCATGCAGGTCCGTCTTTCCTGAAATTTGGGGCAGATGCTAATTGGTGCTATCCGTCCACCTCTTCGAAGATGCCAAGTTGATTTATGGCATCGTATATCGAAGGTTTAAACGGATGCGGCCGATATAGCAGACTTCGTTAGATTCCCCCTCGTCTGAGGGGTTTTTTGATTGTGGGGATGCTTTTCCCTGCAGGCGCAAGACCCTACAGTTAATTAGCTACCGCATCGCGTAACAACTTTCTCCTTCTCCAGCTGGTCACTTCGTGTCGTAGGTGTTTGTTTTGTTTGTGGTTGCCCGTGGATTGTATATGGAGAATAATTTATGTTGTCGCCCGTAGGACGTGGATTATTCCAAATCCATATTTTCTTAGATTTGGGTTTGGGGTTTTGGTTTAAGGATACGTTAGTCTCATTTTGGACTAAGATCAACTTAAACGTTTGTTAAGGATACGTAAGTCTAATTTCTAGACTAAGATCAACTTAACAGGATCATTTAGATTCAACAAAAGAGCATTTAGACTCTATTGTTTAGTTTACGGACATTTCGGTCAATTGCCAGTTTAGGGACATGGTGGTCCAGTGTTAGTTTAAAGACATCCCGGTCAAGGTTAAGGACATCGTAGTCCATGAAGTGTATGGCCGTCGGGACCCGTCACCTCTCTGAAGACGTTGAAGGATTACAACGACAAATATCAGACGAGTTCAGAGATGTACCCTTGAACCAATGTTGGTTGGGAGATCTATAGTCCAATTTGGGACTAAAGTCTGTTTGAAGGTTTATGAGCATATGGGCTCAGTTGATATGAGTTGAACATTTTATTGTTCTGGCTATTGAGCCTTTATTTGGACTCGGCCCTTTTAATTATGCATAGCATTTATCAGAACAAAGTATGTTCTGACAGTGCGCCACATGGCGCGTCAGGCGCTTTGCGCCAACGAAAGAGCGCATTGCGCTTCTGTTGGATAGCGCACACGAGGAGGACACGTGTCGCGCTTAGCGCTGAGCGCTAGTTTATTGGCGCATTGCGCTTTATGAGTGCGTTGTGCCAATAAGTGACATGTGGCGCGCTCTGGCTCAGTGCGCCATTCCAAGAGCGCAGTGCGCTATTTTTAGAAGCGCAAATTGTTTTGTGGTTGACATGTGGCGCGTTTTGGCGCTGTGCGCCAGTCCAAGGAGCGCAAAGGCGCAAATCAAGAGTGCAATGCACTGTCCAATAGCGCAGAGCGCAGTTTGATCAATTTAAGATCAAAGAACAAGTTTTTTTTTGTTCTTCAAAAGAGGCTTTGCCTCAAGATTCAAGAACCAAGGTTCTTATTCTCATCAAAAGGTTGTGCCTTTATAGTTCAAAAGATATGTGAATGAAGTAAATTACTTCTTTTAATCTTTTATAATTAGATCTTTTTGATCTTTTTCTTTTTATTGAAGATCTTGATCTTGTTCTTAGATCTTTGATCTTCTTAGAAGATGGTTCTTCTTTTTTTAATGAGATGATTTCATCTCTGTTTTTCCAAGAATTTAATTCTTTACCTTTAAAGATGAAGAAAATGATCTTCTTTCTTCAAAGGCTTGCCTTTCTTTCTCTTTGAGTTTTTTCTCAAAATTTGCAGAGGGTTCTCTCTATCTGAGACTTGAAGTCTTGGAGCCTTTATATAGGGCCAATTGATTTATTAAGTTAGTTGAAGAGATCTTTCTCTGATTGATTTGGGAATATTTCCCACCGTTGGATCTTTGATCCTAAGGCTTCTGTTTTACAGAAAATAATCTTCTCATTTTAATAAGATTGGAAAGATCTTTCCAGAACAGAATTTTAATTCTGGTTATTTAATAATTTATTATAATTATTAGATCTTTTGATCTAACGGTGGGGAATTCTTTAAATTCCAGCGCTGGCGCAATTGGCGCTAGTGCACCTGCGTTTGACACGTGGCGCAGAGCAGAGTGCAGCGCAACTGCGCTAGCGCACCTGTGTTTGACACGTGGCGCACAGCGCAACTGCGCTAGCGTACCTGGGTTTGACACGTGGCGCGCAGTGCAGAGCGCAAGGGATCTGAAGCGTTGCTTCAATTTTTAAAATTTGAATTTTGAAACAGAGCTTTGCTCTGATTGGGGGTGCGCTGCCTAGGGCGCAGCGCTCCTAGCGCTGGCGTGTCTGCTTTTGACACGTGGCGCTCAGCGCGCAGCGCAAGAGATCTGAAACGTTACTTCAATTTTTGAATTTTGAAATTCAAACAGAGCTTTGCTCTGGTTGGGGGAAACAACACCCAAAGTCCCATGTTCCAAATTTTTGACCCCTAAGACGCTAAACTGGAAAACAAAAAAAAGAAAGAAAAAATAAATAAAAATAAAATAAAGGAAATAGCCGAAATGATTGGGCAATTGCGACTTTCGCGATAAGAAAAACTGAAATGATAGAGTATCGCGGAAGAAAAAAATTTCCTGCCCTGCAGGTATGTCAGTATCGACTCTTGTAGACAATCCATGGGCGCAAACATATGAAAAAGAGCAGCATGTTTTGCTGTGTTTTGCTAAAAGAAGAAATAGGTCTCAACGACTATAAATGTAATCCCAAAGACCACTGCACGTCATCTCATCTCGGAAGGGTGCGGTAATGACTTTTATGGAGCTCCAAATAGAGCCTAACATCAAAGTAAAACGTCATGGTGATGCCTAACGCTGAATCATCTGATGGCTATCTATACATTTGCCTAATAAGATTACATGAGACATTGTATCCCCTCATCTGATTGGATGGGAGATACGGCAAGTGCGTGACTACTCGAATCAGCTACCTGAGTGGATGTGAGCTGATAAGAAATCAGCTAACGCAATGGTGCGACGGACTACACCCAGTACCACAAATCCAACGGACTCTTGTATTAACAAGGGTTATGTATATTTAACGTTAGGCAAAGTTTATTCATCAAATGAGAATAAACTAACGCTCCGGGATGAGTACATAAACTAAGCTAGGTCACTTCAAAACAAACAATGGAGTGAAGAAGCCACTTATTGGTCCTCTCGACTCATAAATAGAAAACTCCCTTGTAAGATCTTTACGACTTACAAGGGAAAAAGACACTTAGGAGTCCCCACGACTCCTAAAAAAATATACCCATGAGATCCTCTCGACTCGTAGGGAGAAATACTTTTATGAGACCCTCACGGCTCATAGAATTGAAAAGCATTAGTTGGCAGAGATCTAAACCTATCTACTAAGCCATCGCTGCCCTGTGGACTGTCACCATACTGACTACTGTATACTATCTATGAGCTACATTCGACAAGATTGCACCTGAGACACCTTTTATTGGTTAACCAAGCTACCAATGAAGAGAAGAAGCCGCTTAAGTGTCCTCTCAACTCGCAGGTAGAAAACAACTGAGTGAGATCCTTACGACTCACAAAGGTGAAGTACACTTAGGGATCCCCACAGTTCTTAAGGAGAAATTACACCTATAAGATCCTCTCGACTCATAGAGAGAAATACCTTCATGAGACCCTTACATCTTAAGAAGATGAAAAAAGCCTTGGCCGGCAGGGATCTAAACATGTCTCCTAAGCTATCAAATCTCTAGCGGCATACTACTTAACCCACATACATACTTACATGAGCAAAATTGTAGAGGAATTTGTTCGCATCTAATTTTAGGGCATGATTGATTCGAAACAGTGTTTTTGTTGTGTTGTAAATTACCGCAATCAATAACGGTATCGCAATAGCTAGCCGATAGTGAGTATGGGTCGTCCACGGGAAAATGGTGAACTACTTATCTTGTTTTAGATGAGTTGACAAAAAAGGTGGGATTTTGATCGTTTTATACTAAGAAAATTTGAAAATTTGATAAGAAAATGGCTTGTAGGGTTTATAGGATTTAGCAGTTAATGGATGGAATTTTAAAAATAATTCTTTTTATCTTTTAATTATTTAATACTAGAGAAATAACAATGAATGTGGATTAGGGTTCTTGTAGGGAATTAGGATTTCCCTCTACTGAATTTTGTCCTTCCATTGATCTCTATCTATCTCAAGCCCTAAACAAAACGATTGTTAACGAATCTCAAATCGTGGTCATGACTATCATGAATTGATAGCACGCCCGATAAGAGAGTTAATATTCGTTTTGCTAAAGTTTATAAAATTAAAACTTTAAAAAGAATTTAAAAGATATTGTTCATCCATTATTCTACCCTATTCTGCAAACCCTGACAAGCGAGAAATTTACTCACTCATGGAGATCAACGAAGTAAAAGAAAAGTGGATGAATACGGAACCCATAAATTAAACAAAAATTAAAAACGCGGAAAGAAAAATGCGGAAAGTAATTGCGGATAGTAAATACGACAAAATTAAAAGAAAGAACTATCTTTTATTGAATAAACTATTGCATTATAGAAGTTGCTCACCGAAAAAGTAAATTACAAAACCCTAGTTTTCTCTAGATTGCTTGATTGGTAGATCAGTCGATTGATTCTTCCATGGATTCATTGCTCTCGATCCTTTTATAGGCTCTAGAACTCGAAACCCTAGACATCATATTAAAGTATGTGCAAAGACGATCAAGACCCTGAAGTTTCATATCCAACAGCCATCAAACGATCACGGTTTAGCCGCCCAATACCCCTGTTGGCCGCGAATTCACCGCCCTCTGGTGGGTTTGAGTTTCCAGATTCTTCATGCCTTCTTTTCTCGATATTTAGATATTTTCCTGATAAAAATATTCTGAAAATATATCTCTTAATCTCGACAGTTGCAAGATTCTTCAATTTGCTCCTAACATTCGGCAGATTTGGTTTTATAAATCAATTTGATGTGGATCTCTTACTTATATTTCAAACCTGAGCTGATTTATTATAATACCTGCACAATATCTCAAATCAAATTGTTAGTAGTATTTATTTTATTTTGAGATGATATTCCAACCAATTAATTAATATGATATCTTAATAATATTGGTTAAGATTATTTGATATGATATGCATATTTTAATAATAAATAATCTCATGGATATTTTATTTAAATATGATATGCATATATTTCCCAATTTTATTAATTATAAATTAAGAAACATATGACAATAATCTTTTTACAAATAAACACACATATGTTCTTAATTTACAATTAACACCTTTTAGTAATTAACAATAATAGGGAAAATATCTATACAAATGTGCAATAAATTTGACTGATCATGGCACATCTAATAGATGCGCACCTATCATAGGATGCGAAACTGAGAAGGCACGTGCGCATGGCCTAAGGCCATCGCATACGATGCGACACGTGCAAAGCTTGTACGCATGGCAAAGGCCATCGCATGCGATGCGAATATAGAAAAAGCACATGCGCATGCATTATCAGTGCGCATGTACTTGGTTAAACAATCTTTAGAAGAAAATCTTCTATAAATTAACAAACAAATAATTCAAACCAAATTGATCTTTGGATCAATGATCCAATGGTGCGTGATTGATGTTAAATAGTGTTTTTTTATTGTTTTAAATACCGCAATCAACACGGCTCGCAATAGCTAACCGCGGTAAGTACGAGTCGTCCACAGGGAGACTACAACCTTATTTTTAGTGTTTTAGATGGGTTGATTCAGAAAAGATTGGATTTTGATTTTTATTCTAAAAGTGAGATAAAAATAACAATGAGAAAAGAGGTTTATTAAGGTTTTAGGATTAGGTAGCTAAAAGATGGTGATTAAAAAAGTGATTCTTTTTATCTTTTAATTATTTATTACTAGAGAAATAGGAATGAATGTGGATTAGGGTATTTAGAAGAGTACTAGGGATTCCCTCTATTGACCCATGTCCTTCCATTAATCCATATTAAACTCAAGGCTCCACCAAAACAAGTATTAACCAATTCTCAAATCAGGGTCGCAACTATCATGAATTGATAGTTCGCACAAATAGGGGGTTAATACTCTATTTGTTGAAGTTTATAAAAATTAAAATATATGAAGAATATAAGGGATTTACCATCTCTTATACTACCCTTTCCTACAACCCTAACAAATGAGAATTTACTCGCTCATTAAAATAAATGATAAAAATATATGGAAAGTGATATGACAAATACTAAACTCTAACCATTAGGGTTCTCACAAAAGCGGGAAACAACCATTGGGTATCATTGCGGAGTAAAATGGCATATCAAAGAAAAAGATAGAAGAATTTATTTTTGAGAAAGCTAGTTTTTAGATCCTTCACTATTGCGAGGAATTATTTTTTGGCATCATCGCTTTGAAAACATTAAGAGGAAGAAAAGAATTCAGAAAACAACATCTATATAATAAAATTTAAAGCACAGTAATTAAATGCGGAGAATTAAATTGCATAAATGAAAAAGAAGAGACAAGAAATAAATGAACTAGCTTTTATTGATTACCTTCAAGCTTCATACAATTTTTAATAGCTAAAAAAATGGAGAGAATAATTCTAACAATTATTTTAAAACCTAAAACAAAAACCCTAGATGTTTCCTTATTGGGTGCTCTCGCTGCTATTTATAGGCCTTGAAATCTGAAACCCTAGTGTCGAAGTCGCTGTACACGAAAAGAACAAACTTCCCCCGAATCCCTAACTCGTGCGGCACTAAAGTGGCGGCGGATCCGCGAGATTTGCATCCATGTGGTGGTGGTTCTGCGATCTAATGTTGGATTTGGGCTTCCAAACTTTTTTTATTGCATCCTCGCTATTCTGGATGGTCTCTAAGCACCTAATATCTTAATTGCACTGACATTGAAAATTGTAGGTCTGAGTAGTTGACTTTGACTTTAACTGGATCGGTTTGGTTTTATTTCTAAATTCCGTCCTCCGCTCCAAACCAGTTTTCTGCACTTATGTTGCAAACTTGGATTAAAAGCACCAATTTTTATAGGCAATATTATAAAGAATGGATAGTATTATGATGCAATTTTGTGACGTAAACAAATGCCCCCAAACTTATCATTTGCTCGTCTTTAGCAAACTGTTTTATTTTAAAGAAAAAGAAAATCCTAGCTCACTTTCATAGGTATCACGATTGTAGTTAGCTCATGCAACAAACCTTTTAATCTCTAGGTGTCCCTAGTAGGAGGAGTGTTGTCTCCTAAGAGTTTTCAGCGGATTGCACCCACAAAATCCCGTCAAGCTAGTTTCGCTAGTTAACCTCAACTCTAATCCTAAGGTTTCGTATCCAAATTAGAAACTATCATCCTAAGTTAGATCTCTCCAACCCTTATTTTTAACACCTCACTTTTCATTTAACTTAAACTCATACACGTCTTTACGTGCTTGTGCAAATAGTGTCGTTTTGTTTAAAAAAAATCGATTAAAAGTCTTCAAGCCTTCAATAAAAACCAGGAATAAGTTTCAAAAGTATCTCACTAGATTATAAAGTCCTAAGTTTTTCTTGAGTTTTCATTCTACAACTTGGTCTCAAATAGGATTTTTATCGTTTTTAACAAAGACTTGGTCTTATTCCTCACTCCACCTCTCACATGTTTTCGTTCCTACACGCCTTTGTGAAGGTGCAATAGTATTTAGTCTTATAATTTCAATTTAAACTTTCATATCTTAGTTAAATTCCATTTTAAAGTTTTATATCTTGTACTTGAAACTCGCCCTTAACCTAGATTATTCTCCCTCAAATAACCGTGAGGACTTTTTACTTGGAGAGAACACTTGTTTTGCTTATTTTATTAGGCTTTCTAGGTTTCTTAACGAGCTTTGGGTCAATAACTCCCAAACCAGATGGTTTTAGGATATTAGATGTAGAGACACCCCAAGAATTTAATTGCCCAAGCTGCTAAGACCACAAAACAAAGGCTTATTTTGTGCATGAAAATTCTTAGAAAGAAAACCAACTGAGATACTTCAAGTCATGCTTTGCATCCCAAAGATTAAAGACGTGTAAGTGTGGAAAAGTTGTATAATCACTCCAATCAAGCTCAGGATGTGTTATTTTTCTGACTTAGTCTCTATTAAGGATTCAATACTTTCCCTTCTTATTAACTTCGCTCTTGAATCATGCTCAACATTACTTATTTCCAAACAAACTTGTTTGATCTTAAGAAAATTCACAAAATTTAATTTAGACATATCAAACATGTCATCTAGTTCTCAAAACATCACGATACATGTAGTGTGGTATAAAGACGTATATTTGCTATAGTGAAACTCAAGAAGGGTTAGTTTTCGGGTTTTCAACTTCTATTCTTAGGATATAGTTATTTCTAAACTATCAATCTGAACTATTAGACTTTGAGTCTACGTTTCCTACTAGCTAGCTTGACGACAAAGTTTTTATATTTTGGAAAAAATTTCAATTTTTATGGATTTTTTTATATGCGGTGATTAAACTTAAATATGATACATGGATAAATACAAATCTCCCCGCAAACATGTTTGCAGCAGTGTCCCCACCGATGCTGTCATTTGAGCTCAAAAACCTGAAAACTTGGGTGGAAATGGACGGTGTACATTGGGGGCAAAAGTTAGTCAATAAGAAATCCTCCCCCAAACGTGTTCTTAGCATTTTTTGGGAAAAGAAAAAAAAACTAATACACACACACACACCCATTCTTATTTGAAACAGTGGTATCACTATTTATGGCTGAAAAATCGAAATATGGAGGAGAGACGAAGGACGTTAGTCATGATAAAGCGGCTCCTATAATAACAGGAGCTCCTCCAATGGGTCGGCAGAAAAGTACGATTTTAATCTATGTCCATTTACTCTGAAGAGTGAACTGTCTTTTGGATCTTCTAAATCCACAGCACCGTATGGGTATACACACCGCACCACAAAAAGTCTCGTCCAACGAGATCTCAGCTTACCCGGATGAAGATGGGTATCGTAAAGAAGGACTTGTTGTCCCGGTGTAAATGTTTTGCGCAAAAGGTGTTTGTCGTGAAACACCTCCGTCCGGTTCTTTACTATAACCGCGTTATCGTAACCTTCATCCGAAAGCTCATTCAGCTCGTTTAATTGCAACTTCCGAAAGATGCTCACTTGGTCAAGATTGAAATTAAGCTCTTTAATTACCCACATAGCCTTATGTTCGATCTCGACAGGGAGGTGACAAGCCTTTCCAAACACAAGCCGATAAAGAGAGATGCCAAGATCAATCTTATATGCAGTACGAAATGCCCAAAGAGCATTAGTTAGTTTAGAAGACCAATCTTTTCGGATCTTAAAAACCGTTTTCTCAAACATTTGCTTGATTTGTCGATTAGAGACCTCGGTTTGCCCGCTCGTTTGGGGGTGATAGGGCATAGAAAGCTTGTGGTTGATTGAATATTTCTGCATCAAAGCGTCGAAAGACCGATTCCAGAAATTCGTCCCATTGTCGCTAATAATAGCGTGGAGATGCCCGAACCAAGAAAAGATATTTTCTCGAAAGAACTTAACGACAACCTTGTTCTCATTAGTTCGGTTCCGTTTGCCTCAACCCATTTAGAAATATAATCAACCGTCAAGAGAATATATAAGTTCCTAAAAGAGTTGGGAAACGAGCCCATGAAATCAATTCTCCAAACATCAAATATCTCAACAACTAAGATTTTTTGGAGAGGCATCTCGTTCCTCCGTGAAATTCGGCCTATGTGTTGACAATGTGAATAAGCCATGCAATAATCATGTGCATCTTTGAATAGAGTTGACCAATAAAAGCCGTATTGCAAAACTTTTTCCGCGGTTTTTCTCGGGCCGAAGTGACCGCCACATACTTGATCATGGTAGAATGACAACACACTTTTGTACTCATTATTAGGGACACACCGGCGAATGATCTGATCGGGACAATACTTGAACAAATATGGTTCATCCTAGTAAAAGTGTTTTACCTAGGATAAAAATCTATGATTGTCCTGATTTGTTCGTTTGGTACAAGTCCCATCACTAAATAGTTCACGATATTAGCAAACCAAGATTCGCAAGATATGGTCAAGAGGTGTTCATCCGGAAAAGAGTCATCTATTTCCAAGTTCAACACCGGGGAAGAAGAAAGTCGTGAAAGATGATCGGTTATGATGTTTTCACATCCACTTTTGTCCTTACTGACAAGGTCAAATTCTTGCAGTAAGAGAATATAACGTATTAGCCTAAATTTAGCATCCTTCTTTACGAAAAGATGCCTCAAGGCGGAATATTCAGTGTAGACCACGACTGGTGAGCCGATTAGGTAAGGCTTGAATTTTTCTAATGCAAAGACAACAACCAAGAGTTCCTTCTCGGTGGTTGTATAGTTCATTTGGGTATCATTCAAGGTCCTACTCGCATAATAAATTACATGTGGCATCTTATCTATGTGTTATCCTAAGACTGCACCGATAGCAAAGTCGGATGCATCACACATAAGCTCAAAAGGGTAATTCCGGTCGGGAGATGATAGAATGAAGGCGGTAGTAAGGTAACGTTTAAGTGATTCAAAAGCGGCCAAGCAATCCGGGTCGAAGTGAAAAGCTGTATCCTTAGCCAAAAGAAGAGTCAAGGGTCTAGCAATCTTACTAAAGTCCTTAATGAATCGTCTATAAAAACCGGCATGGCCAAAAAAGGATCGTATATCTTTGACGTATTTGGGAGGAGGAAGGTTGGAAATGACATCTATTTAGCTTTGCCAACCTCAATGCCATTTCGTAAAATGATATGTCCTAAGACAATACCTTCTTGAACCATGAAATGATAGTTCTTCCAATTTAAACTTAGATTCTTGTCCTTACAGTGGGTAAGAATAGCGTCAAGATAACGTAAACACTCCTCGAAGGAGTCTCTAAAGATGGAGAAATCGTCCATGAATATCTCCAGAAAATTCTCGACCATATCAGAGAATATCACCATCATACACCGCTGAAATGTACTGGGAGCATTGCATAACCCAAAGGGCATGTGTCTATAGGAGAAAGTGCTGAAAGGACAAGTAAAAGTTGTCTTGTCTTGATCCTTATCGGCGATAAGAACCTAGTTGTAGCCTGATTAACCATCCAAGAAACAGTAGTACTCATGCCCAGCTAAGTGTTCTAATATCTGGTCAATGAAAGGTAGAGAGAAGTGGTTTTTCCTCGTCGTGGCATTAAGTTTTCTATAATCAATACACACCCGCCACCTGGTTTAGGTGCGAGTCGGAATCAACTCATTTGCCTCATTAATTATGACCGTGATCCCAGACTTCTTAAGGACAACGTGAATAGGATTCACCCACTGGCTATCAGATATTAGGTAAATAATACCACTATCTAAGCATTTAACGATTTTCTTCTTCACCATCTCTTTCATGACGGGATTCAACCGTCTTTATGGATCTCGGGCTGGTTTGGCATCATCCATCATATATATATGATGTTCAACAATTAAGGGACTAATCCCTTTGATGTCCGCCATTGTCCAACCAAAAACTTGTCGATTTAATTTCAAGACAAAAAGAAGAGCTTTCTCTTGCTCTAAAGCTAGAGAAATCGAAATGATAATGGGCAAGGTCTTATTCTCCCCGAAGTATGCATACTTAAGATGAGATGGCAAAAGCTTGAGTTCAAGCGTCGGCGAAGAGACTAAAGAAGGTAGGGTAGGGAGTTAATGCTCGAATTCGACGGACTCCTTGAGGGGTTCGTAGTTAGCGTAAGAGACTGACTCAGACGGCTCAACTAACTCATCCAAAAATTCAAAGGATTCGAACTTTGGAGGTGACTCATTGACAGAAGGGTCCCATGAATCAAGATCATCAAGGAAGTTGAACCCTTCGTATTCTCTATCCGTGTAAAAAGTGACGGGATCAAACAATAATGCACTGGTGGCGTCAAGATCATTGTTATTGAACAAAAACTCCTCGAATTCATAGCTGTCGAGAGCTATCTCGTGGATGGAACAAATATCTATCATATGAGCAGATGGTTTGGAGGTTGACTTACCAACCTGAAAATGTTAAGTTCAATTGTCGTTTTTCTAAAGGATAGGTTCATAGAACCATTTCGACAATTGATCACCGCATTTGAGGTTGCAAGAAATGGTCGATTGAGAATCACCGGAATTTGGTTCCATGGATTTGCTACAGGCTATGTATCTAAAACTGTGAATTCCACAGGGAATATAAATTCCCCGACTTTAATTAACGCGCCCTCTAGCTCACCCTTAGGGTGGGTAATAGATCGATCGGCTATTTGGAGAGTACAGTGCATGGGTTTTAACTCTCCTATACCTAATTGCTCATAAACAGAATATGGGAGCAAGTTAACACTAGCATCAAGATTGAGAAGAGCGCGATTAATGTTTTTACCCCCAATAGTTATAAAAATTGGGTAAATTTTGGGTAAGAGTATCACTCACATTACTCGCTAAGAAAACTTTTTTAAGTACCTGAGTTTTCCTTTTCTTAGTGCACAAGTCCTTAAGAATTTTTGCATAGGACGGGACTTGTTGGATAGCATCTAAGAGAGGAATATTAATGTTAACTTGTTTAAACATTTCTACAACCTTCTCCATCTGTGGACTTGGTTTGTTCGGCCTCATCCAGTTTGGAAAAGGAGCTTTATTAAAAGGGGTTAGGTCTAACACTTGGGGAGAAGTTTGTGGAGATAGAATGGATCCCAAAACTGGAGTTAGGGTTGCATGAGAGGTGAATCCATTCAAGAAAGTGGAAAGAGAGTTAGATCCCAGTGGAGAATGGAGCATGGGTTCGAAAGAAGAAGATTGATTAGAAAGAGGAGGAGGAGGAGGAGTAGCCAGGGTGTCATTGATGTCATCAACTTGTTCTCCAACGTGGTTATTCAGTATTCTTCCTGATCTCAACGTAGTTACGGCACGCACATTATGATTTTTTTGGTTAAGAATAGCGTTTGTGGGTAGCCGGGATTTGGTAGAGGTTGAAATGGAAGTTTCCCTTTCACCCTTTTACTCGTTGCTGCGTTCAACTGTACTATTTATGCTTTGATTGATTTGATGCTTTCACCGTGGGATATAGTATGTTGTACTAACGATTGGATAGAAGAAGTTAAATGAGCCAAAGTTAGAGAGGATTGTTTAATGAAGGCTTCTAAACTTCTCTCGAGTGCAGAGACTTTGTCGGTGGCGGCAGGAGAAATGTTGTTTTGTGGTTGGAAAGAATTGTTATAAGGAGAAAAGTTGTTTGCCGGATTTTGGAAATGTTGCGGTTGAAAGGGTTACTGAATTTGTTGTTGTGGTGGTTGTTGTTGTTGTTAAGAAAGCCTTTGATATTTGTTTTGATTTTGGAATTGATTTTGGTTTTTGTTTTGGTTTTGGTTCCAAGCAAAATTAGGATGATTCCTCCATCCCTGATTATATGCAGAAGAATAAGGTTCGTTTTTAGGTCGCTGCTGAAAAGCAGCATTAGTTTGTTCTTGACCTTGAGACGGAGGATTCAAAGTACATTCTTCATTCAAATGTGATGGGTCAAAAAAACAACCACACATGGTTTTGGGTAGAGAAACTTGATTTAGATAGGCTGAAGAGAATTTGCTTTCAACAGCTTTGAGTTTCTTTTGCATCGCAGCCCTTTCGGCTTTCATTGCGATTGAAGCGTCGAGCTAATGGACACCTGCCTAAGATAAAGATGAAAATTATGTCGTCGGTCTTGTGCTCTCCAACTGTGGTGTTTGCTTGGCAAGATCTGCAAGAAATTGCCATGCCTCATCGTCGGATTTAGACATGAAATGACATTGACAAATGGTTTCTAGCATTTATTCTGTCGCTGGATTAACGCCCTCATACATAATTTGGCAAAGTTGCTATTTTTCTAATCCGTGATGCGAGCATTGGAAAAGGAGATCTTTGAACCTTTCAAAGCATTTCCAAAAGGGTTCGATGGGAAGCTGGGCAAACTGGTTAATCTCGCTTCTAGTACAGGAAGTTTTATGATTATGGTAGAACTTTTTAAGGAATGCCTTAGCAAATTCATCCCAACTGCTTATGGAATATGAGGATGTGCTATAAAGACACTTCTCCACGAGATCGCACAAGATAAAAGGGAGAATACGTAATCTCGTCGTATCCGCGAAAGTTGGGTGGTGCTCATCATTACACATACGTTTTGAAATTTGGTTATAAAAACATAGGCATCTTAAGATTCAATCCCATGAAATTTAGGCAACAAGTTGATGAAGTGAGGTTTAATTTCGAAGTTATCCCCATTGGATGGTGGAAGAGACGGACACGTAAGAAAGGGTCCGCGTGTGGGGTAGCATCGGTCTTGGAGAGCGATGCGTGGTAGAGTTTGTGTGGGAGGTGGAATTTACGCACCAAGAGGTGGTGGCATCATGAGATTGTTTATGTTAAAACCCTATGGAGGCCTGTCCATCTTGGGAGACGTGGTAGGTGAAGAAGAAGAAGTATCGACTTTGGAGTTGATAGTGAATACGCGAACTAAACGTGCTTTAGAATCCCGTGTCCATCCGAACATACACTAAGTGAGTTTAGTATACGTGGCAGCGTATGAGAAAGTGGGGAGAAAGATTTTTAGATAGCTTTGCTTTGGCAAAATAACGAACGCAAGACTCGACTCAACCAATCACAAAAAGATGCACAAACAGTCCCTAAAGCCAGGGTCACCTAGGTCAAATCTGAAAGTCTACCCTAGCACCACCATGAGGTTTAAACGGGTATCAAGCATGCAATTTTAAAAATTTCTAGGTGCTAAGCTAGACTAACTAAGGATCAAACTAGATTATTAGGGTTAACTATGATGATATTACAAACTATAGTAAGAGAAAGAGGCTACAACATTTGTAGACCATGTCCTTCTCTTCTCCAGCTCCATATAGTAGTCCACGCAACTCCACTAGGCTCCACTTGAAGTTGGATCGAGCTTCTTTTGTGATCTTCATGCCGAAGATGATCTACCCGAAGCTCCGCTAATCCAAGCTGCCTCTTCACTAAACTCTTTAGTGAAGGAAACACACTACACTTAATTGCTAATCAAGTGTAGGATGGTGAAGTAGGGGTTTTGTTTACTCACTAGGGTTCTCACAAGCTCTATATTTCACAACTCATGTGAGAGATTGAGCATGGAGGAGATGGGGAAAAAGATGGAGAAAGCTAGAGAGGAGAACTCATCATATGAGCTCAAGAAAATTGGCTAAGAAAAAAATGAACCCACACCAAAAATGGCCCTACACTTGCTCACTTATTGAAGCATAGATAAATTTCCAATAAATTTATTCAACCATACTTCAATAGTGTTGCAAGACCAATATATAAATAATAAAAGCCATGCCTTGCCCATCCCTCAAAAGTCTCCCCATTTTTCACTTCATTTTCTATTTTCACAAAATAGAAAATCCAGCCATGCTTTATATATATATATATATATATATATATATATATATATATATATATATATATATATCACATATATATTAATATATATAAAGATAAGAAAATAATTAGTAAGCAATAATATTAGTTAATATATAATTATATCAAATATAAATATATATCATATTATTAAATCAACACTTGATTTAATAATCCGGTTATATCACATATAACCGACTAATATCATTTATATGTAAATCACATTATCAAATCAACACTTGATTCAATAATCCGATTATATCACATATAACCTAACTGATATCAAATAAACGCCGGATAGAATACGGTATCGCATACTTGTATTTAATCAGGCCCCCGCACGTATCAGCATATGTGCCCTACTTCGTTTCGCTTGAACTAGGAAATTTATGTGTGGGACTCTAAATACTCGTCAATACGCCAGTAGTAGGTAATGATCATATCAGTTACCCACAAGCCGTCAGCGGTGCTAGCTGAACATAACGGCTACCCAGGTAATGAGCGATTAGAAGATCAACAAGCAAGCTTGTCCAAACCCCCATGAAGCCTATAAGTAACACTTACCATACAGTCCGGTCTCTTCATCTGATATGTTTCATATCGAGTCTGGGGGTGGAATCGTTAGACCCGAATAACTTGATAAGCCATGCCGATGTGTGGCCTATAACGGTATGAGAATGTTCTCCGCCGAAAACCAGGAAGACTGACATCCTGCCTGAATCTGGCGGCAGATGCTATTTGGTTTTATCCGTCAACCTCTCCGAAGATGTCAAGTTGATTTATGGCACCGTGTATCGGTGGTTTAGACAGATGCGGCCATTGTAGCAGACTTCGTCAGATTCCCACTCATTTGAGGGGGGTTTTATTGTGGGGACGCTCTTCCCTGCAGGTGCAAACCCCTGCAGTTAATTACGCTACCGCATCGCGGTAACCACTTTCTCCTTCTCCAGATGGTCACTTCGTGTCGTGTATATTTGTTTTGTTTTTGGTTGCCCATGGATTGTATACGGAGACTAATGTATGCGGTCGCCCGTAGGGCGTGGATTAGTCCAAATCTGTAGTTTCTTAGATTTAGGTTTGGCTTGGGTTTAAGGATCGTTAATCTCATTTGAGACTAAGATCAACTTAAACGTTTGTTAAGGATACATTAGTCAAATTTTAGACTAAAATCAACTTAACGTTTGTTAAGGACACGTTAGTCTAATTTTAGACTAAGATCAACTTAACAGGATCATTTAGATCCAACAAAAGAGCATTTGGGCTCTATTATTTTAGTTTAAGGACATTGCGGTCCATAAGTTTAAGAACATCATAGTCTATGGAGTTTAAAGACGTCATAGTCTGTAAAGTTTAAAGACATCATAGTCTATGAGGTTAAGAACCTCACAGTCCATGGTAGTTTATAGACATCATAGTCTGTAAAGTTTAAGGACATCATAGTCCATGAGTTTAAGGACCCCACAGTCCGTGGAATGTCTGGTTGTCGGGACCCATCACCTCTCTGAAGACGTTGAAGGATTACAACGACAAATATCAGAGGAGTGAAGAGATGTACCCTTGAACCAATATTGGTTGGGAGATCTGTAGTCCAATTTGGGACTAAGATCAAAGATTTAAGAGCATATGGGCTTAATTAATCTGAATTAGAGATCTGTGGCCAACTTAGGCTCGGCCCATTCAGTTAAAATGTTGGACATTTAATTAGGCTCAGTCCTTTTTTTCATTTAACAATGCTGAGCATTGGTTTGGATTATGACAACAGTTTTTGTCTTTTATTGAGTGCTGGGCACTCATTATAGCTCTGGGGCTTTATTTAAAGAACAGTTTATGTTCCCTCAGCGCACATGTGAGGAGAACGTGGTGCGCTTGGCGCTGAGCGCCAGACAATGAGCGCAGAGCGCTTCTGTTAAGCAGCGCACACGTGAGGAGCACGTGGTGCGCTTGGCGCTGAGCGCCAGACAATGAGCGCAAAGCGCTTCTGTTTAAGTAGCGCACACGTGAGGAGCACGTGGCGCGCTTGGCGCTGAGCGCCAGTCAATGAGCGTAGAGCGCTTCTTGTGAAATAGCGCACACGTGAGGAGCACGTGGCGCGCTTGGCGCTGTGCGCCAGACAATAAGTACAGACCGCTTCTTTAAATTTGGAGCGCTAAGGCTCTTTTTAGGAAACTCTGCTCTCTGAGAATTAAATTCTCTCTTATAAGAGACTTTGTCTCATTGATCTAAGAACAAAGTTCTTATTTTATAGGAGATATTTCAATCTCTTATGTTTTTGGTGAAAGGCTTTGCTTTTATGGATCTGTGATCCTAAGAGAATTGAATTATTCTCCCCCCTTTTTATAATGAGATGTTATGATCTCTTTGTGAAAGACATTTTTCTTATAGATCTATGATCTAGCATAAGAACTAAGTTCTTTTTCTGATGAGATGCTTTGATCTCTTTATTTTACCTCGAAGAAATTCTTCTTTTGCCGAGAGCTTGCTCTTCTCTTTCAACTTTCTCAAAGTTTGTGGGGGAGGTCCTCTCTATGAAACTTAAAGTCTTGGGGCCTTTATATAGGGTAGGCTGATTTGTTGAATCGGTTGAAGAGATCTTTTCTCTAATTGATTTAGGGATTTCCCCACCGTTGGATCTTTGATCCTAGGGCTTCTGTTTTACAGAAGGCAATCTTTTTGTTTTTAACAAAATTGGGAAATCTTTTCCCATACAGAATTTATTCTGTATTTTGATGATTTTTAATCACCATTGGATCATTGATCCAACGGTGCTCTGATTTTCAGAGCATAATCTTTCCTGTTTGGAAAGATTCTGAGGAATGCTTCCTTAACAGAATTTTATTCTGGTCAATTGATGATTTTTAATCATGTTCATTGGATCTTTGATCCAAGGGCCCGAGAACATTTTGTTCTATCGCTAACGCTCACGTGCTTTGCACGTGGTGCGCTGCTTAGAGTGCAGCGCTCTTAGCGCTACATGTGCTTTGCACGTGGGCTCTACCTCACAGTCTTTGACTCTCAGCGCTGGCGCTGCTATGAAGCGCTGTTTCATTTCAAATTTCAAAATTTGAACAGAGCTTTGCTCTGATTGGGGAAACAAATGCCCCCCCCACCGTTGCGCTCACATGGCCTACACGTGAGTGCAGCGGTGGTAGTATCTATGCCATTGGATCAACTCAGAAGTTGAAACGGCTCTCAGTGCCTATAAATAAGGCATTTGGCCCTTGAGATGATCTCTGTTCATCTTCTTTCTTATTTTCTGAGAATTAATTCTCCTTCAGAGTATAGCTCTTTGTCATAAGAACTTTCTTAGGGATAGAACTCTGTCAAAAATTTAGGTAAAGATTAAATATTTGAAGGGATTAGTTAATAATTTAGGGTTTCACCCATTAACAGAGCCCTGCTCTTTTCAGATCATAAATCTAAGAAAACTTTTTTAGGGTTTTTTTAACAGAGCTTTGCTCTCATAGATCTAAAGAGATCTTTCTTAAGGTCTCTTAACCCATTTTTTAAAAAAAACTATTAGAGTTCAACTTGCAGATCTTAAAGATCTCAGAGTTTTTAACTCAATAAAGCTTTGCTTCTTAAAGTTTTCGATGGATTATTCCATCCTCAGAGCGTAGCTCTTCAAAAAAAATATGGGGGAATTTTTATTCCTTCATCATTAATTATGACAGATGTCATATCTGTTGAAGAGCACTGCTCTCAAGGGAGATTTACTCCTTAGCCCGAGAGGCCCTTATTAAATGAGAATTCTTTTAGGATTTCCTCATTTAACGACTGTCTCATCAAATGATGACACTGTTTTATTAATGATGAGTTATCATCTAGATTGTGCAGGTCCCCCTTGGTCCCTTTTTACTGCATTGCAGTGCGGCACGAATTTAAAGTGCCAAGTGTCAGGACTTAAATTGTAGCATTTGACGGCTAATTTTTTGTTCCTTTTCGTGCAGGTACTATGTCTTTCAACATTTCTTTCCCGTTCGTCCGTTCGGAAGGCGGATTCCCCGAAGCGCCTGTGGATAGGGAAGTCTTCGCGCTGATCAAAGATCATGACCCGGAGCGAAGAATCTTCATCTGTGGGGCAGATGGTGCAGTCAAATCATCAGGGGCCGACGGAGCGTTTCTTGTGCGGCACCTTCAGAGCCTATTTCGGCGATCCCTTATGCTAACGCGCCTCCGGTGAACTATGCCGTGGAGGAGGTCAACTGGACCTCAGAGGGCCTCCTTTAGCCTGCTATGGTTGCAATACCCAACAGCCACCGACGGCTTTGGATACTCTAGGGCGGCACATATGTTAGGGCGAGTCGCATCCTTGGGGGCAGCCGTACATGATAGGCTTACCTCCTAGCCATCCAGCCGGGTATTTGCAGTAGGCCCGCTGCATCTTGTCGGCCAAGAAATCACAGATGCTGAAACTCGGGTTGTATCCCGCGATTTACGCTTCTCTCTTTCAATATTCCACGCCTCCTGCATGGTGGGTCAAGGCTTTTCTGGAGCAATGGAATATTCCGACCCACATCTTCCTTCTGTCGGATCGCGAAGTCTCAATATCTTTGGAAGAGTTTGCAGAGGTCTCTGAATTACCCGTTAGGTGAGAACATTACGAGGAGCTGCTTCCTCCGGACGAGTACATCTTTGCCACCAAATCAGTAGTAATAGGTCTCACACCAGAGAACGCCATTCAACACCAATTCCCGAGCTTAATCAAGGTGTTGAATATCTATGAAAGTCTATTTCCGGAGTCCGGAGGGCATGGAGTCAGCTACTCAGACTTCGCCGCTCGCTTTCTTCGCCCGGAAGCCTTATCGAAACAAGTTGCGTTGTTCGCCAAGCTGATGATCCGTTTGGCTTTGGTTTGGATAACCAACCTATGGCGGAGGCGGACTTAA
Source organism: Agapanthus africanus (assembly GCA_030015575.1). Classification (NCBI taxonomy): domain Eukaryota; kingdom Viridiplantae; phylum Streptophyta; class Magnoliopsida; order Asparagales; family Amaryllidaceae; genus Agapanthus; species Agapanthus africanus. Next base: position 550,252,666 of record CM057345.1, read on the forward strand.
AAAGTTTCTTTATTCTAGCTGCTCCTATCGTTCCCTTCGCGGAACTTGCTGCTCCAGACATTGACGAAGAGACGTTCGTACTGGGGTTTATTGGCTTATGGCTGAACTGGTTCGTGCTTCAATTGCACTCTCGTTATATGAGGCCATCAGTCTTTTACCCAGCCCATCGTATGGTTGTGGGAATACAAGTGGCTATTAGAATTGCTGGGTTAGCACACCTTTACCATGGTCTCAGCTTAGCGGCGGACACCACTCAACCAGGGGTACAGCCCGTCACTTTCTCGCTGCATTATTTTATGTCATGGATCGAGCTGCACATACTTGGCGCTCTTGGTGTCCATAAACGACCTCAATTCTATGACAGTTACAACTTCACTTAAATTATGCGCCTAGTTGATGCGTCCATTGTAAACCCGACACAGCGGGAGGATAAAGGTGTGCTCCTTCGTCCGCGTACGGTTGGAGATGGCATGACCTTTGTCGATAAGGTTTTAACCATCGGCAAAGAGTCCACAAAAACGGTGCAGCCACTGCGGGACACTTTTAAAGACGGGGCCTCTACCTTGAAAGTTCGGAAGATTCTTCATCTATACTCCATCAGGCCGGGCTTTCTCATGTTTAGACAGAACGATTCGGCGTTGTTCATGTGGTACAACCCGCACCGTTTCGCCCAACAATCAAGTTATAATCAGGGTTTCCTGCTCGAAGCCTTCCTAGTTGAGCCAGCTGCCATAGAAGAAGGTATTCAAAATGCATTGCACCATTTTATGCGGTTGAACACCGGCTCCAATTTCTTTATCAGTGAGACGAGTTGCATCCCGTGAATCTTGAACGCATATGTGGCGTGGTATCAACATTCGATGGGCGCCGTTATTAGGGAATAAAAGCGATTACTACTTGATCGCAAGGGCACCGCCCCGGCTAGTAATCTAGCTGTTCCCTTGAAGCGACGGATCATCATCCGTCCTCCCTTGAGGGAAGCTGCTGCGGTTGTGGTACCACGTGTTATGCCTGAGCTGCCCCTACCCCGCGTGCCTATAGAAGCGGTGGCTGTGGCGTCTCCCGAGTCTGGCGTGTCTACTGAAATCGGGACTCGTCGCCCCAAATTTCCCACCAAGCGCAAGCTCGTGTTGTCGAATGCTCGCACTCGCTCATAGAAAAAGAAGAAGTCGATGTTTTCTGTTGATGTCGCACTCGACCAGGAGCCCCATGCTCCTTACAGCGAGAGCTTAAGCGAATATGGTACCAATGAAGGTTTATTCATGGCGCCGGATGATACTGATTTGGAGGCTGCTATCGCGGTTTCAGCGCAATTAGCTCGCAATGAGGCAGCGCTGATCACCATTGCTCAATCGGGTATACTTCAGTCTTATCTTTCCGTGGTCATTTCAATTACTATGCTTTGACTAACGCTTTCTTCTTCAACAGGTATCTCCGCTGAAGAGGCTCTTGCAGCTTCCCTCAAGACTTTCGAAGAGGAGGAAAGGCTTCGCACTTCGTTTGGCCTCGGTATCTTTCGGTTCATTGTGCCTTCGTTCCTTTTTTCTTTATGGACAAACTAATTCTTCTTATTCATTTTATTGCAGGGACTACCTTGACTCAGGTTATCCCAAGTGCAGTGTCGATTGCGAGTGGTGACGCAGCTGCATCGTTAGCACCGGCCACTGCAGCCACGGCTATCCCTAACTCGCCACTAGGGGTCTCGCAGAAGCAACCGATGATGGACGTCGTAACGGCGCCGGAGGCAGAACTTGGTTCAGATGATGGTCTACCTTTATCGGAAGTCCTAAGGAGGTCAGCTCTCGCGGCTCAGGCTGAAAAGAAGCGCAAGAGGCGTGCAGCAAAAGAACGCAATGCCGCCTTGGTTGTAGGTGCAGGCTCGAGCACTGCTTCCCCTGTCTCTATTTCTCCAGAGGGTGCTTCGGTCGCCCTGTCCACCGCTCATAGATAGGCGGTATGCGCGGATCGGGAGGCAATTGAAAGGCCGTCCCAAGGTAACGTAACACCGGGTCCTTTTATTAGAGTTTGACCTTCAGATTCTCATATATCATACCCTACAGGGTCAAGTCCTGATGAGGAGGTGGTAGGCAAAATGACGGCAACTACCGAGCCCGAAGTGGCCACTCTTTCTCAGGAGTCAGGGACTGCCCCAACTGCCACTCTTTCCTCTTGCAGTTCCCTGCCATCGCCTGGCATTGCGAGTGTCACGACGGCTCTCGTAGAATCGGGGGATGAAGCCACGGGCGGCGAAACCCTTCCAATGGAGGAGAGCAAAGCAGTCGCTGCGCCTAGTGATGCTCTTATCGCGGTTTCGATTTGCGACTCATCAGGTAGATTTTGGGTCATTGTTTTCCTTTTTGTTACGCAATCCCTTTCAATCCCTTCTGACGTCATTTCTTTTGTTTCTAATGCAGGTGTGGTGAGCATTGAGATCGTGCCACCCGAAGAAGCGTGAACGGTTGATGCTCTGACAGTCGCCGACCCTTCACCTTCTCTCATGTCTTCTCAAATGCTGGAAGGTATGGGTTTGCAATTTGTCTAATTTATATTGTGGATGTCATCTTCCTTGTACTGACCATGCATCATTGCAACCTTGTAGGAGTTCACTTCGATCATCTATATCAAGTGTTGATCCCGCACATCTCCTTCTAGCCGGAAGTTGGTCTGCCTGCTGGTACCGGTGAGTATCTTTTCTAACCGACTTCTTTTCTCTTCTTTAATGGGTGACCCTGTCGTTGTTAATTTTGAATTGATTACAGCGCTACAAATTGAAGGAGGGGATAAGAGAATCGTCACGCCACCAGTACTCCCAGCTCTGCCACCTGCCGTAGCCGGTATAGTAGCCTTCATCGCTCTTGCATCTTCTTTATCTCTTAAGCCGATATCTGACTATGATTTGTTTTGCAGCAATCGCACTGACTCCAGCTCCCTAAGGGTCTCAGATTCCCATGTCGGCAGGGCCTTTTGCTAAACGCCCTTCTTCCAGGGATGCTGCGAATAGTTTACGAATGTTAAGCGAGTTCGTTGAGGAACTTGACGCCGAGGCCCCCGCATTTGCTACAGATTTTGCTGCCGAGGTTAATCCCATGCTGGAGACGCTCGTGCACTTCCATAGCGAGGGCGTCGTCGAGTCTTGGATTAATCATTGTAGGAAGATTAAGGCCTTTCTGTATGAGATTGAGCTTAGGCATACTGCTCCGGAGGTGTTGGCTTCGAACTCCCAGCAAGCTGCATGGGTTGAGAAGAGTGTTCCGTTCCTTCTCCATTTCGAACGAGAGGCGACCCTTAATTGAAAGGAACGTGAGGCGACTTCCTTTGAATCTGTCCAACTGCGTGCTGAGGTCGCAACGAATGCTGCACAGCTGAACTCCATCTTTGAAATCCATCAACGATGTATTTCTGACGGACTGGTGCTGAGGAAGAAGCTTGATCTTAGAGAGCAGGTTGCGCAGAGTCAGGAGGTTACTCAGCAAGAAATTGATGAGAAACTTTCATCCTGTCTGCAGCAACGGGCCCAAGTCGAAGTAGAGCTGGCCGCGGTGGCTAATCGTGAAAAGGAGTTGAGAGGAGTGCGCGAGCAACTGGATGATTTATTGAAAACACATCCTTCTCAGTTGCTGCTTTTGTATCAATTAAACATTTGTAGTTTTTGAATAACATGTATCCATTTTTTATTCTTTTATATGATTCATCTTGTACTCCATTGAATTCATGAATAAAAGATACACATTTTTTCACTGTTGCTTTCTTCTCTTTGCTGTGTTGTTGCCATGTGATTTTAGCAAGTATGGCCTGTAGATAGTATGTAGCTGTCCATCTTGGACTCTTTGCAGGGTAGCAATGGCTTAGGAAACAGGTTCAGATCTGATGCTTAAGACTTTTCAACTTTATGAGCCGTGAGGATCTCATAAAGATTTTTCTCCCAACGAATCGAGAGGATCTCGTAGGTGTATTTTCTCCTTAGGAATCGTGAGGATTCCTAAGTGTGTTTTCACTTGAGAGTCATAAGGATCTCACAAGAGAATTTTCTTCCTTACAAGTCGAGAGGACTCGTAAGTGATTGAAGAGCTGACTTTCTCCCGAGTCAAAGCATTGCTTCGATGGGGGAGGTCGAAGGTTGACTTTGGTCGTTTTCCACGGGGTCGGGATTGACTTTAGCCGTGTTCTACGGGATCAGGGGTTGACTTTAGCCATACGGGGTCGGGATTGACTCTCGGTTGTCTGTGCACCGCCGAGCCATAGAACTGGGAACTTTGCCGCGGCTCCGAGATAGTCTCTAAGCTTTCTGTGAATCTTCGAGATTTGGAACTAGGGGCTTTGCTATGGCTCCGCTTTACTGATATTGATCCAACAGTGCTCTGATTTTCAGAGCATAATCTTTCCTATTTGGAAAGATTCTGAGGAATGTTTCCTTAACAGAATTTTATTCTGGTCAATTGATGATTTTTAATCATGTTCGTTGGATCTTTGATCTAAGGGCCGAGAACATTTTGTTCTATCGCTAACGCTCACATGCTTTGCACGTGGTGCGCTGCTTAGAGTGCAGCGCTCTTAGCTCTAGCGCTCACGTGCTTTGCACGTGGTGCGCTGCTTAGAGTGCAGCGCTCACGTGCTTTGCTCATGGTGCGCTGCTTAGAGTGCAGCGCTCTTAGCGCTAGCGCTCACGTGCTTTGCACGTGGTGCGCTGCTTAGAGTGCAGCGCTCTTAGCGCTAGCGCTCATGTGCTTTGCACGTGAGCACTGCCTCAGAGTCTTTGACTCTCAGCGCTGGCGATGCTATGAAGCGCTGCTTCATTTCAAATTTCAAAATTTGAACAGATCTTTGCTCTGCTTGGGGAAACAGAGAAACTACTGATAACTCTTACCAGTAAATCTCATCAACAGCCCTGGCCAGGGACTTCCTGTTATAGCCAATCGAGCATAGCGCAATATCAACTCTCTATACCGGGAGAGACGAAACCCCTCTTATCGCTTATTTCCTCCATGTGACTCGGGACTATACCCAAAATCCACCTGTTACATGACTCTTTTGAGTCGTGGTAGGGAGGAAATCGAAGCACAGTGGAAACCACACAAGACTCTATGACAATCTCGGGTATACATGCTAACATGTACCGGTGTCACCAGAGAACTGCTATCTGAAGATAGGTATAGTACCATCTAGGAGTTCTCGGCGAGTCCTGTTCGGTGTACCCATTCTCTAATGAGCACTTGTGTACAATCTTTGCTGTCAAACACCAATGGATATGGGATCAACCATCGCCCCCTACAGGGTCAAGAAACGTACACACTAGTCTACTCTGGAATATCGATGCCCTGTCTCGATACTCCTTCGACTAAGAACTGTTAAAGGATGTGCTTGTAGACTACACAAGTCCCAATAGTATGATCTGTATCATAATCCTGGTATTCAAGCAAACATCCTAAGGGCTTTATCAACGTGTATTAGAGAGACGGTATAACAATAATACAAGTGTACATGTTAAGATAAAGAGCAACCAGATAGCATATTATCATGTCGAGCAAGAAAGTCATCTATATATATGTCCAAGCATCCACTATATCATACAATAATTGCCTCTAGGGCATACATATTCCAAACAATCTCCCACTTGCACTAAGGCCAGTTGTTGTAGTATCTCATATCTAACATCCCAAAATGTCTTTCAAACTGTGTCTGGGGGAGGGCCTTTATGAGTGGATCCGCTGTGTTATCCTTCGTGTCAACTCTCCTGACCTCGATCTCCCGGCGATCTACTATCTCCCTGATCAGGTGATACCGCCTAAGAATATGTCTGGATCACTGATGGGACTGGGATTCCTTGGCCAAAGCCACAGCTCCATTCTTATCACAATACACAGGTATTGGATGCTCAATGGATGGAACCACACCAAGTTCAGCTATGAACTTCTTCATCCAGACAGGCTCTTTGGTAGCATCGTTAGCAGCGATGTATTCAGCCTCCATCGTTGAGTCTGCTACGGTATCTTACTTGGAACTCTTCCAACATACCGTCCCTCCATTGAGGGTGAAGACAAAACCAGAGACCAACTTACTGTCGTCCTTATCACTCTGGAAGCTCGAATCGGTAAAGGACTCCCCCTGGAGTTCACCATTACCATACACCAAGAACATTTCTTTAGTCCTTCTCAAGTACTTAAAAATGTTCTTCACAGCTTTCCAGTGTTTCTCCCCTGAATCTGATTGATACCTACTCACTACACCTAGTGAGTAAGCTACATCTGGTCTGATACATATTATCGCATACATGATAGACCCGACCGCCGAAGCATAGGGTATCCCTTTCAAGCGAGCCCTCTCCAAATCAGTCTTGGGAGACATCTCTTTGGAGAGAGTGATTCCTTAACAAGTAGGTAAATTACCATGCTTAGAATCTTCTATACTAAACCTCTTTAGTATGGTGTTTATGTACCTGGATTGGGACAATCCCAACATCCGTCTAGATCTATCTCCATAGATCTTTATCCCCAGGATGTAGGAGGCATCACCTAAATCTTTCATGGAGAACTTTTATGATAAGAAGAGCTTGACCGAGTGTAGCATAGAAACATCGTTTCCTATCAAGAGTATGCCATCCACATACAATACGAGGAAGACAACCTTACTCTCTATTATCTTCTTATATATACATAGTTCATCTACATTTTTTATAATGTCAAACTCTTTGATAGCTTCATCAAAATAGATGTTCCAGCTCCGTGTTGCCTGCTTTAATCCGTGGATGGATTTAAGAAGCTTGCACACCTTTCCGCTGCTCCCACTATCTACGAAACCCTCTGACTGTGTCATGTACACGCTCTTTTCTAAATCACCATTTAGAAAAGCGGTCTTGACGTCCATCTGCCAGATTTCGTAGTCATGGTATGCAGCAACGGCAAGTAGGATCCTGATGAACTTAAGCATAGCGACAGGAGAAAAGATTTCAACATAGTCGACACCTGGTCGTTGACGAAAACCTTTTGCTACAAGTCTAGCTTTGAAAGTCTCAACCTTTCCATCTACACCAATTTTCTTCTTAAAGATCCACTTGCTCCCGATGGGTTTTATCCCTTCAGGAACAACTTTCAAAGTCCATACTTTATTGGTGTATATGGATTCCATCTCAGATCGCATAGCATCCAGCCATTTCTCAGAGTCTCCACTTGTGATGGCCTGCTCGAAACTAGTTGGGTCATCATCTTCCATGATGCAATCCTCGCTCCCACCGTCTATAAGAAAACCGTAGTATCTCTCAGGTGGATGAGGAACCCTACATGATTTGCGGAGTGGCTGAGGTTCGTCGGGGACTATTGAATCCTCTGGTTCTACCAAATTGTCGGTTATAGTTTGTGTAGCTGGGATTTCTTCCAGTTCTACCTCATTACCACTAATTTCTTTCACAAGAAATTCATTTTCTAAAAAGGTGGCATATTGAGAAACAAACGCTTTTTGTTCCTCAGTGTAGTAGAAGATATATCCATATGAATCTTTTGGATATCCCACAAACTTGCACAAAATAGACCTTGCCTCGAGTTTGTCCAGATTTTGTTTTTTAATATAGGCCGGACAACCCGTATCTTAACTCGTTTAAGAGATGGTCTCTTCCCATTCCATATCTCATATAGAGTGGTAGGCACAGATTTGGTCGGAACTCTATTCAATAGGTATTCAGCTATCTTAAATGCATAACCCCAAAAGAAAATAAGCAACTCAGCATTACTCATCATAAAGCGCACAATATCTAATAGAGTGTGATTCCTCCGCTCTAAAACTCCATTGTGCTGAGGTGTATACGGAAGAGTAAGCTGAGAGAGAATATAATTCTCTTTTAAGTAGTCTCTGAATTCCCTGCTTAAGTATTCTCCTCCCCGATCAGATCGAAGGATTTTAATACTTTTACCCGTCTGGTTCTCAACTACGTACTTATATTCCTTGAATTTCTCAAATCATTCAGATTTGTGTTTCATCAGGAACAGATATTCGTATCTTGAGAGATCATCGGTGAATGTAATGAAGTATGAGGAACCATTCCTACTATGTGTAGACATTGGACCACATATATCACTATGTATCAGTCTCAAGAGTTCGGTAGCTCTTTCTATGTGTCCAGTAAACAGAGTTTTGGTCATCTTGCCTTTGAGACATGACTGGCAAGTTTCATAAGATAAAAATTCAAACTGATTCAAATATCTATCCTTATGCAACCTAGCCAGTCTTGTCGCATTGATATGACCTAGTCTACAATGCCACAAGAAGGCTTCGTTCATTTCTGAACTATTCCTCTTGTGTCGTTCTGTATGTTTATAACTGTTTTGTGATTTAGAACGTATATAGCGTTATACAACGTACTATACCCAATCAATACTTGATTTAGGAAAACATTCACAATATTTTTGGTATGAAATAACAGTCACACGAAATCATTGTGTTACCACTTGGTAATACAAGGTGATATTCGCCAACTGCTTTCGCTGCAACAATTGCACCATTCCCTTCTCTGAGGTACATATCACATTTTCTCAGTTCTCTATCTCTACTTAACCCATGTAACAAATTACATATATAGGATCCTGATACGATATCCAATACTCAGGACATAGAGCAAACTGAGAAACGGTTCTCGATAACGAACACACCCAAAAAAGATGCACCAGCATGCTCCTTCTTCGTTTTGGGTAGCATAGGAATCCGGGTATTCTACTATTCCTTGCTCAGACTTATGACAGTCATAAGATAAAGAGGTACCTAGCCCAGTATAATAAGTGTGTTCGGTCAATACATCCATATTATTATCTTGATTAAGGCGTGTCATTGGTCACTACCAGGAGAGAGAGAAGGATAATCACTTTTGCGTGCGCTCTTTACAAGATTAGAGTGGTTATTATCTTATCTAATCAGGATGCCTCCCACTGTTTTTATCAAATCTTCCTTCAAACCCTAAAAGGTAAGATTAACCGGGATAAATTACACCCTACAAGTTCGCCAATCGTTCGTCCAGGCAGGTATTGGTACTCCGCGGGAGTCTCCCCATGCTTTCATATGGAACTAATTAAATAACCTCATTTCAACAGGGGAATTACCCAGTTAACACCTTTCTTAGACACCTAATGGATCGGCTAATTGTAAAGTGGAAAACTCTTCCAGAGTAACTCTTACTCGCAGTGGGTATCGGGATCCAACTATCATATAGAAGGTATGCAATCTCATTGCAAATTTCAACACTTGAAATTCCCAATATTGTTTTTACCCCTAGCGACTTATGACCTTGGTCATGGTCAACAAATTATAAGTGCTAGCCAAGTTCGACCCGTTCATTTTGTGATTGAAATAAACCCACCCGCATGACCCTTGAAGCAGGCTAACAAGGTCCTACAACTACCCTAATCCAATCACATCATATGCGGAAGATAAGCACTAATTAGCCACCGTACACTACGCCTTGGCTATGGTCAACAAACGCAACACGAATACTAAATAGCACTTATCTAAAATAACGGAGGGTTACGACTGGTTTTGAAGAAAACCTTTAACGTAATGAACTTGATATCGTTGTAGAATCTAGTGATTTGAAAAGGAGTGTTTTTTGTAGCTATTGCTAGTTTCGCTAAAGAGGTCACTCCCGGTTGAAGAGATCTCGGATCTTTCCTCATCGAATGAGGTGCTGGATATTCATCAAGGAATACCACTATGCAAAGTAAGAACTAGAGAAACTATAAAAATAAAACCGAGTGGGTTGTGGCATTTGCCAGTTTTGCTAAAGAGGTCACTCCCGGTGAAGGGATCTCGGCTCTTTCCTCATCGAATGAGGTGCTGGATATTCATCAAGGAATACCACTATACAAAGCAAGAACTAGAGCTACCTTTTTAAAATTTCGATTCTACGATATCTTTAGGTTTCTTTTCTTTTCATTAATCGCATTAATGAAGTCCCATCATTTATGTTTTCCTAAACATCACAGAAAAGAACCGAAAATAGAACGTACGCTTATGCCATCCGCATTCGCCACGGGGCCCTGTCATGCACCGTTAGGTTACTTAAATAACGGCAGAGCAGGGGCTGGACCAGCGCGGGTGAAAAACATAAGCAACATTTATTATATATATCATATATATATAAATAGCATTCGTCTCACGCAGTTATATGATCACATCACATAACACAGCAGTAGAAATCAACATATGAAATATTGGATATACTAGGAGGTCCGTGTTTTAAATTAAGCCAATAATCAAAAACACGGATTCCACGGTCGTAATGAATAACCAAACCCACATCTCTAGACCCCTACGAGAGCGGCAAGCAACCCTGCCAATTATAGAGTTAGGAGACATGGTTTCGGCTCCTCGAGATGGTCTCCCACTGGACTCTAGAACCCGGTTACTTGTGCTCCCCGCCTTGGGTCTATCCTAATGTGGAAAAGAAACTAATGTGCATCAATGGTGACATCATCCTCAATCTAGAAGTGTCCCAATAAAAGAATATTATATACAAATATTACATGAATGAAAATTGAAAAACTCTCATCTCACATAAAACTCTCGGCTATTCAATCACGACGATCCAATATAACATATCACAGCAACACATAACATCACATGTCATCAACGTAAGTAAATATGCAAATCCCAAATTCCGTTAACATATAGCAACGAGATCGGGGATACACCACATATTACACTTACGGTCGCAGAAAAAAAATGAAAAACTACAATATTTAGAATCCGCAAATACCTTAGACATCATAAACCCAGAATATCTCAAATGCCGAATTTCATGCCTAACCCTATAGACCTTGCATTTTAGTCTCAAACAGAAAACTCTTTTCAATAAGCAATCGGATAATTCAACAAAATTCCCGACTAAGTGATCGCGTACAATACGCGATTGCGACGGAGTTTTGATCCGAATCGAAACTCCATGGCAATCGATCAACCGAGACTAAAATGCGAGATTTATAAAACACAAACTAGTTTTCTCAAAACTAATTGTTGTGGATTCCAAATATTGTATCACATATCATCATAATCTATACAACGTTAAACATTTCGATCAATTTTTCAAACACCCACAAATACTATAGACCTCAACAACTTGAGTCTCATTAAAAACATCCAGAGAGTGCAAAATTACAAAATAGAGCAGCACAAGAAAAGAAAATCCCAGAACACCCAAAACATGTGGCGGAACCGCGGCCAAATAAGGGTTTGGGCCGCGGTTCCACGGCGCTTTATGGGAGTTAGGGCTTCAAATTTCTTGGGGTTCCATTAAAAAGCCTGCACGATTTTCTGCATATTTTTAATCACGAAAATGTCAACTTTTGAAAATCGACAGAAATTTTAGAAAATCCGGCTTCGAAAATTCAATCGAACACTTTAACATCGTAAAGACATTCCCTAATGTTCTAGCTTGGCTCTGATACCATGAAAGTCTACCCTAGCACCACCATGAGGTTTAACGGGCATCAAGCATGCAATTTTAAAAATTTCTAGGTGCTAAACTAGACTAACTAAGGATCAAACTAGATTATTAGTGTTAACTATGATGATATCACAAACTATAGTAAGAGAAAGAGGCTACAACCTTTGTAGACTGTGTCCTTCTCTTCTTAAGCTCCGTGTAGTAGTCCACACGACTCCACTAGGCTCCACTTGAATTTGTATCGAGCTTCCTTTGCGATCTTCGTGCCGAAGATGATCCACCCGAAGCTCCGTTAATCCAAACTACCTCTTCACTAAACTCTTTAGCAAAGGAAACACACTACACTTAATTGCTAATCAAGTATAGTATGGTGAAGTATGGGTTTTGTTTGCTCACTAGGGTTCTCAAAAACCCTAGGTTTCACAACTCATGTGAGGGATTGAGCTTGGAGGAGGTGAGGAAGAAGATGGAGAGAGCTAGAGAGAAAAACTAATCATATGAGCTAAAGAAAATTGGCTAAGGCAAAAATGAACCAACACCAAAAATGGCTCTACGCTTGCTCACTTATTGAAGCATGGATAAATTTCCAATAAATTTATTCAACCATGCTTCAATAGTGTTGCAAGACCAATATATGAATAATAAAAGCCATGCCTTGCCCATCCCTCAAAAGTCTCTCTATTTTTCACTTCATTTTCTATTTTCACAAAATAGAAAATCCAACCATACTTCATATAATATATATATCATATATATATTAATATATATATATATATAAATAAGCAAATAATTAGTGAGTAATAATATTAGTTAATAAATAATTATACCAAATATAAATATATATCATATTATTAAATCAACACTTGATTTAATAATCCGGTTATATCACATATAACCGACTAATATCATTTATCTGTATATCACATTATCAAATCAATACTTGATTCAATAATCCGGTTATATCACATATAACTTAACTGATATCAAATAACCGCTAGATTAGAATACGGTATCACATACTCGTATTTAATCAGGCCTCCGCACATATCAGCATATGTGCCCTACTTCGTTTCGCTTGAACTAGGAAACGTCTGTGTGGGACTCTAAAGACTCGTCAATACACCAGCGGTAGATAATGATCACATCAGTTACCCACAAGCCGTCAGCTGTACTAGCTGAACGTAACGGATACTCAGGTATTGAGCGATTAGAAGATCAACAAGCAAGCTTGTCCAACCACCCATGAAGCCTATAAATAACACTTACCATACAGTCCGGTCTTTTCGTCTGATATGTCGCATATCGAGTCTGGGGGTGGAATCGTCAAACCCCAATAACTTGATAAGTCATGCTGATGTATGGCCTATAACGGTACGAGAAACTAATGATAACTTTTACCGGTAAATCTCATCAACGTCCCTGGACATGGACTTCCTGTTATAGCCAATCGAGCATAGCACAACATCAACTCCTTATACCGGGAAAGACGAAACCCCTCCTATCGCTCATTACCTCAATGTGACTCAGGACTGTACCCAAAATCCACCTGTTTGCACGACTCCTTTGAGCCGTGGTAAGGAGGAAATCAAAGCACAGTGGGAACCACACAAGACTCTATGACGATCTTGGGTCTATAGACTAACCTGTACCAGTGTCATCAAAGAACTTCTATTTAATGATAGGTATAGTACCATCTAGGAGTTCTTGGCGAGTCATGTTCGGTGTACCCATTCTCTAATGAGCACCTGTGTACAATCTTTAATGTCAAACAGCAATGGATATAGGATCAACCATCGCCCCCTACAGGGTCAAGAAACATTCACACTAGTCTACTCTGGAATATCGATGCCCTATCTCGATACTCCCTCGACTAAGAACTGTTAAAGGATGTGCTTGTAGACTACACAAGTCTCAGTAGTATGATCTGCATCATAATCCTGGTAGTCAAGCAAATATCCTAAGGGCTTTATCAATATGTATCAAAGAGACAGTATAATAATAATAATACAAGTATACATGTTAAGATAAAAAGCAACCAGATAGCATACTATCATATCGAGCAAGAAAGTCCTCTATATATATGTCCAAGCATCCACTATATCATACAATAATGGCCTCTAGGGCATACATATTCTTAACAAAATCGCTAGACCGCTCCTAGACTTCCAAAGGATAAGACGTAAGATAAATCCTCTATCATCTCCTTAACTTTCTTGCAGCCAGGTAAGTGAGAGTTATTCTCTATATGAATCACCAAAATAGCGGGCCTAATTAAATAAACCACCTGCCTTAGACACACTTGTCTTAGACACTACAAGAAAGATGCGGCTAAGTAACAGATTACCCACGACCCTCCCTTGTCCTAATTGAGCACGATTGTCCTTAGAGACTTGGTCTAGATATTTTTTTATTAACGTAGGGTGATGCGTATGCTCGTTTGTGATTTTTGGGGCTTAGGAAGGGTAATGAACTCCCCACCTAATCTGAATTTGGGTTTCTAGCTCTTTAATATCCGTTTAAATAATGCAAAGCAAAAACACACCAAAATCATGCTAAAAGATATATTTTAATTTGTGGCGCTCTTTGTAAAGAATTCTGCAGGTAGAAAGAGTTTATTGGAGCTTCAGAAGGGGTGAAAGAAAGAAAGAAAGATACCAGAAAAATTTAGAGAAGAGGGACCACAAAACCATCGTGCTTCCGCTGCCAAATGCTATCTCCTGTCGTGGTTCCGCGGTCTACTTTGGGCCGAACTGCCCCATTCTTTGGCATTGGCCTCCTTATCCTCTGTTCTTCTGGTTCAAGCAATTATATTTACCGTAGGCTCACCCAGATACTCCAGATTTCCTGCACAACTCAAACAAACATCATAAATCATATCAAGATGCGGTTAAATTTTTTTTATGAAATCAACCTGAGTAACAAGAAAAACAATACTACCGTCTTTCCGGCAACGGCGCCATTTGATTGATATTAAATAGTGTGTGTTTTATTGTTTTAAATAGCGCAATCAACACGGTTCGCAATAGCTAGCCGCAGTGAGTATGAGTTGTCTACAGGGAGACTGTAACCTTATTTTTAGTGTTTTAGACGAGTTGATTCAGAAAAGGTTGGATTTTGTTTTTTATTCTAAAAGTGAGACAAAATAATAATGAGAAAAGAGGCTTATTAGGGCTTTAGGATTAGATAATTCAAGGAAGGTGATTAAAAAATTGATTCTTTTTATCTTTTAATTATTTATTGCTAGAGAAATAGGAATGAATATGGATTAGGGTATTTAGAGAGGTACTAGGGATTCTCTCTATTAATCCATTTCCTTCCATTGAACCATATTAAACTCAAAGCTCCACCAAAACAAGTATTAACCATTTCTCAAATCGGGGTCACAACTATCATGCATTGATAGGGCGCCCAAATAGGGGGTTAATACTCCCTTTGTTGAAGTTTATAAGAATTAAAATATAGGAATAATATAAGGGATTTACCATCCCTTATACTACCCTTTCATACAACCCTAACAAACGAGAATTTACTCGCTCATTGAAATAAAATGATAAAAAGATATGGAAAGGGATCTGACAAATACTAAACGCTAACCACTAGTGTTCTCACAAAAGCGAGAAACAACCATTGGGTATCATTGCGGAGTAAAATAGCAGATCAAAGAAAAAGATAGAAGAATTTATTTTGAGAAAGTTAGCCCTTAGATCTCTCACTATTGCGAGAAGATATTTTTTGGCATCATCGCTTTGAAAATATTAAGAGAAGGGAAAAAATTCAGAAAACAACATCTATATAATAAAATTTAAAGCGCGGTAATTAAATGCAGAGAATTAAATTGCATAAATAAAAAAGAAGAGATAAGAAATAAATGAACTACTTTTTATTGATTACCTTCAAGCTTCATACAATATTTAATGGCTAAAAAAAGGGAGAGAATAATTCTAACAATTATTTTTAAACCTAAAATAAAAATCCTAGATGCCTCTCTATTGGATGCTCTCGCTGCTATTTATAGGACTTAAAATCTGAAACCCTAGTGTCGAAGTCACTATACACGAAAAGACCAAATTGCCCTCAAAACCCTAACTCGTGCGGCGCTGAAGCGACGACGGATTTATGAAATTTGCATCCATAGAGCGGCGATTCCGCGGTCTAATGATGGATTTGGGCTTCCAAACTTTTTGTGTTGCATTCTCGCTATTTTAAATGGTCTCTAAGCACCTAATATCTTGATTGCACTGACATTGAAAATTGTGGGTCTGGGTAGTTGACTTTGACTTTAACTGGATCGGTCTGGTTTTATCTCTAAAGTCTGTCGTCCGCTCCAAACTTGTTTTCTGTATTTATGTAGTAAACTTGGATTAAAAGCACCAATTTTTATAACCAATATTATAAAGAATGGATGATATTAAAATGCAATTTTATGATGTAAACAGTGCGGAAGCACCCTAAATTGATATAAGTCCATTTAAATTTGTTTGTTGATCGCAAACTTAACAAAACAATTAAAATTTATTTGCGGATCAACGATCCAATGGTGCGCAAGGACCCTAATTGATATAAATCAATTTAAATTTGTTTGTTCATAACAAACGTGACAAATCAAACAAAATTAATTTTTGGATCAATGATCCAATGGTGTGCATGCATCCAGAAATTGATATAGATCAATCAAAATCAAATTGAGATAAAAAAAAATACCTAGTTGTTGGAAACAAATCCTAACAACTCTTCTCTGATGAATAAGAACCCCTTCACAATGAAGAGAGAATTATGATCTTTTTGCTTTGTCGAAAGAGAGACCCCCTCATAAACTGAAGAGCTCTTTTTATCTTCTCTGCTAAATCCGATGCTTTCTTCGAAGAAAACCCTAGTTAACAAGGTAATCAGAAGAAAGAAAAAAAGAAAAGAGAACACTCTCTTTTCATAAAGGTTGTTGCTTTTTCAACGAAACTAGTGCTTCTTTAAAACAAAGATCAAACGATCTTAGAGTTTATCTCTCTCCTACAAAAACCCATTACTTTTCTTGAGAGCACTGCTAAATATTGTGCATATTAGAGACCGTTTTATGCGGTCTCTAATACCAAGTGCACGGTCTCTAAAGAGTATTAGAGACCGTTCATGATTTAAACGATTTCTAATACACGGTCGTAGAACGAGGGATCGCTGACACATGTATTAAAGGCCGTTCATGGACGGTCTCTAATACAAATGGTCTCCAATAAATTATTAGGGACCGTTCAATACGGTCTCTAATAAGCTGACACGTGGACACCCAACAAACTATTACCGATTTCATATATCAGCTAACGGTCTCTAATAGTGGTATTAGAGACCGTTCATGTAGCATGAAAGATTGCTAATACCCATTTAATTTGAAAAAAATTTACAGAAAAACCATTATTACATACAATAATACATGTTCACCGCCGAAAACAGAGACGAACTGGGATAGATCGTCTTGCCTGAGTTTGGGGGCAGATACTATTTGGATTTATCTGTCCACCTCTCCGAAAATACCAAGTTGATTTATGACACCGTATATCGGAGGTTTGGACAGATACGACCGTTGTAGCAGAATTTATCAGATTCCCCCTCATTTTATGAGGGGGTTTTTTATTGCGGGGACGCTCTTCCCTGCAGGCGCAAGCCCCTACAGTTAATTACGTTACCATATTACGATAACCACTTTCTCTTGCTCCGACAGTTCACTTCGTGTTGTGTGTGTGTGTTTGTTTGTTTTGGTTGCCTGTGGATTGTATACGGAGACTAGTTTGTGTCGTCGCCCACGGATTAGTCCAAATCCGTATATTTGAGATTTGGGTTTAGGTCAAGAATTTTGCTTGACGGGACCCACGTTGGTAGCTTGGTTTGCCAATGAGAATGAACTTAGAACGCAGATCTCACATTTGTGAGGTCCATCGGTTCATGAGATATTTGGGTTTGATCTAAGGATCATTAGCCATATTTGAGACTTAAGATTAACTTATGAGCAGTGAGCATATGGGCTCAACTGATCATTAGATCATATATGAATAGCCCATGGATAGTATATGGAAGTCATTATGGAGACAGTCCGCAGGGCAAATCATATTAGTTTAAGGACGCCGTGGTCCAACATTCCCTGTTTAGAACGAATATTAGTTTGAAGACATTTCGGTCCAATGTTCCCTGTTTGGGATGAAGATTAGTTTAAGGACATTTCGGTCTATCATTCATCTTGTGCGCACGTGTTTTTGTTACGTAGCGGAGTGAACGATGGTGACATGGAATGCGCCCAATTTTGGGTGCGATCCAATTTGAGGTGTGCACGTCAGTTTGGAAGTGCATCAATGTGGGGCGTATAATTCCCTATCTTGATGAAATTTTACATCAAGTTGGGACAAGGAGTTGTTGTTGGTTGTCGGGACACACCACCTCTCTAAAGACGTTGAGGAATTATAACGACATATATCAGAGGTGTGAAGAGATGTACCCTTGAACCAAATCCCGTATTTTGAGGGAAAGATCGTGATGGATCATTTAAGAATCATTAGCCTTATTTGAGACTAAGATTAACTTAGGAGATATGGGATGAATATCATTTTGGATATCATTGATGAGAGATCATTTGTCATGTGTGAGACTAAGATCGGTTTGGAAATCACGAGCATATGGGCTCGCTTGATTTAAAATCAAAGAAGTTTAATTTCAGGAAACTTGGCCAATTTGGGCTAAGATTGTGTTTCAGCAATGCTAAGCACTTAGTTGTATATAGAACTCATGTGTATTTCATGTGAGGCACTATAATAGTGCTAAGAATTGATATTTTGTGGTGCTCACGTGTGTTTCACGTGAGGAGCTCCAAGTGCTAAGCACTAAATTTTTCCAGCGCTCATGTGTGTTTCACGTGAGGCGCTCCAATAGCGTTAAGCACTAGTTTTTCTCTGGCGCTCACATGTGTTTCACGTGAGGCGCTATATTGTAACAACCCTAACTTTCTGTACGAAATTTTTAAAAATACAGAAAGGAACACCTAAGACTGAACACGAGTTATAAGTTTGTTTTTCTTTAGAACAGCATGAAGGAGCTTGTAGCTCATTGATAAGACCTTGCACTGCTGAACTATAGCACCAGAGTTCAAATCCAATCAGCCACATTATCTTTTTATTTAATTCATTTTTAACCTTTTAGAAGCTCAAGAGTCTACATATGCAACACACGTAATAGGGTAAGTTACAGAATAATTAAACATGTTAAATAGGCTAGTTGAAGCGTCAGGGACACGTGGACCCAATCCGAGCCCCCACCCCTTGAATCCGACCGGCGAGACTTACTGTTTGGCCGGCGCTGCTGGTCCAACATGGTCCAAACTCAAATTTTTTTAGAAACCCTAGACCCTTGGACTCCCCCCTTAACTCATGTATTACTTATTTACTCTTCACATTTACAGAGAATGGTAAACCCTTCAAATTCAATTTTTAATGCAAACTTTTAATGCATTATTCATTCCCCCTAAACCCTAGATTACCCTATAAATACCCACCCCATCTTACACCCCTCTCACTCAGAATTCTCTTGCAAAAATTGTACCAAAATCCCAAGTCTTTTAGTGTACAAGTGGAGTTAGTGAAGGGCGAAACTCCGACGAACTTCCGAGAAGATTCCGGCGTCGAAACGACGCCCCGAAGCTTTATTTAGGACCCTCTCTCTCTCCTCATGACCCCAAGCCAGTAAGTCCCCCTTCTCTCTCTCTTTTGCTATTCCCAAACTCTTCATTCTTAAAATGTGTCGGAAGCGGAGTTATCCGGCTTCCGATTCTCTTTTCTTTTAAAAATATAATTTTTTTCTTAATAACAAACCTACAACTTTTGATATATTGTTTAGTAATCATTAACAAAGACAATATAACAAGTTTGAGATCAAAATGATAACCATAGTAAGTTGTATTTCAATTTTTACATTAAAATACCTTTATGTTTCATATCGACATGTTTATATCTTTTAACCTTGTTATCTTTAGAAAACTCACGAGATAATGACCTACCTCCTCAAAACACACATATCTAACATAGCACGATGGAATTTGGGAACATAGATTCGGGAAAATACGACTTTACATATAACAACTTTCAACTTATAAAACATTTTTCTATAAGAAGTGTATTTAACAAATCTTTGCAATTGCGCCTCTACAACCCACTCTTGGGGATGCCCATTCGGTATAGTGCGGATTATTGCACATCCTCAGGCCTAGTAGAGCGAGATGCAGACCTCCTCACAGAGCATACGATCTCGAAAGATTTTTAATACATTTTTCTTTAGAAAATGTGATTTCTATTATAAATAAAACTTATATTTTTAATAAATATATATATATGTAATTAATATCAAAATATCTATATTTAAATATTTATAATATTCCACATTTCCAAAATACAAGAAAAACATCCCATTTAAAAGAAAATACCATACAATTCCAATATTTCAAATAAATACCTTATACTTTAAAAAACTAGGTCATATTCACTAGAAATTTCATATTGAATAAAAGAAACATCTAAGAAAAATCTAAAGACGATAATTAAATACTTGAGATATATTTTAAAAAGTATAACAAAACTATTTTATATAAAACCCGCTCAAGTTATACTAAATTACAATAAGGACCCTATTAAACATAGGTTTAAGCGGGACCGGTCTCTTGAGCCTCAGGGAGCCGGAGATATAGGTGCTTGGCTATTTAAAGTAGACAACTTAACAAACGGTGTTATCAACACGGTAATTATCTTGGAAAAATACACAAATCCTGTCGTCCATGTGCAGTAGTTACCGATAACACCAAAACTAATTCAGGATTTCAAGTTCTTTTTAAAAGTGTCTGACCCGGACTGAGTCTCAATCTAATTAATCTGAATTGAATGTGATTCAAATACAAACTGCGATACAACATGATTCAATATGAAACCATCTATTCAATCTATATCAATCTGTATTGACTGAACCGGACCATGGATATATTCCATTTACATGTTCTTCCATTATATCCGTTCCATTACTGATATCATGGTTTCGGTAAGTCATCCATCTATACAATTTACAAGATAATACAATACAATCAATACGATCAAGACATCACGGGGTTTATAAGGGGTAGATTGGTACGGAAGGTGTTAAAAGTGGCACGAGACTGTAACCATAATACACCTAACCTAAATCTCTATTGCAGTTGTACCGTGGCTAAATGGTTCCTTGTGCTCCGTATACCTTAGTCTCCGGAATAGTGGGACTCCTCTCGTATACACTGGCATTCTTCTGTACCAAGATACAAATAACAGCGTTAACACTAAATACAACATTATAACAATATACTCTCTATTCTGTCTATTCCATTCTTGCCTATTTACGGGACTTACCGAGCGATTTTTTCGCTGATGACATTCTCTTTCTTCTTCTTTGGAATGTCGTCAGGTGTTTCGGACTCATTGGAGATCGAGCCCAGCAGCGAAGACTTGGACCAGTTTACTGAAAATCCAGAGCTCTAGTTCACTTGTACATTACGTTTCCTTTACATTTCTGTTATGCCACTATTTAGGCATTTCTTTCATTCCATGTATTTACTTTTCAGTTGTATTGTAAAAAGAATGTTAATAAATAAAGTTGTTGTTTATTTACATCTTGTCTCTTGTGTACATTTTATTTTATATTTCTTAGATACGCTTAGCATGTTTACTTCTGAGTAAATACGTAGCGGGCAACTCTAGTTCCCTTCCCCGTACACTGGGAAGCGGGGCATGACAGGTTTTGTTGGTGGCCCATGTAGGTCAGTTCTGTGTGGACATACAGGTCAGCTCTGTATGGACATACAGGTCAGTTCTGCGTGGACAAGTTAAGAAATATAACACAAGAACCAGCAACTGAAAACATTCTTTACAATTCAAATTCCTTGAATCTTCCAATTCCATATATTTTGAATCTGTCCTAACCCAAAATTTTCTTTCAAGGTTATGAATTCCCCAAATAATACCAGCACCAACTTCAACAACATTCCACTACCCCTACCAATTACACCTGCCGTAGCTGCTCCGATCAATGAGCAGACGGTACTGCTTGAGGCGATCCGCGGCCTCCTGGAAGGACTGCAGCAGCAGACTGCTATATTATTGAACTGACCAGAAGCGGAAGCAACCGGTATAAAGCGCTCTGCCACCCAGATGGCAGGAGAAGCCCATCTTATACAACCTTCTAAATCCAATAGACAGAAAGAAACAATTAACCAGTCAAGTCCAGGTTTTTGTTTCTACTGCAAGAAAGATGGACACTTATAGAAGGACTGTAGGCATGCAAAAGGCCTTTGCTTGGTTTGTGGCGCATCTAATCACGGAATTGGAACCTGTCCTTATAGACGCAACTCAAATCACACACCCACCAACTATCCGCAGCGGCCATCTATCCAGGCTCGTGCACCTCGTCTTGCACTCCCAGCTCCACCTCCTGCACAGCCTACTCGCCAGTTCCATCAGGCACTGAGGAACATGCCTCGAGGGCAGAGAAATATGCCCCAAGGACAGAGAAATGTGCCTCCAGTAAGGAGGAATGTCCCCCGGCGTCAGGCTTTCACCTTAGCAGCCGAAGAAGCCGAGACTGTAGACCAAGGTAACACTGGTAACTCTCTTCAACCTTTTTAAACCTTTATACCACTTTGTTATTTTTCATACACTATTAGTACTTCTATCACCAACCTTTCCTTGAAACTGTTACACTTTCCTTCTACAAATTTCAAGAACGAAATTTTTATAAGGAGGGTAGAATGTAACAACCCTAACTTTCTGTACGAAATTTTTCAAAATACAGAAAAAAACACCTAAGCCTGAACACGAGTTATAAGTTTGTTTTGCTTTAGAACAGTAAGAATGAGCTTGTAGCTCATTGGTAAGATCTTGCACTGCTGAACCATAGCACCAGAGTTCAAATCCCATCAGCCACATTATCTTTTTATTCAATTCACTTTTAACCTTTTAGAAGCCCAAGAGTCTACACGTGCAACACACGTAATAGGGTAAGTTACAGAATAATCAAACATGTTAAATAGGCTAGTTAAAGCGTCAGGGACACGTGGCCCCAATCCGAGCCCCCACCCCTTGAATCCGACCGGCGAGACTTACTGTTCGGCCGGTGCCGCCGGTCCAACATAGTCCAAACTCAAATTTTTTTAGAAACCCTAGACCCTTGGACTCCCTCCTTAACTCCTGTATTACTTATTTACTCTGCACATTTACAGAGAATAGTAAACCCTTCAAATTCAAATTTTAATGCATTATTCATTCCCCCTAAACCCTAGATTACCCTATAAATACTCACCCCATCTTACACCCCTCTCACTCAGAATTCTCTTGCAAAAATTATACCAAAATTCCAAATCTTTTAGTGTACAAGTGGAGTTAGTGAAGGGTGAAGCTCCGACGAACTTCCGAGGAGATTCCGGCGACGAAACGACGCCCCAAAGTTTTCTTTAGGACCCCCTCTCTCTCCTCTTGACCCCAAGCCAGTAAGTCCCCCTTCTCTCTCTCTTTTGTTATTCCCAAACTCTCCATTCTTAAAACGTGTTGGAAGCGGAGTTATCCGGCTTCCGATTCTCTTTTCTTTTAAAAATAGGATTTTTTTCTTAATAACAAACCTACAACTTTTGATATATTGTTTAGTAATCATTAACAAAGACAATAGAACACATCAAAATGATAAGCATAGCAAGTTGTATTTCAATTTTACATTAAAATACCTTTACATATTTATACCTTTTAACCGTGTTATCTTTAGAAAACTCACGAGGTAATGACCTACCTCCTCACAACACACATATCTAACATAGTACGATGGAATTTGGGAACATAGATTCGGGAAAATACGACTTTACATATAACTACCTTCAACTTATAAAATCTTTTTCTATAAGAAGTGTATTTAACAAATCTTTGCAATTGCACCTCTACAACCCACTCTTAGGGACCCCCGTTCGGTATGGTGCAGATTATCGCACATCCTCGGGCCTAGTAGAGCGAAATACAGACCTCCTCATGGAGTATACGATCTCGAAAGATTTTTAATACATTTTTCTTTAGAAAATGTGATTTCTATTATAAATAAAACTTATATTTTTAATAAATATATATATATATGTAATTAATATCAAAATATCTTTTTTTAAATATTTATAATATTCCACATTTCCAAAATACAAGAAAAACATCCCATTTAAAAGAAAATACCATACAATTCCAATATTTCAAATAAATATCTTATACTTTAAAAAACTATGTCATATTCACTAGAAATTTCACATTTAATAAAAGAAACATCTAAGAAAAATCTAAAGACGATAATTAAATACTTGAGATATATTTTGAAAAGTATAACAAAACTATTTTATATAAAAAAAACCTCAAGTTATACTAAATTACAATAAGGACCTTAGTAAACATAGGTTTAAGCGGGACCAGTCTCTTGAGCCTCAGGGAGCCGGAGATATGGGTGCTTGCCTATTTAAGGTAGATAACTTAACAAACGGTGTTATCAACACGGTAATTGTCTTGGAAAAATACACAAATCCTACAGTCCATGTGCAGTAGTTACCGATAGCACCAAAACTAATTCAGAATTTCAAGTTCTTTTTAAAAGTGTCTGACTCAGACTGAGTCTTAATCTAATCAATCTGACTTGAATGTGATTCAAGTACAAACTACAATACAACATGATTCAATATGAAACCATCTATTCAATCTATATCAATCTGTATTGACTGAATCGAACCATGGATATATTCCATTTACATGTTCTTCCATTATATCCGTTCCATTACTGATATCATGGTTTCGGCAAGTCATCCATCTATACAATTTACAAGACAATACAATACAATCAATACGATCAAGACATCACGGGGTTTATAAGGGATAGATTGGTACGGAAGGTGTTAAAAGTGGCACGAGACTGTAACCATAATATACCTAATCTGAATCTCCATTACCGCTGTACCGTGGCTGAACGGTTCCTTGTGCTCCGTATACCTTAGTCTCCGGAATAGTGGGACTCCTCTCGTATACACTAGCATTCTTCTGTACCAAGCTACAAATAACAGCGTTAACACTAAATACAACATTATAACAATATACTCTCTATTCTGTCTATTCCATTCTTGTCTATTTACGGGACTTACCGAGCGATTTGTTCGCTGGCAACATTCTCTTTCTTCTTCTTTGGAATGTCGTCAGGTGTTTCGGACCCACTTGAGATCGAGCCCAGCAGCGAAGGCTTGGACCAGTTTACTGAAGATCCAGAGCTCTAGTTCATTTGTACATTACGTTTTCTTTACATTTCTGTTATGCCACTATTTAGGCATTGTTTTCATTCCATGTATTTACTTTTCAGTTGTATTATAAAAAGAATGTTAATAAATAAAGTTGTTGTTTATTTACATCTTGTCTCTTATGTACATTTTATTTTATATTGCTTAGATACGCTTAGCGTGTTTACTTCTGAGTAAATATGTAGCGGGCCAGTCGCGTTCCCTTCCCCGTACACTTCTTTGGAGATTTAATCTCTTTTGATATTTTTAGAGAATTTATATCTCTGTTAATATTATTTTTACCATTAACGATCACCAAGATCACTATTTTAAGGATCTTGGATCGGGTTCTTTAAGAACTAAGTTCTTGATTTGAAGGAACTATGTGCCTGAAGTATTATGAACTCCATCTTTTCATTTTGAATTTGTTCTTTCCTGAATCTTTGATTCCCAAGAACAAGATGTTCTCGATGAGAACTAAATTCTCAATTTGTGAGAGACTTATCTTATGGATCTCAGATCCAGAGAAAGAACTAAGTTCTTTGAGAAGGGTTAAACCCTTTTAATAGGTAAAGGAGATGTTTTTTTTATCTCTTCTTATTTCTTTACCTAGATTTTTTAGGAGAGAAATCTTCTTCTTTGAGAGAATTAAATTCTTTGTTGTTTTGAGAGTGTAGGGTTCCTAGGCACTCTTGTGAGGGTTCATAAGGCATCAAACATGCCCGAATAAAATTTTAGACGTGCCGAACAACCCAAAGCCGGGATCTATGCTAGATTATTAGGGTTAAACATGCAAATAAACATCTTTACTACTAAGTGTGAGGGATTACAACCTTTGTAGTCCGCTTCTTCGCTTCATAAGCTCCGAGTAGAAGTCCCTTCGCCGCGGTCCATGATCTCCCGGACTCAAGAGAGGCTCCACGACTCGAACGATCCATGCTAGCTTATAGTGTTCCGCTTCTCCGATGATCTACGTTGAAGTTGCAATAGCTCAAGCTCTCTCACTCTAATGAGGTGAACACCCTAATCTAATGGGCTAGATTAGATGAGGATGATGGAGTAGTATTTATGCTTTCTTTTTATATCATTTTCTCATAAGAAATCATCACAAAAGAAATAACTAGTGAGCTCTTTCTAAAACTCAAGAGAGAAGAAGATGAAGAATAATGAGATAATTCCTTTTGTGATGAATAGTAGATAAGAATATATGATTGATTATGGAACCATGGTCAAGGATGAGAAGCTTAACCTTTGTAGAGAATAAACTAGAGCTAGGGTTTGGTTAGGTTAATAATGAGTCATGGATAAGTATCAACCATAATATCTTAACCAAGACAAAAAGGAAATCCTTCTAGAATGAACAAGAAGGAGCTAACCCTAATCAAACCCTAATCTCTTGTTATCATCACTAAACATGTTTCATAATAAATCATATCATGTTACTATAATATATAGCACATATATATTATATTTGTAACAAAAGAAAATAATACAATTAATATATATCGCATATATATCAATGTATTAATCGGTGAGAAAATGAAATAATAAAGCGAGCCAATATTAGATAATGTAATACAATATATTATATATATTATTATACATTAAATCATCGAATCAACACTTGATCCGACAATCCGGCTATATCGAATATAACCGACTAATATATCATGTACCGATTCATCGAATCAACACTTGATCCGATGACCCGGTTCATATCTAAATATCGAGAATACAATACGGTATCTCATATCATATTATCCTCGGTCCTGCGCATATCAAATATGTGCCTCTACTCCGTTTTGCCTGAGCCAAGAAACCTCTGTGTAGGACTTTAAAGAATCGTCAATACGCCGGTAGCAGATGATCATCATATCAAACACCCACAAGCTGCAAGCGGTCAGCTAAACGTAACAGCCACCCAGGTATTGAGCGATCAGAAGATCAACAAGCTAGCATGTCCATTCTCCTGTGAATCCAATCAGTAACACTCCCGTACAGTCCGGTCTGTCCGTCTGATATGTCGCATATCAAGTCTAGGGGTGGTATACGTCAGACCCCAGTAACCGATAAGTCGTGTCGATGTGAGGCTCATAACAGGTCGAGAAACTACTGGTAACACTTACCAGTATATCTCTATATCAGCCCTGGCCAGGGACTTCCAGTTATAGCCAATCGAACACAGCACAACATCAACTCCCTATACCGGGAGAGATGAATCCCCTCCTATCGCTCATTGCCTCCATGTGATTCGGGACTGTACCCAAAAGCCACCGTTTTGCACGCCCTCTTGGACGTGGTAAGGTGGAAATCAAAGCACAGTGGGAATCACACAAGACTCTATGACGATCTCGGGTCTACAGACTACCCTGTACCAGTGTCACCGGAGAACTGCCATCTGACGTGTGGTATATCACCATCTGGGAGTTCTCGGCGAGTCCGACCAGTGTACCCAGTCTCCACTGAGCACCCGTACACCATCCTTGATGTCAAAACACCGATATATGGGATCATCCATCGCCCATCATATGGGTCAAGATGCGTATACGCTAGTCTACTCTGGTGTATCGATGCCCTGTCTCGATATACCCTCGACTAGGAACAGTTATAGGATGTACTCATCAACTACCATGGCCCTACTAGTATGATCTCATCATAGTCCCAGTAGTCGAGTACAGATCCTAAGGGCTTTATCAACATGTGAGAGAAAGACAGTAAACCAATACAAGTCAACATGTTGAGATAAAGTGAAACCAAATAGCATACTATCATGACGAGCAAGAAAGTCCTCTCTGTATATATCCAAGCATCCATCATAATATATATCATATGTACAACAATGGCCTTTAGGGCATATACATAACTAACAGAGAGCTTTCTGTATTTTTACAGAAACTTATGGGGGTCTCCTTTTTTTCTCCTCCTCCTTTTGATTAATCTCTTGCTCCTATTTATAGGAGAAGAGAAAAATAAATTTGTTAAGAAAATCTCTCATTGAAAGTTCATGATTGATTTCATGATCAATCAAAATGATCTTTTAGATTAATCGGTGAAGTTTATTCACCGTTGGATTTTTAATCCAAATGCTCTCTATTTAACAGAGAAGATTTCTTGGTTGTTTAACAATATTAGGAAATATTTTCCTAAGATAGAATTTTATTCTATCATATGAATATCTTGTTAGTTTAACAAGATTAAAATTTTATTCCAACATAGAATTTCCCATAGAATTTTATTCTATCTTATGAATATCTTGTTAGTTTAGTTTAATAAGATTAGGAATATATTTTCCTAATATATAATTTAATTCTATCATATGGATATCTTGTTAGTTTAATAAGATTAGAATTTTATTCTAATATAGAATTTAATTCTATCACATGGAATTTTATTCTATCGTATGAATATCTTGTCAGTTTAACAAGGTTAGAATTTTATTCAATCATATGAATATCTTGTTAGTTTAATAAAATTAGGAATATATTTTCCTAACATAGAATTTAATTCTATCATATTGATATCTTGTTAGTTTAACAAGATTAGAATTTTATTCCAACATAGAATTTAATTCTATCACATAGAATTTTATTTTTCATATGAATATCTTGTTAGTTTAACAAGATTAGAATTTTATTCTATCATATGAATATCTTGTTGGATTGACAAAATTAGGATATATTTACCTAACATAGAATTTAATTCTGTTATATTAATATCTTGTTAGTTTAACAAGATTAGAAAAATATTTTCCTAAGATGGAATTTTATTCTATCGGATGATCGATGGGTGATTTTATAATCACCATTGGATCAGAGAAGATCTTTCTAGTTTGAGGAAGATCGGGGAAATATTTCCCACATAGAATTTAATTCTATCAGATGTTTTAATTAGTGATATTTTATCACCATTGGATTTTAAATCCAAGATTCTCTGTTAGAGAAAGATCTTCCAATATTAGAAGAAAAATATTTTCCAAATAGAATTTATCATCTGATGATTTATTGTCACCATTGAATTTTTTATCCAACGGCTCTGTTTAACAGAGAATGTCTCAATTTTAGGGAAGTATCCCCAAGTAGAATTTAATTCTACTAGCTTTTAATTTGGGCGTCGACGCTCATGTGTTGTGCACGTGGGCGTCACTTAAGAATTTAATTCTTATTTATGATAGACGCTCCTGTGCTTTGCACATTGGCGCCCACGTGAGGAGCACTGTCACGACCCGAAATGGCACGTGACTGGCACTTGAATCATATGAAGTCTATAGGACCCCATCTAATTCAAGTAAGCCAAAAATCCCAGAAATCTAAACCATTTTAAATAAGAAGTGAAGAAAATATGTTTTAAAATAAGGGGTTTTAAATAATATAAGCCGAATATGCATTTTAAAATCTCAAGTCTTTTCTGAAAATTTCGGCAGAGTTTCCTTAGTAAATACTGGCCCCAAAAGGAGTACAACATGCATAACATGAATAAAGGCATCCCTAAGCGGCAGCTAGCTCTTCGTCAATCGACGGTCATAACCACGCAGGCAATATAATATACAACGCCGAAGGGCGAGGATCAAAACTCCAAAGGAACTCAAAATTATAAATAAAACCATAATAATACAACGCGCGACTCTAAGGTCGAAAGAATAAACAACTGTTTTTCTAAGTCTGAATAATATACAAGTCTGGTTGATGGAGTTTACTAGATTAAACTGAATAAAAATATAGTACAATGGTGGTCACGGTGCAAGTGAACCCACCTACCAAAGCAAATCACCCGGAATGGAAGCAGTGTGCCAGCAAAGCCGCAATGAAACATGTAAGGCAAAACCTGCAAGAAACTGTGGCACAACGGGGGTGAGTTGCCAACTCGTGAGTAGAAAACATCACAGAGAAGAAATCGTATATATGACTCTATACTAGGTCAATACGATCAGTAATATGCATCCTCAATATGATATCATCAATATGATAAAGTCTGAAGCATGATAAGGTGGCAAGGGTAAACATCTATACCAAGTGTAATACCAAGTGCTCGTGTCAGTGCCTCAGGTAGCAACATATCATAAACATGAGGTGTGATCAATGTAATCATCATGAAATCAGTGTCAACTATATCATGAAATTTATAAGTATGTGGATATCATCCAACTATCTAATCAATGCCTGTATGCAGGTGGATCTCGTCCATGTGTCAACCAATGACATAACAATATCATGCATGTAAAAGTTATAAAAGCATATGCATGAAAGTATGAGGATATAAATCAACGTGTGTCCCTCGCGACACATCAAAATCATGGAACCTGAGTGTCCAGCATCGACACTCGAAACATCATGAAACCTGTGTCCAGCATCGACACGTAAATCCTCATATATCTCAGGCGCCGCACACCCTGGTCAGCCCTCGGGCGCCGTATAATCTGGTCGGCCCTCATATCCATCTCACTACTCCAGTCGATATCCTCCGGATAACCGCCGAGTCCAAATACTATCACCGATAGGTAATACTCCCTGCCAGGCTCACCTCTAACAATACGAGTCTTCTTGCCCCGGGGTACCTCACCGGGTCCACCATGTACCCACAGACGGTGCCTACCGCTCCTCAAATCGGGTTTCACATGCCACTCTCAGAACCGAGAAAACACATGGTGGACGCACTGAAATATCATATCAAGGGTAACCGGGTTTCTAAAACAATACATACTCTCTTTTGAAATAACCACGGTTCCCAAAATCCAGAAATCTCATGAAAACAACATATCTCAATGCGTATAATCATATAGCATGATGTATGCGACATATAACAGAAATATGAGCATATCCGTATATCATGCAACATGGAACAATAATATGCACATATCGAGGGAAAACCGCTCTTTTAAAATGAATCCAGTTTTAAAATATATCTTGCGGTTTCCAAATCTCCAAAATCAAGCCAGAATCATCTATGTATGTGCAAATACGTATGTATTCAAGTATGGGTGTACAATATGTGTGTACGCAAGTATGAGTGTACAATATGTATGTACGCAAATATGTCATGCAAGGGGTCATATCCTGATGCAACAGTCCTACTGTATAGTGACATGGAAATTATCGATGATGAAGTGTGTGAGTCGGCAAGCAGGTATACGTGGAGCATACGCATCATCGATAATGGTGCTGGTGTCCTGACAGCATGGGTTTAATATAACATAAATCACAAGTATATAAGCATGCAATGCGCTAATAACCACATGAATATATGGACATGGAAAGTAAATGCAACAATAAGGAATCTATATTAGTTATACGAGTCATACAGTTTGTCATATAAAATCACACAAATCGTGGTGTTTTGGAAAAATAGGGGCTACGGTGTTTTTAAGAAAAGAGGTACGTCCTTTGAAATATCCGTAGAATCCCTTGGCCTGTCTTTAAAATACTCATGATTCATTAGTTTTGGAAATAGGTATGACTCGAGTCTAGTCTAACATCTACAAGTAAACTACAGGATTAAACGAACAGTCTAACCGAAAGGGTAAAGGAAAACCACCTAAGGCTGAGTCGATATATATAAATATAATAGTCGGTGATCCCGCCTCAATAGTATCACATACGATATAATATACAATATGACATTCTCGAGTCAAGAGTGCGGATCTATCATCAATATATAGCTCGTACGGTAAATCCATCGTACGGCATCCCAATTTGGGTACGGGTCAAATATCACATTCATCTCATTATTCATCTGATATCCATTATCATCATATCCTGTATTAAGGGTACTGATCTAAGTCTAGTACAAACCATCTGCATATATGTGCGTGTGTATGAAAACACATCGCCTAAAGGCCCGCTATAATCTCATGTCGTATCTCAATATACGAACCAAAACATATTACCGATCTCATGGCACCATGCCCAATCTCATCGACTCATCTCCAAATACCATAACAATCCCCATCATCCATGTATAGGTATACGTTTACACACACACACACACACACACACACACAGTCCCATACCTATATGTGTGTATATATATATACATATCCCCATAAACGCACAAGTAAACAATGTAAACATGTGTGTGTGTGCGCGTGTGGGTGTAAACCTTATTCTAAGGTCCGCGACTAAACTAACTAATGACTCTACGATCCAATTATACTAAAATTATCCATGACTCCCAAAGTCTATATAGATAATTATAACCTCACAATAACATATGAATATATCCATATAATATATATATACCATACACTATACTACGAACTGCGGGGGTGCTATACGCCATCCACCTGACTTCCCCCGTAGATATAATCTACTCACCTTGCTCTTCGCTTGCCGTTGCCGATGTTGCCACGCGCTTGCTTGTCGTCTCGAAGTCCTCATGGGGGTACCTACACATCATAACGCATCGTGCCACATTAAAACCCAATTCAAAAATAAAACGGCACGCTAAAAGCCTATAGGTTAGAACCTACGGACTACGCCTTTCAAACCACCAAACAACCCTCTATATCGTCGTACAAACGTCAAGTGATCGAGGTAAAACACAAATACTAAAATCCAGAATCCAAAATACGAAAAATATAACCCCGAATCAAAACAGCAACTCATGAAATTAGTCCCAGATTTTACCCTAAATCAAATCGGCCAATTTTTCATATATGGAGGGTCTGGATTACAGATACTGGAGCCATGAAACAAACACGAGCCAAATTGCCCCAGGTCTGGCCGCAAATTGCGGCCAGAAGGATTATTTCTGCGGCCTGGTGTTGGGGTATGGGGCTAGGGTTTCAGTGGAGGGTCCTAGGTTGCCTGCATGTATCACTGTCTTTGCTAAATAATTTTCAGGTCATCCGGGTGTTAGCAGATTACCAAAAACCATCACAATTCCCTCAATCTCCGTATCTGCAGAATTTCAAAGTTCATGAATTGGGGTTTGAGTCTCTGTTTTAGGTCCAAAATACAATCATTACAGGGGTTTAAGGTCACTATAAGCCTCAATTACACATCACAACTCAAGAATTCCTCAAACCCTAACTAGAAATTTCCAATGTTCGCTAAACTACACAATATCGATTCTAAACTTGTATGGATGCTTAAGGAATTGAAATACTATTCTAATGGTGTAGAAATTACCTTATTTGGCAACTCAATAATTTTCTTGAGTTGCCCCAAGTGTCCAAAATCCTTGCTTTCTTGATCCAAAGTGTAGCTTGTGAGCTTGTGCGTGCTTTTAATGAAAGGGGTGAGGTGTTTTGAGGTAGGAAATAAGGTGTTTTGAGGATG
Organism: Agapanthus africanus; assembly: GCA_030015575.1. Lineage (NCBI taxonomy): Eukaryota > Viridiplantae > Streptophyta > Magnoliopsida > Asparagales > Amaryllidaceae > Agapanthus > Agapanthus africanus. Next base: position 550,285,679 of record CM057345.1, read on the forward strand.
AAGGGGAAGGGGGAGAGGGAGAGGCAGCCATGGAGTTAAGGAAGAGAGAAAGAGATAAGAAAATGAGGGGAACAAATAGGTATGGTTCTCTCTTGACCCCTCACACTCTCTCACTTGCCCATGCTTCATTTTTTTATCATTTTCTTTTTTTTTCTTTTCTTTTGTTTTATTTTCTCTTCTCTCTTCTCTCCTCTCATCTAAAACCAACCCAAAACAAGAAAGCCATGTAGGAAAATATAACACAAGTGTAAAAATGATATAGTGCATGTTTTGCACAAAACAAGTTTAATGCGCAATTAGCGATATTTAACCACGATTAGCATTAAAATAGTGTATAATAAATCATAAATTTCATAATTTGCTTAAATCCAATAAAGCACCCTCATTTCAGTAATTTCTATAATTTTCCAAATTTTTCCCCGATTTATCGGTATTTAATTATACCGCATTATTAAAATATTCACAATATTTATTATTTAATTATAAAAATTCCCAAAAATAATATTTTATTTTTCTAAAATGTTACAATTTTTCCCCTTAAAGAAATTTGGTCCCCGAATTTAAATTTAAACCCCTCAAATACTAAAACATTTCAGTAAAAGTCCAAGTCGTCGGGGCTCCGAAATCATCAATACATAAAACGCATCGTAGCACAATGCATGCGCATGAACAATGAGCAGATAACTCAAAATCAAAACTCCTTCAAGCATCCCGCAATCATCGGAGTCTTGGTGAAGACATCAATTTCAAAATCCAATACGAAAACTAACATGATAATACATCAAAACTATACATGTAAACATCTGAAGGAAATGCATGCCAAACCTTTCAGTTGCTGTGCGATTCGCGTATCGCGGCACAGTGGCGGACGTCTATTGTAAGAAAATAACTATATATATACTTATTCTTTGTTTAATATGTACGTCCCACCGTTTTTTAAAATAATTTAGAAGGCTTTCCTTTATAAAATATTTTGTGTCATCCCAAACACGTAGGTAAATACTGAGGCTATAGCTCCCTTTTTGGAAATCCCTTCGATAACTATCAATGTATGCAAAATATATCCAGGTACTGTCCTCTGAGTAGTCCTGCTCAGTACGAAAAAAATAGCAAATATCATAAAAACGTACTGCTCCATAAGAAATCAATTCCAAAATGTGCATATGAATGCTACGTGCGTCTGGTGCGCACGGAAATCAAAATCCATGAATGTGCTATACATGTGCACAGAAACAAAGTCTAAATGCAACGGGTGTGCACGAAACACATGTCAAAGGCAACGAGTGTGCCTGACAACAATATCAGGTGCATCTGATATACACGAAGAATCCCGATTTAGTGCATCTGGTGTGCACCAAAATCGCATCTCATAACATACGCCCAACATGCTCGAAAATCCAAATCAGGTGCATCCATCATGCACGAATAAAATCTAAATCATGTGCATTCAATATGCACAAAATCACGAAATCCAATATCAAACGCCGAACATGCGTAAAATCTAATCCAAAACAAATATCGAGTATCACAATCGAAATCGACGGTATACAACATATTTCAATCCAAATCCAAATCAGGTATACCGTGGTATATAATCTCACAACCATGTGCATTCCTTCGCTACACTTGACTTGGTCTCCGTTCCACTCGGGTGCCTACGGTAGTTGTATCGGTATGGAACCAGCGTCGATCGGGTTAGCGTGCACAAAAGCATATCAAATACAAAAAGTGCATCAAAACTATACCGAAAGCATAAGTCAAATCGCATGCATACCATAGGTATGAACTCAAAAATCAATATCTCGAATGACATCAAATCGAAGTCAGGTGCAACTGTGGTGCACAAAATCTCAATCATGCAAATAAATCGTCCAAAATCTCAAATCAAAGATGGCGGAAATAGTCCCGCTCTAGCACATCCTCTAAGATCTCTGGACAACTGTCATGGTCACTCGTAACATGTCTCGTCAACGATGCCGAACTCTGTCCTGTTGGGTGTGCACAATATGACCGCTCCTGGGTCTAAGTCTTCTCGCATATTATTCCAGAAAGGTTCTGTCGAAATCTCTCCCAAATCTCGTTTCTGTCGAACTGCCCGGAAGCCATCGCCTTTTACTAAATCAATTCCTTGTTCTGGAACGGCTGCATACTCATCGCGACTCTTTCTAGAAGATATATACATATCCAACGCCTCTGCATGCGTATCACATCTCTGGTGTCAGCGGAGTGGAACGTTGTCTCGTCAAGATCTCGTACGAACCTCTTAATCCACTTTTCTCTAATGTCGACTGCTTCGGATTCGTCTCTTCGTGGCTGCATGAACTGTGCTCCGACGGCTATACTCGTATCTGGAGTCTCCCAAGCAATGCATTCCATCACATGACATCCGAATGACGTCGAACCTTCGATCGATTCGTCAAAGTTCCATAATCCCCCAAGAGCTCAATATCTTGGGTACAGTTTAATAGTATTCCAGTACATGCAACAGTACCTGCAGACCAAGCGTATAAGGGAAAACCCAAGCCTCACTAATGGCACTACTGAATTGCCGCAAATCCTAAGGTTTCAAAGCGTTCTCATGGTCATTATGTCGAGTTAGGGTTTCATTCTTCTAGAGGGTCCATAGCATTACTTGCATTTGTCTCTGAATACTTTAAACTTGGAAAATGGGCTTCTGATATTCGATCGTCTCTATCAACTCCCAACGTACCTGCGTGAAGTCATCTCTAGCTGGAATCAATCAATCTGATAACCTCGCATCGGGGTAGGCAACGAATCACATGTTCTAGTCCTTCCCCCATGGGTGACTAGCGATCTTCTATCATATCTCTAAGTACAACTCGTGTGGACATAGCTCCAAACATCTGAGGCGATATCTCGTCATTCGCAGCAGTAACTGGCTCATTTGTCCGCATGCTGAACAGTGCCTCAATCATCAAATAATCGGTGCATCGACGGTCATCACATTCTGGCTGGCCTCTAGCAGTAGCCTGATCCTCTGGTACTAATCTGCACGTCCGAGAAATCTCGTAAAAGCGATCCATCAAACGCTCATGGATCGAAAACACAATAAAATGACACCTCTGTGAAATCGTGTGTCCCCGGAATCACGCCCTGGTCAGTCCTCATCCGTGACGAGCTCGTGCTGATGCAACTCTAGCCGTGGCTCTCTCCCTCTCTCTGCCCGTGCAATCATGGCAACAAAACCATAAACCAATATCGTTGAGGACAGACTATAGGAATGAATATAATACTGTTGTAACACTTCAGAAAAATAAAATATTATTTTTGGGAATTTTTATAATTAAATAATATTATATTGAATATTTTAATATTTCGGTATAATTAAATACCGATAAATTGGGAAGAATTTTGGAAAATTATGGAAAATTCTAAAAGAGGGTGTTTTATGGAATTATGCCATTTTTAATATTTTTATGATTAATTATATGCTAATTTAGCGCTAATCGCGCTTTAAGCGTATTTGGGCAAAACATGCACCGTATCTTTTTCTACACTTGTTACATATTTTCCCATGGCTTCCTACATGTTTTATCATGGTTGATGATTTATTTGAGAGGGGAAAAGAAAAGAAAAGAAAAAGAAAAGATTTGAATAATAAAGGTATGGGTAAGAGAGAGAAATGGGGGTTTACTTTGACAAAGCCATTCTCTCCTCCATCATTCTCCTTCATTTTTCCCTTCCTTCTTCAGCCCAAGGCAGCACCATCTCCTCCTCCATCTTCAACCCCTCAAATCACCTCAATAAACACCTCAAAACCCCATCTCCTTTTCATCAAAAACGTTCACAAGCTCAAGGGAAGCACATTGGACCAAGAAAGCAAGGATTTTGGCCACTTGGGACAACTCAGGAATTTTCTTGAGTTGCCAAATAAGGTAATTTCTGAACCATAAGTTTAGTGTTTCCATTACTTATACCCCCATGTTAGATTTGAATCGATATCGAGTGGTTTTGTGGACTTAGGAAAAACCTAGTTAGGGTTAACGGGAATTGAGAGTGGTGATGGGTAATTAAGCTCAGTAGAGGCCACACACCTTTTCATTGCATTGCATATACCTGTGTTAGTACACTTACACCATTATCGATGATGCGCATGTTACACGTACACAGATTTGCCGGCTCACACACTTCATCATCGATAATTATCATATCACTACACGGTAAGATTGCTGCATCATGATATGACTCTTTGCATAATCTATCTTCTATAGTTACCTGTGCACTTTTATACGATGTTGCATGATATATTGCTATGCTTACATTTCCATCACATGTCGCATACATCATGCTTTATGATTTTACGCATTGAGGTATGTTGTTTTCATGAGATTTCTGGATTTGAGAACCGTGGCTATTTCAAAGAAAGCATGTACTGTCTTAAAAAACTCGGTTTCTCTTGATATGATATTTCAGTGCGTCCACCATGCTTTTTCTCAGTTCTGAGACATGTGCTTGAAACCTGATTCGAGGAGTTGGATGATCCGTTTGCGGGTTCATGGTGGACCCGGTATGGTTCCCCGAGGCGAGAAATGTTTTTCGTGGAGTAGACGATGAGCCTGGCAGGGTGGCGAGTACCTACCGGTGATAGTATTTGGGCTCGGCGGATATCCGAAGGATACCGACCGGATTCGAGAGATGAGATGAGCCGATCCAGACTGACGGAGCCCGATATATGAGGATTTACGTGCCGATACTGGACACGGTTTTCATGATGTTTTCGAGTGTCGATGCTAGGCACTCAGGTTCCATGATTTTGATGTGTCGGGAGGGACACCGTTGATATATATATCCTCATACTTTCATGCACACCCCTTTATGATATTTATGTGCATGCAGACATTGATTTTGGGTGGACGAGATCCACATGCATACATACCTTGATTTTGGGTGGACGAGATCCATATACATGCATTGATATTACTGTTGGATGTTATCCGCATGCATATAGGTATTGACCACCTTGTTGGCATATACAGACCCGGTCACCCTAGATATCATAGTATTACCTTTATGATATAGTTGACCTAGGAGTCGTTGTTTATTCGGTTTCTATCTGTTGATATTTTTCTACTCACGAGTTGGCAACTCACCCCCGTTGTGCCACAGTTCTTGCAGGTTGACCGCTTGGATCAGTAGCGGCTTCGCTGGCACACAGTTGCATTCGGGTGTTTTGCATTGGTAGGTGGGATATTTGTATCATTCCCACTCTTGTACTACATTTCATATTGTATCTAGTTAACTCCATCAATCAAAAGTTGTAAATTGTATAAGTGATGAGACTCAATGAGACTTGTAGTTGCGAGATTTGAGCGATGGGTTTTATATTCACTTTTGAGGTTATATCTTGCTCTTTTCTTTATCTTTTGTGGTGAACTTCGCCGTTGGGCGTCATATACTTATTTATACTGTATTGCGTGGTTGTGATCCGCTGTTTGGCGAAGAGCTAGCTCCCGCTTGGGGATGCCATTATCCTTATTATGTATTTGTGGTTTTGGATCAAAATTTACAAAGGAGGTGCTGCCAAAATTTTTAAAAGACCAAACATGTTTTTTTTAAACTGGTAAATTTCACCTGCATCATTCATGTTCCTTTCTATGCATTAAGAAAACTTGATTTCATATACCTTTATTTCAAAAACTCACCTCCTTTATTTTTTTCAAAAAGGTTTAGATTTCTGGGTTTCAGCTTACTTGAATTCCGTTACGCCTTTAAACGTTGCGTGATTCAAGTGCTGGTCACGAGCTAATATTTCAGGTCATGACAAAGTTGGTATCAGAGCGCTAGGTTTAACCTTGTTCGAGTCTATGTTTGATTATGCGGAGTCTAGGGCGGGAGTGTATTTCGGAACTTAGGCTTGACCTTACAGAACTTAGACTTGGCCGAGGGGGTATTAGACCCGAACTTTCGTTTCATAGGCTGACCCTGATTGATGGAGTAGGTAGCTTGAGTAATGTGACGTACCGTACGTATGTTCCGCGGTATATTTACGATACGATACTCCACTTAAGAAACCTTAGGATGTACATATTTTTGAGACCAGTGATTCCTTTCATATCCATGATTATACGTCCATTGGAGATCCTTGATTTTATTTGTTTCGTGATCATACTTTCATTGATGCTTTTCCTTCTTATGATCATGTATCCATTCTGGATCTGTCGTTTCCTCTCATGCCGTTGATCTGCTTTCTTCGATACTCGATTGAGATTCCTGTCACCATAGTTTGAGCAACTGCTAGTGTTGCAGTCAGGGCGAGCTCGTCTGGTATGAGGGCTGACCATTGTGTTTTCTGGTGACATGGGAACGTCTCGAGGTAGTGTTGTGTTGCGGCCACTTGTGGAGACAAATGCTTGGTTTTACACCGGATGATCGGGCCATTGTTAGAGCTTCCAGTTGCGAGAGAACTGTTGATGTACAGCGCACCTCAGAGATTTTGATGTCGCCTACCGTGCAGACAGGTGACCCAGCTGTCGCTGAGATGATGGGATGTCGCTTCCAGAGCTTACGAGCTAAGATCGCCGGAGCTTCCAAGCAGAAAGGCGACAGATGATAGCTAGTTTACCCCGATTTGAGAGACAAAGGCGATTCGTCAGATTGATGCACCGACGCAGGCCCAGTTGGGTTGAAGATTTCCAGAGTGGAGAGTCTTACTCAGACCTAGATCAGACCGATCCAGAGATGACCGCCGATGTATCGCCTTTCCTGGAGGATTGAGGCATTGTTTAGTGTGTGGACGAAGGGTATTCACATGTTGTATAAGCTAAGCAAAAAGGTTCGAACGAGTGTCAGAAACCCATTTTTCCCAAGTTTAAAGTGTTCGGAGGAACATGCAGGTAATTCTGTGGACCCTCTAGAAGAATGAAACCCTAACTCGACATGATGACCATGGAACCGCTTTGAACCTAAGGGTTTGTAGCAGTTTAGCGGTGCCATCAGTGAGGCTTGGGTTTGCCCTTCTACGGCTGGTAGAGGTGCTGTGGTATGTACCAGATATTTTTAGACTGTGCTCAGGTGCTGAGCCTTCGGGAAATTTTGGGACCTTGATGACTCGATCGAAAAGTTTGACATCGTCCGGATATCATGTGATAAGAGACCAGTAAGCTGACCAGCTTTGGATAGAGGACCTCACCCAGAGGCGTTGTGAGTTGATCGAGAACGGACGAGTATTGAGTATCCCTCCAATGGTTGGGACAAGTTCCCAAGGACGTGTTCGGCCAGATATCTTCTACAGAGTGATGAAGCTACAGAGTACGCGATTTCGAGTCTGTGCGAGAGACTTCGGATTGACCATGGTCGAGAACAGTTGCATTGTGCAGATAGCGTGGCGTGATGTCATGGTGAGAGATGATAAAGACGAGTGGAACCAGAAGTTCGTGCGAGACGCTGACGAGCTGTTATTACTCCCCGTCGAGATCAGAGACCTGATATGCTTATAGAGGCGTTGGGATACGGCCAGTTTCTGAGGAAATGTGTGCGGAACACGCAGATGTCCAGAAAACGAGAAAAGATTATGTGAGGATACTAGCCTCCGTACAGTTCGGCATAGGCGAGATCGGAAGAGACCTTGAGCAGGATTCCTTCCAGGACACTGCTGCAATGAGATTTGCACCCAGGATCAGAGGTGTCGCGTGTAGTCAGAGGACCAGAGACCGACGCCTATAACGTGCTGCTTTATGAGTGGTCGTGACAAATTACCGGGAGATGACCAGAGAAGTGCTAGAGCGGAATCGTTCCCGTTAGCACACCTGACAGGGCCGATGAGCCGATGGATTGCGAGATTGGTAATCCGAGGAGAAGATGAGTACCCAGAGACAGAGGGCGCCAGACCGTGAGCAGGAGGCGAGCGGATGTTCTTGCCCTGTCAGTTTTGGGCGCACCGATATTTTTCGACATTGTAGGAGGTGTACCTCGATGTCATTTATTGCGATTTGCGTTTGTGATCCGAGTGTCACGCTTATATCGCTTGGATTTGAGTTTTGATGACGAGTTTCCTGATATTGATTTCTTGCACCATGGCTGCACCTACTGAGTGTTTACGTTTTGCGCATAGTTATCACACCTGATATATATTTTATACACCGTTGTGTTGATTTGCGATTTGTGCATGCTTATTGAGTTTGATGTCGATTTTATACCTGCGTAGCATGTGTTTATGATTTCATGGATTTCATACAGATGATTTGATTTTTGCACTCGGTATAGCTTATATGTGCTTGTAGTGCATTGATATGTGTTTTGTGCACGCAGTTGCACACGATTTTGATTTATACACCTTGGTATACTCGGTGTTGCTTTTGATGCGTTCGAGTTATTGATTGTATTTCGTGCATTTGATGCACCCGATGTTATTTCGTGCACAATAGGTGCACTAGATATTGTTGTCATGCACACCGTTGCAGTGGACAGATGCTTTCGTGCACACCCGTTGCACGTAGTTTTGGGTTTTTGTGCATATTGTGGCACCTGTATTTGGATTTGATTTCCATGCGCACCAGATGCATGTGATTTTTGGATACGCCTTTTAGGCTGATCTTTGCTTTTGAACACTTTGTTTTCATGTTGAGCATTATATTGTGTATTAGCCAACAGGACTGATCTGAGAACAGTACCTGAGTACTTTGCATGCATTAATATACTACCAAAAGTGTTTTCAAAAGGAGCTATAGTCTCGCTATTTCCTACGTGTCCGTGAGCGACACGAACGTTTATAAGGAAAACCTTTTGGGATATTTTGGAAACGACGGAACGTGTATTTAAGTAAACATGTATGGACATATATTATTATTTTAAAATGAGCGTCCGTCAGTTATGCCGTGAGTTACGCATTTTCGCGGCTGTTTAGAATAGATTTTGCATGTATTTCATTCAGATTTTGGAGTTTTTCAAAGATACGTACTATACACGTATTATAGTATTTAACTAGTGTATATTGGATTTCAGTAGTGGATTTCGAGATCTGTATCTCCATTGTAACTCCGAGGATATGCGTGCAAAATGAGATGATTTGCGTAACGCTTGACGGAGTTCGATTTTGAGCTTTGTACTCGTTTTCACGCGCACTTGGCGCGTTGTGCTATTTCAGCGTTTTTCATGATTTCGGAACCCCGACGACTTAGATTTTTACTGAAATGTTTTAGCATTGAGGGGTTTAAATTTAAATTCGGGGACCGAATTTCTTTAAGGGGGGAAGACTGTAACACTTCAGAAAAATAAAATATTATTTTTGGGAATTTTTATAATTAAATAATATTATATTGAATATTTTAATATTTTGGTATAATTAAATACCGATAAATTGGGAAGAATTTTGGAAAATTATGGAAAATTCTAAAAGAGGGTGTTTTATGGAATTATGCCATTTTTAATGTTCTTATGATTAATTATATGCTAATTTAGCGCTAATCGCGATTAAAAATCGTTAATCGCGCTTTAAGCGTATTTGGACAAAACATGCACCGTATCTTTTTCTACACTTGTTACATATTTTCCCATGGCTTCCTACATGTTTTATCATGGTTGATGATTTATTTGAGAGGGGAAAAGAAAAGAAAAGAAAAAGAAAAGATTTGAATAATAGAGGTATGGGTGAAAGAGAGAAAGGGGGGGTTTACTTTGACCAAGCCATTCTCTCCTCCATCATTCTCCATCATTTTTCCCTTCCTTCTTCAGCCCAAGGCAGCACCCTCTCCTCCTCCATCTTCAACCCCCTCAAATCACCTCAATAAACACCTCAAAACCCCATCTTCTTTTCATCAAAAACGTTCACAAGCTCAAGGGAAGCACATTGGACCAAGAAAGCAAGGATTTTGGCCACTTGGGGCAACTCAAGAATTTTCTTGAGTTGCCAAATAAGGTAATTTCTGAACCATAAGCTTAGTGTTTCCATTACTTATACCCCCATGTTAGATTTGAATCGATATCGAGTGGTTTTGTGGACTTAGGAAAAACCTAGTTAGGGTTAATGGGAATTGAGAGTGGCGATGGGTAATTAAGCTCAGTAGAGGCCACATAACCCCCTAGTGTTAGAATTAAGACTCAAACCAGAGACTAGAAACCCGGAATACAGATTTAGAAATCGATATCGGAAGAATTGTGACTTCTGTGGATGTATAATTGAATCTGCTAACACCCGGAGCCTCTAAAAATAATTTTGCAATTACTGGGAGTCGTGCAGGCACCTAGGAAGCCACCACTGAAACCCTAGCCCCATACCCTAACCCTAAGCCGCAGATTTATCCATTCTGGCCGCAATTTGCGGCCAGAGCAGAGAAATAGGGTCCCAGATTTGATCCATGGCTCCTTTTGCACTAAAATAGACCCCTCCTATATGCAGGTTTGGCTAATTGTCACCTAGGAAAATCTGGGAGCATTTTGGTGTGTTTTAGGCTATGTTTTCCGTATTTTAAAATGCACTTTCTTGATATTTGGATTTGTATTGGGTTGTTGGATGTTTTTACATCGACAACAGGGGTTGTTTGATTGCTTTGCACGTATAGACCATAGGTTCTAACCTATGAGCACACCGTGCGCCATACCAGTTTTTCCGGATTCGATTTTAATATGTATTGCGATTGTTTATCATTGTAGGTACATTCATGTGGATACTGAGGTGACAGAGCATGGCGTCATCGATTTCGGCGAGTGAAGACCAGGTGAGTGGATCTATATCCACGGGGGAAGTCGGGTAGATGGTGTATAGCACCCCCGCAAAGTATTGATGGAAAACTGATTATAGAATATGGTTAGGAAATCTAGATTAGGAAACTAGGGTTATAGTAAAGGATAGTTAGTGATACTATATTAGAAACTAAGGATAGTTAGAAATGAGATAATACGGCTATTATGTGATGACGGAAATTCGAGGACGACGTTGTCGATATTGCCGTTTAGGGTACCGTAGGACTAGATAGTCTATGTAGATGCGTCATCCGAACCATATCTTTTTCTAAACCGAAGAGTCGTATTATCTTTTAAAAAAATATACCTTGAGGGAGGTTACGGATTTTCAAATGATATATTTTCTTGAAAACATCGTAACCCCTATTTTCAAAACTACGATTCGCTTCTTTAAAAATCTGATTGTATGGTTCGGGTGTGTATGTTAGATTAGATACCTATACTTATAATAGAGATAGAATGTTTAGGTAAACTCGGCTTGATATGAGTTATAAATGCGGTGAAAAGATTATAATACGGATATGATGATCTGATGATATGTTGGTATACGGATGCGAGTCGATCGAGATGATTTATACCCTGTCGGTCCCCTGATGTGAGATTATTGCGGATGTGACCTGGGACATAGGTATAGATATACATATATAGATATACATTGAATGTTGTGAATCATGAATGTTAGGTCGTACGTGATTTCAGGTCGTACCCTCATTTGTCGTATAGGATGATAGGATCCATATTAGCTTAATGCCGCCGTACCATGATTTTCCGTGCGTGATGAGTTTGACTTGATGATTGATCCTTAACCTTGACTAGAGATTGCCATACGATAGATCATACCGTACGCGATGTTGTTTGGCTGGATGCCGGTTGATAGATTCCCCGACTCGGTCATATTAGATACGTATACCCGTCAGCATTGCATATGATTTACCTTATGCTACATTCATATTATTTTCATTGCATTGCATATACCTGTGTTAGTACACTTACACCATTATCGATGATGCGCATGTTACACGTATACAGATTTGCCGGCTCACACACTTCATCATCGATAATTGCCATGTCACTACACAGTAGGATTGCTGCATCATGATATGACTCTTTGCATAATCTATCTTCTATAGTTACCTGTGCACTTTTATACGATGTTGCGTGATATATTGCTATGCTTACATTTCCATCACATATCGCATACATCATGCTTTATGATTTTACGCATTGAGGTATGTTGTTTTTATGAGATTTCTGGATTTGAGAACCGTGGCTATTTCAAAGAAAGCATGTACTGTTTTAAAAAAACCGGTTTCTCTTGATATGATATTTCAGTGCGTCCACTATGCGTTTTCTCGGTTCTGAGACGTGTGCTTGAAACCCGATTCAAGGAGTTGGATGATCCGTTTGCGGGTTCATGGTGGACCCGGTATGGTTCCCCGGGGCGAAAAATGTTTTTCGTAGAGTAGACGATGAGCCTGGCAGGGTGGCGAGTACCTACCAGTGAAAGTATTTGGGCTCGGCGGATATCCGGAGGATACCGACCGGATTCGAGAGATGAGATGGGCCGATCCAGACTAACGGAGCCCGATATATGAGGATTTACGTGCCGATGCTGGACACGGTTTTCTTGATGTTTTCGAGTGTCGATGCTAGGCACTCAGGTTCCATGATTTTGATGTGTCGGGAGGGGCACCGTTGATATATATATATATATATATATATATATATATATATATATATCCTCATACTTTCATGCACACCCTTTATGATATTTACGTGCATGCAGACATTGATTTTGGGTGGACGAGATCCACATGCATACATACCTTGATTTTGGGTGGACGAGATCCATATACATGCATTGATATTACTGTTGGATGTTATCCGCATGCATATAGGTATTGACCACCTTGTTGGCATATACAGACCTGGTCACCCTAGATATCATAGTATTACCTTTATGATATAGTTGACCTAGGATTCGTTGTTTATTCGATTTCTATCTGTTGATATTTTTCTACTCACGAGTTGGCAACTCACCCCCGTTGTGCCACAGTTCTTGCAGGTTAACCGCTTGGATCAGTAGCGGCTTCGCTGGCACACAGTTGCATTCGGGTGTTTTGCATTGCTAGGTGGGATATTTGTATCATTCAAACTCTTGTACTACATTTCATATTGTATCTAGTTAACTCCATCAATCAAAAGTTGTAAATTGTATAAATGATGAGACTTAGTGAGACTTGTAGTTGCGAGATTTGAGCGATGGGTTTTATATTCACTTTTGAGGTTATATCTTGCTCTTTTCTTTATCTTTTGTGGTGAAGTTCGCTGTTGGACGTCATATACTTATTTATACTGTATTGCGTGGTTGTGATCCGCCGTTTGGCGAAGAGCTAGCTTTCGCTTGGGGATGCCATTATCCTTATTATGTATTTGTGCTTTTGGATCAAAATTTACAAAGGAGGTGCTGCCAAAATTTTTAAAAGACCAAACATGTTTTTTTTAAAACTAGTAAATTTCACCTGCATCATTCATGTTCCTTTCTATGCATTAAGAAAACTTGATTTCATATACCTTTATTTCAAAAACTCACCTCCTTTATTTTTTTCAAAAAAGTTTAGATTTCTGGGTTTCAGCTTACTTGAATTCCGTTACGCCTTTAGACGTTGTGTGATTCAAGTGCTAGTCACGAGCTAATATTTCGGGTCGTGACAACTGTGCAAGGAAATGTACATCATAAGGCTCCTTAAGCAGAGTAGCGTATCGTAAGTATGCCGCGGAACATACACACGGTATGTCACTCTACTGAAGTCACCTGCTCTATCAACCAAGGTCAACTTACGCGGCGAAAGTTCGGGTATAATACCCCCTCGACTAAGTCTAAGTTTCGTAAGGTCAAGCCTAGATCCCGTATATATACAAACGCCCAAAGCTCCGCATAGTCAAACATAGACTCGAACCAAGGTTAACCTAGCGCTCTGATACCGACTTTGTCACGACCCGAAATGGCATGTGACTGGCACTTGAATCATATGAAGTCTATAGGACCCCATCTAATTCAAGTAAGCCAAAAATCCCAGAAATCTAAACCATTTGAAATAAGAAGTGAAGAAAATATGTTTTAAAACAAGGGGTTTTTAAATAACATAAGCCGAATATGCATTTTAAAATCTCAAGTCTTTTCTGAAAATTTCGGCAGAATTTCCTTTGTAAATACTAGCCCCAAAAGGGGTACAACATGCATAACATGAATAAAGGCATCCCCAAATGGGAGCTAGCTCTTCGTCAATCGACAATCACAACCATGCAAGCAATATAATATACAACGCCGAAGGGCGAGGATCAAATCTCCAAAGGAACTCAAAATAATCAAGAATACCATAATAATACAACGCGCGACTCTAAGGTCGAAAGAATAAACAACTAGTTTTCTAAGTCTGAATAATATACAAGTCTGGTTGAACGACTTTACTAGATACAACTGAATAAAAATAGAGTACAATGATGGTCACGATGCAAGTGAACCCACCTACCAAAGCAAATCACCCAGAATGGAAGCAGTGTGCCAGCAAAGCCGCAATGAAACATGTACGGCAAAACCTGCAAGAAACTGTGGCACGATGGGGGTGAGTTGCCAACTCGTGAGTAGGAAACATCACAGAGCAGAAATCGTATGTATGACTCCATCCTAGGTCAATACGATCAGTAATATACATCCTCAATATGATATCCTCAATATGATAAAGTCTGAAGCATGATAAGGTGGCAAGAGTAAACATCTATACCAAGTGTAATACCAAGTGCTCGTGTCAGTGCCTCAGATAGCAACATATCATAAACATGAGGTGTGATCAATGTAATCATCATGAAATCAGTGTCAACTATATCAAGAAGTCTATAAGTATGTGGAAATCATCCAATTATGTAATCAATGCCTGTATGCAGGTGGATCTCGTCCACGTGTCAACCAATGATATAACAACATCATGCATGTAAAAGTCATAAAAGCATATGCATGAAAGTATGAAAATATAAATCAACGGGTGTCCCTCACGACACATCAAAATTATGGAACCTGAGTGTCCAGCATCGACACTCGAAACATCATGAAACCTGTGTCCAGCATCGACACATAAATCTCATATATCTCAGACGCCGCACACCCTGGTCAGCCCTCAGGCGCCGCATAATCTGGCCAGCCCTCATATCCATCTCACTACTCCGGTCGGTATCCTCCGGATAACCGCCGAGTCCAAATACTATCACCGGTAGGTAGTACTCCCCTGCCAGGCTCACCGTCTAACAATACGAGTCTTCTTGCCCCGGGGTACCTCACCGGGTCCACCATGTACCCGAAGACGGTGCCTACCGCTCCTCGAATCGGGTTTCACATGCCACTCTCAGAACCGAGAAAACACATGGTGGACGCCCTGAAATATCATATCAAGGGTAACCGGGTTTTTAAAACAATACATACTCTCTTTTGAAATAACCACGGTTCCCAAAATCCAGAAATCTCATGAAAACAACATATCTCAATGCATATAATCATATAGCATGATGTATGCGATATATAACAGAAATTTAACCATATTCGTATATCATGCAACATGGAACAGTGATATGCACATATCAAGGGAAAACCGCTCTTTTAAAATGAATCCAATTTTAAATTATATCTTGCGGTTCCCAAATCTCCAAAATCAAGCCAGAATCATCTATGTATGTGCAAATACGTATGTATGCAAGTATGGGTGTATAATATGAGTGTACGCAAGTATGAGTGTACAATATGTATGTACGCAAGTATGTCATACAAGGGGTCATATCCTGATGCAACAGTCCTGCTGTGTAGTGACATGGCAATTATCGATGATGAAGTGTGTGAGCCGGCAAGCAGGTATACATGGAGCATACGCATCATCGATAATGGTGCTGGTGTCCTGACAGCATGGATTTAATATAACATAAATCACAAGTATATAAGCATGCAATGCGCTAATAACCACATGAATATATGGACATGGAAAGTAAATGCAACAATAAGGAATCTACATTAGTTATACGAGTCATACAGTTTGTCATATAAAATCACACAAATCGTGGTGTTTTGGAAAAATAGGGGTTACGGTGTTTTTAAGAAAAGAGGTACGTCCTTTGAAATATCCATAGAATCCCTTGTCCTGTCTTTAAAATACTCACGATTCGTTAGTTTTGAAAATAGGTATGACTCGAGTCTAGTCTAACATCTATAAGTAAACTACAGGACTAAACGAACAGTCTAACCGGAAGGGTAAGGGAAAACCACCTAAGGCTGAGTCGATATATATAAATATAATAGTCGGTGATCCCGCCTCAATAGTATCGCATACGATACAATATACAATATGACATTCTCGAGTCAAGAGTGAGGATCTATCATCAGTATATAGCTCGTACGGTAAATCCATCGTACGGCATCCCAATCTGGGTACGGGTCAAATATCACATTCATCTCATTATTCATCTGGTATCCATTATCATCATATCCTGTATTAGGGGTACTGATCTAAGTCTAGTACAAACTGATACCATCTACATATATGTGCGTGTGTATGAAAACACATCGCCTAAAGGCCCGCTATAATCTCATGTCGTATCTCATAATACGAACCAAAACATATCACCGATCTCATGGCACCATGCCAATCTCATCGACTCATCTCCAAATACCATAACAATCCTCATCATCCATGTGTAGGTATACGTACACACACACACACACACACACACACACACATATATACATAGTCTCATACCTATGTGTGTGTGTATATATATACATATCCTCATAAACGCACAAGTAAACAATGTAAACATGTGGGGGGTGTAAACCTTATTCTAAGGTCCACGACTAAACTAACTAATGACGCTACCATCCAATTATACTAAAATTATCCATGACTCCCAAAATCTATCTAGATAATCATAATCTCATAATAACATATGAATATAACCATATATTATATATATATATATCATACACTATACTACGAACTGCGGGGGTGTTATACGCCATCCACCCGACTTCCCCATAGATATAATCTACTCACCTTGCTCTTCGCTTGCCGTTGCCGACGTCGCCACGCGCTTTCTTGTCGTCTCGAAGTCCTCATGGGGGTACCTACAAATCATAACGTATCGTGCCGCATTAAAACACAATTCAAAACCAAAATGACTCGCTAAAGGCCTATAGGTTAGAACCTACGGACTATGCCTTTCAAACCACCAAACAACCCTCGATATCGTCGTACAAACGTCAAGTGATCGAGATAAAACACAAATACTAAAATCCAGAATCCAAAATACGAAAAATATAACTCCGAATCAAAACAGCAACTCATGAAATTAGTCCCAGATTTTACGCTAGATCAAATCGGCCAATTTTGCATATGTGGAGGATCTAGATTACAGATACTGGAGCCATGAAACAAACACGAGCCAAATTGCCCCAGGTCTGGCCACAAATTGTGGCCAGAAGGATTATTTCTGTGTCCTGGTGTTAGGGTATGGGGCTAGGGTTTCAGTGGGGGTCCTAGGTTTCCTGCATGTATCACTGTCTTTGCTAAATAATTTTCAGGTCACCCGGGTGTTAGCAGATTACCAAAAACCATCACAATTCCCTCAATTTCCGTATCTGCAGAATTTCAATGTTCATGAGTTGGGGTTTGAGTCTCTGCTTTAGGTCCAAAATACAATCATTACAGGGGTTTAAGGTCACTATAATCCTCAATTACACATCATAACTCAAGAATTCCTCAAACCCTAACTAGAAATTTCCAATGTTCGCTAAACTACACAATATCGATTCTAAACTTGTATGGATACTTAAGGAATTGAAATACTATTCTAATGGTGTAGAAATTACCTCATTTGGCGACTCAAGAATTTTCTTGAGTTGCCCCAAGTGTCCAAAATACTTGCTTTCTTGGTCCAAAGTGTAGCTTGTGAGCTTGTGCATGCTTTTAATGAAAGGAGTGAGGTGTTTTAAGGTGAGAAATGGGGTGTTTTGAGGATGAAGAGGAAGGGGGAGAGGGAGAGGCAGCCATGGAGTTAAGGGAGAGAGAAAGAGATGAAGAAAATGAGGGGAACAAATAGGTATGGTTCTTTCTTGACCCCTCACACTCTTTCTTATGCTTCATTTTTTATCATTTTCTTTTTTTTTCTTTTCTTTTGTTTTCTTTTCTCTTCTCTCTTCTCTTCTCTCATCTAAAACCAACCCAAAACAAGAAAGCCATGTAGGAAAATGTAACGCAAGTGTAAAAATGATATGGTGCATGTTTTGCACAAAACAAGCTTAATGCGCGATTAGCGATATTTAACCGCGATTAGCATTAAAATAGTGTATAATAAATCAAAAAATTTCATAATTTGCTTAAATCCAATAAAGCACCCTTATTTCAATAATTTCTATAATTTTCCAAATTTTTCCCCGATTTATCGGTATTTAATTATACCGCATTATTAAAATATTCACAATATTTATTATTTAATTATAAAAAGTCCCAAAAATAATATTTTATTTTTCTGAAATGTTACAAGCACGTGCGGCGCCACCATAAGATTAATCCTACAAAATTGGCGCTGGCGCTGGCACTGGCGCCCTCGTGAGGAGCACGTGAGGCGCTGCCTCAACAAAATTTTAACAGAGTTTAGCTGTTTTATTATGTTTAAATATTAGGGAAAAGCCGCTCCTATGCTTTGCACATTGGCGCCCACGTAAACTTCACGTGCGGCGCTACCTGAGGTGATAGTTATATACTGTACATGTGGATGCATGTATTTAACACGTGGAGCTTTCCCTTTATTTTTATAAGGGAACAGCAAGCTCTGAGCAAAAAAAATTGGCGGGAACAAATGCCCTCCACTACTTTGCCCACGTAAGCTTATGCGTGGGTTAAGTAGTGCAAATTAATACATTACCATAGAATTGATGGTTTAGGAAACAAGTTTAGGATCCCTGTCGTCTAAGACTTTTTCGTCTTCATGAGCCGTAAGGGTCTCAAGCAGGTTTTTCTCTCTATGAGTCATGAGGATCTCATAGGTGCATATTCTCCTTAGAAATCGTGAGGATTCCTAAGTGGCTTTCACCCCAGTGAGTCATAAGGATCTCACGCAGGTATTTTCTCCTTACGAATTGAGGGGGCCCGCAAGTGGCTTCTTCACTTCATTTTCATGTAACTTTGACGAATGTGGCTCATGGATAGTATACAAGAGTCAGTTTGGACCTTCTTGTAGGGCAGCGATGGCTTAGGAAACAGGTTTAGATCTGTCGCCTAAGACTTTTCAACTTTATGTATCGTGAGGGTCTCTTAAAGAATTTTCTACCTACGGTAGAGAGGATCTCGTAGGAGTATTTTCTCCTTAGAATTCGTGAAGACTCCTAAATGTGTTTTCTCTTAAGAGTCGTAAGGATCTCACAAGAGAATTTTTCCCTTACAAGTCGAGAGGACTCGTAAGTGGTTTCCCCT
Organism: Agapanthus africanus; assembly: GCA_030015575.1. Taxonomy (NCBI): domain Eukaryota; kingdom Viridiplantae; phylum Streptophyta; class Magnoliopsida; order Asparagales; family Amaryllidaceae; genus Agapanthus; species Agapanthus africanus. The sequence continues at coordinate 550,304,887 of CM057345.1, forward strand.
CCTAGTTGGTATGCGACTTTAGAGAATGTGGCCCGTGAATAGTATACAAGAGTCAGTTTGGACCTACTTGTAGGGCCACGGTGCTTAAGAAATAGGTTGATATCCCCTTAGTCTAAGGCTTTTCAACTTTATGAGCCGTGAGGGTTTCATAAAGATGTTTTTCCCTACGAGTCGAGATGAGTCGAGAGGATCTCGCAGGTGTATCCTAACGTGAAATATAGATAACCCATACTCTTTACGACATGGTTCCGTTAGGTTTGTGGTACTAGGGCTTTAGTCTGTGGTACCGTCGCATTGACTGATGTATTCCTCGATATGCAGTCTTTAAGCTGCTGTTTGAGTAGCCCCGCGACTGTCGTGTCTCTGATCCCTTCGGGGGCTGGACAAGACGTCTTCAAGTAATCTTCTTAGGTCATATTACCGTCGGAAGAGAAACGTTAGGAATTTACCATGACGTTTTTTACTTAAGGTTAGGCTCAATCTAGAGCCCCGATGAGCCATAACCACTCCGCTCTGGTGTGGGATGATCTCCGATAGTCTTTTAGGCTTTATATGAGTTGCCGTCGAGACCCGAAGCTGGGAATATGCCGTCACTTCATTTTTGTTTTGACGATGTCGTGCCGTTTCTTTGCTGAAGTAGGGTAGACATCTGTAGGACTTCTATGCTGTATGTATTGCAATTGAAGTCCGGAGCTAGGAATATATCATTGCTCCAATTTCATCTGATAGTTGTGTCCGCATCCTGCTGAAATGAGGGGGAACATCGAGATAGTCTCTGGGTTGTATATGAACCGTCAAGACTTAGAGCTAGGATTTTGCTATGACTCCATTTTTGCTTTGACCCTTGGGTCTTTTGTTGACGTTGTATCTGCATCCTGCTGGCATGAGAAGCATGTCGAGCTGGAGTTAGGATTTTGCCGTCACTCCTTTTTGATTTGGCTCCTTGGAGCCTTTGTTAACGACGCATCTGTACCGAGAAGGAACGTCGAGCTGGAGCTGGGATTTTGCCATTACTCCTTTTTTATTTAATGGGTCTTTGATGACGTCCTGCTGGCTGGAGCTGGGATTTTGCCATTACTCCTTTTTTATTTAACCCTTGGGTCTTTGATGACGTTGCGTCTACATCCTGCTGGCATGAGAAGCACGTCGAGCTGGAGTTAGTATTTTGTCGTCATTCCTTTTTGATTTGGCTCCTTGGAGCCTTTGTTGACGTTGCGTCTGCATCCTACTGGCATGACAAGCACGTTGAGCTGGAGTTAGGATTTTGCCATCACTCATTTTTTTGTTTTGGCCCTTGGATCTTTCGTTGACGTTGCATCTGCATCCTGCTGGCATGAGATGCACGTCGAGCTGGAGTTAGGATTTTGCCGTCATTCCTTTTTTATTTGGTTCCTTGGAGCCTTTGTTGATGTTGAGTCTACATCCAGCTGGCATGAGAAGCACGTCGAGCTGGAGTTAGGATTTTGCCGTCACTCCTTTTTTATTTGGTTCCTTGGAGCCTTTGTTGATGTTGAGTCTACATCCAGCCGTCACTCCCTTTTTTTGTTTTTGCTCTTGGGTCTTTTGTTGACGTTACGTCTGCATCCTGCTGGCATGAGAAGCACGTCGAGCTGGAGTTAGGATTTTTCCATCACTCCTTTTTTTTTGACCCTTGGGTCTTTGATGATGTTGCGTCTACATCTTGCTAGCATGAGAAGCACGTCGAGCTGGAGTTAGGATTTTGTCGTCACACCTTTTTTATTTAGCTACTTAGAGCCTTTGTTGACGTTGCGTCTGCATCCTGCTAGCAAGAGAAGCACGTCGAGCTGGAGTTAGGATTTTACCATCACTCCTTTTTGTTTTGGCCCTTGGGTCTTTTGGTGACGTTGCATCTACATCCTGCTGGTATGAGAAACACGTCGAGCTGGAGTTAGGCTTTTGTCGTCACTCCTTTTTGATTTGGCTTCTTGGAGCCTTTGTTGACGATGCGTCTGCATCCTGCTGGCATGAGAAGCACGTCGAGCTGGAGTTAGGATTTTGCCATCACTCACTTTTTTGGCCCTTGGGTCTTTTGTTGACGTTGCGTATGTATCCTGCTGGCATGAGAAGCACGTCGAGCTGGAGTTAGGATTTTGCCATCACTCCTTTTTTATTTTGGCCCTTAGGTTTTTTGTTGACGTTGCGTCTGCATCCTGCTGGAATGAGAAGGAACGCCAAGTTGAAGTATATGCATGCGATATAAGGTTTATAACTAGAATCTAGCTATCAGCGCTTAACACCATACAGGCGATTCCCCTGTAGATATTAAATCTACTCACCAGAACGGTCTCGAGCTACTCAAATCCGACCACCTCCTTCCGTTTCCTAGCCGCGTCCAAAGTCTCTGCAATCGATCCTAGCATCGCACAATACCATAACACAAGAAGCTAATAAATTTCCGATATGACACGTACACATACATTACACGAACCAACTCCCACAAGTTATCATGTATGAGTTTAGCGTGTTAAACGTGTGCAGCAACATCTAAGACTACCCCTAAGAGCTGCTAACCACACAAAACACCTAAACGAGAGTCAGAAAAATCTGTATCGCGCGCTTACATAACGTCTAAAATATGGTAAAATGGTCCCAGATTTTTATATACAAACAATTAGATAAAGTTGCACATACTAGAGGCCTAATTGGGGTTCCAGAGAGCACTCGACAAAACTTCACACCCAAACTCCCCAGATGTGCCGCAAATTGAGGCCAGAAGCAATAAATTGGCGGCCGGGGTTTAGAGTTAGGGGCTCGGGTTTCGAGGGTGTATTCGTGGTCCTATGACTAGCTCCCAGTAAAAGCAACTTTTCTCAAAAGTCTCTGGGTTGATAGCAGATTCTAAAAATAAACCCAAATCTTAACTAAATACGATATTTGACACTAATCCAAAACATTGAGGTGGTTTAGTGAAAACTCGGTGGTTAAACAAGGATGTTTAGGTACCAAAACCCTCTATCTAAGCTAGATTAGGTCATAACTAACCTATGAACTTCATAACCCCAAGAACCTATCTTAAGTCTAAATATCACAAAACATAACTCTAGTTAAGATTAGGAGTTTGATTAAGGAAAAACTTGTTAACACAAGAGCTTTCTAGAGCATATTTAAGGGTTTTGATTCTTACATCACCAAACCTTAAAGGAAACCCTAACCATGCAAAGCTTCAAGACTCTTAAGAGAGACTAACCCATGATTAAAGTGAGGGTTAGTGATGGTTTGTGGTGATTAAAAACTTAATTGTTGTGGGAAAAATTTTCCAAGAGAGGAGGTAAAAGGAACAAGAAGAAGAGGAGAGAAAGAAGAGAGGAGAAGGAGGAAAGGAATGAAGGAGAGAGATGGCTTATGAGTGCCATGCCCATCTTTTCTCTCTTCATTAAATGCCCATCACCACCATGTCTCCTTCATCATTTTCTCTTTTTTTTAAAACCTTTAATTATATAATATAATTTAAGAAGCAAAATTAAACATGGTTAAGTTGTCATGGCTACAAAAATATGTTTTAGCTTAAATTAACATATTGTTAAAACTAGATTAGCATAACATATGTGTGTGCATATGTTTAATAAAGTATATAAATAAATAAATAATAATTAAATAAATAAAAATATGTGAAAATAATTACTAACTAAGCTTTATCAAAATCCCATGTTATATCGCTTAATTAACGTATAATTAACTCTAATCACGTTTTAGGGCGTTACAGTAATAAGGTTCCTGTGGCGGAGGCCGAGGGTAGTACCCTCTCTGATGCGAAAGCGGTGGCTGAGGGCAGTTCGACAGCCCACGTGATGGAGGAGGGTAGAACGACAGTCTATACGTCGGAGTAGGGTAATATGTCGGCTGTGATGGCAATGGACAATGTGCTGACCATGGTTGTGAAAGCGAACCGTGTTGTTGCGAAAATTGCTGATCCCACTGCGTCTCCATTTGAGCTCTCCATACTGCTTCATCTTCCACCCTCTACTTGTCTGCTTCATGCATACTCCTAACCTGCTCCTCTAGCTAGGCAATCTGCCTTACTTCTTCCGATTGTTGGTTGGAGCGAGCGGTCAACGTACTTGAAGTTTCTCTGGACTCGGCCGCGAAAAACTAACGAGACCACCGTAAATGGGAATACGGCCATATCCCCTTGAGTGAGAAAAAATTTGCTCTATAATATATACCTCAGCCTCCGCAGGAAGAGGATCTTCGGTCAGAAATTCGGGTTTTGATTCCCGATAGCTCCTCTCTGCCTCCACGAATTCATTTTTCGATAAATGAAACAGTAATTATTTTTCTTTGCAAAGTTAACAAGTCTATTTAATTTACTTAAAAGAATTTATTAGTGCAAGCTTACCATATGTTGAGTGGCTATACCCATCCTTTCTTTTGGCAAGCCCTCCTTAACGTGCAATGCCTCCCAAGTCTCAGGAAGGCCTGATTTTTTCCCAAGCTTCTCATGTACCGGATATTTGATTTTTCTATACGTGAAAATATGTAACGATAAACTTAAAAAATCGAAAATATAAATAATTAAAGTTAAACTCATCAAAATAGCCCTATACTGATCAGCAGGAACCGATCTACATAATAGTCATCCGTGGCTTTCCCTCGATTCTGCTTGTTCCTTTCTGATTCTTCCTGCATATTCAGAAGATAACATCTCTCAATTTAAATTAATCTGAATTCTATGTTCAAATCAATATTAAGAATCTTTTTAAATATTACCTTTGTCTCGGATGTATCCTAATACAATAAAAGAAAAGCAAACTAGTCCCTAGGGATGGTGGAGGGAAAAGCGACAAAACGTTTCCAATCTTCCGTAAATTTATTGGACTGTTTGAAATTTGATTTCAATATTTGATGCCATCTCTTGAATATTTGTGGCATATCATGCCGGACATGTATTTAATGTCCGTCTATATCATTTTCTAAGATGAAATGTTTCTGTAATTGAAACGGATTAATTAGTATATTAATTAATGAATTAATATCATATAATAAATATGCAAGTAATGTTGAAATATGGTTAATTGAGTTATGTATTACCAAGAGAGAGCGTCAAGTCCATACATAGGCTTTCCAGGAGTTATCTGCAAATGTGAATCCTACGTTCCAGAAGTCTGTGTTTCGGATGAGAATACCAATATAACCGTGGAAATGGGTAGCCCACGAACCCGGACCTACAGGTTTTCCATTTTCCCATTGCAAAATTGCCCATTTTTTCATGCATATCATATTTAGTATTCTCGTTGGCAACACCTCTTCCATGGTGTTCAAACCTGTCACACCCCGCTTTCCAAAAGACGGTAGCAGGTACGTGATGAGACCCGCGATGTATTTATTTCGAGAAGGTCATTTCCCAGAATAAATACGCTAAGCGTAATTGAGCAATATAAAATGATAAGAAATTAACATGAGATTTAAACTTCAACAACTTTATTTACATTCAACTTGATACATTTATAATACATGAGTTCAACTGAAAGAAAATACAAGAAAAGAAATGCTTAAACAGGTGGCATATATAAACTAAAAGAAAACGATAACTAATTTAGGCCTAAGTCACAATCTGATCGTGTTCCTCCTCTGTGGTGTCCTCCTCCTCAGTTTCCACGGTATCTAACGAACATTCCAAGAAACAAAAGTGGGTGGAATGCCCGTCTATGAACTTTCGCTCGGTAAGTCCCCAAGAAAAGGGTGTGAAGTATAAAAATATAATGACAAAGAAAAATAGATATCATGAAGCAATGTACTGTGCGATAGGGTGTTTAAACATGTCATTTAATGTAAGTATGGCAATTCTATTTAACATGCAGTTCTATATATCATGGCAAAGTAATATGAGCATAGAATAGTATAGCCATGTAGTGTAAATATAGCGAACATGAAGTGCAGGTAAGTGTCCTAAAAGGTCTCTACATAGGTAAACTAATTTAACATAAGTTCAAGGGTGAATATCAACAAATCTCAAGAGTGTTCTCGAACCCAACAAGTTGTAATCTAAGGGTAAGGAACCACGGGCCGAAATCAAGTGTTAGTAACGGGACTTCAACCTGGTATTGAAGTATTCCAAACTCAACATGCTATAATCCAGGAGCAAGAAAATACGGGCCCTCGTGATAGCTTACTTATGTTAGTAGATATGGATTCATGATCTAGGGGGACCCCTGAGATTTCATTGGATTCGCACTTGAACTACCCCAACACCCCGTGTATTCTAGATTACAGTTAAAATTACCAGCCTTGCTCGAATCCACGAATACATCAAGTTGCAAGATTGAGTTCATGTCAATGTCAAGTATTCATGTCAAGTGTTCATGTTTTCATGTCAAGTTGTATTCATAGTTCGAGTCAAGTCAGTCTCAATAACAGCCATTGTGTTCTGATATTCATGTTAAGTTCATGTCAAGTCATAGTATTCTAGTATTCAAGTTTTGGGGTATTCAAGTTCCAGTGTTCTGGTTCATGATCAAGAGTTCAAGTTTATATTAAAGTTTGGATCATGGTTGAGTTTGCATTCAGATTAGAGTAAATATCTTATGAAAAAATTTATCTCTTGAATTTCTTAAGTTCGGGGGTAATAGGACAACTGCTGCACATAAACGACAGGATTTGTGTCTTTTTCCAAGATAATTGCCTTTAATAACTCCGTTAAGTTGTCTAATCTGAATAAGTAAGCACTCACTTTCTTCGGCTTCCCGGGGCTCATGAGAAATGATACCGCTTAAGCCTATATTAATCTAGAGTCCTTAATATTTAATATTGTGATTTACATTGTATTTATATTATTTGCATTTCTCAAGGGGGTTTTATGAAAAATATTGTAATATGGTTTAAAAATAAACCTTGAGAATGATTTATAATATTTAGGATTTTCATGAACATGTATTTTAATTGTTGTGGTATTTTAGTGATAAACCTAAATTTTGAAAGTTTATGGTACTTTAATGAAAACTATTACTTTTGGAAACTTGTTGGTATTTTATTAAAAATTTTAATTTTTCATTTTAAAAATATAGTTTCATAATATATTTTTATTGAAAATACGAATTCAGTGTTTTATATAATTTTCCAAAATTTAGTTTTGTTTAGAAAAGTCGTATTTCTTAAAAACCATATTTTTATTTCCTTTTGAGACCGAACACTCCGCGAGAAGTTCTGTATCTCACTCTACTGTCCTAAGAATGTGCGATAATTCGCACCATCCATTAGTGGGTCCCCTAACGAGAGTTGTGGAGGCGTAATTGCCAAGAATTCCAAAAATACCGATTAAAAGAAACCCGTTTTGAAAAATATGGTATTTTAATATAAAACTTATTCTTTAAATTAGCCATATGTTTAGAACATCGTGCTATGCAACCATGGTGTGCGTGTAGGGTAGGTCGTTACCCCATGAAGGTTCTATAGGTGGGTATACTATATATCGAAAAAGGGGTTATACTAAAGTTCATGGTATTTCAATAAAAAAGTTCATTATATGAGTATTCATATGGAAATTTGGGTTAAACTGAAAACTAAATGCATGTAAATAAGGTTAAGAGTGGTGTGAGAAATTTAGTTTGACCTATTTTGCTTAAAGAGGAGAGTACAAATGTTAAAATTACATATATCGGAGTTAACTCCACTTTACCAATATATTTTTATAAGATGATTGAGATGAAAGGAAAAAAAAAGAGGGACTTATCGTTTCCCCTTGTACTCGTACAAGTGAGAAAAGAAAAGAAGAAGTCTCGATTGAGGAAGGAGACCTACGGTGCACGGCGAATTGACCTTGAGTCCGACTACGCGTACAAGAACGAACTCTAGATAGCTAACGTGAGGAGGAACGAATTTGAATGACGGAGTTGGCTTAGACTGGTGCACTTGACTTTCTTGGTTAGAGTGAGGTTTGGGAGATAGAATTTTTTATTAGTATTTTCAGCATAAATTAGAAAAAGAACTAAGGTGAAAAATTAGGTATTTATAGGAAGGAAATATAGGTGTAGAGAGAATTAAAAAGATAATTAAAATGTATTAAAAACAGGGGTAAAGAGGTAGATGAAGGGTCTGGGGTTCTCTGGTTAATTGCAGGAAAATTAAATAGGAAAAAGGAGTAGTAGGAAGCTGAAGGGGTGCACGGGCAAAGAATGGGGACTTTTAGGCAAAAACCACCCACCGGTAGCGATCAAAATGAAGAAACCGGCGGTCCAAAAGAAGAGTTGGGTCTCGGGGTTTGTACAGTGCATTCATTTGGTTATTTATGTCTATTTTTATTGTTTGATTTATTTGCAACTCTTCGTTTCTCGATGTAATGCACGTGCAACTCTTGGACTTCCGGAAGAAAATTTAAAAGAAAAAATATTAAAAATAATTTGAACTGATGGGATTTGAATTTGCAAGCTATGGGACAGTAGATAAAAGGCTTAACCAGTGAGCTATAAGAAGTCTCTTGTACATAAGTTATCAGAAATAACTTATAACTCGAAACCAGGACAAAAATACATTATTTTATTAATATTGGATCAATAAAAGTGTATAGGACTTTTAGGGTCGTTACAAAACCGGAAAAAATTATCCTTCGCAGCCCATGCCTCCGCGATACTCGCGTCTGCTGGCTCTATCATCATATCGATTTGAGGACGAATACCAGCCCACGTCGCCTGGGCCATCGCATTGTGCCTATCTCAATAAAGTTTTTCATTTTATAAACTGCGAGGAAGAGGCAATGAATGAACAAACTCATCTATTACAGGATCCAAGAACACCCCAGGTTCTCTGATCGGGTCTATGCACTGATCGTCTGGGTGTGCATACGGATCATCCCAACAATGCACCCACATCCTCCTGATCAGATGTACATACACATTTTAATTTATTATAATCAATGCAATAGTTATATGAACAAAGTTTTTTAAAACTTGTAATATATATCACTAATCTTAGGGTCAACCTGTATCGAGGATGAAGCATCTCGAGCTCTTTTCTTCGAAGAAAATGCTTTGGCAAAATTTTCAAATATGCATTTTCACCTCATCTGTTTTATGCAAGTTATGACGATACAAAATATATAATATGCATAACTCATCAAACTAACATATCAATAGATTACAAGTGATTCTAACTGCAAAGTTTTTTTTATATATCAATTGATTACATGTATTTAAAACTACAAAGTTTATATAACACACGCGTGCGCGCGCGCGCGCGCACACACACACAGATATATATATATATATATATATATATATATATATATATAAATGATTACAACCGCAAATTTTTTTATATTTCAATCGGATCTACTTCCTCAAGGTCAACCTGGACAAATCCAACAATTACTGTATGTCAAATCTTCTCATCGAATACTACACATACGTTTGAAAAAGTTGAACAGGAAGCTCAAATCTCACAAACATATAATGTGATTCTATTAATTCGATGGGAAAAAGACTTGACATACACTAATTGTTAGACGGGAAACTATAGGTCGATCCTAAACAAGTTTAAAACCTTTCGATTTTAAACTTACTAATTAAATGAAAAAATAAAACTCTAATTAAGTTTCTAATCAAAATTTTAAGGATTCTCTTAACTTTCTATTTAATCATTTTTTAATTAGGGTCTCGGTTCACTAATACCCGATCTTAATTAAGGTTTCTTAATTACTGTAATTAATGTTATATATTAATTAATGTTAACATTGGAGTTTTTTATAATTAGCTTTTTACAGTCTCTAGTTATGATTTTAATAGTTTGTACTTAAAATTATCTAAATTTGTTAATTAGGGTTTATAAGTTGTTATTAGGGTTTTTTTAGGGTTTATAGATTGTAATACCCAGCAACTTTTGTACGTCTATATCCGTAGTTTTCTTTTCACCTTTAAGATTTTATTTAAAATTTTCTATTACTTTAAAATTTCCCAATCTATTTTAGTCCTCCCCCATTTCCTTTCTATAATCTGAAATCCCTACACAATAACCCTAGCACCATTCCATCAGCCCAACTTTTTCCATTTTTCCCAGTTATTTGATTTAAACCCAAAATTTATTTCTCAGCCCAAATCTATTTTTCCTTTTATTTTATAAACCCTTTAAAACCCGAATCCATGATTTAAATCACATTTTCTCTTTAACCCAAAATCCTTCAACCATTTCCAAATTCCAAATTTTCTCCCCAATTCACTACTCAGCCTTTTTACAAAGGACTTCATTTTAGAATCTGGCCCTTAATTCTCTTCCTCACCATTGTTTTCATTAAGCCGGCCCTTCATTTACTTATTTATCCTTGATTAATATTAACCCCGGCCCATTCATTTTATTCTTTAATTCAAATAAAGCCAGGCCTCTTCTTTTCTTTATTCTTTAAACCTTTTTAAATTCTGCCCGAGCCCACCCCATTTCCTCAGCCTTTTTCCTTATTTTTCCCCACAATTCTTTTCTGGCCCGGCCCCCTTCCTTTTTATTTATTCTTAATTCTCCAGGGCCCGGCCCACTCGTTACCTTCCCTCATCCGCTTCAACCTCGACCCGACCCGTTCCCACAACTGTTCATCTTCTTAAAAATCCCAACGGCTCTCGCGCTAAATTCCCGCGCGCGATCCCCTTCTCCGCCGCCTCCCTCGCCCCCGCTCGCGATCTTGTCGCCCGCTCCTGCCGTTACAACCGAGATGCACGCCCCCTCGTCTCCAACCCCTCTCATCACTCTCCCTTCTCTGTCCTTTTTCAAAACTAATCCCTCATCTTTCTCCCTCACATAAACTCACGAGAAAACCTCCGGCCACCTCACTCCATCAGCACCGCCGCGAACTTCTTCAACCACCGTCACCTCCCTCCATCCTCCACCCTCGCTCACCGCAGCCGACCACCCTCGCACTCCTCGCCGTCGCTACCCAACTTCATCACCTACAGCCTCCATTTCCGACCATCCCCGCGAGCCACCTCCGGTCACTGCGACAACCCCTCGACCTCCTCCACATCACCAACAACCCTCTCCCACGCACCCCCTTCTCTCCCTCTGATTTCCCCCACCCGACTTCCCTCTCTCCTTCTCACCCTGCACCCACACTCCCTGCTCTCAGCTCTCTAACTCTCTCTCTCCCTGCACCTCTCTCTCACACTGTTCTCCCTCTCTCTCTCTTTCACACTTCTCTCTCTCTTTCTCTCTCTGCCTGCACTCTCTCACTCTCTATCTCTCAGTCTCTCCCCCTCTATCTAACTCTCTCTTTCTAACACCCTCTCTCTCTCTCTCTATTTGATTCTCTCTCTTCTCTCTAAACCGTCTCACTCCCATCTTGCTCCCCATAGGCCTCAACAGTATCAACGATCCCCAGCCCCGACACAGCCTGAGCGCGCAACAACACATCCCCAAGCTCGAACCAAGCCCAAGCATAGTCGTGACTCGTCGCGTGAGTTGCTACTCCGTGTCCGGGACGTGTCATTACTGTACCTCGCTGCCGTGCACTTCCAGGCAAGTTCTTTACTTGCTTACATGCTATTTTACCTAAGTTAAAATCTTAGATTACTTAGATTATCATGTTATAGTGTTAAATCAATTAGACGTTATAACTGTTCGGTGTGTGTTCCCAATGAAATTTCTTATCAAATTTGGCGGAACTGGATATATTGCATTGGCCCTTGTAGGGATGGATAACGTGTGCAAATTTCATTAGAAAATACAACTTTTAAAGATTAAAACGACTACCCTCAAGTTTAACCGTAAAACTGGAATTCTACTGTACCTGAAAACCGTTAAATCCACCATAAATCATATACATATTAGAATGGTGTGTTCGAGGGCTCAAATCGAAGCCGACTCGACGAACTTTAACCCTATACCAGTTTCCGTACATTCCTGTACTTAAATTGTAATGATATTCGGATCGGAGTGCGACTCTGGACTGCAGTCCAGAGCGACTCCAATTGTTGCTTGCTGTTCCGTATTGGATACCACAGGATTTCTTTAACTCGTAGGTTGCGGAACTCCGCTGTTCATTATAGATAAATCTGTTATCTAGAGAACACAATTAGTTTCATCCTGTTTCGTTATCATTTACTATTTAATCTGTAATTTAAAAGATCGGGACGCATAACAGTCCCGACAGAATCAGAATTGACATATTAGGGTTAAACATTGTATATCTCCCGACGTACAGATGCGATTGAAGATCCGTCTATTGCGTTGAAAACCTTACTGAAAACCCTAGAATTCATTCAACTGTAGCATCGCTAAAACCTGATCCCAACTGGGATTAAAATGCGTTGCGAAACGGACTTCTGATTCTGAAACCGGATTTCCAGCTGCGAGCGCTTAAAATGAAATGGTTATAACTAATGATCCTGGAACCCGATTGGCCTGAAACTAAATTCTATGGATGGACAACTGAACATACTATTTACTACCTGTTTATCATTTCGCTAAATTATATACGTACGTTTCATGATAAATCGTGCAAGTGATGGAATACTGTTTTTATGACATCTTGATCGTGCTTCATATACTGTTTACGTATCATATCATGCCCATATCATTGTATTGATAACCTAGTGATATTGTGTATTTACCCAGTGTTAGATTCTAGCGATGATCGTGGCAAGTACGTCATTGTTCGTGTATCCGTGATTAAGTGAAAGTGATACGTACTTGTACACAATCAGTGACCATATTGTTATATTGCATTGTCGACGTCTGTGGGATGCGTGTACGTGTAACTATAAGTGGAATGGGACATTTATGGAAGCGTTGCACGGATGTCACAGATAAGACACCAGACACTGCCGTTTATCTTAGATATTAGTCGGGACGTGCTTGATGGAGGTCCTGCCTCCAGTTCTCGCGCAGACTTGTCACGGATCGATTAGTATTTAGGTTGATGGTTAGCGTTTGATGTAGACCACGGGATATGGGGTAGTTTAAGTGTGAGTTCAACGGAATCTCGGGAGTCCCATGCCGGCTTATATAATTAGGGAGTTATATAGAGATTTACAGGGTACGTGATATATACACCGTGATATTCTTGTTACATGTTGGGCCCGTGGTCCCTTGCCCTTGGGTTCTACCCTTGGGTGGAGGACACTCGCGAGTGGTTGACTCTCACACTTGGACTGACGATAGACTTAGTGACCTGTACAGTGAGACTTAGAGACTGATAGGAATACTGGCATTTATATTTCTTATATACTGTGTTGGCATACGTGACATATCGTTATACTGCTTTACTGTTCCGCTGCATTGATTACTGCACATTCATATTCATGCCGTCATTGATTTACTGTTATTCATATCCATTACCACTGTTAGAACTGTCACTTGATTTTATACATATTATATTGCTATTTTGTCGCTCTGACGACCTGAGTATGCATGCTCAGTGTGAGAAGAAGATTTAGGCTGGACCAGAACTTGACGTGCATCACATACTTCTTGACTTGCCATTTCGAGTTACATTCGTTTGTTCCACTTCAGGTCAGTCTTTACATTGTTTCCTTCAGTTACTGCATTTCTCATTACCTGCGCATCATTTACTGTTTACCATGATAAACTAGAAGCCGAAGTGTGACTACGGCAGGACATTTCCTTGACCGTAGGAGCATGGCTGGCCTTGTCTACTCCTCGTATTCCGTATTTTGGGAAGCGGGGCGTGACATGGTTTAGTTGGTATCAGAGCCAGGTTTTGCATCGATTGGGATTGCAGTTTTCCGTGTATAGTTTGGCAATCTAAGACATCCCTCGGACTAGATTGTGAACTTGTCTTTCTTGATCCATATTCACATCGTGTGTTCAGCTATCCATTCGCTATGGTTTCGGGTGACTTGACAAGGATACGTGGTTGCAATTGCACTACCGAACTCTAAACAAGTGATTTAAAGTCATACAGTTGATTCCCCACTTATAATAATTTCAGCATCTCTGATATTTTTGAATCTTTGTCCTATCCATATTATATTTTGATTCGTATATCTTGTGACTTATATCATCCTCAAAATCATTGTTCAGGATCATGTCTTCCAACGACTCTTCATCTATATCCGCTCTCCAGAATCAGACCGTTGAGATTCTGAGCGTACTGCAAGGTTTAAAGGAAGCCCAGGAGCGAACAAACGACTTATTAGCTGAAGGGCTGAGAAGACAGGTGAATCAGACCCCAGCGGGAGTCTCCTATCATAAAGGGATCCCTATTGGACGAGGGAAGGAGAAGAAGATGAAGCGTCAACAGAAGCATCAGAAGAACCCTTGCTGTGGATATTGTAAGAGGCCAGGACATCTTCAGAAGGATTGTCGCCGTGCCCAAGGGAAATGTCTGATATGCGGTTCCGACAAACATCTCATCAACGGTTGTCCAGAAAGGAAAGAACTACAAGGAGGAAACTTGTCCACACTCTTCACTGCTGCCAAGTGAGGATTTCTACCTAGTTCGAATTTCGAGGATAAAGCGGACCCAACACAGGATTCAACTCGCGTAACGATGATGCAGCGTTCTGGCAGTCAAAGAAGAATTTTATGTTTTCCAATTTCAGTATTATGTTGTCATACTCTTATAAACATTTCCTTCCATTTGAACCTTTGTATCCGTCGAACTTTTAGTTGAATGAAATAAAATTTGAATCATAATACATGTATCATTCTCATGCTTTCTCTATGTCAAATTCTAATCATTATCACAGTATTTTCATTCTGATCTTTCAGTTCCTGCAACCGCATATTTTCCTATATTTCGTACCCTGAGCTTTCCTTGATGCATTCCACTGTTTAATCATGACTTCTCTTTTCAGGCCATGGCCCACCCTGGAGCAGCGCCGCATCTAGACGAGGATGCACAGTCATGCGTTTCCTTAGATCACACACTGACGAGTTCCGATGATGAGGTCAATGGTCCCCAGGTCAACTTCGAAAACAATGATTCAGAGGACGAAGGAGCAGCCGCCCCAGAGTTTGACATGATAGCTGATTCTGACGAAGAAGAAGGAGATCCTGAAGAGAACCCTATAGAGGAAGACCCGATAGAGGAAGACCCCGAGGAAGAACCGATAGAAGAAAATCCAGCGGAGGAAAACCCCGTGGAAGAAAATCCGGAAGAAGAAAATCACATGGAATCGGATCTCGATGAAGAAGCTCTATCCGAGGAAGAAGGACCAGAAGATCAAGATCCTGTGGTGGAAGGACTTCCAATAGAGGTACCTACGAGGCGCTATGGTGATGGACGCCCCTACCTGAGTGCGTGAGCCTACCGCAACCTGCTGAATCTCCACAACCGCGACTGATGGAATACCTTTTGATGTTGTCTTTCTGGCCAAATAAAATGTGTATAGTTTAGGGCCACTTTCCGTCTTCGAGAATGCTTTGTTTCAGATTTTCTTGAAGGAAATAAATCTTCTGAATTCGTAAACCTTTTGGTTATTGGTTCGCTTGATACTTATTTATTACCCATATCCATTTATTTTTCTGCTGAGTTCCCTGACTGTCCACCCCTACTCATTGTATAGTTTTCACCCCGTTTCGATTAGAAAGTACCGCACCCTGATCTTTGGAATGAGCCCCCTTCATCCATCGTCTGTGTCCCGTTTGAGATCCTTCTGGGCGGAGAACAGTTCTTGTGGAACTTCCGAGTTCACTAACTCTTCAAATTTTGATTCGTGTGTTGTACCTACTGTTGTTTCCCCCACACTTTTCCTTTTGCATTCCTTTGTTGCTCATCCTTGCTTCCTGTGCTGACCCTATCCCAATCTCCTTAACATTCAGCCTAAAGCCGCCACACTCCGACCTTCTGTTTGAGCCACACTTCCTTATAATCATTACCCTATCTAGCCCTATACCTATTTGTGTTCTTCCTATTACCCTAATTATATTTAGGGACACTGTTATCCAAAAAATTTAGTTTTCAGTACTTTGAATTTATCAAAGAGAGTGTGTTATTGATTACTTTATTTCATATATTTAAGTACGCTATTATTCTCGTTTTCAGTAGCGCAAACTAACCCTGCGCATATATTGTTCCATGTTTCCCCATTTTCGTTATGTGAGTTTTCTAAGTTGATTTAAAACTATTCGATCGATAAATTACCTTAAAATGTTTTAACCTATCGACTAAGCTTTCACTACCTCAGTGTCGTTACTAGATTTTCGGGTGTTGTGCCTACGTTTACTATTATAAATGATTGTGTCTTATACTTATTATTTCTACCTTGCTACTTTTGATATGCTTATATGTACACATATTTGGGTTCGATTCTATCGAACAAGCCTTGAGTATTATTATTCGCTATTGTTACCTAGATTCTCGTATACATGTATTTACCCTTATAGTTGTTTCTGTCTTATATCTACCAGACCTACCCTTCCGTATGTTGTTCTTACTTATATATATATCTTCAAGTTTCTTCGTCCACGGATTTTTAGTAAATCCTTATATGTTAGTTTTCAACTATGATAGCTTTCGCTTGTGTTTCTATAACTTATTACTCCTTAAATTTCGAGGATAAAATTTTTATTAAGGGTGGTATGATGTAATACCCAGCAACTTTTGTACGTCTATATCCGTAGTTTTCTTTTCACCTTTAAGATTTTATTTAAAATTTTCTATTACTTTAAAATTTCTCAATCTATTTTAGTCCTCCCCCATTTCCTTTCTATAATCTAAAATCCCTACACAATAACCCTAGCACCATTCCATCAGCCCAACTTTTTCCATTTTTCCCAGTTATTTGATTTAAACCCAAAATTTATTTCTCAGCCCAAATCTATTTTTCCTTTTATTTTATAAACCCTTTAAAACCCGAATCCATGATTTAAATCACATTTTCTCTTTAACCCAAAATCCTTCAACCATTTCCAAATTCCAAATTTTCTCCCCAATTCACTACTCAGCCTTTTTACAAAGGACTTCATTTTAGAATCTGGCCCTTAATTCTCTTCCTCACCATTGTTTTCATTAAGCCGTCCCTTCATTTATTTATTTATCCTTGATTAATATTAACCCCGGCCCATTCATTTTATTCTTTAATTCAAATAAAGCCAGGCCTCTTCTTTTCTTTATTCTTTAAACCTTTTTAAATTCTGCCCGAGCCCACCCCATTTCCTCAGCCTTTTTCCCTATTTTTCCCCACAATTCTTTTCTGGCCCGGCCCCCTTCCTTTTTATTTATTCTTAATTCTCCAGGGCCCGGCCCACTCGTTACCTTCCCTCACCCGCTTCAACCTCGACCCGACCCGTTCCCACAACTGTTCATCTTCTTAAAAATCCCAACGGCTCTCGCGCTAAATTCCCGCGCGCGATCCCCTTCTCCGCCGCCTCCCTCGCCCCCGCTCGCGATCTTGTCGTCCGCTCCTGCCGTTACAACCGAGATGCACGCCCCCTCGTCTCCAACCCCTCTCATCACTCTCCCTTCTCTGTCCTTTTTCAAAACTAATCCCTCATCTTTCTCCCTCACATAAACTCACGAGAAAACCTCCGGCCACCTCACTCCATCAGCACCGCCGTGAACTTCTTCAACCACCGTCACCTCCCTCCATCCTCCACCCTCGCTCACCGCAGCTGACCACCCTCGCACTCCTCGCCGTCGCTACCCAACTTCATCACCTACAGCCTCCATTTCCGACCATCCCCGCGAGCCACCTCCGGTCACTGCGACAACCCCTCGACCTCCTCCACGTCACCAACAACCCTCTCCCACGCACCTCCTTCTCTCCCTCTGATTTCCCCCACCCGACTTCCCTCTCTCCTTCTCACCCTGCACCCACACTCCCTGCTCTCAGCTCTCTAACTCTCTCTCTCTCCCTGCACCTCTCTCTCACACTGTTCTCCCTCTCTCTCTCTTTCACACTTCTCTCTCTCTTTCTCTCTCTGCCTGCACTCTCTCACTCTCTATCTCTCAGTCTCTCACCCTCTATCTAACTCTCTCTTTCTAACACCCTCTCTCTCTCTCTATTTGATTCTCTCTCTTCTCTCTAAACCGTCTCACTCCCATCTTGCTCCCCATAGGCCTCAACAGTATCAACGATCCCCAGCCCGACACAGCCTGAGCACGCAACAACACATCCCCAAGCTCGAACCAAGCCCAAGCATAGTCGTGACTCGTCGCGTGAGTTGCTACTCCGTGCCCGGGACGTGTCATTACTGTACCTCGCTGCCGTGCACTTCCAGACAAGTTCTTTACTTGCTTACATGCTATTTTACCTAAGTTAAAATCTTAGATTACTTAGATTATCATGTTATAGTGTTAAATCAATTAGACGTTATAACTGTTCGGTGTGTGTTCCCAATGAAATTTCTTATCAAATTTGGCGGAACTGGATATATTACATTGGCCCTTGTAGGGATGGATAACGCGTGCAAATTTCATTAGAAAATACAACTTTTAAAGATTAAAACGACTACCCTCAAGTTTAACCGTAAAACTGAAATTCTACTGTACCTGAAAACCGTTAAATCCACCATAAATCATATACATATTAGAATGGTGTGTTCGAGGGCTCAAATCGAAGCCGACTCGACGAACTTTAACCCTATACCAGTTTCCGGACATTCCTGTACTTAAATTGTAATGATATTCGGATCGGAGTGCGACTCTGGACTGCAGTCCAGAGCGACTCCAATTGTTGCTTGCTGTTCCGTATTGGATACCACAGGATTTCTTTAACTCGTAGGTTGCGGAACTCCGCTGTTCATTATAGATAAATCTGTTAGCTAGAGAACACAATTAGTTTCATCCTGTTTCGTTATCATTTACTATTTAATCTGTAATTTAAAAGATCGGGACGCATAACAGTCCCGACAGAATCAGAATTGACATATTAGGGTTAAACATTGTATATCTCCCGACGTGCAGATGCGATTGAAGATCTGTCTGTTGCATTGAAAACCTTACTGAAAACCCTAGAATTCATTCAACTGTAGCATCGCTAAAACCTGATCCCAACTGGGATTAAAATGCGTTGTGAAACGGACTTCTGATTCTGAAACCGGATTTCCAGCTGCGAGCGCTTAAAATGAAATGGTTATAACTAATGATCCTGGAACCCGATTGGCCTGAAACTAAATTCTATGGATGGAAAACTGAACATACTATTTACTACCTGTTTATCATTTCGCTAAATTATATACGTACGTTTCATGATAAATCGTGCAAGTGATGGAATACTGTTTTTATGATATCTTGATCGTGCTTCATATACTGTTTACGTATCATATCATGCCCATATCATTGTATTGATAACCTAGTGATATTGTGTATTTACCCAGTGTTAGATTCTAGCGATGATCGTGGCAAGTACGTCATTGTTCGTGTATCCGTGATTAAGTGAAAGTGATACGTACTTGTACACAATCAGTGACCCTATTGTTATATTGCATTGTCGACGTCTGTGGGATGCGTGTACGTGTGACTATAAGTGGAATGGGACATTTATGGAAGCGTTGCACGGATGTCACAGATAAGACACCAGACACTGCCGTTTATCTTAAGTATTAGTCGGGACGTGCTTGATGGAGGTCCTGCCTCCAGTTCTCGCGCAGACTTGTCACGGATCGATTAGTATTTAGGTTGATGGTTAGCGTTTGATGTAGACCACGGGGTGTGGGGTAGTATAAGTGTGAGTTCAACGGAATCTCGGGAGTCCCATGCCGGCTTATATAATTAGGGAGTTATATGGAGATTTACAGGGTACGTGATATATACACCGTGATATTCTTGTTACATGTTGGGCCCGTGGTCCCTTGCCCTTGGGTTCTACCCTTGAGTGGAGGACACTCGCGAGTGGTTGACTCTCACACTTGGACTGACGATAGGCTTAGTGACCTGTACAGTGAGACTTAGAGACTGATAGGAATACTGGCATTTATATTTCTTATATACTGTGTTGGCATACGTGACATATCGTTATACTGTTTTACTGTTCCGCTGCATTGATTACTGCACATTCATATTCATGCCGTCATTGATTTACTGTTATTCATATCCATTACCACTGTTAGAACTGTCACTTGATTTTATACATATTATATTGCTATTTTGTCGCTCTGACGACCTGAGTATGCATGCTCAGTGTGAGGAGAAGATTTAGGCTGGACCAGAACTTGACGTGCATCACATACTTCTTGACTTGCCATTTCGAGTTACATTCGTTTGTTCCACTTCAGGTCAGTCTTTACATTGTTTCCTTCAGTTACTGCATTTCTCATTACCTGCGCATCATTTACTGTTTACCATGATAAACTAGAAACCGAAGTGTGACTACGGCAGGACATTTCCTTGACCGTAGGAGCATGGCTGGCCTTGTCTACTCCTCGTATTCCGTATTTTGGGAAGCGGGGCGTGACATAGATTCTTCAATACCTTAATTTGTAATTAGAGTTTATAATTTGTTATTAGGGTTTATAAGTTGTTATTAGGGTTTCCATATTATCTCAAAACCAACAAAAATTTTAATTCCTCTTATAATGCTTTCGTAAGATGTTGCAATCAAAATAAAATAAATTCATAACCTAACATCATAATTGCATATCCTAACATCACAATTATATCACAATTTCATATTTAATTGAAATATTCATAACCTAACAACCACATCACAATTACATCATAATTCATAACCTAACAACACAATTCATAAGCTAACTGAAAAATAATAATTTGAGGGAGGACTTAACCTTTTCGTCGAATTTTGAACGAGCGAGGAATTTTCGACCACCAGCAACAGCAACAGCAATACCTATAAAAACAAAAATTAGATAACAAATTGGAAATTTTTTGGAAGAATTGAGGAAAATTGAAGAGGGAAATCACCTTTGGGGGAGATTTTCACGACCACGGTGAAAAATTTAGGATAGAATGAGAGAGAGAAAGCTCTCACGCGGGCTAAATGTGTAGAGAATGTTATGGACCATTTAGAACGGTCCCTAATATAAAATGAAGGATCGCTAATACATTAGCGACTATTCATAGAAGACTGTATATTATATACAGTCTCTGATAACTTATTTGAGACCGTTTATAAATAAAGGGTCTCCAATACACCGTCCCTTGTTTCCCCCAATCAGAGCAAAGCTCTGTTCAAATTCCAAGCAAGAAATGAAGCAACGCTTCCGTTTCCCCCAATCAGAGCAAGGCTCTGTTTTAAATTTTAAATTTCAAATTTTAAAGGAAGCAACGCTTCAGATAACTTGCGCTCTGCGTTGTGCGACACGTGTCAGCGCAGTTGCGCTCACACAGTTGCGCTGCGCTCTGCGTTGTGCGACACGTGTCAGCGCAGTTGCGCTGCGCTCTGCGCTGCGCGACACATGTCAAGCGCAGGTGCACTTGCGCCAACTGTGCCAGCACTAAAACTTAAATAATGAATTATTTAATCAGAATTAAAATTTTAGAAAGATCTTTTTAATCTTATTAAAACAAGAAGACTATCTTCTGTAAAACAGAGGCCTTAGGATCAAAGATCCAACGGTGGGGAAATATCCCCAGATCAATCAGAGAAAGATCTCTGTAACTAGCCTAACAAACTAATTGGCCCTATATAAAGGCCCCTAGACTCCAAGTTTCAGATATATAGAGCTCCTCTAAAAACTTTGAGAAAAACTCAAAGAGAAAAAAAGCTAAACCTTTGAAAAAAGAAGAATTTCTTCTAAAAAGATCGAAGATCTAAGAACAAGATCAAGATCTTCAATAAAAAGAAAAAGATCAAAAAAAGATCCAATCATAAAAGATAAAAGAAGTAATTTACTTCATTATTAGATCTTTTGATCTATATAAAGGCATTGCCTTTTTATGAGAATCGGAACCATTGGTTCTTGAAAACTTGAGGTAGAACCTCTTTAGAACTAAAAAGATTCTTTTCTTTGATCTAAATTTGATCAAGATGCGCTCTGCGCTATTGAACAGTGCCTTGCACTCTTAATTTGCGCTGTTGCGCTCCTTGGACTGGCGCAAGACGCCAGAAAGCGCCACGTGTTAATCTACTCCTTGCGCTCCTTAAAAAAGAGCACTGCGCTCTTGGATTGGCGCAAGTCACCAGAGCGCGCCACGTGTCAACAGCGCACTGGCGCAGCGCACTGCGCTAACAGACTTGCGCTCACCAGAGCATGACACGTGTCACCTCCACATGCGCTAGCGCCTTGCGCTCTTTAATTGGCGCAAAGCGCCTGACAGGCCACGTGGCGCACTGTCTGACCATTAAATGCTGTGCATTATTAAAAAAAGGGGGGCAGAGCCCAATGCAATGCATTATAAAAGAGCTGACCCCAAATAAAGGCTCAACAGCCAGAACAATAAAATGTTCAACCGAGCCCATATGCTCACAAACCTTCAAACAGACTTTAGTCCCAAATTGGACTATAAATCTCCCAACCAACTTTGGTTCAAGGATACATCTCTGAACTCTTCTGATATCTGTCGTTGTAATCCTTCAACGTCGTCAGAGAGGTGACGGGTCCCGACGGCCATACATTCCATGGACCACCATGTCCCTAAACTGGCAATGGACCACCATGTCCCTAAACTGAACAATAGAGCCCAAATGCTCTCTTGTTGGATCTAAACGATCCCGTTAAGTTGATCTTAGTCTAAAATTAGACTAACGTATCATTAACAAACGTTTAAGTTGATCTTAGCCTCAAATATGGCTAACGTATCCTTAAACCAAAACCCCAAACCCAAATCTAAGAAAATACGGATTTGGACTAATCCACGTCCTACGGGCGACAACATAAATTAGTCTCCGTATACAATCCACGGGCAACCACAAACAAAACAAACACCCACGACACGAAGTGACCAGCTGGAGAAGGAGAAAGTTGTTACCGCGATGCGGTAGCGTAATTAACTGCATGGGCTTGCGCCTGCAGGGAAGAGCATCCCCACAATCAAAAACCCCTCAAGCGAGGGGGAATCTGACGAAGTCTGCTACATCGGCCGCATCCGTTTAAACCTTCGATACATGGTGCCATAAATCAACTTGGCACCTTCGGAGAGGTATACGGATAAAACCAAATAGCATCTGCCCCGAATCTCAGGCAAGACCGTCTCTGTCGCGCCGTCTTTCGGAGGGGAACAGATTCCGGCATGCCCGGTAGGACCTCTTCCTCTTTCCACTCCACACTTCGTGTGTCGTGTTCGCGAACGAATCGCGGTTTGCTGTGGTTGCCTGTGGATTTAAGGTACTTAGATTTGGTGTCTTGCTCCGTGCAGAAAACAGAAGATCAATGGCTTCAAACTGCACTGCCTACAACTGCAACTCTCACTCCGTCCTTACTGGAGGAGTGACTTACGGGCCCCAAGCGGCCTCCCTTTTCAAGATGCCAGTGGGGCAGGTAACTCAAGCCACCACTGGACTATTCTTCAGGGACCATACTCCCACCCATGAGCTTCAACGCCCCTGTACCGTCACAAGAAGCTCTCAAGAAGTCGGTATTCAATCGGCTTACTACTGCTGCGGCCCCTCTCAACGAGTCGCCCAACTCCACTGCCTCGGTTTTTAACAGACTAGGCCAGAGCTCCAACGGGCCCATAATGAACCCTGCAATCCCAGAAAAGGTTATCCCGAAGCGGATAGCCATCCCTACTCCCAAAATCGTCAAGGCGGTTTCTCCTGCCAAAGGGTCGGTCTTCACAAGACTGACTATTTCTGCTCCTGTTCCAGGCGAAATCACCAAGATTGCTTCCCCTACTCGGAAGTCTGCTTTTGATAGGTTGACCGTCCCCATTCAACGGACGTCGGTCTTTAAAAGGCTGATACCAGCGAATTCTGACCAACACATGGGGCATGAGGAGGTCACCCCTACGGCTAAACCAACTCCAATCGCGTGACATGCTCGCCGTCGTCACTGGCGCCGGATAAGGAAAGCCGGGGGCAACTCCCCCTCTGGGTTAACTCCGCCAGCTCCGATAGTGGAAATCAATGCTGTTGTTCCGACCGGGAATAGCTTTGAACCGCTAAGAAAGGTGCGCAAAAACTCGCCAACTGCCGTATTGAAAACATCTCATACACCTGTGGATAATGCCCCAAAGGTGAAGCTGGAGCAGCCCCCTCAACGGCTGTCCTCTGAAATTTACAAGGTCTGGCGTCAAGTCTAAGACTCCGTAATGGATCAAGACTATCTCCGCCGACAGAAAAAGATGAAGGTCCGGCAGGAGAAGGACTACTCTGTCAAGCCAGAAAAAGCAACAGCTGGCTGGGTGACCACTGCAAGGGCTCCCTCAACGTCAATCACTCAAAAGAAAAGGAGGCCGCAAAAAGCCCCTGTGTCTTTGGCAAATCGCAAAGACACAGAATCTAAACGCCTCAAGTCTGGGGGCATAACGGTCCATACTGTTTACATGGCATCTGGGAAGGAGGATAGCCGCGCTTCTACGGGTCACCGACCGCTCACCCGATCCGTGACAAAAGCTCAGAAGCAGCAACAGAAGCTTCAGGAAATGCTGACGTAAATGGCCGCACTCACCGGGCCAAAAGAAAGCCCGGAGGCATCATTAGAGCAGCGTCACGAACAAGAAACCGATGCTGACTTCTTACGCAGAGTCCTCGAAAAGAAGGACAAAGAAGCCGCAGAGCAAGCGGCTAACATAAAACAAATGGCACTCCTCTTCCAAGATATGGTAGGGATGATGTTACAGCCGGACCCTCCAGCTGAAGACCCTCCGATCATTATTGAAGACGATAAAGAGGAGACATCTAATCTTCCTCCGGCTCATTCAGCAGCCAAGGAGGAAACTATCTCCAAGGCTTCCCTGGATGATTATATTGCTCAGCAGATACGAGTTCATCAGGCGAATGAAGCGGCTGGGCAAATTGTTATAACCGGGCAACCCTATCCGGGATGGTATGACCAAATCAGTTACCTGCCGGGATATACGATCCCTAAATTCCATGTATATAAAGGGACGGGGAATCCACATCAGCATGTCGCTCAATTCAGGGCCCTATGCGGCAACACCGGGGGCGATGATAAACTGTTGCTTCGCCAATTCGTCGGCAGCTTAGCAGAAACGGCCTTCGAATGGTATTCGGAGCTACCTAACGACTCTGTCAAAACATTTGCGGAGATGGAGCTTCTGTTTACACAAAGATTTGCAAGCGCCGGCGAGCGCACCCCGATAACAGCATTGATTAATGCCACGGTGAAACCAGACGAGACGTGGGTCCAATACGCAATACGGTGGCGAAACTTATGGTCGAAGTGCGAAGAACGCATCGAAGAAGCACCTGCGGTAGGCATGTTCGTGGGCACTCTTGATCCGCAAGCGACCATCTCGCAATTCATGATGTTCTTCAAGCCAACTACTTTCCAGGCCTTGATCGACAAGTTGGCCCAAATGGATCAAATGGGACATAAACCGTCTCCTCCAAAGCCAGACTCTCGAAATGAGAAAGGAAAAAGGAAAGCGATCGTCGTCGCCAATACTCAACAACAACTGAGCAACTCAAAGCCGGTTGTTCGCCAAAACAATGTGCGTCCATGCCCATCCCTCGAGGAGAGACTGGGACGTCCTTACTCGTTTCCTCAGAATAAAACAAGGAGACTATTCGAGCTGGCAGTGCACAACAGACTCATCAATTTGCCTAATCCAAAACGTCCGTTGCAGCCAGGCGATATCAACGATCTTAATTACTGCCCTTACCATCGAGCGGTAAGCCATCCAATCGAAGATTGCTTCGTTTTCAAGGGATGGATCGAGGATCAGTACCAACAAGGCAAGTTCGCGTTATCCGAAAACTAGAAGGTGAACCCGCCAAAACCTCATGCTCCTAAAAAGGTGGACACGCCGGGGGCATCGTGCTCTTTTGTTGAAGAAGCCCCATGGGAGGTGGCCCTTTCGGCCAAAACCAAAAAGACGTTGAATGATCTCCAGACATGTCCGGCGATCAGGTGGAAGAATCCGCTAGAACCCCAGATCATCGAAGGGATGCTAAAGCCGCACCCAACTCCAAAGATCAGTGGTGATAGCCAAAGCTCGCACACCCAGCCATCGAAATCTTCGAAAAAGAAGAAGAAATCCAAAAAGCCCGTGAAGCCTGGCGACAAGCGCACGGAATTGCAGAAACAAATCGACGCATTGGAAGAGTATAACCAAAAGGCGCGGACTCCAATCACGCTCCAAGAATTCCTTGGCCACATCCTTGAAGACGGAGATGATAGAGAAGAATCGTCGAACGAATCTGAGGATTACGTAGCAAGTTGCCATGTGATCTCTCACTTGTCGATAGACAGTGAAGAAACTCCTGACGCAGGGAAACCGGGGGAAATCCTGAGCCTGAACTTTTAGAACCATCAGACGAAATGATTGATGCATTCCTAAACGAGGCCCGTCTTAAAAGCAAAGCTGATCGGAAGCGTAAGATGGCCATATTCGAAAAAGCCAAACGCCGACGACTGGAGGAAAAGGTCGAGACACCCCAACTGGAGCAAAGCATCCCTATCGCCAGCAAAAGCAAGCTTAAAGTAAGGAAACGATTCGCTAGGGCGCTGGCAATAGGAATGATGTTGCCCTATTTCAAAGGAAATTCGCCTGGCAATATACATCTTGATGAAGCGGATATACATCCTAACTTCTGTTTATACCATCAGAGGATTGCACACCCTACCGAGGAGTGCATAGCCTTTAAAAACTGGTGGCAGGGATATGTTGCCCATCGACAACACGTTCAACGAGTGAAGCGTAAGGATCGTCGGGAACAGAAAAGCACGACAGATGAGCGTGAAAGAGCTGCTGGCAACTGTCACATAGCCGACACCAAGAGATCGCAAGTTATCACCTTTGGAAGCGACTCTGACGAAGAAATCGCCCTCGGCCCTCTCTTCAAGGAATCCACCTCCGACACAAAAACATGCGAAGATTTGCGGAAAAATCTAGCTGCGTAATCGCATTCAGGCTAATGACCGAAACGTCGTTAAACTACTACCAACCCGCGGCATCCCCAGGCTGACGTGGCGTAAAAAAAACGGTATGTCCATAAGCAAAATGGACACGGATGAAAACCCGAAAGGGCTCCGTGAGTAAAAACAGCAGGACTACCAACGATGTTTGTGAAAACCCGAAAGGGCGCAAACTCGTAAAAAAACGGTATGTCCATAAGCAAAATGGGCACGGATGAAAACCCGAAAGGGCTCCGTGAGTAAAAACAGCAGGACTATCGACGATGTTTGTGAAAACCCGAAAGGGCGCAGACTCGTAAAAAAAAAGGTATGTTCATAAGCAAAATGGGCACGGATGAAAACCCGAAAGGGCTCCGTGAGTAAAAACAACGGGGCTACCGGCGAGTGTTTGTGAAAACCCGAAAGGGCGCAATCTCGTCGTAAAAAACGGTATGTCCATAAGCAAAATGGGCACGGATGAAAACCCGAAAGGGCTCCGTGAGTAAAAACAGCAGGGCTACCGGCGAGTGTTTGTGAATACCCGAAAGGGCGCAGCCTCGTTAAAAAACACTTACAGGGTCCTCTCGACCTTGTGAGGAGAAACCACCTGCGTGAGATCCTTACGACTCACAAGGGAACAATACACTTAGGGATCCTCACGATTCCTAAGGAGAAATTACACTTGCGGAATCCTCACGACTCGTAAGGAGAACTCTCTTATGGGACCCTCACGGCTTATAAGATTTGAAAGTCTTAAGTTACAGAGACCTGAACCTGTTCTTAAGCAACCCCCACAACCTTCGATATTGCCCTACAAGTAGCTCAATACTGACCCTATACAATCCATGGGCGCAAATAAAAATTTTCCTAACCAAGTCCCATCCGTGACTAGGGATATGTTCGCACGATGAACAACCCTTGTAAGTCCTCTCGACTTATAAGAAGAAAACACTCTTGTAAGATCCTTACGACTTATAAGAGAGCACGCACTTAGGAATCCTCACGATTCCTAAGGAGAAAACACACCTATGAGATCCCCACGACTCGCAGGGAGAAATACCTTTGTGAGACCCTTACGGCTCATGAAGTCAAAAGCCTTAGTCGACAGAATCCTAACTCTGTTTACTAAGCTACCTTTGTTCGACATCGACAAAGGCAAATGATGATTCGCTCCTGGCAATATCCCAGTTGTAGCGATGCTGATGCCTAAACCGGTATCAAATTCCAAGTCCTTTCATGGTAAATGATGTTCGCTCCTGGCAATATTCCAGTTGTAGTGATGCTGATGCTGAGATTGGCATCAGATTCCAAGTACCACACTCGCGATAAAAAATCAGCGAGCTAAAAATGCATATGAAATAGCCGAAATGATGGGGCAACTTGCAACAAAATCAGCAAGTAAAAAAAATGTATACATGCAAAATAGCCGAAATGATTGGGCAACTCGCAATAAAAAGCAGCGAGTAAAAATAAAATAAATAGCCGAAATGATTAGGCAACTCGCAATAAAAAGTAGCGAGTAAAAATGAAATAAACAGCCGAAATGATTGGGCAACTCGCAATAAAAAGTAGCGAGTAAAAATGAAATAAACAGCCGAAATGATTGGGCAACTCGCAATAAAAAGCAGCGAGTAAAAAGAAAAATAGCTGAAATGATTGGGCACCGTGAAAAATAGCCGAAATGATTGGGCAATCGCGACCTTCGCGATATAAAAGCTGAAATGATAGAGCATCACGGAAAGAATAAAAAAATGATGAAAGAATGAAACTTTTGCCCTACAGGTGAGATCACATCGATCCCTATATACAATCCAGGGGCACAAAAAAAGAGGGAACCATACCTTCCCAACAGGCTCCACCAGAAAGCGAAGCCAAATCTCGACGGTTCATAGACAACCTAGAGACAATCTCGACATTTGTCGCAATATTGCAGACACAATGTCAACAAACGAAGCAAAGGAAGATCCCTAGCTTCAGGGTCTCGACGTCGATATCAACAACTTAGAGATCACCAACGGCGTTTCTCCTCACTCCAACCAGATGCAGACGTGACGTCAACAACCGACCTCAGAGTTGCAACAAAACGGAGCCATGGCAAAGTCCCTAGTTCCAAATCTCAATGGCCACATCTACAGCCTGGAGACCAACAACAGTGTGCCTCTTCATTCCAGCAGGACATAGATGCTACACCATCAAACGGAGCCACGGCATAGTCCTTAGTTCCAAATCTCGACGGTTCAAAGACAACCTAGAAACCATCTCAGCATTCGTCTCGTTACAGCAGACGAGATGTCAACGACGGTGTTCCTCCATAGTCCAGCAGGATGCAGATACAACGTCAACAAAAGACCTCACGTCGAAACAAAGCGGAGTGACGGCAAAATCCCAGCGTCACCTCACCATTCGTCTCGATACAACAGACGAGATGTCAACAACGGCGTTCCTTCGCAGTCCAGCAGGATGCAGATGCAACGTCAACAAAAGACCTCACGTCAAAACAAAGCAGAGTAACGGCAAAATCCCGTCTCCACCTCAGCATTCGCCTCGTTACAGCAGACGCAATGTCAACAACGGCGTTCCTTCGCAGTCCAGCAGAATGTAGATGCAACGTCAACGAAAGACCTCATGGTCGAAACAAAGCGGAGTGACGGCAAAATCCCAGCTCCACCTCAGCATTCGTCTCGTTACAGCAGACGCAATGTCAACAACAGCGTTCCTTCGCAGTCCAGCAGGATGCAGACGCAACGTCAACAAAAGACCTCACGGTCAAAGCAAATGAAGCAAAGGCCAAATTCCTAGCTTCAGGGTCTTGACGGTAACTCATATAAAACCTGAAAGACAATCAGAGATCATCTCACACCAGCGTGGAGTGATCACCACTTCCACGTTCGTCTCTACACAACAGACGAGATGTCACTACAGCGTCCTTCCTCCAATAGGATTCGGACACGCCAAAGCAAACGAAGCAAAGGCCAAATTCCTAGCTTTAGGGTCTTGACGGTAACTCAAATAAAACCTGAAAGACTACCGGAGATCATCCCACATGGAGTGGTCACCATCACGACATTCGTCTCGATACAGCAGACGAGATGTCACTACAGCGTCCTTCCTCCAACAGGATCCGGACACGCCAAAGCAAACGAAGCAAAGGCTAAATTCCTAACTTCAGGGTCTTGACGGTAACTCATATAAAACCTGAAAGACTACCGGAGATCATCCCACATGGAGTGGTCATCACCTCGACATTCGTCTCGATACAGCAGACGGGATGTCACCACAGCGTTCTTTCTCCAGCAAGTTCAGACGCGACAATCAAACAACGAAGCCACGGCAAAATCCCTAGTTCCAAACCTCGACGGTTCACCAACAACCTAGAGACAACTGCGACACTCGTCTCGATACAGCAGACGCAATGTCTCCAAACGAAGAAAAGGCCAAATTCCTAGCTTCAGGGTCTTGACAGCAACTCATATAAAACCTGAAAGACTATCGGGGATCATCCGACACCAGTACGGAGTGGTTATGACTCATCGGGGCTCTCCAAAATGAGCCTAACCTCGAGTAAAAAGCGGCATGGCAAAATTCCTAACGCTTGCTCTTCTGACGGTCAAACTGCCTAGGAGGATTGCTCGAAGACGTCTTGTCCAGCCCCCGAAGGGATCAGAGACACGACAATCGCAAGGCTACTCGAACAGCAAGGTTGCCTGTCGAGAAATACATCAGCCGATGCGACGGTACGATGGACGAAACCCTAGTACTACAGACCTTAACGAACCTCTGTCGTAAAAGAGCAGAGGCTAACTGTGACGTTAGGATATCCTTGCGAGAAATGCTCGATTTGTCTCGCCTCGTGAGGTAAAGCCTTAGGCAGCGAGGATTAAAAAACATGTTTCCTAAGCACTGGGGCCCCACAAGTCGGTCCAAAACGGACTCTTGCATACTATTCACGGGCCACACTCTCCAAAGTCGAATCTCGACAAGGAGGGAAACAACCACTTACGAGTCCTCTCGACTTGTAAGAGGGAAAATTCTCTAGTGAGATCCTTACGACTCTCAAGAGAAAACACACTTAGGAATCCTCACGATTCCTAAGGAGAAAATACACCTACGAGATCCTCTCGACTCGTAGGGAGAAAAGTCTTTATGAGACCCTCACGGCTCATAAAGTTGAAAAGCCTTAGGTAGCAGATCTGAACCTGCTTCCTAAGCCATCACTACTCCCCAAAGTATTCAAGACGGAATGTTCTATATCACCTACAGGCTATGCTTACTTAAGGAATATGCCAATAACAAAGAAGAAAATGAAAGGAAGGAGGGAAAAGATTTGTCATTCATACTCGGAAAATTCTTACATCAATAAAGACAATAAACAAAAACATCATTGTTGAAATGCTATTACAATGGAAGAACCTCAAATCCAGGACATGGATTGAGGAACTCGAAAGTGACCTTGTCCAGGACTTTCCAAGCCTGGTGAACCATCCTAGTGTGCTTTTTTCGCGAGCACGAGCGTCAGGATCCCCACTGATGTCCTCCACCCTCTGATAAGCAGCAAGTATGGCGGACTGTTGAAAGGCCTGGTGCAGGAGATCGACAAGATTGTCTCGCCGTCTCTTTGAGATTAGGTTCATCAGGTACACCGAGTGCACCTTATCCTCGACGGCATCTAACGCCCTGAGCGGCACGCCGGTAAAGAATAGGAGAAGCGCTTCCCAAATTGCTCCCACAATAAGCTTCAGGAGAGGGGAGCATCGAGGAAGCAGTTGACCGTTATATGCATCGAAGTGACTCATAATTTCGGCACACTCGGCGTTTGTGAGTTCTCGGTTCTGAGAACGGCCGAGTCGGCGAATGTCTCCATAAGAGATGATCTCATCAAGGTCATACATGTGGACGTCCATTACTCCTGTAAAAGAAAATCAGCAAAATTAGCAGACAGACTGATTAAGCAATTTTTGATTCAAAACAGGCACAGGAAATTAAACTCCCCGAGAGCAATGCTCTACAGACAGGCGTGACACCCGTCAATATCAGTTATGAATGGAGTTTAAAAAAATCCCCCGAAAACATTGAGAGCTTTGCTCTGAAAAGATGATATAATTCATCAAGAAATAAAATCCCGTTTTTAATCTTCAAAGATCCATGAAAAATTCTTAAGAGTTCTGCTATTTGATTTAAAAGGAGCAAAGCTCCATTAATGAATCAAGAAATTATAAATAAAATCCTTTTAGAGAGTAAAGGCTCTATTATTGGAACCCTAAAATGGTTCTCTTTAGATCAAAGATCTATAAAGAGCAAAGCTCTGTTAATGGGTAAAACCCTGGTTTCTTAAAAGTTTTAAACTATACCTAAGTTTTAACAGAGTTTTAATCTTGAAAAGTTCTTAAAGCCTAAGAGCAATGCTCTGAATAAGAGATAATTCTCAAGGAGGTGATGAAAATCATCTAAGAGACCAAAGGTCCTATTTATAGGCATTGAGAGCCGTTTCAACTTCCAAAAGATGGCGCAACGGTTGAAATTCTGCCACCGCTGCGCTCACGTCTGGGGCCACATAAGCGCAACGGTGGGGGGGCATTTATTTTCCCGAATCAGAGCAAAGCTCTGTTCAAATTCCAAGACGGGAAATGAAGCAACGCTTCCGTTTCCCCCAATCAGAGCAAGGCTCTGTTTCAAAATTTAAATTTCAAATTTTAAAGGAAGCAACGCTTCATATAATTTGAGCAAGGCTCTGTTTTAAAATTTAAATTTCAAATTTTAAAGGAAGCAACGCTTCATATAATTTGCGCTCTGCGCTGTGCGACACGTGTCAGCGCAGTTGCGCTGCGCTCTGCGCTGTGCGACACGTGTCAGCGCAGTTGCGCTGCGCGACACGTGTCAAGCGCAGGTGCTTGCGCCAACTGTGCCAGCACTAAAACTTAAATAATGAATTATTTAATCAGAATTAAAATTCTAGAAAGATCTTTTTAATTTTATTAAAATAAGAAGACTATCTTCTGTAAAACAGAGGCCTTAGGATCAAAGACCCAACGGTGGGGAAATATCCCCAGATCAATCAGAGAAAGATCTCTGTAACTAACCTAACAAACTAATTGGCCCTATATAAAGGCCCCTAGACTCCAAGTTTCAGATATACAGAGCTCTTCTAAAAACTTTGAGAAAAACTCAAAGAGAAAAAAAGCTAAACCTTTGAAAAAAGAAGAATTTCTTCTAAAAAGATCGAAGATCTAAGAACAAGATCAAGATCTTCAATAAAAAAAAAAAGATCAAAAAAGGATCCAATCATAAAAGATAAAAGAAGTAATTTACTTCATTATTAGATCTTTTGATCTATATAAAGGAATTGCCTTTTTATGAGAATCAGAACTATTGGTTCTTGAAAACTTGAGGTAGAACCTCTTTAGAACTAAAAAGATTCTTTTCTTTGATCTAAATTTGATTAAGATGTGCTCTGCGCTATTGAACAGTACCCTGCACTCTTAATTTGCGCTGTTGCGCTCCTTGGACTGGCGCAAGACACCAGAAAGCGCCACGTGTTAATCTGCGCCTTGCGCTCCTAAAAACAGAGCACTGCGCTCTTGGATTGGCGCAAGTCACCAGAGCGCGCCACGTGTCAGCAGCGCACTAGCGCAGCACACTGGTGCAGCGCACTGCGCTAACAGACTTGCGCTCACCAGAGCGTGACACGTGTCACCTCCACATGCGCTAGCGCCTTGCGCTCTTTAATTGGGGCAAAGCGCCTGACAGGCCACATGGCGCACTGTCAGACCATTAAATGCTGTGCATTATTAAAAAGGGGGGCAGAGCCCAATGCTATGCATTATAAAAGGGCTGAGCCCAAATAAAGGCTCAACAGCCAGAACAATAAAATGTTCGACCGAGCTCATATGCTCACAAACCTTCAAACAGACTTTAGTCCCAAATTGGACTATAAATCTCCCAACCAACTTTGGTTCAAGGGTACATCTCTGAACTCCTCCGATATCTGTCGTTGTAATCCTTCAACGTCGTCAGAGAGGTGACGGGTCCCGACGGCCATACATTCCATGGACCACCATGTCCCTAAACTGGCAATGGACTACCATGTCCCTAAACTGAACAATAGAGCCCAAATGCTCTCTTGTTGGATCTAAATGATCCCGTTAAGTTGATCTTAGTCTAAAATTAGACTAACGTATCCTTAACAAACGTTTAAGTTGATCTTAGCCTCAAATATGGCTAACGTATCCTTAAACCAAAACCCCAAACCCAAATCTAAGAAAATACGGATTTGGACTAATCCACGTCCTACGGGCGACAACATAAATTAGTCTCCATATACAATCCACGGGCAACCACAAACAAAACAAACACCCACGACACGAAGTGACCAGCTGGAGAAGGAGAAAGTTGTTACCGCGATGCGGTAGCGTAATTAACTGCATGGGCTTGCGCCTGCAGGGAAGAGCGTCCCCACAATCAAAAACCCCTCAAGCGAGGGGGAATCTGACAAAGTCTGCTATATCGGCCGCATCCGTTTAAACCTTCGATACATGGTGCCATAAATCAACTTGGCATCTTCGGAGAGGTAGACGGATAAAATCATATAGCATCTGCCCCGAATCTCAGGCAAGACCGTCTCTGTCGCGCCGTCTTTCGGAGGGGAACATCCCTGATATGAACAGTTTCTACCGGCGGAGGTCTATTCTAAGGTCTAAGACTTTGGGCAGAACCTTTATTAAAAGATAATCATATCACATAAAACCGAAGCTATTGCTTCCTTGAAAGTTTTTATTTTCATAAAATTTAAATGTACCATATGAATGTATCTAAAATCAAACAAAAAAGAATTTAATCTTTATGAAAGCCAAAGATTTCTTTATGATAGCGTGCATCCTGGTTTAGAGTGTAATCTATTTGCATGCGCATCGTGTGATCTACACATGCGCGTTACCTGAAACCAAACAGATGCGCACCCCGTATAAGTGTGCATCGTATTCTGATTCGTATCCTATACAGATGTGCATCTAACCCAGATACGCACCACATACAGATGCACATCTCATACTTATGTATGCCCCTATAAAAGAGAAAGTATGAATACTCCATGAGAAGCACGTGCGTACTCTATGGTGCACATGCGCGCCTGACCAGCAAGCCATAGCTTAGATACTTAGTCAATATACTTTAAGTATAGAACCTTATGCTTCATATATATGATTGATTAATTTGATCTTTACCCACAACAAGACTAACGATTCTTAATTAAAATATTTAAATTGACCTTAGTCGCATATACGACTAATGATTCTTAGCCTATATCATCTAAGTTGATTTTAGTCTCATATAAGACTAATGATCCTTAGATCAAACTCATGTACCTTGAACAGATGGAAAATATGACATAAATTCAACCCCAAATCTAATATGTATGGATTTGTACTAATCTGCGCCCTACGGGAGAAAATATATATTAGTCTTCGTATACAATCCAAAGGCAACCCAAAATAAACAAACTATAATACGACACACGAAGATTTCTGGAGTGGAGAAAATTGTTATCACTTGACAATAACGTAATTAACTGCATAGGCTTGTGCCTGCAGGAAAAAGTGTCCCCAAATCAAAAACCTCTCATCATTGAGGGGGAATCTGAGAAGTTCAGCTATAACGGTCGCATCCATCCAAACCTCCGATATACGATGTCATAAATCAATTTGGTATTTTTGGAGAGATGGATTGATATGTCCCAAATAGCATCCGCCCATGTATTAAGGCTGGACGCGCTCCCCGCATCTCAATCCGGTTTCCGGCAGTAAACAACCTATTATCTCTAAACCCGCGTGTAGCATTCGGCCAAGTGTGGATATTTTCTGGCTGCTGAGTCGATTGACCTAAACTGGTTTCATTGGCCAGTTC
This sequence comes from Agapanthus africanus, assembly GCA_030015575.1. Classification (NCBI taxonomy): domain Eukaryota; kingdom Viridiplantae; phylum Streptophyta; class Magnoliopsida; order Asparagales; family Amaryllidaceae; genus Agapanthus; species Agapanthus africanus. Next base: position 550,340,599 of record CM057345.1, read on the forward strand.
AGCTTTATTTAGGTATAAACAAAGTCTTAAACCAAAAGGTTTTCTAAATCCGGTTAAAAAAAAGTTTCCTTAACATACTTGAGAAATAACATAACAAATAATATTTAAATTTTTTTTGAATATAATTAATTATATAAAATATATTCTTTCGTGTCTTGGAGACTTCATTGTTTCATCTTCAACACACTCAAATAAATCCCTCTCTCTGATCAAATGTCTATTAAGAGGTTTCTTTGTGAATTAGAGTGGCAATATAAAGAAGAAAACACAAAGGTAAGTATATAGCTAATCATTAGCTCGATTTGTCCCACGTAGTATTATCCCGATCCTAAAATAAAATGGTTCAATGTCCTTTCTTACAGTAACGTAAATGATTGGTGCATGAAATTTAAAGGGCATATGAATTTTTTTTGGACAAATAAAAAAATCACCAAAATAGGCACGGATGTAAAAAAAAAAGGTTTATTTTCGGCTAATAACGATCTCCCTTTGATGAGGCTCGATATCGGTGACTCTCCAGATGCTGACACGTTGCAGATGACGTGTCCCAGAACCTACAAGATCAAGAACATCAGATAGGATCAAATCTTGGTTCTTCGGCCCGAGGAGTCCCTCGACCTTCGGTGGCATTCCAGACCACCCCCCGGCTCGCCTCCGAGCTATCACAGAACCAAGAAGCCTCGGCCTCCCGCTCGTGCCCGAGCCTCCCGCCAAGCTCATCTTCCTCGGTCTCACCGACCTACCCGCAGCGCTGATCACAGGCGCCTCCGCCACGGCTCCACGAATCTCGCCATGCACGAGATATCCACTGCCCACGATCCCGCGTTCCACGCCATCACGATCCCCCATTAACGATCCTGTCTCGTCATTAATGCGGGATCCCGCCTATCACGCGGGTGTGACGCCAGGGGCGTAACGGCCGGCGTGATTCTCACGCCCGCCTGCCAATTGCCGCCGCTATATAAATCCCTCTCGGATGATCGAGGTAAGCCATTTTTTACTCCACTAGGCCATTACCCTGCCAAAATACCCCGTTTAACTTGATCGTCGAAGGGTCCTGTTCATATCATAATTCAATTGGGTAAGGGTAGGTTTGATTTGGAAATCCTCTCTCATTCTCACCCTGTCCAACCATCCACTTCCTACCAGTCCTACCCGACTTTACCATCTTCACTAGACACTGTTTCTACACAGCCATTAAGGAGTTTCACATATCCACACGATTTTGAATCTTTTACCGAAACCCCCTTACCACCCAAGTCTAGTTTGGAAGAGTCGTTGGAGGCATATATCGCAGCAAAAAACAAAATGACTAGGAATGTGGAAGCGTCCGTGGCCGCCCTTATGCAACCTAGTGAAACGGTAGCTAGTTTCCCGCTAGCCTCAAATTTTTCAATGTATAAGGAGGCGGTTGGACAGAGTGAGAATGAGAGGATTTCCAAATCAAACCTACCCTTACCCAATTGAATCCAACAACTCCAATTTTCAAACATGTATCCAAAATGATGAGTTGTGCGAGTTTGTAGTGTTTGATTTGCCAAATTGTGAAGAACCCCTTTCGAGTGAAATTACACTTAATCCTTTCGATCTTTATACCTCCACTCTAGAACCTAAATCGATAAATATCCATGCTTTTGATGAGGTGTCTAAAGAAATTGATTTTCACTTGATTGAGGATATAGACGCCGGAAATATTTCGGATGATGAACCTGTAGATTTGATTGAAATTTTATGTTCAACTCATCATCCCGAGTCATTAGATGTTTCTCCCGAACTTCATATACGTCTTGATTTTGATGATAATAGCATGGATGAGTTGAATTTTGAGGAGAATTATAAGGATAGTATTGAGGACCATATTGAGGTTGAACCATTTTTATTTGAAGTGTCTGATTTTCCAATTCATCCTCCTGAACCTTTGACTGTTATATCACCCTCCCTCCTTTCCATCGTTCCGACCCCGCTTGAAGACTGTGAGCTTGAAAATTTTTCCTTTGAATCTGACACAGTTCTCACAGACGATAACACTTACGAGTGTTTCACTTTTTCGGACGATATTGATGACTCACCACCCGAGTTTGAGTCCTTTACATTTTCAGATGAGTTAGTTGAACCTTCAGACTCGGTTGCTTACAGTAGTTTCGAACCATTGATGGAATCTTTTAAGTTCGAGACAATTTACTACGGTGAGAAAGAGACTATCCCTAATTCACTCCCTGTTGTCATTCCTAGTGTTCCGACCGTACAAGAGACCGTTACGTTTTCATCACCTATACTAAGTTCGGCGTACCCATGTTTTCTTGCGAATCTTGAAAGATTTGACCCCATTTCTCGACGGGTTGATAGGTTAGCGCAATCGCTTTTAACACATCGGTCATCACAAATTGCGCTAATTTATTCACTCGATTTACACCCTCAAGATCGCGCGACCCTTCTTTCTCCTTTCCGCCATTCTTCTCCCCCACCGAGACCATTTTCTACCATTCTTCTTTCCACACGGTCTCGCATGCTTCTCATCTCTTTTCTTTCCACCCCATTCTTGCACCGACTATACCTTTACCACGATAAGATTTTTGGATGGTTGGTGCTAACCTTTGGCTTGTGTAAGGCCAAGCTTAAATTTGGGGGGAACTTTGTTGTATATATATATTTTTGTTTTCTTTTTCTATAAAAACTAAAAAAAAAATTCAAAACATTAAAAAAAAATAAAAAAATTTATAAATAAATAAACAGGGGGGTGCCGAAAATTTTAACCCTCTTGGTGTAGCATGACAGTGAGGACACTGTCCAGTTTCAGTTTGGGGGTATGCTCGGTAAGTCTTCTTCCTTCGCATTCATTTGTACATATTTTTGTATTTGCATACTTATTTAAAACCCCATAAAAATTGAAAAATTTCAAAAATTATAAAAATTATAGTATTCAATTTTGGCCATATTTGACTTGAGTTTGACAAATAGGTTAACCGGCTAGGAAAAACTAGATTTTAGACTTAGTAAATTAAAAACCCTAAAAATAACCTTCCTTAAAGTTTAACGGTAGAAAGTATATGTCTTTGTAGTTTATTTAGAAATAAGCAAATTTTGAGTTCACTTTTTGGGCTAAGTCGAAACGAAGGAAAAGTATTGATTTTCTTATTAGAGTATAAGTTTGAAAAATAATTCCTAGCTTAAGTCTAGATTCTGAAAATGTATACCCTACAAAATACACAATCACGCACCTTGAAACTTGGAATAGTAGAAGAGACCTTGAAATGCTCTTGTCTAAAGTCCTTAGTACAATGAAAATAAAAGAAAAAAAAAGTGAATGAAGAATAAAAAAAAATGGACACTGGTTTTTGTGATTACTTAAGGCTGGAAAAATAGAAAAATATTTAGCGAAGGTGCTTCATCACCTAGTGCCTTAGACCAACCGGTTTGGGAGTCACTGCTAAAAAGCCTTGGGTGTTGCAAGACTAGGAATTACGCTTTAAAAGTGTAAACGCATTTTGTAATCGGTCGTTGGTATCTCAAGAAGTATTAACGGTCGCATGAAGGATGTGTAAGCAAAATTCAATTAAAAATTCACCTACTAATAAGTACTTTGGACAACGGACAAGGGTATGATTGCTTAATTTGAATTTCCAAGTGTAGGGGTGAATTATACACACACGTGGGGATATGTGATTGGAGTTTAGATGAGAGAAAGGAATGAAGAATAGAACTTGTATCTTTAGTAAGAGTTGATAAAAATTCCTAAGTGGAGATGGAACCCTAGAAGGAAAACTTAAGAGATGCCGAAAGCTAAGTAGGTCTGCAGAACATATATAATCTTAAGTTAAATAATGAGGAAGTGTGAAGAATATGGGTGGATAATTTACGAGTCGACGATAATAGAATTCCTTGTTAGAAAACCTAATTGGAGAACAAAAGTTGAAAAGCCGAATTGATAGGATTTTGTGGGTAGTATCCGCTGAAAACCCTCAGGAGACAACACTCCTCCTACTAGGGACACCTAGAGGTTTAACGGCTTGTTGCACGAGCTCAGTGCAATCGCGTTTCCCTGCGAAAGTGCGGTTAGGTTTTTGTAGAGAATAAAAAAATAAGTTTGCTCAAGGACAAGCAAAAGATAAGTTTGGGGGTATTTATTCATATCATAATATTGCATTATTATATTCCCCATTCTTATGCATTTTACAATAAAACAGGTGCTTTTGACGCATGTCTGCTACATATTACAGGTTACAGGTTCTTGGAGCGAAAACAGTGAAAAAGACAAAAGACGACACAAAAAAGGGACTTTTGACCAACAAATAGAAGGATCTTAATCAAGCCTACACAAAAGATCAGTATAAGGCAACGCAAGGTCCAAGATTACAAAGCAAACGGTTAAAAGTCCACTACAATTGTTCACTGGAGATCTGGAAGAAATAGAGAAGCCAAATTGAATAAAGATCCAAAGAAATAAAAAGCCCAAGAAGCCCAGAATCAGTTCCAAAATTTCCAGACATAAAATTTTACCAAAACTTGGAAGTCTACTTTGACTAGGTCTTCCTAAGGATATTTTGGTAAATGTAGACATGCGAATCAATTGTAACCTAGGGTTTCTATCTCCTATAAATAGAAGCCCAAATCATTGTATTCTTTTCATGCCTCCCTTCATTAATAAATTTCAGCATTCTTTTGGAGAGCATCATTTTTTGTAAGTTCTTTATTTTCTGCTCTAGGTTAATTTTCTATTCTTGCCCTAGATAAATTTAATTTCTTGCCCTAGTTAATCTTTTATTCTCTGCCCTAGATAAATGTATTTTAATTCCCTAATGAGTGAGTAGTCTCCTCGCTTGTTAGGGTTAGATCTGGGGAAGGTTTGAGAGACAAAGATCTCTCATCCCCTTTCTTGCCCATCATATATTTTCATAGAACTCCATGCATACCTTCTTATTCCGCTCCCTACGGCACTCTACCCATGAGGTAGCGGTGATACCGTAGTCTAAAGGCCCGGATTTTAAGATTTTCCATGGAGGTTAGGGTAAAGATTAAGAAAGGAAGGACAAGGATCTAGAGGAAAAACAATCTTCCCAATCATCCTAATCCCTTTTATTAATATTTACCATAACACCTAATTAGATCTTCATATGGGTATAGAAAGCGGTGAGATTTATAGACTTTCCAAACTTAACCTAGACCTAACCCTAGCAAGACTTAGATATAGATTAATTTAGTTTTTAGATTTAATTAATCCATTCACACCGTTCGGAATTAACTCGTTAGCGCGATTAGGAAATTCACAACATCCCTGTGGACCGACCCGTACTCACCGGCTAGCTACATGCGACGCCGTTCTTGATTGCGGTTATAGATAGTTTTTGAGATCAATCAGGTCCTCGGTGGCACAACCACCCCAGGACTTCTTAGCAGGTAGCTCGGCCACAACCACACACAACCCATTGAGATCCACACGCTCCAGGAGTTAACCCTCCAACTCAATCTCAGCCGTCCATCGACGCTCGCAGCAGATCAACGGAAGATAACATCTGAAGGAGATCCAGAGCTCCGTCAGTTGGTGCCATCTGTAGGAAGATTAGTTCCACTCAAACAAAAGTTCATCTTCCGATTTCGTCTACATGGAAAGTGGTCACCGCGATGATCCAAGCACCAGCCGTTGTCCTTCCAGCAGCGGAAGTGAGGGAGAATCCCCTCCTCCCCCGAACGCCATTCATGCCCTATCCGCACGGATAGATCGACTCACGTCCGTCGTGGATACGCTCGTCCGTGTCCAAGCGGCCGGACAAACTCCCCAGGTCGCCGTTCGCCCTCCGCAGGACCGAGACCCCTACATAGGGGAGAAGACTCTACCCGCGTTGGCACGAGCGATCACCGCCTCGCTGTCTCCGGCGGCCGCAGATCCCCCGGGCCGACATATTCAATGACCCGGTGAGCGGCGCACAGTTTAACTCCGATGTCTTATTCCAAAGTACCTCACCCAGAGCCCCATAGCGCCCATGTCCCTCCTGAGGAGGTGTCGGTCAGCTCGCCTGTGCCAGGAATGACCGGCACCCCTCCCTCGACGGGGTCACGCGCGTGGGACTAACCACGGAAGCTCAAAAACGACCTCACCAGGAGACCTGAGGAACGTCATCGAATGGAATCGGGGCCATAGCCGGGCAGAGGTCTCCGGTGGCAGAGGCTCAAAATCGGAGTATGCCGACTCATCGGGATACCACGGCCGACTCGACACCCTCGAAAAGAAGAACGAAGGTATGCATCGGGAAGGTCATCATTCGAGCGACGGGGCTAAATACGCCGCCGACTCACTCACGAAGCCCTTCACCGAGGAGCTTCTCGCCGTCCATGTCTCATCCCGGAACAAGCCCCCGAAGGACTCACTCTTCGACGGGAAGTCCGACCCGAAGGACCATTTGGACGCGTTCACAGCCGGGATGAGTTTCCAGGACTGTTCCGACGCCGCCCAATGTCGCGCTTTCTCGGCCACTCTCATCCGCTTCGGAAGAGACTAGTTCCGAGGACTCGCACCACGCTCAATCTCGACCTTCGACGAGCTGGCCACCCAATTCCTTGGCCACTTCGTCGGGAACAGACGGCAGAAGCGGACTGTCGACCACCTCTTCACGATAAAGAGCGGGGACAAAAAAACCTTCAAAGGGTACGTCACCCGCTTCTATAACGTCCTCCTCTAAGTCCCAGAACACCGGGACGAGACGGTCATTACGACACTTAGGTCGGGTCTTAGGCACAAGAAGTGGTTACACTCCTTTGCATTAGCGCAACCTAAGACCATGGCTGAGGTGAAGGCCTGGACCGAACGTGGGATCCAGCTTGAATCCGAGGTGAACGCCAATCTGCCCCGGACAGAACAAGCTGATCACAAGAAAAAGTCCCGGGAAGAGAAAAAGAAGATCGAGCGGCTGAAGCCCTACTCCCCGAAGTTTCAGGAGTACACCCCGCTCAACGTCTCCCAGACGATACTGCTGGAGGAGGCTAAGGGCGAAAGGTTCTTCAAACTCCCCCCAGTCTCGAACAGTGGCAAAGCGCACCCGGTGCCCCTTCTGCGGTTTCCACTGGTCGCAGGGCCACTCCACTAAGAACTGCAAGCAGCTCCGAGACTATATCGAGGAGCTCATCCGTTCGGGGCACCTGGCAGCGTACTTGCGGGACAAGCGGCAAGCTGGCCGTGAGCAAGAGCAACGTCCCCCTCCCAGTGAATTGACAATTGGCCAAATTATGGACATGTCAGTGGGGGGTAAAACGAATACCTACGAGGCTCAGCACCCCTCACCGATCGAGGGGACTGACGACCACCGGGGCGGCATCTTCAGGGTCGGCACCCACGGCGGGAGCCTCGGCACCGGAAGCCGGGGCGACCGACTTGTCCCCCACGCTCCCACCCGGGGCCTCTTCCCCCGTGACATCTCCAGGGACGTTCCCCTGCGCGTCATCCTCGCGAGGGTACTCCTCCCGGAGCTTGCCGTCAGGGAACTTCGGCATCTGGGCCTTGACAGCGTCGAGGGCGTCGTGCCAAATAAGGTCGTCGACTGCAGCAAGGTCGGCGTAGAACAGGTCCGACTTCTTATAGCTCTCCACCGCCTTCGACGCCAGAAGCTCAGCCTTCGATGTCCGAAGCTCGGCATGCCTCGTCCCCTCCTTTTCCGCCTCATTCTCCCTTCGGAGGGAGTTAGCCGTCTTCTTCAAGGTGGAGACGAGCACCTGGGAGTCTTCCAACTGGGCCTCGGCGGCTCGAGCGGCCTTTCGGCATCTGGTGACCTCCCGATTCCGGACCGCCACCCGGCCTTCGAGGGCAGCGACCCTCCCCATCACCACCTCCAGCTCCAGCCTTGAGCTCTCCTCCCACGAGGAGAACTCACCCGCGGCCTACATCGCCGAGGCTATCTCCTCATCCTCCATGTTGACGACGAGGACGGCGTGCTGGAGGACCTGAAGAAAAGAAAGAGGATTAAAAAGGAAAGAGAGGCACCCATTCACGCGGGCAAAAATACTAAGTGAAGAACCAAGTGCGGGGAGAACGCTAACCTGCACAGTCTCTTGAGCTATGGCGTCCATTTGGGCCCGGAGAGTCCCCCGAGGGATTCTGCCCCCGGCCGACCTCTCCATCTCCGAGAGCAGGATGTCGGCGACGGAAAGCCCCGAGGGCACCTCAAAGCGAAGCTCCTCATCATCCATGAGGATCGGGGAGGCCGGGGAGCGGGGCGTCGTCCTATGAAATCTCTTGAGGAGCGACGCGGGAGAACCAGTCTCGCCTCCCACCTTGGGAGCCCGGGTCTCTTGCTCCCGAACATGCTTTCAAACCGGCGCGCAGCTGACTCGGGGGCCCGGGGCGTGCTTGGGCACCTGGATGGAGCGGCCGCCAGTGGAGCCGGAGCTGACGATGGGTGAGAAGAGCCGGCGCCTCCAGCCTTCTTCCCCTTCTTCACGTCAACCACTGCCACCCTCCTCCCCGCAGCGGAAGCGAGGGAGAATCCCCTCCTCCCCCGAACGCCATTCATGCCCTATCCACTCGGATAGATTGACTCACGTCCGTCATGGATGCGCTCGTCCATGTCCAAGCGGCTGGGCAAGCTCCCCAGGTCGCCGCTCCCCCTCCGCGGGACTGGGACCCCTAGAGAGGGAGAGAAGACTCTGCCCGCGTTGGCACGAGCGATCACCGCCTTGCTGTCTCTGGCGGCCGCAGATCCCCCGGGCCAACATATTCAATGACCCGGTGGGCGCCACACAGTTTAACTCCGAGATCTTACGCCATAGCGTCTCGCCCAGAGTCCCATCGTGCCCCTGTCCCTCCCGAGGAGGTGTCGGTCAGCTCGCCCGTGCCTAGGCATGACCGGCACCCCCTCCCTCGATAGGTTCACGCGCGCGGGACTCACCACGGCAGCTCGAAAATGACCTCACCAGGAGACCTGAGGAACGTCATTGAACGGAATCAGGGCCGTAGCCAGGCAGAGGTCTCCAGTGGCAGAGGCCCAAAATCGGAGTATGCCGACTCATCGGGATACCACGGCCAACTCGATGCCCTCGAAAAGAAGATCGAAGGTATGCATCGGGAAGGTCGTCATTCGAGCGACGGGGCTAAATACATCGCCGACTCGCTCACGAAGCCCTTCACCGAGGAGCTTCTCGCCGTCCATGTCTCATCTCGGAACAAGACCCTGAAGGTCTCACTCTTCGACGGGAAGTCCGACCTGAAGGACCATTTGGACGCGTTCACAGCCGGGATGAGTTTCCAGGACTATTCCGACGCCGCCCAATGCCGCGCTTTCCCGGCCACTCTCATCCACTCCGGACGAGACTATTTCCAAGGACTCACGCCACGCTCAATCTCAACCTTCGACGAGCTGGCCACCCAATTCCTTGGCCACTTCGTCGGGAACAGATGGAAGAAGCGGACCGTCGACCACCTCTTCACGATAAAGAGAATGGACAAAGAAACCTTCAAAGGGTACGTCACCCGCTTCTACAACGTCTTTCTCGAAGTCCCAAAACACCGGTACGAGACGGTCATTATGGCACTTAGGTCAGGTCTTAGGCACAAGGAGTGGTTATGCTCCTTTGCATTAGCGCAACCTAAGACCATGGCTGAGGTGAAGGCCTGGACCGAACGTGAGATCCAGCTTGAATCCGAGGTGAACGCTAATCTGCCCCGGACAGAACAAGCTGATCACAAGAAAAGGGCCTGGGAAGAGTAAAAGAAGATCGAGCGGCCGAAGCCCTACTCCCCGAAGTTTCAGGAGTACACCCCGCTCAACGTCTCCCAGACGGGACTGCTGGAGGAGGCTAAGGGCGAGAGGTTCTTCAAACTCTCCCCAGTCTCGAATAGGGCGGCAAAGAGCACCCGGTACCCCTTCTGCGGTTTCCACAGGTCGCAGGGCCACTCTACTAAGAACTGCAAGCAGCTCCGAGACTACATCGAGGAGCTCATCCGTTCGGGGTACCCGGCAGTGTACTTGTGGGACAAGCGGCAAGCTGACCGTGAGCAAGAGCAACATCCCCCTCCCGGTGAATTGACAATCAACCAAATCATGGTCATGTCAGCGGGGGGTACAGGCCGAATACCTATGAGGCTCAGCACCCCTCACCGATCGAGGGGACTGAAGACCACCAGAGGAAGAAGGCCAGGGCAGCCGAGCCGGTCGTTTTTAACGACGAGGACCTCCACGGTATATCCCTGCCCCACAACGATCCGCTGGTGATCACAGCTCGGGTCCACCGCTACGAGGTGCAGAGGATACCGGTCGACTCTAGAAGCTCGACAGACATTCTATTTTATGACAGCTTCCTGCGTATGGGACACTCACCTTCGGACCTAAGGCCGACCACCCATGTCGTGTCAGGGTTCACCAACCACTCCATCCCGGCGGAATGGGTAATCACTCTCCAATTTAACATCGGGGAGGCCGGCCGTACACGCACCGTGCCTGTGGAATTCATCGTAGCGAGAATCCCGTCGGCCTACAACATCCTCCTCGGCCGCCCTACACTGAACTCCCTCAAGGCCCAGATATCGACCTTTCACCTGGTAATGAAATTCCCACTCGACCAAGGCGGAATAGGCCGGGCCTACGGAGACCAACGAACTGCGAAGGTTTTCTTCACCGCAACATCTATGTCTGAGCGGCCAAGCAACGATGTTGAGGGCAAGGGTGACATCAGGGGTTCTCTGGACACCCGAGACGAGAAAAAAGAGGTTTGAAGGACCTCGGTGGAGCCACTGGCAGAAGTCCCCCTCGTAGAAGGGGACGACGAGCGAACCGTTCAGATCGGATCGCTTCTGACGGGGACTCAGCGAGACGACCTAGTCCACTTCCTCAGAAACAACTCTGACGTGTTCGCCTGGGCACCTGCTGACATGCCTGGGATCGTCCCTAAAATCATATCTCACAGGCTCGGGGTAGATCCTACGGCCCGACCCGTCAGGCAGAAAAAGCGAAGCTTCGTCCCGATCAAGCAAAAGGCGATCGAGGACGAGGTAGACAGGCTCCTCACCGCCAACTTCATTCGAAATGTGCCCTACTCGGAATGGCTGACGAAGGTAGTCCTGGTCAAAAAGTCAAGCGGGAAGTGGCGCATATGCGTCGACTTCACCGACCTCAACAAGGCCTGCCCGAAAGACAACTATCCCCTCCCTCGGATAGATCAGCTCGTAGACTACTCGGCAAGCCACGAACTACTTAGTTTCATGGATTCTTTCTACGGATACAACCAGATCCTTATGAATCCGGCAGACGAGGATCTCACCGCATTCACAACGGACCGGGGGGTATACTGCTATAAGGTGATGCCTTTCGGCTTCAAAAACACCGGAGCAACGTTCCAATGCTTGGTCAACCGCATGTTCAAGTCGCAGATCGGTAGGAACATGGAAGTTTATGTCGACGGCATGCTCGTCAAGTCAGTCTCATCGGTCGACCACGCTAAAGATCTGCGCGAGGCCTTCGATGCCCTCCGCAGGTTCAATATGAAACTGAACCCCGCCAAATGCGCATTCGGGGTCACCGGGGGAAGTTCCTCGGTTTCATAGTCACTCACCGTGGGATCGAAGCTAACCCGGAAAAAATCAAAGACATCCTCAACATGGCCACGCCCAAGACTAAAGTCGAGATCATGCGGCTGACAGGGCGGGTAGCCGCTCTGTCACATTTCATGTCGAGGTCTGGGGAGAAGTGCCTCCCGTTCTTCAAGGCTCTAAGGAATATTCCAAGGTTCGAGTGGTCGGAGGAGTTCCAGACCGCTTTTGACCAATTAAAGAGGCACCTTGCGACTCTACCGGTGCTCACCCGATCAGTTGAAAGGGACGAGCTATCGCTATATCTGGCAGTATCCGACCAAGCAGCGCGCTCAGTGCTCGTCCGAGAGGTCGACAGAGTCCAGAAGCTGGTATACTATATGAGCCATGTCTTCAAAGACGCAAAAACGAGGTACCCAACCATAGAGTAGATCGTCTTGGCACTCATCGTGGCCTCAAGGAAGCTACGGCACTATTTTTAGGCGCATACCATCCTCGTTCTTACCGAGCGCCCTTTGGGGGCTATCCTCGCCTCACCCGAGTCCTCTGGCCGCTTGGAGAAGTGGAGGTGGGAGTTGTCCCAGTTCGACATAAAATACCGCCCGAGGCAGGCCATCAAAGCACAAGCCCTGGTCGACTTTATCGTCGAGTGCACCATCCCCAGCAAGGAGAAGGAGTTAACACCGGCCCCCGCAGCTTAACCCTCGGTCGATGGGAAGCCCGACTCAGTCCCTGATTGGATCCTTTACATCGACGGGTCCTCGACCGAGGAAGGTTGTGGTGCCAGCCTCATCATTCGGGGCCCGAACGGGGCAGAAATGGAGTATTCCCTGAAGCTCGGATTCAAGGCCTCAAATAACGCGGCGGAATATGAGGCCTTGCTGGCCGGACTGCGTATAGCCTCCGAACTGGGGCTGAAAACGATTCGGTCCATCATTAGCAGGCCACTACTGGGGTTCTTCAACAAAGCAATGTAAATTCTCCTAAGTTCTTTTTATTTAGACAACAAGAAGGACACGATAGAGTATCGCAGAAAGAAGAATTTTATTCATTCAAAAAGGTATTATAGGCTCCTCAGCCGTACATTGAAAAAGAAAAAAGAAAAAGAAAAATTACAGTAGCAGGGGAAAGGGGTGCAGGAAACATTGCACGTGGTACTCCGAGGATATTTCCACCAGCCGAACCCTCGCCGCCTCGGACCTCTGCCTCTGATGCCGTCCGTGAACATCGGCATGATGCCTCAGCTGATAGCACTCAAGGACGAGTGCCACCGAGCGATCCCGCCGACCCACCGAGATCAGGCCAAAGCGGCACAAAGACCTCAGCTTGCCAACCACCTCGTCCTTCAGCTGCTCGGACAGGGGGTTGTGCAGCCCCGGCGACCTCCTCCAGATTGAGTACATCAACAGCTGGAGCAGGGATGAGCGCCGGGGATGCAGTCGGCCAAAATGATCCTCAATGCGGCCTATAACTACCTGCACCGTATTCTTGGTGCAATACTGGTCATACAGGTACACATACTCGAAGTTTATGATGTCGGGGATGGTAAAATGGAAGTCCTCTATTCTTACGTTTTGGGTGTGAAGAAAGGAGTGATCAACGCTCCCTCCGTTTTATAGCCCCACAACGCCCCAAGAGTCCAAAAATCGCTCATTTTTTCCACAACTGTACCGCCACGTGGCGGACATCCCGCCTTTCTCGACGAAATCGGAACGACGCGGACCTTACGCTTCGCCTCCCCCCGCTCGTTCATGACATGTGTCGACCGCGACGGTCACTCTTCCCGATGTTCAAACACCGAGGAAGATCGGACAGAACCTCACGACTCAACCGAGCAGTGACCCTGCTCGGTTATCTCTGGCTGGTAATTCCTTACCCACCGACGCCAAGGATCCAAGCCCTCACTAAGAGGCCACTGAGCAGCAACCCTGCTAGGTCTACCCTTAGCAGGCATCCCAATGCCCTCCCGCGCTAAGGATCAAAGCCCTCACCAAGAGGCAACCGGATAGTGACCCTGCTCGGTTATCCCTAGCTGGTAATTTCTTACCCACCGACGCCAAGGATCTAAGCCCTCACCAAGAGGCCACTGAGCAGTAACCCTGCTCGGTCCATCCTTAGCAGGCCTCCCAATGCCCTCCCGCGCTAAGGATCAAAGCCCCTACCAAGAGGCAACGGCACAGTGACCCTGCTCGGTTATCCCTGGCTGGTAATTTCTTACCCATCGACGCCAAGGTTCTAAGCCATCACCAAGAGGCCACTGAGCAGCAACCATGCTCGGTCCATCCTTAGCAAGCCTCCTAATGCCCTCCCGTGCTAAGGATCAAAGCCCTCACAAAGAGGCAACCGGACAGTGACCCTACTCGGTTATCCCTGGCTGGTAATTTCTTACCCACCGACTCACAAAGAGGCAACCGGACAGTGACCCTACTCGGTTATCCCTGGCTGGTAATTTCTTACCCACCGACGCCAAGGATCTAAGCTTTCACCAAGAGGCCACTGAGCAGTAACCCTGCTCGGTCCATCCTTAGCAGGCCTCCCAATGCCCTCCCGCGCTAAGGATCAAAGCCCTCACTAAGAGGCAACCGGGCAGTGACCCTGCTCGGTTATCCCTGGCTAGTAATTCCTTACCCCCACGAAGCCAAGGATCCAAGTCCTCAACAAGAGGCCACCGAGCAGCTACCCTGCTCGGTCCATCCTTAGCAGGCCTCCTAATGCCCTCCCGCGCTAAAGATCACGAATCCACATAGCAGCGACCCTGCTCGGTCCATCTTCGGCTGGTAATTTCTTACCCACCGACGCCAAGGATCAAAGTCCTCACCAAGAGGCCACCGAGCAGCTATCCCGCTCGGCCCATCCTTGGCTAGTAATACCTTACCCTACAACGCCAAGGATCAAAACCCTGGTCAAGAGGCCATCCACATCTAAGCGATCTCCACCTCGACTTCGGGGCCATAAAGATACCGACCTTTCACCGGTCTTTGCACACTTGGCAAATGGTCGACTTCAACTCTCAACTCGACGTGCAATCGCTAGACGGAAAAACGACCTGACATGAAAGCAGTACTGTGCAAAAAAATGTTTACCGCAAACAAAAGAACACTGCAAAATGGATTTTCTATTCATAAAAATCAGAAGTCTTTACAGAGGTATTTTCGGCTCCCCAGCCTTACAAAAATGCCCGGAGGCCTACAAAATTTTAGCGCAAAGAAAATAAAGACGCGGGGAAGTTCAGGCCTCAGGGCCTGGGAGAACCCCAATAAGTTGCGCGTCCAATACGACCACCGGGGCGGCATCTTCAGGGTCGGCACCCACGGCGGGAGCCTCGGCACCGGAAGCCGGGGCGACCGACTTTGCCCCCCCCACTCCCACCGGGGGACTCTTCCCCCGCGACGTCTCCAGGGACGTTCCCCTGCGCGTCATCCTCATGAGGGTACTCCTCCCAGAGCTTGCCGTCAGGGAACTCCGGCATCTGGGCCTTGACAGTGTCGAGGGCGTCGTGCCAAATAACGCCAGCGGCTGCAGCAAGGTCGGCGTAGAACAGGTCTGACTTCTAGTAGCTCTCCACCGCCTTCGACGCCAGAAGCTCAGCCTTCGACGGCCGAAGCCCGGCACGCCTCGTCCCCTCCTTTGTCGCCTCATTCTCCCTTCGGAGGGTGTTCGTCGTCTTCTTCAAGGTGGCGACGAGCACCTTGGAGTCTTCCAACTGGGCCTCGGCAGCTCGGGCGGCCTCTCGACATCTAGCGACCTCCCGATTCCCGGCTGCCACCCGGTCTTCGAGGGCAGCGACCCTCTCCATCGCCGCCTCCAGCTCCAGCCTTGAGCTTTCCTCCCACGAGGAGAACTCTCCCGCGACACATATCGCCGGAGCTATCTCCTCGTCCTCCATGTTGACGACGAGGGCGACTTGCTGGAGGACCTGAAGAAAAGAAAGAAGGTTAAAAAGGAAAGAGAGGCACCCATTCATGCGAGCAAAAATACTAAGTGAAGAACTAAGTGGGGTGCGAACCTAACCTGCACGACCTTTTGAGCTATGGCCGCCATTTGGGCCCGGAGAGTCCCCCGAGCGATTCTACCCCCGACCGACCTCTCCATCTCCGAGAGCAGGCTGTCGGTGACGGAAAGCCCCGAGGGCACCTCGAAGCGAAGCTCCCCATTACCCATGAGGATCGGGGAGGCCGGGGAGCGGGGCGTCGTCCTATGAAATCTCTTGAGGAGCGACGCGGGAGAACTAGTCTCGCCTCCCACCTCGGGAGCCCGGGGCTCTTGCTCCCGAGCATGCTTTCAGACCGGCACACGGCTGGACTCGGAGGCCCGGGGCACGCTTGGGCGCCTGGATGGAGCGACCGTCGGTGGAGCCGGAGCCGACGATGGGCGAGAAGGGCCGGCGCCTCCGGCCTTCTTCCCCTTCTTCACGTCAACCACTGCCACCCGAAATTTTCTTAGGTCCATGGGTCCTGCATAAGACAAAAATACAAGGAGTCAGCGATGCCAGGAAAAATGAAAGAATGCACCAGTCTAAATAGGTCACCTGAAAGTTCCTAACTTACCAGCATAATAGGCGGGGCTGAGCCCGGCCCAACTAAGGGCCCGCTCAGACAGCAGCACATCAGCCCGAGGGAGAGGCTCCCACTTCGACACCGCCACCGCGTCGGGATCATTCGACCGACTCACCCGCGGACAGCTGACCCCTTGCTACTGGGTGGGCACATGCCAATCCCCACCCTCGGGCGGCGCAATAAAGAAAAACTTCTTCTTCCATTCGTGAATGGAAGAAGGTACTACGACGATCCCCGACCCAGCAGCGTCCCCCCGTTATTTTCTAAAAGAGAGGTATACCCAGCTCGGCTCGCCCTTACGAGTGTCAGGGTGGTTTTTGAAGCAAAGAGAAGAAACGAGAAGGCTCAAGCTGAAAGGGATCTGACTCAATCTCAACCGGACCAGGAACCCGAGGAGGATCCTCCAAGAGTTCGGCACTAGCTGGCCCAGGGCTAACCCAAAACAATTTAACGCCTCACTCACTTCTGGGAGAAGGGCAGACGTATCCCGGCTCAAAAGGCTTCCAGGTACAAGGCAATCTCCTTGCCCCATACCTGGTCTGCCCTCTCCCCCTCCTCGGCCAGACGAAGCGAATAGCCGGGAGGAATGAGGAAACGGATCTTGATGTTGTCGAGCTCATCCGCACGCCTCAGCATGGATCGCACACCGAGAACACCCGCAACCTACGCTCTGGGGAACTCCCCCGTCGCACGACCCTGGGGATCATCACTAACCCTAACTCCCTGGGGGGATCCGACTCGGAGGAGGAAGAGAAAGAAGTAGAATAGGAAGCTTCAGAAGACTCCCTAGATTTTACCCGGACTATATCTACAGACTCCTCAGAAGAAGACATCTAACTTGATCAAAGGGATGTGTCCTTGGGGAGATCAAACGCAAGGAATCCGACCTGAGGAGAAGAGCGTCGAGTTAACATGACTAGGGACGAGGAAATTATGAAGAGGTATGAGCCCTGATGGGGATCCCACCTTTATTTATAGCTGCCGGCGTATGCATCCTACAGCTTCGATCGCCTCCCGCCAAAACAACGTTTCGCAACCAACGGCCGACAACGTTCCACCTGTCACACTCACATTGGGCGTGTCCCTTCGAGCGCGGGAATGCCTGCGGCACGTCTCGCCAGCCAACCAGTGCCAGACACGTGGGCTGTCGCTTCGACGAACGTATACACAATCCAGCGCTTCCCCCTTAAATGCGAGATCTCTCCCCTGATCCATTGGCGTCATCAAGAAAATACTACTCTTTGCCTGGGAATGCGCGCCGACGATATCTTCGAGTGAGGGTTCACCCCGGATGATCTATCAGACCACTCTCGACCTGACCCAGAAACGGTTCGAGGCGAGAGTGGGGGGGCTAATGATGAGGCTCGATATCGGTGACTCTCCAGATGCTGACACGTTGCAGATGACGTGTCCCAGAACCTACAAGAAAGGATCAAGAACTTCAGTTGGGATCAAACCTCGGTTCTCCGGCCTGAGGAGTCTCTCGACCTTCGGTGGCATTCCAGACCACCCCCCGGCTCGCCCCCGAGCTATCACAAAACCAAGATGCCTCAGCCTCCCACTAGTGCCCGAGCCTCCCGCCGAGCTCATCTTCCTCAGTCTCACCGACCGACCCGCAGCGCTGATCACAGGCGCTGTAACAACCCCAAATTTCCTATAAAGATTTTTTTCAAAATATTTTTTCAAAAATCCATAAAGGGGTATTTATTGCCTGAGCACAAGACTTAAGTAATTAATTAGCAATTTAATTACAAGAAGGAGCTTGTGGCTCATTGGTAATACCTTGCACTGCTGAACCAAGCCACCAGAGTTCAAATCCCATGCCCCACATTATTTTTTATATTTATTTCTTTTAAATTTTATAGAAGCCCAACAGTCCACCTGAGATAACTTCCAAACTTTGAACTGAACCTGAAAAACTAAATGCACCAGAGTGTTCACCTGACGACCCCCCACCTCCTATGCACCGGACTCGGCCGGACGGCCGAGTCGCCTAAAGGTGAAATGTGGCTCTTCATCTTCTAAACCCCCCTGTACACTTCATTTTCCTAGATCGGTTCCAGAAAGGTCATAAACACCTAATTACTCCAATTTTTAATGAATTTCCTATATTTTTACATTTTTTTTATTAAAAACCCTTCATCTACCCTAACCCTAGCCTAACCCTATAAATACACCCCATACCCCCTACCCTCTCACCCCAAAAATTCTGAGCCCGCTCTCTAAAAATTTCCAAGAATCATGTGCATTTTGAAAATGAGCTCGAGGCGAAGCTCCGACGAACCTACGGCGAACTTCCGGCGATCGTTTTAGGAACTACCAGCGACGACGCAACACATAGGCAATTCTCCTACTTCCCTTTCACTCTCTTGTGTGACCTAAAATCCGTAAGTCCCTTTTCTATCTCTCTTTTCTATTCTAAAAATACGAAATTACAAAACCCGACGAAATCGGAACAACTCCGATTTCCGATTCGGTTTTCTTATAAACCTCACTTCTCATTATTTCAATTATGCTTAAACACTCTCATGTTGACTATTAAATACTAAACAACTAAATTGATCAAGGGTCAATTCATAAAATGATAGCTATTTTCATTTATCGTATTTTTTCACTTAAATACCACATTATTTCAATTCTACATTTAAATCCATTAAACTTGATATATCTTTAAGTAGATCACGAGATAACGACCTACCTCCTCACATACTCACATGTAAACATAGTACAATAATCTTGGGAACTTAGAATACGGGGAAACAAACATTTTCATTTAAATACCATTTACTTAATAAAACCATTTCTAAAAGATTTAGTATTGAAACATCTTTGCAAATAAATACCACTTTTTATGAAAATAAGATAGGTTGTGGACATCAGTCGTTTATCTAAACCTGACTTTGTGGTGTCTAGGCTAGGCAAGTGAGAAAGGTAACTTTGAAAGGCCCGTCTCACGGTGATTCGTGAGCGGATCCCCATTTCTTCACTTGTCTTACCTGGCCACAATTGGCGGTGAAGAGGCGATTTGAGGTATCTCATAACTTGTCGCTTTGGACCAGTTAGGAGCAGTCTAGTTGATTTAGGAGACTCTAGAACATAGAATACGGAAAACGACACTTTTTCATTTAAATACTATAACTAATAAAACCGTTTTCCTTAATGATTGGTATTTATACAAATCTTTGCAAAGCGCCGCTACAAACCATTTTGGGGAACCCGTTCAGGATGGTGCGGATTATCGCACATCATCGGGCTTAATAGTGCGAGATTCAGACCTCCGCAAGGAGCATTCGGTCTCGAAAGATTTAAAATACGACATCTCGGGAAAATGAGATTTTTAGAATATAAAATATATATTAAAATTATTTTCATATAAATATATATATATGTAACATAAACATATCTATTTTTTTGAAGTATTATAAATATTCCACCTTTTCTAAAAATCATAAGAATCAATTTTACACTAAAATACCATGAATTCCATACAAATCAATATTACAGATAAATACCTTTATTTATGGAATTAGGTTATTCTCATTAGAAATATCACTAATATAAAATCAACAATTATTATAACTCTAAAGACGATAATAATTACTTGGGGTTTATCTTGAAAACTATATAAAAATATTTTTACATAAAACCCCCTCAAGTGTTATAAATTACCCTAAGGAACCTAGTAAATTTAGGTTTAAGAAATAATCGGGACTTCAATTTACTTTTCTAATTGTCTGACTCGGGTTTGAGTCTCTCTATAATCTGACTTGAATATGATTCAAGTACAATCTACAAATTACAATCTACAATCTACAATTTACAATATTCCAATTCAACATGAATCCATGAATCCAATTATACAACTTGACTGAACCGAACCATGGATATACATTTCATTTACATGATCATCCAGTTTACATGATTCTACAGTTACATCCGTTTACTGATATCATGGTTTCGGCAAGTCATCCAATTATACAATTCAATTTGCAAGACATTATAATGTAATACAATACTATCAATACAATAACTACACTAGGTATTGGGGCAGTTCATTCGTGAATCAAACATAATCTTCAAGAGTCCCCTTGGATCATGAATCCATATCTACTAACACAAGTAAGCAATAATGAGGTCCCGTGTTTCCATGCTCCTGGACTATGGCATGTTGAGTTTTGAATACTTCGACGACGGTCGAAGTCCCGCTACTAACATATCATTTAGGCTCGTGGTTCCCTACCCCTGAACTGTGGCCTGTTGGGTTTGAGAACACTCTTGAGATTAGTTGAAATTCACCCTTGAACTTACGATAATAACAGCATTAACATTATAACAATATAATATAACTTTAAAAGCTACACTCTCTCTTTCTTCTCTTCTCCTTCTCCCTTATCTTTGGGACTTACCGAGCGATTTGTTCGCTGACGACATTCTCCTTCTTTCTTCTTTGAATGTCGTCAGGTGTTTTGAACCTTCTGGAGACAGAGCCTAGTATCGAGGACTTGGACCAGATTATTGAAGACCCGGAGCTCTAGCTTCATTGTACACATTTCATTCCAGTACTTTTCTTTTTCTGTTATGTCATTGTTTAGGCATTGTTTTCATCAGATGTATTTACATTTCCATGCATTGTACAAAAGAATGTTAATAAATAAAGTTGTTGTTCAGTTCATATCTTTTGCGTATTTACTTTATATTGCTTAGATACGCTTAGCGTATTTGCTTCTGAGTAAATAAGTAGCGGACCAGTCGCGTCCCCTTCGCCGTATACCGGGAAGCGGGGCGTGACAGGTTTTGTTGGTGGCCCATGCAGATCATAGCTGTATAGAACTATACTATGCAGTTCTGTTCTGCATAAACAACCCAGGCAATATAACACAAGAACCAGCAACTAAAACATTCTTTACAATTCATGTTCCTTGAATCTTACAATTTCACATTCCTTGAATCTTATCATTTCATGCACTTGAATCTGTCCTAACCTAAATTTTTCTCCAAGGTTATGGATTCCCCGAACAACACCAGCACCAATGTCAACAACACATCTCCACCACTACCACTCACACCTGCCGTTCCTGCTTCACCCAACGAGCAGACGGTTCAGCTTGAAGCAATCTGCAGCCTCCTTGAGGGACAACAGCAGCTCTTGAACCGTCCCGAGACTGAAGCACCTGGGATAAAGCAATTCAGAGCTTTACATCCCAAACAGTTCTCAGAAAAGGGAAGCCCACTTGAACTGAGGAATGGGCACAAAGTATCAAAGATGATCTGGCAGCAGCACAAGTGCCAGAAATAGCTTGGGTTCGTGTTGTAAAATTACAGCTCACGGATAATGCACGGAACTGGTGGAAGGCAGAAGAAAGCCGTCTTGATCAGCCCATAGAATGGAAGACTTTTCGCGATAAGTTCGACGCCAAGTACTTTCCTGTGACTGCCAGGTTTTCCATGGAACAGCAGTTCATTCATCTACAACAAGGTTCGATGTGGGACAAGTCAGTAGATGAGTATGACGCTGAGTTCACCATGCTCAGTCGATTTGCGACACACCTGATACCGACGGATGAGATCGGAGCCTGTCGATTTCAATAAGGTTTGGACACGAAAATCCAGGCTGCACTAGCCACAGGGAAATTTCTGACTCATGAAGAGGATCTGATAGCTGCCCGCAGTTATGAGGCAGTGATAAAGGCGAGGGGCAAAGCTCAGTCTACAGGAGTGAAGCGCCCTGCCAACCAGATGGCAGGAGGAGCCGCATCGGGACCATCATTTGTACCAAGGAGACTGGGAGTACCAATCAATAGGTCCAACCCAACCTTTTGTACCTACTGCAAGAGAGCTGGACATATGATGGAAATTTGCCGACGAGCAAACGGTCTTTGCCTGATATGTGGATCATCCTCACATACCATAGGAACTTGTCCCAACAACCGAACTAATCCTAATTCCGCAGCTAGACCATCTTTCCAAGCCCCACCTACCCGGTTAACTCTTCCTGCACCACCTCCACATGGACCACCTTTACCTCGACAATCAGCATTGTACCAGCTTGCATGAAGAAACGTGCCGAGACGCCAGGCTTACAATTTGGCGGCCGTAGAAGCTGATATGGTTGGTCAGGATAATCCTGGTAATTCTCTTCAACCTTTTTCACACCTTTGTATCACTTTGTTATTATTCACACACTATCACCAAACTTTCCTTGGATCTGTTACACTTTCCTTTTACAAATTTCGAGGTCGAAATTTTTATAAGGATGGTAGAATGTAACAACCCCAAATTTCCTATAAAAAAAATTTTCAAAATATTTTTTCAAAAATCCATAAAGGGGTATTTATTGCCTGAACACAAGACTTAAGTAATTAATTAGCAATTTAATTACAAGAAAGAGCTTGTGGCTCATTGGTAATACCTTGCACTGCTGAACCAAGCCACCAGAGTTCAAATCCCATGCCCCACATTATTTTTTATATTTATTTGTTTTAAATTTTATAGAAGCCCAACAGTCCACCTGAGATAACTTCCAAACTTTGAACTGAACCTGAAAAACTAAGCACCAGAGTGTTCACCTGACGACCCGCCACCTCCTAGGCACCGGACTCGGCCGGACGGCCGAGTCGCCTGAAGGTGAAATGTGGCTCTTCATCTTCTAAACCCCCTGATTTGTACTAAGTTTTATGATCAAAAAATTGTTAACCGCAATCAAGAACGGCGTCGCTTGGTAGCTAGCCGGTGAGTACGGGTCGGTCCACAGGGACTTTGTGTATTCTCAATTTGTTCTAACGAGTTAATTTCAAACGGTGTTGGATTGATTATCACTAAAAACTAAGGTTGATCTAGACTAGGATTAAAACCTTGCTAGGGTTAGGTTTAGATTAAGTTTGGAAAGTCAATATTCATCACCGCTTTCTATTCCCTAATTAAGATCTATTAGGTATTATGGTAATAATTAATAAAGTGGATTGGTGCCATCGGGAAGAAACTAGGTTTCTTCCTCTAGGTTCTTGTTCTTCCTTTCTTAATTCTTACCTAACCTCCATGGAAAACATATACAACCGGTCTTTTAAACTACGGTATCACCGTTACCTCTTGGGATAGGGTACCGTAGTGAGCGATGTGTGTATGTATGCATAGAGTCCTATAAAAATGTGTAGCGGGCAAGAAAAGGAGTGAGAGATTTTCATCTCTCAAACATCTCCTATTCCTAACCCTAACAAGTGAGGAACTACTCACTCATTAGAGAATTGATTAAAAGAAATATTTTTATCTACGGCAAATATTTAAAAGTGCTAAACTAATTAACTAAGGCAGATAATAAAATCTATACTATGGCAGAAAGGAATTTAAGAACTAGGGCATAGAAAAAATCTTACTTTATTTGATGGCTCTCTTCAAACATTTACACCGAATTAAAATTCTGAATAGATGAATAAAAAGAGGCATACCTCCAAAAGAGCTTTAGGATTTCTATTTATAGATCATAGAAACCCTTGGGTTACATTCGATTCACATCTGCATTTACAATTATACCCTGAAGAAGACTAGTCAACGCACCGCCACACTGCCACGAATTTTCACCGACACGGGCTTATTATGGTCATGGAACCACGGCCAAAACCCATGTTTGGCCGCGGATCCGCGGCCATATAGAGGGCTTATGGGCTCTGCTTCTCTGGTAATTCTCATGTTGCTTTTTCCTTGGCTTTTCTTCACTTGGTTTCTCAGATTGTCTTCTAGTTTTCTTCCAGATTTCCACAGTGCATAATGTCGTAGACTTTACCATTCGCTTCGTGTAGAAGTCTTGAACCTTGCGCTGCCTTTGTACTTTGTTAACTTGTTCATTGATCTTCGTTTATTCTCCAAACTGTAGGCTTGATCAAGATTTTTCCATTTGTTGGTCTTAGTCTCACTTTTGTATCGTCTTTTCATCATTTTCACTTTTTTTATTCCGAGAACCTGTAACCTGCAACTATGTAGCAAACATGGATCAAACGCACCTGTTTATTTGTAAAATGAATAAGAATGGGGAATATAATAATGCAAAATTATGATCTGAACAAATACCCGCAAACTTATCTGTAATACTCGGTTCCTTTATATACACCAATATCCGTATTTTATAAAATGGGTTACTTACAAATCTATTTATTTATATTTACAATTTTTTTGTAGTATTTTAAATTCCCAATCCTTTTGATTTTCCATATATATATTTTCCCTCTTCCTTAACCCAAATCCCACAGCCCAATCCAAATTAATAAACATTAAAATCCCCTCCTCTGCCCACTTCAATTTCCCATTCATTTAATTCCCCCGGCCCAACATTAAAATCCCCTCCTCAGCCCACTTCGATTTCCTATTCATTTAATTACCCCAGCCCAGCCCGTTTCCCCCCAAGCCCACACTCAAGCCTTCACCGACCCGACCCGTTTAAACCCGTCTTCTCCCCTCCTTCTATTCTTTTCCCGCTCTTTTTCCTTCTCTTCTCCACGTCGCCCCCACGTCCCCGCCCCGCTCGCGACTGCACCCTCGCGGCCGTTTCTCACGCGCGCCCACATCCCACGCCCCTCTGAGCCCGCAACGACGACCTCTTCCAAATCCCTCTCCCTCTCTTCCTCAACCTAACGTTCGTCACGGCCACGTCCCCCTCGCCGACCCACGTTCCTATGACCGCACGCTCTTAGCCCTCACCCTCATCTCAACTCCTCTCTCCCTCTCAATCTCAACTCCTCCTCCTTTCTCTCTCTCTCTACAGAAAACACACTCTCTCTCAAACTCTCTCTTTCTCCATACAGAAACCCACTGCTCCGAGCCTCTCGCCGCCGACGACGACTACACCCCTCATCCTTCCTCCCTCGCTCTCTTCTCTCCAGCACGCACCCTCACCGAGCCCCCTGCACTTCAAGTCACCACCCAACCCACGTCGAGCTCACTGTACCCGAGCTCGAGCCCCTGCGCCCTCTCGCCGGCGAGCCCCCACTGCACCTCGTCGACTCTCCTGCACCCTCCTCGTCATCAGCATCATCACCGTCACTACAAACCCGAGCCCCACTACCTCTCTCTCTCTCCCCTTCAAACCCTAAAACACCAAGCCCCGACCCCCGCCGCGCCATCGCCGGAGCGACACCGCCGACCGTCGTCGACCCCAGCACATTCCAGGAGATCGACAGAGCATCCCACTCCGCTCCCAGCGAACACGAGTCATCCCGGACAACTCCGACGTCGAATCCGAGACGCGAGCCGAGGCCGCGAACCCTAGCCGCGCCGTTCGTCGAGCGTTCGTGCCGTTGCCGCTGCCGTGCATCGCCAAAACGTCTCCAAGCAAGTACCCTACTTGCTGCATGCTATATTATATCCGTTACATTTCATAATACTATAAATTCCACGTTTATGTTTCGTGAAACCTTATATAACATAAGTGTTCGATGCAAGATCTGAATGAAAACCTTCATTTAATTTGACGGAACTTAATTACATATGCTGGCCCGTGTGATAATGAACCTTGTGTAGAAATTTCACTGGAAAATACGATTGTTATGGCTTAAACGAACACCCCCAACTACACCCGTAAAAACTAGGAATTTCCCGCACCTGAAAATTGTTAAAATCACCATTAATTGTGAACATATTGAAATGAGGCGTTCGAGGGCTCAAATCGAATCCAACTCGACGACCGGTAACCCTATGCAAGTTATTAATTGATTATGTGCTGAAATTATGACGAGAATTGGCTCAGAGAGCGGCTCTGGACTGCAGTCCAAAGCAACTCTGGTTATTGTTTTCTGCCCCGTAATGTTTACTATCTTGTTTCCTGAACTCTTAAGTTGTGGAACTCTACATTTTATTGAATCTAAATCTGTTATCTAAATAACGCAAGTGATTTCACCCCGTGATATCATTGTTTGTTATTTAAACTGCAATTTAAAAGATCAGGACGTCTAGCAGTCCCAAACAGAAACAGAATTGACATACTAGTGTTGAACAGTACATAACTTTTGACGTACAGACGCGATTGAGAATCTGTCTATTGTGTTGAAAACCCTATTGAAAAACCTATATTTCATTCAACTGTAGCGTCGCTAAATTCTGATCCCAACTAGGATTGAAATGCATTACGAAACGGACTTCCGATTCTGAAACCGGATTTCCAGCAGTGAACGCTTAAAATGAAATGGACATATCTAGTGATCCTGAAACCCGATTGACGTGAAACCAAAATTTATGGACAGATAATCAAACATACTACTCATCCCCTATTCATTTTTTCGCTAAATTATGCACGGATGATTTATGAAGAATTATGCAAGTGGTAGGACATCGACTTATGATATCCTAATCATGCCTGAACTATCGTATTCGCATCACATTACATATGTGTTATTGCATTGGTAACCTAGTGATCATGTGCATTACCCAGTGTTAGGTATTAGTGGTGATTATAGCAAGTACGTTAGTGTTTGTGCATGAATGGATAAGTGAAAGTGACACGTACTTGTACACAATCAGTGGACCCTATCGATTTATTGCATTGTCGACGTCTGTGGGACGCGTATAAGTGTGACTATAAGTGGTATGGGACACTTATGGAAGCACTTGTATGGGTGTCACAGGTAAGCCACCAAACATTGTCCATTGATCTTGGGTATCAGTCGAGACATGCTTGATGGAGACCCCGTCTTCAGTTCTCGTGTAGACTCGTCATGGACCGGCTGGTATTTGAGTCTATGGTTGGCGTTTGATGTAGACCACGGGGTGTGGGGTAGTTTGAGTGTGAGTTCAACAGAATCTCGGGAGTCCCATGCCGGCATATATATATGGAGATATATGGAGATTTACAAGGTTATCACTGATTATTACCGTGCGTT
Source organism: Agapanthus africanus (assembly GCA_030015575.1). Classification (NCBI taxonomy): domain Eukaryota; kingdom Viridiplantae; phylum Streptophyta; class Magnoliopsida; order Asparagales; family Amaryllidaceae; genus Agapanthus; species Agapanthus africanus. The sequence goes on from CM057345.1 coordinate 550,367,526, forward strand.
TTATTTGGGCCCGTGGTCCCTTGCCCTTGGGTCCTACCCTTGGGTGGAGGATACTCACGAGTGATTGACTCTCACACTTGGACTGACGATAGGCTTAGTGACCTGTACAGTGAGACTTAGAAACTGATAGGGATAGTGACATTGACATGCATTGCTTACTGAATCGACACACCTGGCATACTACTTTACTGCTTTACTGTTCACCTGCTCTTTTAGACACCCGCATTGGCTACTTCATGTTCATATCACTACTATCTTGATTTACTGTTATATATTCATTATTACTATACGAGTTACCACTTGCACCTATGTATATATTTCTATCGCGTCGCTCTGACGACCTGAGTATGCATGCTCAGAGTGAGAAGTGGATCTAGCTTGGATCAGGACCAGACGTACCTCGAAGACATCGCGGACATATTGATCAGCTACTTAGAGCTATACCCTCTTGATCTCCTTCTGGTTAGTTCCTTTGTATTTGTTTTGATTTAGTTACTGCATTTCTCATTACCTGTGCATTGATTACTGATTACCACGTAAAGCTAGAAGCCGAAGTGTGACTACGGAAGGATATTTCCTCGACCGTAGGAGCATGGCTGGCCTTGTCAACCCCTCGTATTCCGTATTTTGGGAAGCGGGGTGTGATATTATCTTTTGCTCGTCCTCGAGGAAACCTAGTTTTATTCTTGAAAAAGACCTAGCCTCATTTTCGCAGAGAAACGCGATTGCACTGAGCTCGTGCAACAAGCCGTTAAACCTCTAGGTGTCCCTAGTAGGAGGAGTGTTGTCTCCTGAGGGTTTTCAGCGGATACTACCCACAAAATCCTATCAATTTGGCTTATCGAATTTTATTCTCCAATTAGGTTTTCTGACAAGAACTCTATTATCTTCGACTCAGAAATTATCCACCCGTATTTTTCACGCTTCCTTATTATTTAACTTAAGATTATATATGTTCTGTAGACTTACTTAGCTTTTAGCATCTTTTAAGTTTTCCTTCTAGGGTTCTATCTCAACTTAGGAATTTTTATCATCTCTATTAAAGATATAAGTCTTATTCTTCATTCCTATCTCTTATCTAAACACCAATCACATATCCCTACGTATGTGTATATATCACCCCTACACTTGAAAATTCAAATCAAGTTATTATACTCTTGTCCATCGTCCAAAGTACTTTTCAATTGGTGAATTTTTAGATGAAATTGCTCACACATCCTTCATGCGACCGTTAATACTTCTTGAGGTACCAACGACCGATTACAAAATGTGGTTGCACATTAATGCGTAATTCCTAGTCTTGTAATACCTAAGACTTATAGCAGTGACTCCCAAACCAGTTGGTCTAAGGCATTAGGTGATGAAGCACCCTCGCTAAATATTTTTTCTATTAATGCAGCCTTAAGTAATTACAAAAACCAGTGTTCATTTTTTTATCTCTTTATTCACACTTGTATTTTTATTTTATTTTTCTTCGTACTAAGGACTTTAGACAAGAGCATTTCAAGGTCTCTTCTGCTATTCCAAGTTTCAAGGTTCGTGTTTGTGCAATTTGTAGGATATATATTTTCAGAATTTATACTTAAGTTTAGGAATTATTTTTCAAACTTATACTTTAATAACAATATCAATACTTTTCCCTTGTTTTAACTTAGCCCAAGAAGTCAACTCGAAATTTGCCTATTTCTAAATAAACTACAAAGACATATACTTTCTACCATTAAATTTTAAGAAAGGTTATTTTTAGGGTTTTTAATTTACTACGTCTAAGATCCAGTTGTTCCTAGCTAGTTAACATGTTTGTCAAACTCAAGTCAATTATGGCCAAAATTGAATGTTTTTATAATTTTTCAAATTTTTCAGTTTTTTATTTGATTTTTTATTTTTCTATTTTTTTTTTATTTTCAAAATTTTCAATTTTTATGATTTTTATATAAGGATGCAATGCAGAATTTAAACATGCAAAAGTAAAGGAAAAATATATACAAAAGTTTAAAAAAGTATGCAATGCAAAAGATAACTATATACAACCACCAACTCCCACAAACTTATCCAAAGCAGTGCCCTCACTTCTCGGCCCCATGCCGCGCTCTCGAGCGTGAACGTGAATGCTCGGCCCTACCCAGCAGGTTTCGAATCCCCTGCTCTACCACCGTCAACCGCCGGTCATGCGCCCTCGATATCTCCCTCAACTCCTCTATGCCCCTCACAGCTCTCCGCATCAACTGTGCATGTTCTAGAGGGGTCATTTCTCTTTCGCTCGCGGTCGAGCTGGAGCTAGGTGTGCGGGCGAATACATGCTCCGCCGGTTCGGTTCTAGACCACACATCTGTCAATCGAGAATAGGACGTAGAAACGCCCTCAATAAGAGGCCTGACCGGAATGCCTCTATGCATATAAAATTCAAACTCCTCCACGAGGAGGAAATATCGACATAGTTATGTAACCAGCATGGGACAGGGGTAATTTGCGGCTCGTTTACCCGCAGCTATAGAGTTTAGCAAAACTGTGCACATGTCGAAACGGGGGTTTCGTGTCATGAGGGTATGCACAATATGCAAGGAGGGTGTAAAAAATATTGTGTTGTAGGAGCTACCGAAAATATTATTTTGTACCCACCGGCACACAATCAAAATGTTCGCAAAATGGGTTCTCGCTTGGATACCCTTCCGCGGCTCCTTTGAGTAATCGTTGCCCATCAAGGGCATGTAATTCTCAAATTGCAAAGGTTGGTCATGTGTGGGTATGCGAGAGATTAGTGTGACTTCGTGTATAATATCCTTATCGATGATGATTTCCCGATCATCCCATTGTAATTTAATAAAACCAAATAGGGTGAGACACCCATCCTCCATACACTCGTAAAAACGAGTGACTAATTCCGGTAGTGCATAAGCATTAGGGTGATTGTATATTAAATAGTTCCAATCCCTACGCGCGATTTCTTTTGCAAAATAACTACCGTACACCTCGTGTGAAAAAACTTGCGAAAAATCGCGTTCAAGTTGCATGCTGTGTGCCATGAGGTGATTACAGAACTAAAAATTGAAAAACAGAGATGGGTTTTGAAAGACGAACCTCTCCTGAAAATTTCAGGGGGTGAAGACAGAAGGCGATAGCGGATCAGCGGCGGAAGCCTGGCTCTTGCGGCGGAAACACGGCGCGGCGTCGGGATCTTGCTGCGGAAAATTCTTGCGACGGCGCTAGGGTTTTGTAGAATATGAAATTAGGGTTAAGAAGACAGAGGGGTGCGGTTTCTTTATATAGGGGGGAATTTATGGATATTTGCAAATAAACCCCTCTAAAAGAGGAATTTATTTGCAAATAAAAATTTTATTTTATTTATTTAATCTGTAACTTTACAAAAATACCCCAAAAAATTTTTATGTTGTTTTTGAAAGCTAATTATACCCCCCCCCCCAAACTTGAGTTAAACGATGTTACAAGTCAATGCCAAACTTTGTAAAGACCAAAAGTCAAGACCAACCAGTTGAAAAATTTATCTGTGTAGAATATCAGTCGGTGGAAGAACATGTTGTACAGAGCCAAGAAGAGGGGGGAAGAAATAAGAGGTGGTATGGAAAGTGTTTCCGTGTACGTGGAAGTGAAGAGATAGGCGGTGATGATGAATAAAAACGAGAATGTGAATGATCAGAAATCAGTGGAATATTGGCATTCTCGTATTTTATTAGAAGAAAAGGGGGTGGTTCAACTTCTATAGGGTGAGGTTGATTAACCACAAAATCCCCAAGATGTTTCTGTGGATCCTTTACTGGTTTGGCATCATCCATCATATGCATATGATATTTAATTATGAGGGAACTAATCTCCTCAATGTCCGCCATAGTCCAGCTGAAATCTTGCCGGTTATTTTGTAAGACCATTAAAAGGGCTTTCTCTTGCTCGAGAGCTAAAGATGCCGATATGATAACGGGAAAGGTCTCATTCTCATCTAGGTAAGCATATTTAAGGTGAGACGGCAGAAGCTTGAGTTCGAGTTTCGGAGGCGAAACAATTGAAGGTAAAATTGGGGAGGCTATCTCGAACTCGAAGGATTCCAACAATGGTTCGAAATCACTGTAAGCAACCGAATTGAATGGTTCAACTAACTCATCCAAAAATTCAAGGGACTCATACTCGGGCGGTGAGTCGTCAAAATCGTCCAAAAAAGTGAAACACTCGTAATCGTTATCGGTTGTGCAAACTGTGTCAGATCCAAGGAGGGACGCACTAGTGGCGTCAAAACTGCTGTTATCGAACAGAAATTTTTCAAGCTCGCAGTCCTCCTGCGTGATTTCGTGGATCGAGCAAAATTCACGTATACTAGTTTTAGGCACGGAAGGCAGACTTCCTATCTTGTAAATATTGAACTCACTAGACATCTTCCCGAAGGATAGAGTCATAGAGCCATTGCGACAATTGATTACAGTATTGGAAGTGGCCAAAAATGGTCGACCGAGGATCACCGGAATTTGGTTTCATGGGTTAGCCACAGGTTGTGTGTCCATAACAATAAAATCAACAAGGAATATGAAGTCCCCGACTTTGATCAACACATCCTCTAACTCACCCATAGGATGGGTGATTGATCGATCGGCCATTTGGAGAGTACAATGAGTAGGTTTCAACTCTCCAACACCTAATTGCTCATACAGGGAGCAGGGAAGCAGGTTAACACTGGAACCAAGATCTAAAAGTGCTCGATTGATGTTCTTATCCCCAATTGTTATTGAAATTGTAGGACAGTCAGGGTCCTTTCGTTTTTGGGGCAAGGGTTGAGGTTGGTTAATAGCATTGCTCATGGCACTAGCTACGAGCACTTTCTTGGGTATTTGAGACTTTCTCTTCGTGGTGCATAAGCCCTTTAAGATTTTCGCTTAAGAAGGGACTTGTTGGATTGCATCCAAGAGAGGTATGTTGATACTAACCTGCTTGAATAACTCCATAATCTTCTCTATTTGGGGAGTTGGTTTATTGGATCTCAACCTGTTTGGAAATGGAACATGTTGAAAATTTGTTGAGTCCAATTTCTGTGGAGTAGATTGCGGAGTTGGAACGAATCCCAGTGTTAGTGTGTTCGTGATGTGAGATGTGGGTCCGTTCGAATTAGAAGACGTAGAGACTTATGAAGAATGAAGAATAGGCTCTAGCGAAGAAGATGAAGATGAATAAGAAGAAGAAGAAGAACCGGCAGGGGTGTCATTACTAATACCCACGTTATTGTGCAACACTTTTCCAGATCTCAACGTGGTCACAGCATTTACATTATGATTTTGCTGTTCATATGCAACATGTGCATTGTGTGTGTGACCGGGATTTGGCAATGGTTGAGATGGAAGCTTTCCCTTTTCTCGCTCACTCAATGCAGCATTTAGTTGTGCAATTTGGGCCTCGATTGATTTGATACTTTGATCATGTGAAGCACTGTTGTGCACCAAAAACTGAATGGAAGTCTCTAACCTTGCTGCGGATTGTGTAGATTGTTTTAGAAACGCATCTAGACTTCTTTCTAGCGAGGTAACCTTATCGTCATTTGGTTAAACAAAATTGTTTTGAGGATAAGAGTTGTTGGGCACAAAATTGTTCATTGGGTTTGGGTAAGGTTGTTGTTGGAAAGGTTGCTGGTATTGAGTTTGTGGAGGTGCTTGTTGTTGTGGAGGAGGATGCCTTTGAAAGTTGTTGTTTCCTTGGAATTGTTGATTTTGATTCCAAGCAAAATTTGGGTGGCTCCTCCAACCAGGATTATAAGTCGAAGAGTATGGATCATTTCTTTGTCTTTGCTGAAAGGCGGCATTGACGTGATCATGTTCTTGAACAGGTGGATTGTAAGGACACTCATCAGTAAGATGGGATGGATCCGAACAACAAGCACAAACAGTTCGTAGGGGTAAAGCAGGGGCAGGAGAAGGCGATGAGATTTTGGTCTCAATTGCTTCTAGATTTTTCGTAAGTGTGGCCATTTCGGCCTTCATTGCAATCGACATATCTAATTGATGTATGCCTGCCGTAGACTGACCTGTTGAAGACGATGAAGTGGTCTTAGTGCTTTCCTATTGAAGTGTTTGTTCAGCAAGATCGTCGAGAGACTGCCAAGCTTCCTCGCTTGATTTTGTTAGAAAGTGACATTGACAAATGGTTTCCAACAACTGTTTAGTTGCTGGGTTCAATCCTTCGTATAAAGTTTGGCAAAGTTGCCAATTCTCGATAGCATGGTGAGGGCATTGAACAAGTAGGTCTTTAAATCTTTCAAAACACTTCCAAAAGAGTTCGGAAGGAAGCTGGGAAAATTGAATGATCTCATTGCGAATTCTCGCGGTCTTGTGATGTGGATAAAACTTTTAAGAAAAGTTTTAACAAACTCTTCCCAATTTTTAATCGAGTGTGATGATGTGCTATACAATCATTTCTCGGCTAGGTCACATAAGGTGAATGGAATGACACGTAGCCTTATAGCATCATCAGACAGTTGTGTTATCTTCATCATTGCGCAAACATTCTGGAATTTGTTTGTGAAGATTTAGGTATCTTCGGATTCCAGTCCGTGAAATTTTGGCAACATGTTGATGAAATGGGGTTTGATTTCAAAGTTGTCCCCATTTGCCGGTGGGAGCGAAAGACAAGTAGGTAAGGCGGTGCGGATAGGGTAGAAAAGATCCTGGAGCGCGATTCATTGGGGCGCTTCAACAGGTGGGTGTTATGGGTTATTCGCACCTAGCGGAGGTAGAATCAGTCCCGCGGGTAAGGGGTTGTTAGGATTAAATCCCGACATCTCCTTAGAAGACGAAGAATGTGAAGGTGAAGGTAAGGGAGTGGAAGGAATTTCGACTTCGGAGTCGAAAGCGTCGCCAGTCGGTACCAACGAGACACGGACTAATCGAGCACTAGTGTCCCTAGTCCAACCGGATGTACACTAAAGAAGTAGTATAGTCAAAAAGGTGAAAAACAGAAGGTGGGGGTAAGAAAACATCAATGAGAAGAAAGTGGGTGTAAGTGGGGTGCACGGATTTCTTAGCGATAAGTTGCAAGTTTTTGTAAAATTTTTCCTTTTTGTGTTTTTTTATAAGGGCTTTTTGCAAAAAGATTTTCAATAAAAGACTTAGACACACGTTCAATCAATCACAAATGCACAATCAAGCCTAGATCTAGGGTCACCTAGGTCAGCTAGACTGCTCCTAACTGTTCCAAAGGGCAAGATGTAAGGACCTCAAACCGTCAATTGTGGCCAGGTAAGCACAAGTAGAGAAAGGAGGGATCCGCTCACGAATCACCGTGAGACGGGCCTTTTAAAGTTACATTTCCCCACCTGTCTAGTCTAGGCACCACAAAGTCAGGTTAGGATCAACTGTCGATGCCTACAACTAATCCTTTGTCCTATTGAGCGCGAAGTCCTTATGGCTGAGTCTAATCTTTTTTAATTAACTTGATGGTCAATGCAATATACTTTATGTGATTTTTGGGGTCCTGGAAAGGGTAATGAAATCCCCACCCAATATGGATTGGTGTTTAAGCCCTTTAAAGTCAATTTAAAATATGCAAAGCAGTAAACACAATCACTTGCAAACAATTTTTTTTTAAGCACGGCGCAAAGAATCCTGCACAAGATCAAGTTATTGGAGAAGGGGAGAAGTTTTTGCGTAAAGAACCCTGCAGGAAAATTTTTTACAGAGGAGATAATGGGGTTAGAGAGGAGAAAAGAAAAATTACAGAGGGTTTTCCACCTGCTGACGTCAGCACCCTGCCGCGGTTCCACCGCCAAAAGCGCCTCCTCACCGCGGTTCCGCGGTCTACTGATTGGTTCAGATCCCCAAAAATTCTCTGTTCTCTGTTCTGATTGTCCTCTGTTTGTTCAGATCTATTGTTCTCTGTTTCACTCTCTGGATTTTTCCAGATCTGAATTCGTTCGTCGATCCTGCACAATTCAAACGAAACACCCTTCAAGAAATAACAAGATGATAAAAAATTTATATTTTTTAATTTTTCAGTTTTTATGAATTTTATGATTTTATATTAACCCTAAATTACAAAAAGAAAATAACTACGCCATCCCCGGCAACGGCGCCATTTGATTTGTATTAAGTTTTATGATCAAAGAATTGTTAACCGCAATCAAGAACGGCGTCGCTTGGTAGCTAGCCGGTGAGTACGGGTCGGTCCACAGGGATTTTGTGTATTCTCAATTTGTTCTAACGAGTTAATTTCAAACGGTGTTGGATTGATTATCACTAAAAACTAAGCTTGATCTAGACTAGGATTAAAACCTTGCTAGGGTTAGGTTTAGGTTAAGTTTGGAAAGTCAATATTCCTCACCGCTTTCTATGCCCTAATTAAGATCTATTAAGTGTTATGGTAATAATTAATAAAGTGGATTGGTGTCATCGGGAAGAAACTAGGTTTCTTCCTCTAGCTTCTTGTCCTTCCTTTCTTAATTCTTACCTAACCTCCATTGAAAACATATACAACCGGTCTTTTAAACTACGGTATCACCGTTACCTCTTGGGATAGGGTGTCGTAGTGAGCGATGTATGTATGTATGTATAGAGTCCTATAAAAATGTGTAGCGGGCAAGAAAAGGGGTGAGAGATTTTCATCTCTCAAACCTCTCCTATTCCTAACCCTAACAAGTGAGGAACCACTCACTCATTAGAGAATTGATTAAAAGAAACATTTTTATCTACGGCAAATATTTAAAAGTGCTAAACTAATTAACTAAGGCAGATAATAAAATCTATACTAGGGCAGAAAGGAATTTAAGAACTAGGGCATAGAAAAAATCTTACTTTATTTGATGGCTCTCTTCAAACATTTACACCGAATTAAAATTCTGAATAGATGAATAAAAAGAGGCATACCTCCAAAAGAGATTTAGGATTTCTATTTATAGATCATAGAAACCCTAGGGTTACATTCGATTCACATCTGCATTTACAATTTTACCCTAAAGAAGACTAGTCAACGCACCGCCACACCGCCACGAATTTTCACCGACACGGGCTTATTATGGCCGCGGAACCGCGGCCAAAACCCATGTTTGGCCACGGATCCGCGGCCATATAGAGGACTTATGGGCTCTGCTTCTCTGGTAATTCTCATATTGCTTTTTCATTGGCTTTTCTTCACTTGGTTTCATAGATTGTCTTCTAGTTTTCTTCCAGATTTCCACAGTGCATAATGTCGTGGACTTTACCGTTCGCTTCGTGTCGAAGTCTTGAACCTTGCGCTGCCTTTGTACTTTGTGAACTTGTTCATTGAACTTCGTTTATTCTCCAAACTGTAGGCTTGATCAAGATTCTTCCATTTGTTGGTCGTAATCTCACTTTTGTATCGTCTTATCATCATTTTCACTGTTTTTATTCCGAGAACCTGTAACCTGCAACTATGTAGCAGACATGGATCAAACGCACCTGTTTATTTGTAAAATGAATAAGAATGGGGAATATAATAATGCAAAATTATGATCTAAACACTGTCACGCCCCGCTTCCCAGAGTACGCTAAGGTAGGCACGTGACATAGCCAACCATGCTACCTGTGGATAGGAATTATCCTTCCACAGTCACATTACGGCTGTAAAGATATCAAGAACAGGAAAGTAAATTAAACTATCTAGTACATGTCCATAAGCCAGAATGAACGAGTCAAGAAATAATAATATGCGGAAGCAAAAGATCCAATAAATAAAACACCTGGAAAGTAAAACTGTATACCAACAGGATTCTCACCGCTCGGTCTAACAGCGGCAATACTCCTGATCAGTCTGCAACAAAGGTAGAGGATCTGGGCCATGCAAAACCCAGACGTCAGCGCGTCATAACATCAAGCAATAATATATAAACAGGGTAGCAAGACATGCAAGTATGATCATAAAGGTAAAGCAGGTATAACAGCAATATAAATCAGGGCAGTGAAAGTTAGTGTGCAGTGAGTAATCTAAACTGGTCTATTGGGTTAACTACTCTCAAGTCTTTGAAATCAATTTGATGAATCATCAATGTAACTCAATAGTATCCCGTGCGTGCCCGGGATCACGGTCTATGACTCTCGGGTTGAACCCGAGACGTGCCGCAAGGCAGTAAAGGATGGTAGGTAATGACGAGTGATGTCCATAGCATCACTCTGGGGCTGGCCTAGCCCGTAAGACTGATCAGAACAGGTATAGAACTGTCGAGTTACAAGTCAGGTTTTATCATTGATTTCCCCATACCCCCAAGTTATATGTATTCAAGTCAGGTATTAAATAATCTAGAGCTAATGCCAACACAGGATCAGGCAGGTACAGGTTTGTCTGGATAAACAACAGGAACGGTCCGTAAGGACAACGGGTCAGGTTTGTTGGCATTAGGCACAAGATCAGGTAACAAGTAAAGCCATGGTACATCAGGTCAGGTCAAGTAGTGTATTTAGGTGTCATGTCATGTCAAGAGTGTACGGTACCATGTCATGTCAAGTAGAAAGTGTAACAAGTCATGTCAGGATGCACAAGATGTCATGTGGGTGCTCATAATCAAACTAACATAAGCATGGGTATAAATAAACAAGCATGGGTACTAACAGAACAATAAGCTGGAACATGTAATATGATATGCACATAGGTACAGAATAAACTATATAGATGTACAGTTATCGATTAGAGTTCGGGTTATGGTTCCAACATTAAGTATCATACACTTAAACAAATATGGATTGTTAAAATCTCGTTATTATGGGTTAAAAGATCTAGGGATGCAAATGTATCTAAAACAGGTTAAAGATGCACACGGGTGTCCAATAGGGTAAAACTATAAAAGGGTACCATAGACTATGTAAATAGTTATTATGTGATTTAAAATACAGATGTGGTTACTAGGTATAGTACACTAAAATGCAACGGGTATAATTCAAGTTCTGAATCTAAAAGATATAAACGGAATATCGAACTGTTAAATTGGAATAGGTGACTTTGGATTCGATCTATAAGTTTAATATTCAAATAAATAGTTATAAACTCATATAGATAGCATGTAGCAAGTTTCACTTGCCTCGATGGATAGCGATACGGGTATACGGAACGTCACGCGTCGGCGAGAAGAGTCGCGACGCGCGCACGGTACACGGAATGAGTCCAAACAACGCACAAGGGGATCACACGGGTCAGAGATGCTTGCTGGGTCGTCATGATCGTCGCCGGCACGGTCGGATTCCGGCAAACCAAGAACAGTGAATATTTGTAAGTCGATGTACAACACCCCAGTACTTGTGGGGAGGCGGAATTTTCAAAAACGAACTTGTTTAGTGAACAAATATCGACTAACCGCTTGAATCGAAGCTAAACGATAACTAACTACAAACATAGAGTTTCTATGCTACTATGTTTAGAGATTATACCTAATGAATCGTGTCCTTCGTCTTTGCGAACTCCACCTCCTCCTCGGCCTTCTCGAAGTAGTAGACGATCCACCCGAGAGCTTTACTCCAAGCTTAGCCTCTAAACTTGAGGCAACTAACCTTCTTTAAGTGCTAATCAAATAAGCTAGGTGATATAGAGTGAGGGTTATGGTTTAATTAGTCTAACTAATCCTTGTACTCAACACATGAGAGGGGAGAATTAGGGTTTGAAGAGGGAGAGCTTGAGGAGAGAGAAGGTGAAGATAATAGTGAAGTGAGAAGAATGAGTTATCATAATATATATCAAGCATTTCTTTTTATCAAGAAAAGAAAAGAAATCATTTTACAACCATGCTTGATAAATATCTTGTGGTGATTCATCTCCATAAGTCATTAAGCAATTATGAAGCATTAATGACATGGATGAATCATCCATATGACTCACTAATCTCATTCAATGTATATGCCACCTAAACCTCCTTAGTCACCGTCTTCTAGAAGCTTCTCGCGCAATTACGAGAACGCCCCTCCTTTCCGCAAAAATACGGAAAAACTTTAGACTGTATAAATCCAATAACCGGATACCAGTAACTGGCTTAAACCAAAGCCGACTGGTAAAAACTGTCCGAAAGTCGTACGTGCGTAAACACACGTATGCGTCCGAACCCTTGTCGTAAAACCATACGACCTCTATATCGTTTCGCCTGGAGTAGGGAAACTCTCTGTATGGGACTCTAGAGACTCGACTACTACGCTGGCAGTGGGTTTAACCACAGACCGCAAGCGGCACTAGCTGTACGTAACGGTCCCCAGGTAGATGTCGATAAGAAGGCCGATGAGGAAACCCATCCGAACTCCTACTGAGTCTAATATGACAATCTCCATACAGTCCGGTCCGTTCGTCCAAGACTATCGCATATCGGGCCTAGGGGGCGGCAAGCGTCAGTCCCCTAATAGCGGTATAAGTCGTGTCGGAGGGAAGCCCATTACACCCTGAGAAACTACTGGAACCTACCAGCAAATCTCGCTTGCCCTGGCCAGGGACTTTGCGTAATGGCTCTCTGACACAGCGCGATATCAACCCCCAATACCGGGAGAGACGAATCCTGTCTAACCGCCACTGCCTCCAAGTGCTCGGGACTGGACCCAACTGCTACCTGTTTGCACGACTCCTTTGAGCCGTGGTAGGGTAGCAATCTAAGAACAGTGGGACACACTCGAGGCGAAGTAGCAGTGTCAAGTCTGCGGACTATGCTGTACTCATGTCACCTGGGAACTGTTCACTGACGACCGGTATAAAACCAACCAACAGTTCCCTGTGAGTCCTGTCCGGTGTACCCGTAACCTAACGAGCACCTGCATACTATCTCTAGTACGACGTACTGACGGCTGTGGGACAGACCATCTCCCCAACTGGGATGAGAAGCGTACACACTAGTCTACTCCGGAGTATCGATGCTCTGTCTCGATAATCCAACGACCAGGGACCTGAATAAGGATGTGCTTGTAGACTACCCAGCCCCCACTAGTGTGACTGCCATCACAACGCTGGTAGTCAAGCAAGATCCTAAGAGCTCTATCAATACGTATACTCACATATTAAGATAGAAAAACCAAGTAGCATACTACCATGTTTAGCAAGACTGTTATATACATGTGAATATCCCAAGCTTCCATTAAGTAATATACAAACTAGTATGATACAGTAATGGCCTTCTAGGGCATAAACACTAACAATATTCAAGAATGAAATGCACACTGCATGGAAAAGAAAAAGAAGAATGGACGAGATCTTACTGTGGTTATGTGTTCTGGGATTCCAAGGGAGTCGGCAAGGGCGACGATGACGAGGGTTGCCGGCGTGAGGATTTCCCGGCAAAGCTAGGGTTGCCTAGAGGAGTTAGGGTTATGTTAGGGTTTGGGGTGATGGTGTAGCTGTGCAGGGGTCTGGTGAGGGACAAGTACAGAGGGGAGGGAGAGGAGGAGATGATGGTGGTGGTGCTGTGAAGCTGGGGTCGCCGGAGGTGAGGGGACGGCGACGAGGTGAGGGTGACGGTGAAAATTGGAGGTTCTGTGGGTGCGCAGGTGAGTGAGAATGAAGAGAAGATGATGAAGGTGGAGGTGAGAGGAGAAGAAAAGGAGAATGGTGGTGGTGATGGTGAGGTGAAAGGGGTCGTCGGCGACGAGGGTTTCTGGGGTTGGGTTTGCAGTCGTTGGGGTTGTGCAGGGTGTTGCAGGGTGCTAGGGATATGGAGGAAGGAGGAGAAAGAAGGAGGAAGGGGATGGAGATGAGGAGGAGAAGAGGATGGAGACGAGGGTTGAGGAGTTAGGGTTAGGGTTTGAGGAGGCGGGCGGAGTCTGCGAGGGTTTCTCGTGGTGAGCTCGGGGTTTAAAAATAGAGAAGAAGGGAGAAATAAGAAGGGAGGTAATCATATCGTGGTCGCGGTGACCCGACTCGAGGAACACACAGTGTTCGCGAGAGGAGTGAGAGAGAGCACGAGAGGAGAGAGAAAGGAGAGAGAGAGAGAGACTGTGGTAGAGAGAGAGAAGGAGAGAGAAAAGAAAGAAAGAGAGATTTTGAGTGGGGCCGGCGCAAATTTTAAAGAATTTGAGTGGCTGGGAAACGAAAGAGAGAAGCTGGGTTGTTGAGAAAGGATTTTTAAAAAATACATAAAAAGATTTTAGTGGTTAAACTAAAATAATTTATGGAACTGTAAAGATTAACAAAAGTTTTAAAGGTAAAATAAAATATTAATTAAATTTGAATTTAGGCGGGATACAAAAGTATTTCAAAACGTGCCCGGGACGGGTCCAAAAATTTAGATTTAAAATACGAAAAATATATGCGACTTCCAAATTCCAAAATGAATGCCCAGTTAAAGAAAATGCATACCCACAAGAACGGATGCACGTACGTGCGCGTAGCCATCCAAACACGTCTGTTTCACTGAACGGGACGAGAACAAGATGTGCGGATGCTACCACGGGTTTAGGGGTATCATGCAGGTTATGAAATGCAATTTTAAATTATTTTCTTTGACCTAAAATGTTATATGATAAAAGATGCGATACTAGATAAAATACCAGTATGTACTAAACATGAGATGCACGTGTCCATACAACACGTTAAGGTAATCTATAAATAAGAATCAAACAAGTTCAAGCAAGCGGGTCGGGTCGAATGCAATGTAAAATATAAAATACCATTCGCACCCAAAGTACGATAAATCAAGAAATATCACGAATAAAGAAATACGGGAATTGGAATTGGTATAAGTGGACTCGGGTGTTACATTATACCCAACTACAAAAAGAATTTCGTCCTCAAAATTTCAAGAACAAGAAAGGATAAACAATCAAGAATTACAAGACTAGATGTGGAAACTTCTGCCGGATTTCAACTTCTCGTTCCCAAGTTGATCCTCCATGTGAGTGATTTCCCCAAGAAACAAGTACAAGAGGGATAACGTTGTTCTTAAGAACCTTTTCCCCTTCGATCCACAATCGACATCGGTCGTTCCTCAAAAGTTAAATCTTCTCGTACAGTCAGCTCCAAATGATCCAGCGCGTGTGCTTCATCTCGAACATATCTACGGAGTTGAGGCACGTAAAACACGTCATGAACATTCTCCAAAGATTGTAGTAACGCCAAACGATATGCAACTTTCTCCAACACGCTCCAAAATCTCGAAAGGTCCGACGGATCGAGGACTAAGCTTGCCTCGACTCCCGAAACGAATAACTCTTCTAGTTGGTGATATCTTCAAAATTCCAAATCACTAACCACGAACTCCAGAGATCTTCTCAATGTATCTGCTTAACTCTTCTGTCGGTCTTGTGCTGCTTTCGTATGATTCCAGATAGTGTTAACTTTCTCCACTGTCTGCACGATCAAATCCGGTGCCAACAATCTTCGTTCTCCAACATCGTCCCAACAGACAGGTGAACGACACGTGCGACCATATAAAGTTTCGAATGGAGCTATCTGAATAGTCGCCTGGAAACTGTTGTTGTAAGAAAACTCCACTAAATGTAGACGATCCTCCCATGAACCCTTGAAGTCTAACATGCAAGTTCTCAACATGTCTTCAAGAGTTGGGATCGTTCTCCCCGACTGGCCATCTGTTTGAGGATGTTAAGCAGTGCTAAACTTCAAACGAGTCCCCAAACTTTCCTGTAAGCTCCTCAAAAAATGTGATAAGAAACGAGTGTCACGGTCGGACACGATGCTCACCGGTACACCGTGTAATCTTACAATTTCCTGCATGTACCGTTCTGCCAAAATTTCTGTTGATTGACCAACCCGAGAAGGGATGAAATGAGCTGCCTTGGTCAATCTATCAACAATCACCCAAACTGCATTGTTGCCCTTTGGACTCCACGGTAAAGCCGTCACGAAATCCATGGTTATATATTCCCACTTCCACTGAGGAATCGGAGGTGGTTGCAATAAACCAGCAACCCTTTGATGTTCAGCCTTAACTTGCTGACACACCAAGCACTTTGCTACAAAGCGGGCAATCTCCCGTTTCATGCCTTTCCACCAGAAATGCTGTCGTAATATCTCGGTACATCTTCGTGCCTCCTGGATGTACGGAATACGCGGAACTGTGTGCCTCCTTCATAACTTCTTCACGGACATCTCCCCTTGGCACACACACAAATGGCTACCATAATACAACGTATCACCCTCATGAATCAATAAGCCCGTTCGAATTTCAGCTTCAACCTGTTCTCGAAACCTTTGCAATCTTGGGGTTTTTTGACTGCGCTGCTTTAATACTCTCGATCAACAACGACTGTACCTGCAGCTACATCAACTGTCTCGAAGATTGTGGTAGCACAACCTCCAAATCGAGTCTCCGAAAGTCCTCAAAAAGTTTCTTCTGTGCAGTCAACATGTGAATTGCTGGCAACCGACTAAGCGCATCCGGCATAACATTAATTTTTCCCCGGATGGTATTCAAGATCAAGATCGTAGTCAGCCATCAGCTCCAACCATCAACGCTGTCTCATATTAAGCTCCTTCTCTGTGAACACATACTTCAGGCTTTTGTGATCGATGAATACTTCGACCCTTTCGCCCAATCAGTAGTGTCTCCAAATCTTCAAGCGAAAAATCACAGCTGCTAGCTCCAACTCATGAGTTGGGTAACTCTTCTCATGGGTCTTCAAATGTCTCGACGCGTAAGCTACAACCTTCCCATGCTGCATCAAAACACATCCCAATCCTTTTTCCAGATACGTCGTTATGAATCACCAATTCTCCGGAACCGTCTGGTACGGTCAAAATAAGAGCGGTTATCCATCCTTGCCTCAATGCCTCAAAAGCTGACGCACACTTATCCGTCCACACAAATGGTACTTCCTTGCGCGTAAGCTTGGTCAGAGGCTCAGCCAAACGAGAAAAATTCTCCACGAACCTTCAATAATACCCGGCAAGTCCAAGAAGCTTCTTATCTTCGCAACATTCTTCGGAATCGGCACATCTTGAACTGCTGTAATCTTTCGGGATCAACGGCGATTCCATCTCCAGCCACGACATGCCCCAAAACTTTACTTCTTCCAGCC
The DNA here is from genome assembly GCA_030015575.1 of Agapanthus africanus. NCBI lineage: Eukaryota > Viridiplantae > Streptophyta > Magnoliopsida > Asparagales > Amaryllidaceae > Agapanthus > Agapanthus africanus. Next base: position 550,384,457 of record CM057345.1, read on the forward strand.
AAAACTCGCACTTGCTCATCTTTGCATACAATTTTCTTGCCTCAATGTCTGCAGTGCGATCTTCAAGTGTTCTGCATGCTCTTCAATACTCTTCGAGTAGACCGGAATATCTTCAATGAACACCACTATAAACTGGTCCAAGAATGGTGAAAAGATTCGGTTCATCAAGTCCATAAATATCGCCGGTGCATTCGTTACTCCGAAGGACATCACTAAGTACTCGTAATGTCCATACCGAGTTCTGAACGCAGTCTTGCAAATATCTTCTGATTTAACTCGGACCTGATGATATCCGGATCGCAAATCCAGTTTCGAGAATACCCTCGCACACTAAGCTGCTCAAATAATTCGCCAATGCGAGGGATCGGGTACTTGTTCTTAATAATCACCCGGTCTAATTCTCGATAATCGATACACATCCTCCTTGTGCCATCTTTCTTCTTTACTAGAAGAACTGGAGCTCCCCAAGGTGAATTGCTGCTGCGAATCCAACCTTTCTCAAGTAATTCAGTAACCTGCTTCTTGACTTCTTCCAACTCCACCGGTGCCATCGGATAATACGTATTTGAGATTGGCGATGCACCAGGGCAAGATTAATTGCAAACTTCACATCTCGTTTTGCGGTAAACCCGAGGTATCTTCGAACACGTCCACGAATTCTCGAACTATAGCCGGCGCTTCTTTCTGATCAACTTCCATCGACGAAAGAACATTGTTTATCAGCCTAGCCCTAAACTCGACTGGCCCGACAGAACCGCTTCCTCCAGCAAAACAAGCTCCGGATGTCCGTGAATCTGGAAAATCAATTTCCTTTCCTTACAATCAATATGAGCGTGGAAAGTGCCACGAAAATCCATTCTCAAGACAACAACAAACAAAGGGATGCACCAGAATTGAATAATTCTAATGCGGGGAAAACATGAACAAGTAAGATACCGAGATGACTTCATCTGAAGTCAAGATACCGAAGAGGATTAAGCACGGGAAACATGATTCAAGCTGGCGATAAAACAATAACTGGTAAGCAATGAAACCGAGAGAAGCAAGGTAATATAACGATCATAAAACAAGGAAATGAATCAAAACTAGAATTCCAAGTTACTTAAATAGAGTACCGCATTGTAACCATGCTGCAGTTCATAGGTACAATTACATAACTCCACTCAAGTCGCCCAAATTCTAGTATCAGAATCAAGAAACAGGGAGAAACAATAGAGGACCAAAAAGGTTTCAAGTCAAGATGCAAAGTGGTTTTCATATCGTCAAGGCGAAAAATAAAAGAAGATATGATTCAAGAATCACGATAACAAGGTGGCAGGACATGTTCCTAATCACGAGTATTCTGATTCGTGTATTGGGTCCAATACCCAACTACAAAAAATCAAACTCGATTAACCTATATCCTATGGATCTGATACCAAAAGAACCATGTCACGCCCCGCTTCCCAGAGTATGCTAAGGTAGGCACGTGATATAGCCAACCATGCTACCTGTGGATAGGAATTATCCTTCCACAGTCACATTACAGCTGTAAAGATATCAAGAACAGGAAAGTAAACTAAACTATCTAGTACATGTCCATAAGCCAGAATGAACGAGTCAAGAAATAATAATATGCGGAAGCAAAAGATCCAATAAATAAAACACCTGGAAAGTAAAACTGCATACCAACAGGATTCTCACCGCTCGATCTAACAGCGGCAATACTCCTGATCAGTCTGCAACAAAAGTAGAGGATCTGGGCCATGCAAAACCCAGACGTCAGCGCGTCATAACATCAAGCAATAATATATAAACAGGGTAGCAAGACATGCAAGTATGATCATAAAGGTAAAGCAGGTATAACAGCAATATAAATCAGGGCAGTGAAAGGTAGTGTGCAGTGAGTAATCTAAACTGGTCTATTGGGTTAACTACTCTCAAGTTTTTGAAATCAATTTGATGAATCATCGATGTAACTCAATAGTATCCCGTGCGTGCCCGGGATCACGGTCTATGACTCTCGGGCTGAACCCGAGACGTGCCGCAAGGCAGTAAAGGATGGTAAGTAATGACGAATGATGTCCGTAGCATCACTCCGGGGCTGGCCTAGCCCGTAAGACTGATCAAAACAGGTATAGAACTATCGAGTTACAAGTCAGGTTTCATCATTGATTTCCCCATACCCCCAAGTTATATATATTCAAGTCAGGTATTAAATAATCTAGAGCTAATGCCAAAACAGGATCAGGCAGGTACAGATTTGTCTGAATAGACAACAGGAACGGTACGTAAGGACAACAGGTCAGGTTTGTTGGCATTAGGCACAAGATCAGGTAACAGGTAAAGCCATGGTACATCAGGTCAGGTCAAGTAGTGTATTTAGGTGTCATGTCATGTCAAGAGTGTACGGTACCATGTCATGTCAAGTAGGAAGTGTAACAAGTCATGTCAGGATGCACAAGATGTCATGTGGGTGCTCATAATCAAACTAACATAAGCATGGGTATAAATAAACAAGCATGGGTACTAACAGAACAATAAACTGGAACATGTAATATGATATGCACATAGGTACAGAATAAACTATATAGATGTACAGTTATCGATTAGAGTTCGGGTTATGGTTCCAACATTAAGTATCATACACTTAAACAAATATGGATTGTTAAAATCTCGTTATTATGGGTTAAAAGATCTAGGGATGAAAATGTATCTAAAACAGGTTAAAGATGCACAAGGGTGTCCATTAGGGTAAAACTATAAAAGAGTACCATAGACTATGTAAATAGTTATTATGTGATTTAAAATACAGATGTGGTTACTAGGTATAGTACACTAAAATGCAACGGGTATAATTCAAGTTCTGAATCTAAAAGATATAAACGGAACATCGAACTGTTAAATTGGAATAGGTGACTTTGGATTCGATCTATAAGTTTAATATTCAAATAAATAGTTATAAACTCATATAGATAGCATGTAGCAAGTTTCACTTGCCTCGATGGATAGCGATACGGGTATACGGAACGTCGCGCGTCGGCGGGAAGAGTCGCGACGCGCGCACGGTACACGGAATAAGTCCAAACAACGCACAAGGGGATCACACGGGTCAGAGATGCTTGATGGGTCGTCGTGATCGTCGCCGGCACGGTCGGATTCCGGCAAACCAAGAACAGTGAATATTCAAGAATGAAATGCACACTGCATGGAAAAGAAAAAGAAGAATGGACGAGATCTTACTGTGGTTATGTGTTCTGGGATTCCAAGGGAGTCAGCAAGGGCGACGACGACGAGGGTTGTCGGCGTGAGGATTTCCCGGCAAGGCTAGGGTTGCCTAGAGGAGTTAGGGTTATGTTAGGGTTTGGGGTGATGGTGTAGCTGTGCAGGGGTCTGGTGAGGGAAAAGTACAGAGGGGAGGGAGAGGAGGAGATGATGATGGTGGTCCTGTGAAGCTGGGGTCGCCGGAGGTGAGGGGACGGCGACGAGGTGAGGGTGACGGTGAAAAGTGGAGGTTCTTTGGATGCGCAGGTGAGTGAGAATGAAGAGAATATGATGAAGGTGAAGGTGAGAGGAGGAGGAGAGGAGAATGGTGGTGGTGATGGCGAGGTGAAAGGGGTCGGCGGCGACGAGGGTTTCTAGGGTTGGGTTTGCAGTCGTTGGGGTTGTGCACGGTGTTGCAGGGTGCTCGGGATATGAAGGAAGGAGGAGAAAGAAGGAGGAAGGGGATGGAGATGAGGAGGAGAAGAGGATGGAGACGAGGGTTGAGGAGTTAGGGTTAGGGTTTGAGGAGGCGGCGGAGTCTGCGAGGGTTTCTCGTGGTGAGCTCGGGGTTTAAAAATAAAGAAGAAGGGAGAAATAAGAAGGGAGGTAACCATATCGTGGCCGCGGTGACCCGACTAGAGGAACACACAGTGTTCGCGAGAGGAGTGAGAGAGAGCGCGAGAGGAGAGGGAAAGAGGAGAGAGAGAGAGACTGTGGTGGGGAGAGAGAAGGAGAGAGAAAAGAAAGAGAGAGAGAGTTTGAGTGGGGCCGGCGCAAATTTTAAAGAATTTGAATGGCTGGGAAACGAGAGAGAGAAGCTGGGTTGTTGAGAAAGGATTTTTAAAAAAAACATAAAAAGATTTTAGTGGTTAAAGTAAAATAATTTATGGAACTGTAAAGATTAACAAAAGTTTTAAAGGTAAATTAAAATATTAATTAAATTTGAATTTAGGCGGGATACAAAAGTATTTCAAAACGTGCCCGGGACGGATCCAAAAATTTAGATTTAAAATACGAAAAATATATGCGACTTCCAAATTCCAAAATGAATGCCCAGTTAAAGAAAATGCATACCCCCAAGAACGGATGCACGTACGTGCGCGTAGCCATCCAAACACGTCCATTTCACTGAACGGGACAAGAACAAGATGTGCGGATGCTACTACGGGTTTAGGGGTATCATGCAGGTTATGAAATGCAATTTTAAATTATTTTCTGTGATCTAAAATGTTATATGATAAAAGATGCGATACTAGATAAAATACCAGTATGTACTAAACATGAGATGCACGTGTCCATGCAACACGTCAAGGTAATCTATAAATAAGAATCAAACAAGTTCAAGCAAGCGGGTCGGGTCAATGCAATGTAAAATATAAAATACCATTCGCACCCAAAGTACGATAAATCAAGAAATATCACGAATAAAGAAATACGGGAACTGGAATTGGTATAAATGGACTCGGGTGTTACAAACACCCCCCTGTACACTTCATTTTCTTAGATCGGTTCCAGAAAGGTCATAAACACCTAATTACTCCAATTTTTAATGAATTTCCTATATTTTTATATTTTTTTATTAATAACCCTTCATCTACCCTAATCCTAGCCTAACCCTATAAATACACCCCCTACCCTCTCATCCCAAAATTTCTGAGCCCACTCTCTAAAAATTTCCAAGAATCTTGTGCACTTTGAAAACGAGCTCGAGGCGATGCTCCGACGAACCTACGGCGAACTTCCGGCGATCGTTCTAGGAACTACCACCGACAACGCAACACATAGGCAATTCCCCTACTTCCCTTTCACTCTCTTGTGTGACCTAAAACCCGTAAGTCTCTTTTCTATCTCTCTTTTCTATTCTAAAAATACAAAATTATAAAACCCGACGGAATCGGAACAACTCCGATTTCCGATTCGGTTTTCTTATAAACCTCACTTCTCATTATTTCAATTATGCTTAAACACTCGCATGTTGACTATTAAACATTAAACAACTAAATTGATCAAGGGTCAATTCATAAAATGATAGCTATTTCCATTTATCGTATTTTTTCACTTAAATACCACATTGTTTCAATTCTACATTTAAATCCATTAAACTTGATATATCTTTAAGTAGATCACGAGATAACGACCTACATCCTCACACACTCACATGTAAACATAGTACAATAATCTTGGGAATTTAGAATACGGGAAAACAAATATTTTCATTTAAATATCATTTACTTAATAAAACCATTTCTAAAAGATTTAGTATTGAAACATCTTTGCAAATAAATACCACTTCTTATGAAAATAGGATAGGTTGTGCACATCAGTCCTTTATCTAAACCTGACTTTGTGGTGTCTAGGCTAGGCAAGTGAGAAAGATAACTTTAAAAGGCCCATCTCAAGATGATTCGTGAGCGGGTCCCTCCTTTCTTCACTTGTCTTACCTGGCCACAATTGGCGGTGAAGAGGCGATTTGAGGTATCTCACAACTTGTCGCTTTGGACCAGTTAGGAGCAGTCTAGTTGATTTAGGAGACCCTAGAATATAGAATACGGAAAACGACGCTTTTTCATTTAAATACCATAACTAATAAAACCGTTTTCCTTAATGATTGGTATTTATAAAAATCTTTGCAAAGCGCCGCTACAACCCATTTTGGGGAACCCGTTCGGGATGGTGCGGATTATCGCACATCCTCGGGCTTAATAGTGCGAGATTCAGACCTCCGCAAGGAGCATTCGGTCTCGAAAGATTTAAAATACGACATCTCGGGAAAATGAGATTTTTAGAATATAAAATATATATTAAAATTATTTTCATATAAATATATGGATATGTAACATAAACATATCTATTTTTTTTGAAGTATTATAAATATTCTACCTTTTCTAAAAATCATAAGAATCAATTTTACACTAAAATACCATGAATTTCATACAGATCAATATTACAGATAAATACCTTTATTTATGGAATTAGGTTATTCTCATTAGAAATATCACTAATATAAAATCTACAATTATTACAACTCTAAAGACGATAATAATTACTTGGGGTTTATCTTGAAAACTATATAAAAATATTTTTACATAAAACCCCCTCAAATGTTATAAATTACCCTAAGGAACCTAGTAAATATAGGTTTAAGAAATAATCAGAACTTCAATTTACTTTTCTAATTGTCTGACTCGGGTTTGAGTCTCTCTATAATCTGACTTGAATATGATTCAAGTACAATCTACAATTTACAATATTCCAATTCAATATGAATCCATGAATCCAATTATACAACTTGACTGAACCGAACCATGGATATGCATTCCATTTACATGATCATCCAGTTTATATGATTCTACAGTTACATCCGTTTACTGATATCATGGTTTCGTCAAGTCATCCAATTATACAATTCAATTTGCAAGACATTAAAATGTAATACAATCCTATCAATACAAAATCTACACGGGATATTAGGGTAGTTCATTCGTGAATCCAACATAATCTCAAGAGTCCCCCTAGATCATGAATCAATGTCTACTAACACAAGCAAGCAATCATGAGGGCCCGTGTTTCCATGCTTCTGGACTATGGCCTGTTGAGTTTGGAATAGTTCGACGACGGTCGAAGTCCCGCTACTAACATATCATTTAGGCTCGTGGTTCCCTACCCCTGAACTGTGGCATGTTGGGTTTGAGAACACTCTTAAGATTAGTTGACATTCACCCTTGAACTTACGATAATAACAGCATTAATATTATAAAAATATAATACAACTTTAAAAGCTACACTCTCTCTCTTTCTTCTCTTCTCCTTCTCCCTTATTTTTGGGACTTACCGAGCGATTTGTTCGCTGACGACATTCTCCTTCTTTCTTCTTTGAATGTCGTCAGGTATTTCGGACCTTCTGGAAGCAGAGCCCAACATCGAGGACTTGGACCAGATTATTGAAGACCCAGAGCTCTAACTTCATTATACACATTTCATTCCAGTACTTTTCTTTTTCTGTTATGTCATTGTTTAGGCATTGTTTTCATCAGATGTATTTACATTTCCATGCGTTGTACAAAAGAATGTTAATAAATAAAGTTGTTCAGTTCATTTATTTTGTCTCTTATGTATTTACTTTATATTGCTTAAATACGCTTAGCGTATTTGCTTCTGAGTAAATACGTAGCGGACCAGTCGCGTTCCCTTCGCCGTATACCGGGAAGCAGGGCGTGACAGGCGCCTCCGCCACGGCTCCATGAATCTCGCTATGCGCGAGATATCCACCGCACACGATCCCGCGTTCCACGCCATCACGATCCCCCATTAACGAGCCTGTCTCGTCATTAATGTGGGATCCCGCCTATCACGCGGGCGTGACGCCAGGGGCTTGATGGCCGGCGTGATTCTCGCGCCCGTCTTCCCACTGCCGTCGCTATAAACCCCTCTCTCAGACGATTGAGGTAAACCATTTTTTACTCCACTAGGCCGTTACTCTGCCAAAATACCCCGTCTAACTTGATAGTCGGAGAGTCCTCGGTGGCACAACCACCCCGGGACTTCTTTGCAGGTTGCTCGGCCACAACCACACACAACACATTGAGATCCACACGCTCCAGGAGTCAACCCTCCAACTCAATCTCAGCCGTCCATCGGCGCTCGCAGCAGATCAACGGAAGATGACATCTGAAGGAGATCCAGAGCTCCGTCACCCTTAGTAGCACCCTTTACCTTCAAGTGATTAATTGGCCTGAAGACCTACTCCATTCAACGAACAAAATATTCGAGTTAAATAAAAAGATCATTTAGATTGTTTATAGTAGAATCTCGGTGTTGTTTTGAGCGTTTCGGTTAACCAGCAAAGAGGTTTTGTGTAATAAATCAATATTTGAGTAAATAACCTGAAGTTATGACTGATGCACGAACTGCATGATTTTTATGCAAACGACCCTTTTACCCTCCCTCACCCCCCTCCCCCAAAAAAAATTTATAAAAAATAGGGGAATGTTGAAATGGGACCTAAACAAGGCAAGTCAGGCTCAAACCCAATAGGAAATATTTGTAACTAATATTGAACACAATAAAGAAAAGGAATCATTCAAATTTATCATATGACATTTATGACAATGACTTAGAAACACATATCTATGTACATCCGAAAATGTAAATTTGAACAAAATTATAACCACATCTTACTGTTTTTAACATAAAATCTCAATTGATTGATGTGGCTTTCTTGTGAGAAGAAGGGCTGTAATAAAAGTAGTCCAAGAGAACCTAAGCATTAGAAACTAGTTCCACAAGCATTCGCAACCGGTAGCATGAGGTGAGAAAATAATGAATTATAGTACATGATAGCATGGTTCTTTTGATTATGTTGGGATTTTTAGGTCTCAAACAATTCAGAAAACAAACACAAGATCTTTAAGAAGAAAGAAATAAAATAAAAGACACAATCAAACGCAATAAATACTTCCAACTTCTCTTCTTTATTCAAACTTCAATATGAATTACAAAATCTTTCTTCCCACAAAAACTTCTCTTCAACTCTTCTTTTTCTTATCTATATAAAATATCCGAATCAATCTATATTTATAGACGTAAAAACCCTAAACCTGTTCCTACTAGAATACCTAATTTAACTACTTTATATCTCATCAAATCTCCAAAAATAATCTCTAAACAAATTTTCAAATAACTTCTAAATAAATCTCCAAAAGCAGCCTAGAATTTAGCCCGAGATAGTTTGAGCCGGCTCAAGAATATCATGAGCCGGCTTATATAAATAGAGAACAAATGAAAATTCCAAACAACTTGTGAGCCGTCACAATATTGTCCTGAGTCGTCACACACACACGGGGTTGAGAATACAAGCCAAACTTCAACAAATCTCCACTTTGACTTGTATTCAACAAGCCATCTTCTATCTTCTCTTCACAACTTCCATCTATGTCATCTTCTGAACTTTGCTCAAAGCTACACCTTGACTCACATTTCCTCCACCTTGCTCCGAAATTCTTCTTCCATGCACAGGCTTTCCCACAACTTAATATATGCCGCTTGAGATTCTGACTCCCTTCATCACGACACAATTCTTCTGGCACACCTTCATTACTCTACCTTGAGCAATGTCGTGTAATCTCTCGTATCCAATCTCCCAAGCGAAATTAGATTCATCTTCAGTTTTGGGACATACCTGACATCTCCTGTTAGTTATATGTATGCCCTAGAGGCCATTACTGTACATAGGATGTATATTGTAGTGGATACTGGGACATATATAGGGAAGACTTTCTTGCTCGACATGATAGTATGCTATCTGGTTGATCTTTACCTTAACGTGTATACTGTTTGTCTCTCTGTTACATGTTGGTAAAGTCCTTAGGATCTGTACTTGACTATCTGGACTATGATGCGGATCATACTAGTGGGGACATGGTAGTCCATAAGTACATCCTTCAAAGTCCCTAGTCGTGGGTGTATCGAGACGGGGCATCGATATGCCAGAGTAGACTAGCGTGTACCTTCTCGACCCATACAGATAGGCGATGGATGATCCCATATCCATCGGTGTTTGACATCAGAGGAGATATACGAGTGCTCAGTAGAGACTGGGTACACTGGACGGACTCGCCCAGAACTCCCAGATGGTATTATACCTCACGTCAGATGGCAGTTCTCTGGTGACACTGGTACAGAGTAGTCTGTTGACCCGAGATCGTCATAGAGTCTTGTGTGGTTCCCACTGTGCTTTGATTTCCATCTTACCACGTCCAAGAGGGCGTGCAAAACGGTGGTTTTTGGGTACAGTCCCGAGTCACATGGAGGCAATGAGCGATAGGAGGGGATTCGTCTCTCCCGGTATATAGGGGTTGATGTTGCGCTGTGTTCGATTGGCTATAACAGGAAATCCCTGGCCAGGGTTGCTGAGATTTACTGGTAAGTGTTACCAGTAGTTTCTCGAACAGTTATAGACCTCATATCGACACGACTTATTGAGCTATTGGGGTCTGACGTTTACCACCCCTAGGCGAGATATGCGACATATCAGACGATCAGACCGGACTGTACGGTAGTGTTACTGGTCGGATTCACTGGAGTGTGAGCGGGCTTGCTCGTCGATCTTCAGATCGCTCAATACCCGGGTGGCCGTTACGTTTAGCAGACCGCTTGCGGCTTGTGGATGCTTGATATGATCATCATCTGCTGCCGGCGTATTGACGAGTCTTTAGAGTCCTACACAGAGGTTTCCTGGCTCAAGCGAAACGAAATAGGAGCGCATATGAGATATGTGCGGGACCGAGAATAATGCGTGTATGTGATACCGTATTCTATTCTCGCGATAAATATATCGAATGGTTGTATGCGATATAACCTAGTTATTGATTCAAGCGTTGATTCGATAAGCCGATATATTAGATACCAGTCGGTTATGTGCGCATGACCGGATCATTGAATCAAGTGTTGATTTAATGATTTAATGTATAATTATATATTTGATATATTACTTTGCATTAACTAGTATCGGTTCACTTTAGACGGATTTTCTCACTTGGTTCGTGCGCATTGCATATGCGATATGTGTTTGTGCACTTGTATGTATCATGTTTGATGATGCATGCTAACTTGAGTTTGTGTAAAGATTAAACCATGGTTATTCAAATGGTTAGGGTTTTGTTTTTCATATCTATTTATTTATTTATTTATTTATTTTCTTTTTGGAAAATGAAATGAGAAGAATGGTGGCTTTCTTTGTTTTGTAGTTGAAGATTCATGAACCTTTGACTTTGTCCACCATTCTTATCTCATGCTTAACCTAACCATTTGTTTTAACCCTAGTTCAATCTCTACACTTGACCATGGTTTAGTTATGATAAGTTTTGATTATTCTTTTCTTTTTACAGTGAACTTATCATAACTTTGGATAACCTTTTCTTCTTCTTCTTCCTTGCTTCAAGTGAAGAAGCTTGAAGTCCATCAATGGTGATTGTTGGAAAAGAGTGAGAAATCCAAAACTAAAGTCTACCCACTTCCTATTTCTTCATCCTCTACCTCTTGCCAAGTAGTAGAGTGTGTTTTCTTCACAAGTTTCATGACTTGGTGAAGTGAGAGCTTGATCTTGCGATGCTTCGACGTAGATCATCTTCGGCATGGACATCGACGACCTAGCTTGCCCATTCTCCGACGAAGCCGACTCTAGAGCCCGGATTCCTTTTGGACAGCGGAGATGACCTTGTTGCGGAGCTATGGAGGTGGAGCACCGGATCTACAAAGGTTGTATTTCCGTATTCCCTTAGTTAAGTGTTAACTAGTTATTGTTCGCCTAGAAATCTAGTTATCGATCCGTAGTTTAGGGTTTGTAGGCACCATAATTTTTGAAATTGCCATGGTTGATGGCTTGGGAGACCTCACTAGAGTGCCTAGGAACCCTACAGTGGTATCAGAGCCTAGCTAGAGCCTTAGGCGAAGTCCAGACGGAATTTGAAGTCCGAACGACACAAAACCGAAACCCAAAACATGCTCTCTGTACAATTTTTAAAATCTGGGATTTTTCAACATTAAAAATATTCAGAAAAATCAGCAGGCAATTCTAAGAAATACTGTAAAATTCGTCCACTCAATTCCTTCAATACGCGGCGCTTCCGCGGCACGAGCTTGGCTCGTGCGGCGGAAGAGCGGCCATTTTGTCGTTTGTGGCACCCAAATTCTACAGTAATTCATATTGTGCTGTGCTGGTTTTTCTGGGTATTTTTGATATTTTTTCAAGAGTTGATTTTTCTGCAGTTGTTTTGGGAATTCGGTGTTTCGATCGGGATATCAAATTTTGTCTGTGTGGCTTTCCGGATAAATTTTAGAATATGTTAAAAAGTTCGACCGGATATAAATACCCAACTTTTCCCCTGTCGGGAAATTTCCAAGTGTTGGATTTTTCCGTAGTTTAACGACGTTCTAAGTAGTGCAAGTAACGCGATGGTCCCTCTAGAAGACACAAACCTTAACTCGATTATGTGACCGTCTTGAACTGCCCTTTGAACCTTCGGGTTTGGGGCAGTACGGCGTGCCACATGTGAGGCGTTGGCTTGACCCTTCTACGGCTGGACCGTCGGTACTGAGGTACGAACTGAATGTTGTTAGACATATTTCATGTGTTGATCTGTATCGAGAAAACTTGGGTGTTCGATTGTTCGATCGAAAAGTTTAACATTTTCTGTTTATCTGGAATGGGATACAATAATTGGAATTCACAATAGTTATGAGATAACTGAATGAATGTTATAAACGTAGCACTTTAGTCTCACTTGATCGGTTGCCACGGAATTTTGATGTGATCAAAAGTCCGTCGCAATCACGTAGCGTACGCGAATACTCGCCGGGTAAACTTAATAGACAGCCTCACCCCATAGCCCCGACCAAGTGACTGTAGGAGAACCCCGTCGCCAAAAGCATCCGTTCGGGTGCTCGCGGCAGCGGTGTTCCGCCTTGGTGCACTTCGTCGACGGTATCGGGGGTGCGGCCGCCTACTAAAGTTTTCGACGAGCATTCGATCAGACTGTCGGGAATCTTGTTGAATTGCCCGACTTGATATTGAAAAGAGTTTTCGATTTTGAGACTAAAATGCGGGGTTTATAATTGTTAGGCATGCGATGTCTAAGTAATTCATTTGGTCAGGCATGCGATGTCTGAAGAGATTGCGGATTCCAACTGCTGTAGTTTTACACTTTCTTTTCTATGACCGTAAGTGTAATATGTGATATCGCCGGTTTCGTTGCTATACGTCAACGACAATTGGGATGCGCATATTTACTTACGTTGATGACATGTGATGTTATGTGTTGCTGGATATGTTATATTGGATCGTCGTGTGCGAATAGCCGGGGGTTTTTATGTGAGATGAGTGTTTTTCATTTTCATTCATGTAAAGACTTGTATGTAATATTCTTTTATTTGGGGCGCTTCCAGGTTGCGGGAGTTGTCACCTGTTGTATATTATTTACTTTTCCGCACTAGGATAGACCCAAGGAGGAGGGCACAAGTAACCGGGTTCTGGAGTCCAGTGGGAGACCAACTCGAGGAGTCGAGTCCGGGTCTCCTAACTCCAGAATTGGTAGGGTTGCTTGCCGCTCTCGTAGGGGTCTAGGGGTGTGGGTTTGGCTATTCATCACGACCGTGGAATCCGTGTTTTATACTGGCTCGTATTGAAAACACGGACGTCCTAGTATATCCAATATTTCATATGTTTCTTCTGCTGCGATATCTGTGATGAGATCATGTGATGTTTCTGTGATGGATATAATATATAGTATATATGATATATTATATAGACGTTACTTATGTTTTACACTCGCGCTAGCCCTGCCCCGCTCTGCCGTTAGTTACCTAACCTAACGGTGCACGAGGGGACATCGAGGCGAATGCGGATGGCATAAGTGTACGTCGTATTTATCTGTGATGTTTAGGTACTTAAATGATGGGACTTCATTAATGTGATTAATGAAATAAAAGAAACCTAAGATGTTGTAGAATCGAATTTCAAAATAAAACAGGTAGCTACAGTTCTTGCTTTGCACAGCGGTATATGTGATATATCCTGCACCTCATCCGACGAGGAAAGGACCGAGATCCCTTCACCGGGAGTGACTCCTTTAGCAATAACTGGCAGATGCTACACACTCGGTTTGTATTTTGATTGCTTTTAAGTGTTTTTGCTTTGCACAGTGATATATATGATATATCCCGCACCTCATTCGAGGAGGAAAGGACCGACGATCCCTTCACCGGGAGTGACTCCTTTAGCAAAACTAGAAAAGCCTCAAAATCACTCCATTTTAAAATTCATTCGATCCTACAACGATATCAAGTTCATTACGCAATAGGTTTTCAGAAAAACCTGTCGTAGCCCTCCGTCATTTCAGATAAGTTGTATATAGTATTCGTGCTGCATTTGTTGGCTTTCGTCAAGGTGCAGTGTGCGGTAGCTATATGCTGCTTATCTGCTAGCATACGATGCGATTGGATTAGGGTAGTCGTGCGGCTTTGTTGGCTTTCGTCAAGGGTCGTGCGGGTGGGTTTAATTCGATCAAGAAATGTACGGGTTGAACTTGACTAGCGGGCTATGGTTTGTTGGCTTTCGTCAAGGTCATAGCACGTTAGGGGCAAAATATTATCGGGAATTTCAAGTGTTGAAATTTGCAATGAGATTGCATACCTTCTATGAGATAGTTGGATCCCGATACCCGCTGCGAGTAAGTGTTACTCCTGGGAGAGTTTTATACATTACAATTAGCCGATCAAGTAGGTGTCTAGAAAGGTGTCAACGAGGTTACGCCTCTGGGAAAACGAGGTTTACATTAATTAGGTTCGTGCGAAAGCACGGGGGACCTCCCTCAAAGTACCGACACTGGCCTGGCTGAAAGATTGGCGAACTTGTAGTGTGTAATTAATCCCGGCTAGTTTTTCCTTTTAGGGTTTGAAGGAAGATTTGATAAAAAGCAGTGGGAGCCATCCTGATTAGATAAAATTATAACCAATCTATTCTTGACAGAGCGCACGCTGAGTGTTTTCTTCTCTCTCTCTCCAGGTAGCGACCATATCACGCCTTAATCAAGATAATAAAACGGAATATTGACCGAACCCGCTTGTTATACTGAGCTGGGGAACGTTGGTCCCGCTCCAACTTATAAATGTTATAAGACAGAGCAGGAAATTGGGGAATACCAGATTTCCCGTGCCGCCCAAACGAAGAGAGTGCATGTTGATGCATCATCTTCGGGTGTGTTCATTATACAGAACTGTTTCTCAGTATCCTTTACGTCCTGGGTATATGATACCAGATCAGGATCCCAGATATGTAATATGTTACATAGGGCTACAGAAAGGTAGAGAACTGAGAACGGGTGATAAGTTTCATGAGGCAGAAAACGGGGCAAGAGTTGTAGCCAAGTCTGTCGGTCACTGTCACCCTGTATTACCGATACATTGATTCTGAACGAATGTTGTTAGATACCGAACCTGATATACAAAATCATATCAGTCTCTTTATTAGTAAAGAAAGGATATAATTTTGTATTGTTGGATAATGTTTTGAACATTTCCTACATCAAAAGTTGATCGGTTCAGGCACGTTATCTAAAAGCATTAATGTTCTAAATCAAACTACAGTTCTTAATATATGGAACACACACAAGAGGAAGAGTTCAGAAATGAACAAATCCTTCTTGAGGTATTGTAGACTAGGTCAGATCAATGCGACCCGACTGGCTAGAGTTACATATAGATGTATATTTAAATCAGTTTGAATTTACATCTTGTGAAACTCGCCAGTCATGTCACAAAGATATAATGACACTAGCTCTGTTTATTGGAAACAGAGAAAGAGTTAGTGAACTCTTGGGATGATACATGTTGATGTATGTAAGGTCCCCTGTCTACACATGCCAGGACTGGTTCTTTATACTTCATTACGTTCTCTGATGATCTCTTTAGATTCAGACATATGTTTTTGCTGAAACACAAGTCCGAACCTTTTGAGATATTCACAGAATATAAGTTAGAAGTAGAGAACCAAAATACGGGTAAAAGTATTATGTCCTTTGATGTGATCAAAGAGGAGAATACTTGAGCACGGAAATCCTGGACTTTTCTAAAGGAGAATGAGATTCTCTCTCAGCATTACTCCTCCGCATACACCATAGCACGATGGTATATCGGGGCGGAGCAATCACACCCTATATGATATGGTGTGCTCTATGATGAGTACTACTGAGTTACCTATTTCCTTTTTGGGAGTTATGCACTTGAGAAGCTGCATACCTATTGAATAGGGTTCGAATCAAATCAGTTACCTACCACTCCATATGGAAAGGGAAGAGCCCATGTCTTAAGCTAGTTAAGATTTGGGGTTGTCCGGCCTATGTCTGAAAGCAAAATCCGGACAAGCTCGAGGCAAGGTCTGTTATGTAAAACTGGAAGTGTTCCAGCTATACAAACTACAGCATGATTTGGTACAACCAGAGGATTCAGTAGATTCCAACGAACCTCAGCCTCTCCGCCGATCTAGTAGGGTTCCTCACCCACTTGAGAGATACTTCGGTTTCTCTATGACAGTGGGAGCGAGGATTGCATCATGAGATGATGACCCAACTAGTTTCGAGCTGGCCATCGAGAGTGGGACTCTGTAAGAATGGCTGGATGCTTAGCGATCTGAGATGGAATCCTTATACACCAACAAAGTATGGACTTTAGTTGCTATATCTGAAGGGTTAAATCCCCATCAGGAGCAAGTATATCTTGAAAAGATTACTTGGTGTAGATGGAAAAGTTGAGACTTTCAAAGCTAGACTTGTTAAAGGTTTTCTTCATTGACCAGGCGTGGATCATGATGAAACCTTTTCAAGGATCTATGCTTAAGTCCATCCAGATCCTACTTACCACGGCTGCATACCATGACTACGATATCTGGTGGGTGGGTGTCTTGACTGCTTTTCTAAATGATGATTTAGAAGAGTGCGTCTGTAAGTACATAGCCAGAGGGCTTCGTAGACAGTGGGAGCAGCGGAAACGTGTGCAAGATGCTTTATAGGATAAAGCAGGCATCGCGGAGTTGGAACGTCTGTTTTGATGAAGCAGTCAAAGAAGTTGACATCATCAAAATGGTAGATGAACCTTGTATAAACAAAAAGGTAGTAGGGAGTATGGTGACGATCCTCGTAGAGTACGTGGATGACATACTCTTGATAGGGAAGGAGTTTCCTATGCTACGCTCGATCAATCTCCGCTTATCACAAAGATTCTCCATATAGAATCAAAATGATACCTACTAAATCCTGGATTTTGGATCTATGAGATAGATCTAAATGGATGTTAGGACTCTCACTAGTTGTAGTGAGATGGTATCAATCGATTTTGGGGAGAATCACTGGAAGGGTTCCAGGGTGATAAAGACGACTGAATGTCAGTCGCAGGCATTGTCTTTACCCTCAGTAAAGGGACGGTATGGTGGAAGAGTTCCAAGCTAGATACCGTGACATACTAGACGATAAAGGCACGATACATCGCTACTTAAGATGCTACCAAAGAGGCTGTTTGGGTGTATATTGGTTCATGAGATGAACTACGTTCCTACCATTGTGAGACAATGGAGTTGTGGCTCATGCCGAAGAACGCCGGTCCCATCAGTGATCCAGACTTATTCTAAGGCAGCATCGCCTGATCATGGAGATAGTTGATCTCCAGGGAGATCGAGGTAAGGAGAGTAGACTCAGAGGACAACACAGCGGATCCACTCACAAAGGCCTGTTCCCAGAGAGAGACACTTTTATGGGATGGTTGAGTATGAGATACTTCAAACCACTGCTACAGATGGTCCTAGTGCAAGTGGGAGATTGTTAGTTATATGTATGCCCTAGAGGCCATTACTGTACATAGGATGTATATTGTAGTGGATGCTGGGACATATATAGGGAAGACTTTCTTGCTCGACATGATAGTATGCTATCTGGTTGATCTTTACCTTAACGTGTATACTGTTTGTCTCTCTGCTACATGTTGGTAAAGCCCTTAGGATCTGTACTTGACTACCTGGACTATGATGCGGATCATACTAGTGGGGACATGGTAGTCCATAAGTACATCCTTCAAAGTCCCTAGTCGTGGGTGTATCGAGACGGGGCATCGATATGCCAGAGTAGACTAGCGTGTACCTTCTCGACCCATACAGATGGGCGATGGATGATCCCATATCCATCGGTGTTTGACATCAGAGGAGATATACGGGTGCTCAGTAGAGACTGGGTACACTGGACGGACTCGCCCAGAACTCCCAGATGGTATTATACCTCACGTCAGATGGCAGTTCTCTGGTGACACTGGTACAGAGTAGTCTGTTGACCCGAGATCGTCATAGAGTCTTGTGTGGTTCCCACTGTGCTTTGATTTCCATCTTACCACGTCCAAGAGGGCGTGCAAAACGGTGGTTTTTGGGTACAGTCCCGAGTCACATGGAGGCAATGAGCGATAGGAGGGGATTCGTCTCTCCCGGTATATGGGGGTTGATGTTGCGCTGTGTTCGATTGGCTATAACAGGAAATCCCTGGCCAGGGTTGCTGAGATTTACTGGTAAGTGTTACCAGTAGTTTTTCGAACAGTTATAGACCTCATATCGACACGACTTATTGAGCTATTGGGGTCTGACGTTTACCACCCCTAGGCGAGATATGCGACATATCAGACGATCAGACCGGACTGTACGGTAGTGTTACTGGTCGGATTCACTGGAGTGTGAGCGGGCTTGCTCGTCGATCTTCAGATCGCTCAATACCCGGGTGGCCGTTACGTTTAGCAGACTGCTTGCGGCTTGTGGATGCTTGATATGATCATCATCTGCTGCCGGCGTATTGACGAGTCTTTAGAGTCCTACACAGAGGTTTCCTGGCTCAAGCGAAACGAAATAGGAGCGCATATGAGATATGTGCGGGACCGAGAATAATGCGTGTATGTGATACCGTATTCTATTCTCGCGATAAATATATCGAATGGTTGTATGCGATATAACCTAGTTATTGATTCAAGCGTTGATTCGATAAGCCGATATATTAGATACCAGTCGGTTATGTGCGCATGACCGGATCATTGAATCAAGTGTTGATTTAATGATTTAATGTATAATTATATATTTGATATATTACTTTGCATTAACTAGTATCGGTTCACTTTAGACGGATTTTCTCACTTGGTTCGTGCGCATTGCATATGCGATATGTTTTTGTGCACTTGTATGTATCATGTTTGATGATGCATGCTAACTTGAGTTTGTGTAAAGATTAAACCATGGTTATTCAAATGGTTAGGGTTTTGTTTTTCATATCTATTTATTTATTTATTTATTTATTTTCTTTTTGGAAAATGAAATGAGAAGAATGGTGGCTTTCTTTGTTTTGTAGTTGAAGATTCATGAACCTTTGACTTTGTCCACCATTCTTATCTCATGCTTAACCTAACCATTTGTTTTAACCCTAGTTCAATCTCTACACTTGACCATGGTTTAGTTATGATAAGTTTTGATTATTCTTTTCTTTTTACAATGAACTTATCATAACTTTGGATAACCTTTTCTTCTTCTTCTTCCTTGCTTCAAGTGAAGAAGCTTGAAGTCCATCAATGGTGATTGTTGGAAAAGAGTGAGAAATCCAAAACTAAAGTCTACCCACTTCCTATTTCTTCATCCTCTACCTCTTGCCAAGTAGTAGAGTGTGTTTTCTTCACAAGTTTCATGACTTGGTGAAGTGAGAGCTTGATCATGCGATGCTTCGACGTAGATCATCTTCGGCATGGACATCGACGACCTAGCTTGCCCATTCTCCGACGAAGCCGACTCTAGAGCCCGGATTCCTTTTGGACAGCGGAGATGACCTTGTTGCGGAGCTATGGAGGTGGAGCACCGGATCTACAAAGGTTGTATTTCCGTATTCCCTTAGTTAAGTGTTAACTAGTTATTGTTCGCCTAGAAATCTAGTTATCGATCCGTAGTTTAGGGTTTGTAGGCACCATAATTTTTGAAATTGCCATGGTTGATGGCTTGGGAGACCTCACTAGAGTGCCTAGAAACCCTACATCTCCAAGAACTTTCTTCTTACCATAGAACATCCTTATCTTCACGGTGCACACACTTTCTACTTCTATATCAGAATTATTCACTAATGTCACCGTCTCCCTATTCTACTCAATCTCATCGAACCACTCCTTATTTGAACATACATTGAACCTCTATACCATATATTTTCCTTTTTGACTTTTTCATCACCAATTATAAGCAAATCGCACCTTGGTTCGGCATCGTAGAGTACGTTCGCTTGCTCTTCCTCTCTACGTCTCTTTAGATCATCTAAGTTCTCCTCATCTTGAAGCAATCAGACATATAGACCCATCTCGTTACAGTAATGATACTTTATCTTTGACATATCTCTGATTTCTTCTATCGTTTCTTTATTTCTTCCTTCACTTCAGATTTTCTCTTGCAACAAGTGCAGATGAATCAAATGGTTTGCATGATAATGTCACGCCCCGCTTCTCTGTAGACGGAAGCAGGTGCGTGACGAGACCGCGACGTATTTATTTTGAGAAGGTCATTCACCGGAATAAATACGCTAAGCGTAAAATAGGCAATATAAAATGACAAGAAAATTAACATGAGATTAAAACTTCAACAACTTTATTTATATTCAAGTTGATTCATTTACAATACATGATATCAACTGAAGGAAAATACAAGAATGGAAATACCTAAACAAGTGGCATACATAAACTGAGAAGAAGATAACTGGTTTAGGCCTGGATCGCGATCTAATCGTGCTCCTCCTCTGAGATGTCTATCTCTTCAGTCTCCACAGTATCTGACAAACATTCCAAGAAAACAAAGGTGTGTGGAATACCCGTCAGCGAACTTTCGCTCGGTAAGTCCCCAAGAAATGAAATGAAATATAAAGTGTAATGATAAAGTAAAAGTATAATATGAATAAGTGAGTATGAAGTATGTTGTGTCAGCATGTCGTGTAATGTAAACATGGCAAGTTATTTAACATGCAGTATTATCGTAATATATGTGAACAAGTATGGTAATATATAACAAGTAGATAAGCATGACAACATAGCATGAGCATGGCAAACAAATGTAACATGGCCGTGTGGTGTAAGTATAGTGAACATGCAGTGAATGCAAGTGTCTTAACAGGTCTCTACTTGGGTACATTAATTTAACATAAGTTCAAGGATGAATGTCAACCAATCTCAAGAGTGTTCTCAAACCCAACAGGTTGTAATCCAGAGGTAAGGAACCATGGGCCCGAATCAAGTGTTAGTAACGAGACTTTAACCTAATTTTGAAGTCTTCTAAACTCAACAGGCTATAATCCAGGAGTAAAGAAACACGGGCCCTCATGATAGCTTGGTTGTGTTAGTAGACATGGATTCATGATCTAGTGGGACTCCTGAGATTTCGTTGGATTCATGCATGAACTACCCCAGCACCCCGTATATGCTAAGTTACGGCTAAAATTACCAGCCTTGCTCGAATCCATGAATATATCGAGTTGCAAGATAGAGTTCATGTCTATATCAAGTATTCATGTATTCATGTCAAATTGTATTCATGGTTCGAGTCAAGTCATAGTGTTCACGTTTTCGTGTTTTGATTGAATAAAGTTCAAATGTTCCGATTCATGATCAATAGTTAGTATACCTGTTTGAGTTCAATATTGATTTCGTGTGTTCAAGTTCATGATCAAGTATTCGTGTTTGGTTTAAGATTCAGGTTTGAGTTTGGATTCAAGTTTGATTTAGATTTAGATTTGAGTCAGATAATTATAAACTGATTTAGATCCTGATTAGGTTCGGGAGTTATCGGGAATTGCTATACATGGACGGCGGGATTTGTGTCTTTCTCCAAAACAAATACCATTGATAACACCGTTAAGTTTTCTACCTTAAATAGGCAAGCACTCACTTTCTCCGGCTCCCTGGGGCTCAAGAGAATTGATCCCGCTTAAACCTATATTTACTAAAGTCCTTAAATGTAATTTTATATAACTTGAGGGGGGTTTATGAAAAATATTTTTAATATAGTTTCAAAATACTCTCGAGAAGTTATTTATATTATTTAGGGTTTTCATAGATGTGAATTTTAGGGATTTGAGGTATTTTAGTGATAATAGCTTAGATTGGAGAGTTCATGGTATTTTATTGTAAAGTTTGACTTTTGTTGGTATCTTGATGGCATTTTGATGAAATTTGTAATTCTTTCATTTGAAAAAATATAAAGTTATTATATTTCGAAAATATATGGATTTGTAATTGTCACGCCCCGCTTCCCAAAATACGGAAAACGAGGGATGACTAGGCCAGCTATGCTCCTACGGTTAAGGAATAATCCCGCCGTAGTCACACTTCGGTTTCTAGCATTACATGGTAATCAGTAAATAAAGCACAGTAGTAAAGGAATTACATCACTAATTTATTACATTAAAATCCATTGTTCACAAATTACAAATAACAAGAACAGTTACTAACCAAGTTCGATCTCACGATCTCTTTTATGGAAAGCAGTAAAGGAAGAAAGTACACCAGACTAGATCTCCGTGAACTCAAAAGATAGATCCGTCTCCTGCGCTGGTCCTTCCACGGGATCTGAGCATGCATACTCAGGTCGTCAGAGCGACATAATAGCAATATTATTATAATGAGGTGAAACATGTAAATGAGGTAATAACAGTGAAAGTACAATGCGTGTAATCGCTATGTCACTATATGATGCAAAGTATGATCTGTGTCCCTATCAGTATCTAGATCATATTTGAAATCGTATAGTGGAAAGGAGGATCATATTTAACAGGAGTCTCGTACATACCCTAGACAACGGCCCACATGCCCGGGACATAACCCTGTCAGCCGGATCGCTAGATCCTACCTAATATATATATATATATATATCACTGCTCGAATGATCATCCTCTAAAACACGGTCCCGCTAAATACGATTCTCTTTCCACTTCGATTTTCTCTTTTTCCCAGGTTTACACTATTTATGATTTTGATTTAGTCGTGTACAAGTATACCAATGGCACGGTTTTATCACTGTTCACTGTATCAATCACTGTCCCGAATATTCACTTTCCATTGGTGTACTCGTCACTCCTAAATCAACATCAATCATGCACGATAATGCAATGTCCACTGATTCTAACACGCACTAACACTAAGTATATGGCAAATGGGGTAAGATATATGTATGTATGCCATTAACAAGCTAAGAATGTTATGAACCAATGTGCACGTCATCAACTTACAAAAATTGCATAAATTCATATGTTTAGAATTCAACGAAAAGATACAAAAATGATAAATAGCACACTCCGTCGGCAATTCATCAAAATTAGTTTCAGTTCAATCGGGTTCCCGGTATTCAAGTTACAGCTGTTTCATTTTAAGTGCTCGCGGCTGGAAATGCAGTTTCTGAACTGAACGTCCGTTTCGCGACACGAATTTCACCCAGTTGGGTTCAGAATTTAGCGATGCTACAGTTGGATAAAATCTAGGGTTTTCAATAGGGTATTCAACTCAATAGACGGATCCTCAATCTCATCTGTACGTCGAAAGTTATACACTGTTTAACATTAGGATGTCACTTCTGAATCTATTCTGGACTGTTATACGTTCTGCTCTCTTAATTTACAAATTAAATAGCAAAAGGCAATGAAACGGAATGAAACCACTTGTTTTGTTTATCTAACAGATTCTTGTTTTGTTTATCTAACAGATTCACCTTTAATACACTGCAGAGTTCTGTAACATACGAATTCAGGAAACAAAGTGACACGCATTATGGGACAGTAAACAGTAATCATAATCGCTCTGGACTGCAGTCCAGAGTCGCACTCCGATCCAAATATCGTCGTAGTTGCAGTACATAAACCATTATAAACTTACATAGAGTTAAAGTTCGTCGAGTCGGCTTCGATTTAAGCCCTCGAACGCATCATTCCAGTATGTACATAATTTACAGTGATTTTAACCATTTTCAGATACGGGAAATTTCTAGTTTTATCGGTATATTTGGGGGTATTCATTTTAGTCACTAACAGTCGTATTTTCCAGTGAGATTTATACACGATATTCGTCACTACATGGGCCAACAGAAACAATCCATTTCCTTCAAATTAGGTGAGTATTTTCATTGGGATCATGCATCGAACAGGTATGTCGCATAATCTATCGGAAATCTGTAAATTATAATCTATACGATTTAAGTTTGTAATACGATTATATTAGCATGTAGCAAGTAAAACACTTGCCTGGAAACGTCTCGGGGATGCACGGCAGCAGCAGCGTCACGAACGCGCGACGAATGGCGTGAATCGCTTTGCGCGACCTTGGCTCGTGATACGGTTTGGCGTCGGAGTTTCCCGGAGTTGTCTTATGCTCGCTGGAAGCGTAGAGGAGGCTCTGTGGATCTCCCGGGTGCGCTGGGGTCAACGACGGTCGACGGCGTCGCTCCGGCGATGGGCCGCAGTGGTGTTTGTATGTTGGTAGTGGGTTTTGTGTGGTTTTGGAGAGAGGGAGAGAGTAGGGGCTCGGGTTGGTTGTCGTGATGGAGATGAGGATGGGGAGAAGAGAGTGTAGAGGTCGACGACGTGATGGGGAGATCACCGGCGTCGAGGGTGCAGGGTGGTGGTCGAGCTCGGTGCAGGGGGTTTAGGTGTGTAGGGGTTGGGTGTGCAGGGTTTCTCGGCTGATGGAGGAGGAGACGTAGGGCGAGGGAGGATGAATGAGGGGTCGACGAGGAGGTTCGCCGTCGTCGTCGGAGGGAGTCGAGTGAAGTTGGGTGCTCGGTGGGGTTTTCTGTGGATAGAGAGAGTGAGGAGTTTGAGAGTAAGAATGATGAGGGGTTAGAGAGGGAAGTGGGCTGAGTAGATCGCGAGGGGACGCGCGATTCGAGGGGAAACGGCAAGGCGTGGGCGTGGACGTGGGCGTGAGGTGCGGCGAGGTGAGCGGGAAGGAAACTAGCCGTTGGGAAGAAGAAGAGAGAAGAAGCGGGTCGGGTCGGGTGTTGCGGGTCACGGGCCGAAGGGAGTTGGGGGAAGACGGGCTAGGCTGGAAAAGTTTTAAATAAGTTAATTTGATGAGAATTCTCTTGGGCTGATGAAGAAGTGTGAGTCGGGCTAATTGCTTTAATTGTTTTCAATTTAATGGGGAAAAATTCTTTGGCTGAGGGTTTTTAATAAGGTTTTTTTTTAATTAAATTTTAATTTTGTTATCTGGGCTGAGTTCACTATGGGCTGGGGTTTTATAAAAAGGAAATGATATATTTGGTTTGGATTTTGATTTTTTTTTTATTGGTTTGGAAAACAATTACTACAACTTACGTCCTACTCTTCACACAAAATAATGGTACGGAAAAAGAATGATATTCGGGAACTTGGAAAAATAGGGAAAGCTTTATTGAAAGAAACGGGGATTTACAGTAATATTTATATAATTATAAAAGTTAATTTTATTTAAATAGAAAACTGCGTTTTTCTTCAAACCCGTATTTAAAACCCTTTCGAGACCGGATGCTCCGTGAGGAGGTCTGCATCTCGCTCTACTAGCCTAAGGATGTGCGATAATCCGCACCATCCAATAGCGGATCTCCTAAAAAGGGTTGTAGAGGTATATTTCCAAAGGGTTTTGAAATACCATTCAAAAGAAACCTGTTTTTATAGTAAAAGGTATTTTAATATAATATATTGTATTCGCCACAAAAATACATTCAAAGAGTATCGTGCTATGGAAACCATGTTTGTATGTGAGGGGTGGGTCGTTACCCCATGAAGTTTTCTAAAGATATGTTTAAGCAAAACAAATAAAAATGATATATACAAACTTCATAGCATTTTAATATAAAAGTTAAATTAAAGTTATCTTACATGATATTTTTGATTAAAAGTTGGTTCAAAATATTGGTTTTATGTTAACAAGTATGGTGTAGGAATATGAATGAAGAATATGTAAGAAAAAGTGGAATTATAAAGTTTTAGAAAAAGATGTCGGTATTAACTCCACTTCCGACATATATTTTGAAAATGAACTTTTAAAGAAGAAGAAGAGGGATTGGGAGGGATTTACTGCTTAGTTATATTAAGAAGAGATGGGAGAATAGATTATTGTCGTCGTGGCGTCGCGGGATCGTCGGAATTGCTTTGATTCTTCGCCGGAAGTTGACTGCTTGCTAACTCCACTTGTATTTCACTTGTACTTGAGAAATTTTGAGAAATTTGGTTAGGGATTTCAGAATGATGAAGGGCTAGGGTATGGAGCAGTATTTATAGTATGAAATTAGGGTTTTGGAATTAAAAAGATGAATTAAAATGCATTAAAAAGATAATAAGTGGGGAATTGAAGGGTCTCTGATTGATTGCAGAGAAATCAAACAATACAGAGGAGTCAGGGGTAGGGGAAAGGGCAAGTGTGCAAAGCCCAGGGCACTTTGGGCTCGGGGGGACCGTCGGTGCTGGCCCTATAATGGATCTTGCCAGTTGATTTGTGGATAGGGACCGTCGGATTTTGGACATGTGTTCAAGTCTGTATTTACAACATTTTGCACATGTTTGTTTTCTCCGTCTTTTCATTTTTATGTGCATTGCACGTGTAAACTTGTGGGATTCCAAAATGTTTAAAAGAAAATTCAGAAAAAAATAATGTGTTTAATGGGATTCAAACACAGGGGCTACATCACAGCAATGCAAGGGCTTTACCAATGAACTACAAGTTGTTTCTTGCTATTTTTAAACAAAATTAATTTATAATTTGTACTCAAGCAGTGAAACTCTATTCTGTATTTTAACAGAAGAATTTTCATACTAAGATTTCAGAGTCGTTACGGATAATTTCCTACTTATTTCTTCATTTAGGAGACTGTTTGTTACCGCACACATCGAAATAACTCGATCAGGAAATGAGTTGCTCAAAAAAACTATCAGAGTTTCCCTACTATTCGGAAGGGAACTCAACATTATAAGCGTTTGCATCTTGTCTTCAATCGGTATCTTCATGGCTGCTGGTTGATTTACAATATTCTGAATTTCGTTCAAGTGCTTCGATATTGAGGAATCTTCCTTGAACTTCAGATTCATCAATTCTCTCATTCGAAAAACCTTGTTCGTAGCCATGTTTCTCTCGTAGAGATCTGTTAACTTCTTCTATAAAGTTTCTATAGTGCTCTCCGACGATACATGGTGGAACACCGAATTTTCTATCTATCCACGAATAAAACTCCTCGCTTTTCGATCCATTCTTGCCCAATCTTCATTAGGCATCTTCTTTGGCTTAACGCTAATCCCATAAAGAAGCACATCTAAATTTTTGAGGCACAACATGTCCTCCATTCTCGATTTCCATATCGACCAATTTGTACTATTCAAACATATCATCTTTGTTGCGATTTGAGTCGTTTCTATCTTCGTCGTTCTTTTCTCAACCAATGCTTTGATGCCGATTGTTAGGATTTTTAGTTTCCAAACAATTCAGAAAACAAACAGAAGATCTTTGAGCAGAAAGAAATAAAGTAAAAGGCACAATCAAACGCAATAAATTTTTCCAGCTTCTCTTCTTTATTCAAATTTCAGTACGAATTACAAAATCTCTCTTCTTACAAAAACTTCTTTTAAACTTTTCTTCTTATTTTCTACATAAAATGCCTTAATCAATCTATATTTATAGCCCTAAAAACCATAAACCTATTCCAACCAGAATACCTAATTTAACCAATTTAAATCTCATCAAATCTCCAAAAATAATCTCTAAACAAATTTTCAAATAACTTCCAAATAAATCTACAAAAGTAATTTGCTTGGAATTAGGTATATTTAATGTTTATTCTTTCTTGTTATAAATTAATAATCTCCAAATGATTATTCAGCCCAAACTCAAACAAAAAAATAATTTCAGACCCAGCCCTTAATGAATTTATTCAAATCCAACTTATACAGGCTTGCGGTAAGAGACTGTTCGTTTTGTTGAGAAAACCTAAATTCGTCATGTAATGCAAAGATTAAACAACTTTTCCCATTTTCACAAATTTGTGATTGTTTTGATTGGTTCCCATTTCAAGATGCAGGTTGCCGACTGATGGAGGGCCTTTTCGGTCTCCTTCAGATGTTGTCTTCCGTTGATCTGCCGATGGCTGCGATTGACGGCTGGGATTTGATCTGCGATGTGTGGATCTCAATGGGTTTGAGGAGATTTGCGCTGAGTATCTGCAAGGAAGTCCCGGAGTGGTTTGGTACCACCGAGAACCCTCCGACGATCAAGTCAGTAACAAGATCCGATCAGAGTAACGGCTTAAGTGGAGCAAAAAATGCTTACTTGATCCCTCTGGGAGAGGGGTTTATATAGCGGCGGCGGCACGCAGGGGCAGGCGCGAGAATCACGCCGGCCGTTACGCTCCCGACGTCACGTCCGTGTGATAAGCGGATCTTCCCATTAATGATGAGACAGACTCGTTAATAGGGATCGTAATGGCGTGGAACGTGGGATGTGGCCGGCGGAGATCTCGCGCATGGCGAGATTCGCGGAGCGGCGGTTACGCCTGCGAGTGGTACCGTTGGTCGGTCGATGAGACCGAGGAAAATGGCCTCGGCGGGAGAGCTCGGGGACGAGCGGGAGAGCCAAGGAATCTTGGTCCTGTGGTAGCTCGGAGGCGAGCTGGGAGGCCGAGGAAGCCAATTTGTGCGTGGGAGCTCTGAGGAGAGCCAGCTTGTGCTTGCGGGTCGGGCACAGGGGTGGCCTGGTCGGCCCTTATAGGCCCTTTCTTCTGAGCTCTGGGACACGTCATCTGCCACGTGCCACGATCTGGGAGATCGCCGATATCGAGCATCATCATTAGCCCCCCACTCTCGTCCCGACCAGCTGACGGGTCGGGTCGAGAGTAGACTGCCAGGTCACCCGGGGTGAGCTCCCTTTGAAGATATCGTCGGGACGTGTCCCCGGGTAATCTGTTGTCTTTTCTGCCAGCGAATCATTGGCGAGATCTCTGCATTTAAGGAAAGTGCGCCGGTTCATGCGTTCTGTCCCTGAAGCGACGGTCTACGTGTCGAGCGTCGGTTGGGCGACGCGATGTGTTGCAGACCTGCGGCGTCTAATGGGATGCGGCCCAACGCTGGAGCGACAGGTGGAGCAATCGGGGTAGTCGGACGCGAGGAGTCGTTTTGGCGGGAGATGAAGGGGCGCCGTTGGATGAGGGCGATGGAAGCAATAAATAGGGATGGGGTCCACTCCAGGACCCCTATCTCTTCATATTTTCCTCGTTTTAAGTCCTGAAGCTCGGTGCTCTTCTTCCTTAAGTCAGATCTATGGATCGATCCAGAACTTTGGGTGTCTCGTCCCGGAGGAATGCCAGTGGTGCGGCCGCGCCCCCGGCCAGCTCGAGCCCTGCGCCGAATGCTCCGCCGGCAGCGGGGCCGTCTGCTTCGCTGAGAGCTCCTGGTGATTGTCCCGGTAGCGGCCTGAGGCGTCCACTGGTTTCCGAGCCCCAGACGAGGGATGTAGGGGAGGGTGAAGACGGGGCTCCCCTTAAGAGGAAGAGGACGGTCTCTCGTGCACCGCCGTCGAGGGTCCCTGAGGGAATTCCCGTGTAGGAAGGGGTCGCCGTTTTCATGGTTCCGTCTGAGCTTTTCGTTGTTGCCGGCCTGCTCGCTGGAATGGAAGAGTCGGCCGTGTAGGAAGGGGACGCCGTTTTCATGGTTCAGTCTGAACTTTCCGTTGCTGCTGGCCTGCTCGCTGGAATGGAAGAGTCGGCCGGGGGCAAGCTCCCGCATGGCACCCTTAGGGCCCAAATGGCGGCCATGGCTCAAGAGGCGGTTCAGGTACGAACTCCTTCTCGTGTTGTTTTGACTCTCCTTTCTTTGGCTCGAGCGTCTCGAAGTTTCTCATCCGTTTCTCGTCAGGTCCTTCAACACCGCGCCCTTGTTACCCGCATGGAGGCCGAGGGGGCTTTCCATGCTGCGAGGCCGGTGGGAGAGTCTTCGTCGGAGGCCGAGGTCCTGTGACTTGACCTGCGTCTGGAGAGGGAGAGGGCCGATGTCCTGGCAGCCTGATCGGAGTCCGCGGAGCTCGCCTTCTTAATGTGTCGGGAGTCCTATCGTCGCCTGAGCGAGTCCTACCGAGTCGTTGAGGTGAAGCTGACGGAACTGACCGATCGCTTCGTGGCCATGAAGAAGGAGAGAGATGCCAGCAAGAGGGATGCCGAGGCGGCACTTCAAGCAGCCGAGGTCACCGAGGTTCGGGCTAGGAAGGCGGTGTCCGATTACAAGGTGTCGAAGCAGTTTTACGCCGAACTTGGCGAGTATACCACCGTCGTGTGGAATAAGGCTCTTGATGCCGTCAAGGAGCAGCTTCCTGAGTTTGCCGATGGTGAGCTCCGTGCCCGGGTCCCGCTCTTGGTTGTCAAGCCTCCGGCAGACAGCGATGAGGGGAGTGAGGCATAGGAGGGGCTTGTGACTTAGGCTTTTTGATATTTCCTCCTCTCTCTTTTGTAAGCCTCCGGGCCATTTGATAAGGCTGGGGAGCCCACAATACCCTTGTAAAGATATTGGTTTTTAAGCGAATAAAACTTTTGCTGTTTCATTGCTTGCACATTATCTTTTGTTTGGTCCGAATACTCGTAGAATATTCGGACTTGCACTATTGAGCTTCCATATCAGGTCAGTTCTTCGTCTGGCGATCGCGCGTCGAGTTGATTTCGATCATTTGCCAAGCGTGCAAAAGGCTGTTGGGAAGAAGGTATCTCCATGGCCCCGAAGTCGAGGGGGGATCGCTCAGGCTTATAAAGACCTGGTGTCTCTTAGAGAGTGTTTCAGATCCCTGGCATTTGATGGGCAGTAAGCTGCCCACTGCAGATGTGCCGAGCCGAAGAAAGCTCGGTGTCCTCACTTTGAGGGCTTCAGATGCCTCTTGGCGAGGGCTTTGATCCCTGGCGTCGTGGGTAAGGAGTTACCAGCCGGGGATGGCCGAGCAGGGTAGCCACTCGGTGCCTCTTAGCGAGGGCTTGGATCCCTGGCGTCGTGGGTAGGTAGCTACCAGCCGGGGATGACCGAGCAGGGTGGTCGCTCAGTGCCTCTTGGTGAGGGCTTGGATCCCTGACGTCGTGGGTAGGGAGCTACCAACCGAGGATGACCGAGTAGGGTAGCCCCTCGGTGCCTCTTGGCGAGGGCTTGGATCCCTAGCGTCGTGGGTAGGGAGCTACCAGCCGGGATGACCGAGCGGGGTAGCCGCTCGGTGCCTCTTGGCGAGGGCTTGGATCCCTGGCGTTGTGGGTAGGGAGGCAGCTTCCCCCTTGACAGGGCAGTGCTCTGACCGATTGAACTACAATCCCAGCGATACAATAAATCAAAATAATTAACTAATCTTATTATTCTTACTCATAACATAATCATAATCAACGACTTCTTATATTAGCTAGAACGACCCTCATAAATTGCGGATACTAATTTATTAAGATACCAGCCGGGGATGACCGAGCAGGGTAGTCGCTCGGTGCCTCTTGGCGAGGACTTTGATCCCTGGCGTCGTGGGTAGAGAGCTACCAGCCGGGGATGACCGAACAAGGGCGGGTCCGGTTGCCTCTTGCGAGGGCTTTGATCCTTCAGGATGGGGGCCGAGCAAGGTTACTGCCCGGTGCCTCTTGGCGAGGGCTTTGATCCCTGTCGGTTGTGGTAGGAAGCTACCAGCCAGGGATAGCCGAGCAAGGGTCGGGCTCGGACGTCTCTAGGGAGGACTTTGATCCTTAGCGCGAGAGGGGCTATAAGAAGCCTACTAAGGATGGGGGCCGGGCAGGGTTACTGCCCGGTGCCTCTTGGCGAGGGCTTTTGTCCTTTAGGATGGGGCCGAGCAGGGTTACTGCCCGGTGCCTCTTGGCGAGGGCTTTGATCCCTGGCGTCATGGGTAGGGAGCTACCAGCCGGGGATATCCGAGCAGGGTAGCTGCTCAGCTGCCTCTAGGCGAGGGCTTTGATCCCTGGCGTCATGGGTAGGGAGCTGCCAGCCGGGGATAGCCGAGCAGGGGAGACGCTCGGCTGCCTCTGGGCGAGAGCTTTGATCCCTGGCATCATGGGTAGGGAGCTACTAGCCGGGGATAGCCGGGCAGGGTGGCCGTTCGGCTGCCTCTAAGCGAGGGCTTTGATCCCTGGCGTCATGGGTAGGGAGCTACCAGCCGGGGATAGCCGAGCAAGGTAGCCACTCGGCTGCCTCTAGGCGAGGGCTTTGATCCTTAGCGTTGAAGGGGCCGTAGGAGGCCTGCTAAGGATAACTGAGCAGTGAAGCTGCTCAGTTGCCTCTTGGCGAGGGCTTTGATCCCTGGCGTCATGGGTAGGGAGCTATCAGCTGGGGATAGCCGAGCAGGGTAGCCACTCGGCTGCCTCTAAGCGAGGGCTTTGATCCTTAGCGTTGAAGGGGCCGTAGGAGGCCTGCTAAGGATAACTGAGCAGTGAAGCTGCTCAATTGCCTCTTGGCGAGGGCTTTGATCACAAAGATATAACTTCTCTTTTTTGCAATATTCTAACATTCCCTTTATTTGAATAGAAAGGATTTTTAGAACGCATTTACATCGTCTTGCGAAAGGAGAGGTATACACTCGTAGGCCTTGGTCTTATTGGTACAGCTTGAGCTTCTCGGCGTTGTAAGGCCGCGGGAACTTGCGCCCGTCTGTGTCTTGTAAACGATAGGCTCCACCGGGGAGTACCTTGGAGACGAGAAATGGACCGTCCCACTTTGGGGAAAACTTGTGTAGCCTGCTTTGATCGACGAACGCGTTCCTCCGTAAGACCAGATCTCCGGTCTTGAAGGAGTGACGCTTGACCCGCACGTTGTAGTATCGAGCAGTTTGTTGTTGATAAGCGGCAGCTCTGATTTGAGCCCGGTCTCTCTTCTCCAGCAAGATGTCCAGGTTGGTCCGTAGTGCCGAGGTGTTTGCTTCATCGTCGAAGTGCTCGACCCGATGACTGGGTAGCCCGATCTCCGCTGGGACCATTGCCTCGGTCCTGTAGCAGAGGCTGAAGGGGGTTTCCCCAGTGGGGGTCTTCTTTGACGTGCACAGGGCCCATAATACCCGGGGCAGTTCCTCGACCCAACTTCCTTGTCGTCCTTCTAGGCAGATCCGGAGACCTCGGAGGACGTCCTGGTTAGCAACCTCGACCTGCCCGTTGCATTGGGGGTGCGCGACCGTGGCGAATTTCATGAGGATATGGTATTCGCCGCAGAAATTTTTCACTCTTTCATTTTCGAAGTTCGTCCCGTGGTCGGTGATTATACACCTCGGGATGCCGAACCGAAGTATCAGATTGTTTTGCAGGAACTTGATGGTCGTGGAGGCATCCGGTTTCCTGATGGGGACGGCCTCGATCCACTTTGTGAAGTAGTCTACCGTGATGAGGAGATATTTGAACCCGCCCGCACTAGTAGGGAACTGGCCTATCATGTCCAACCCCTACTGGGCAAACGGCCACGAGGATGTTAAGGCGGTCAGCTCGGTAGCTGGAAGGCATGGTATGCTGCCATGGAGTTGGCAACTTTTGCATCTTCTTACGAGCTTCTGGGCGTCTTTGTGAACAGTGGGCCAGTAGCACCCCTGGAGCAATGCCTTCTGGATCAAGGTTCGGGCCCCTTGGTGTGCGCCACCGACCCTCTGATGGATTTCACGGAGGACATAGTCGGCTTCGTGGGGTTGACGCACCGGAGCAGGGGCTGGGTGAAGGATTTCTTGTAAAGGTTTCCATTTCTCCAGATGAAGTGACGGGCTTTGGTCCGGAGACGGCGGGCTGCTCCCCGGTCTTCTGGGAGCATACTGTCCCTTAGGAACTCTACGAGGGGATTCCTCCAGTCTTGGTCGTCTTCCCGCACCGTATATACATGGAGTATCGTCGCTCCGTCCTCTACGCTGGGCTGGGGCAAGGTCTCGAAGAGGATGGACCGCTTATTGTTGGCCGAGTAGGACGAAGCCAGCTTGCTCAGGGCGTCGGCTTGGGCATTGAGCTGCCGGGGTATTTGCTCCACCTGGACTTCGTCAAAGTTCTTCCGAAGCTTCCTTACTTCGTCGAGGTACTTCATCATCAGGGGTTCTCAAGCCTCGAAGTGGCGGTCACTTGGCCGACGACTAGGGCTGAGTCGCTGCGGATTTGAATTGTCCTCAGCCCCAGCCCGGATGCCATGCGCAGTCCAGCCAGTAGGGCCTCGTACTCTGCCGTGTTGTTTGAGGCCTTGAATCCGAGCTTCAGAGAGTACTCCATTTCTGCCTCGTTCAGGCCCCGGATGATGAGGCCGGCACCACAGCCTTCCTCGGTTGAAGACCCGTCGACGTATATGACCCACTCAGGGACCGAGCCGGGCCTCTTCGCGATGGGGTGTTGGGCTGCGAGGGTCGGCGTGGATTTCGGTTCTTTGCCGGGGATGGTGCATTCAACGATGAAATCGACCAGGGCCTGTGCTTTGATGGCCTGCCTCGGGCGGTATTTTATGTCGAACTGAGATAACTCCCACCTCCACTTATCTAAGCAGCCCGAGGATTCCGGTGATGCGAGGATAGCCCCCAACGGGAGCTCGGTGAGGACGAGGATGGTGTGTGCCTGGAAGTAGTGCCGTAGCTTTCTTGAGGCCACCACGAGGGCCAAGACAATCTTTTCTATGGCTGGATACCTCGTTTCTGCGTCTTTGAAGACGTGGCTCACATAGTACACCGGCTTCTGTAATCCATCGAACTCTCGGACGAGCACCGAGCCCGCTGCGTGGTCGGATACCGCCAGATACAGCGACATCTCGTCTCCTTCAACT
Source organism: Agapanthus africanus (assembly GCA_030015575.1). NCBI lineage: Eukaryota > Viridiplantae > Streptophyta > Magnoliopsida > Asparagales > Amaryllidaceae > Agapanthus > Agapanthus africanus. Next base: position 550,419,028 of record CM057345.1, read on the forward strand.
GGTCGGGTGAGCAGTGGTGGGGTCGCGAAGTGCTTCTTCAATTGGTCGAAAGCGATCTGTCACTCCTCCGACCACTCGAACTTCGGGATCTTCCTCAGAGCTCTAAAGAACGGGAGACACTTCTCCCCCGACCTTGACATAAAACGGCTCAGAGCTGCCACTCGCCCCGTGAGCCACATGATCTCGACGTTGGACTTGGGCACGGCCATGTTGAGGATAGCGTCGATTTTCTCTGGGTTAGCCTTGATTCCACGGTGAGTGGCCATGAAACCGAGGAACTTTCCCCCGATAACTCCGAATGCGCATTTGGCGGGGTTTAGCTTTTGAACTTGTGGAGCACTTTGAAGGCCTCGCCCAGGTCCTTGGCGTGATCGGCCGACGAAATGGACTTGACAAGCATGTCGTCGACGTAGACTTCCATATTCCTGCCGATTTGCGGCTTGAACATGCGGTTGACCAACCGTTGGTACGTAGCTCCAGCATTCTTGAGGCCGAAGAGCATCACCTTGTAGTAATATACCTACCGGTCCGTAGTGAATGCGGTAAGATCTTCGTCTGCCGGATTCATACGGATCTGATTGTAGCCGGAGAAAGCATCCATGAAACTCAACAGCTCATGGCCGGCTGAGATGTCGACGAGCTGATCCATCCGAGGTAGGGGGTAGTTTTCCTTGGGGCAGGCCTTATTGGGGTCGGTGAAGTCGACTCACATGCGCCACTTCCAACTTGACTTCTTGACCAGAACTACATTTGCCAGCCACTCCGAGTAGGGTACATTCCGGATGAAGTTGGCGGCGAGAAGTCGATCAACTTCGTCTTAGATAGCTTTCTGTTTGACCAGGGCGAAGCTTCGCTTTTTCTGCCTGACGGATCGGGCCGTAGGGTCAACCCCGAGCTTGTGAGAAATGATTTTGAGGTCGATCCCAGGCATGTCAGTCGGCGCCCAGGCAAGGACATCGGAGTTGCTTCTGAGGAAACCGATCAGGTCATCCCACTGAGTTCCTGTCAGAAGTGATCCGACTTGGACGGTTTTTTCATCGTCCCCTCTGCCAGGGGCACCTCGGTCAGTGGCTCGACCGGGATCCCGCGAACCTCTTATTACTCGTCTCGGGTGTCCAGCGAGCCCCTGATGTCGTCTTCAACCTTGGCTCCGTCGGCCGGCTGCTCGTACGAAGACGTCTTGGTAAAGCATACCTTTGCGACCCGTTGGTCTCCATAGACCCGACCTATCCCACCCTGATCGAGGGAGAACTTCATTGCCAGGTGACAGGTCGATATCTGGGCCCGGAGTGAGTTCAGGGTCGGGCGGCCGAGAAGGATGTTGTAAGCCGATGGGATTCTTGCTATGATGAACTCCATGGGCAATGTTCGCGTGCGGCCGGCCTCCCCGACGTTAAACTGCAGAGCGACTACCCCTTCCGTCGGGATGGAGTGGTTGGTGAACCCTGAAAGGACGTGCGAGGTCGGCCTTAGGTTTGCCGGGGTGAGCCCCATGCGCAGAAAACAGTTGTGGAAGAGGATGTCCGCCGCGCTACCCGAGTCGACCAGTATCCTGTGTACCTCGTATTGTGTTGCAGAGATATGCCATGGAAGTCTCCGTCGTCAAAAGTGATCGGCTCGCGGTCCCTGGACTTCTTCATCGGGCGGCTGTCGGCCTCCACTGCCGGCAGGGGGTGCGGAGTCTCGCAGGGGCTTGATGGACCCCCTGCTGATATGCCCATGATTTTTGATGGGCCTCGGCTCCTTCCGGCGAGGTCCCTTAGTCCTCCGGCGAGGTCGTCTCTGAGCTGTCTCGGCGAGTCTCGTGTGCGTGACCCCGTCGAGAGAGGGGGTGCCGGTCATGCCTGGAAACAGGCGAGCTGACCGCTACCGCCTTGTAAGAGACATGGGTGCGACGAGATTCGGGGCGAAGCTCTCTGATGCGAGACCTCGAGGTTAAATGGGACGGCTTGGGGGACCCGCGAGGCGGCGGCCGACGGAGGAGGAGGTGAGGTCATTCGGCGGAGGATGACCCGCGCCTCCATTGAGGGGGAGGCGCCGGCTGGCGCTTGGATCTTCAAGATGATCGCCCGCCATGTGGTTGGAGATCGGAAGACGAACTTTACTTTTGTGAAGTTAGTTTCTCACAGACGGCGCCAGCTGATGGAGGGCCTTTTCGGTCTCCTTCAGATGTTGTCTTCCGTTGATCTGCCGATGGCTGCGATTGACGGCTGGGATTTGATCTGGAACATGATCTCCTGCGATGTGTGGATCTCAGTGGGTTTGAGGAGATTTGCGCCGAGTACCTGCAAGGAAGTCCCGGGGTGGTTTGGTACCACCGAGGACCCTCCGACGATCAAGTCAGTAACAAGATTCGAGCAAAGTAACGGCTTAAGTGGAGCAGAAAATGCTTACTTGATCTCTCTGGAAGAGGGGTTTATATAGCGGCGGCAGCACGCAGGGGCAGGCGCGAGAATCACGCCGTCCGTTACGCCCCCGATGTCACGCCCGCTTGATAAGCGGATCTTTCCATTAATGGTGAGACAGGCTCGTTAATGGGGATCGTAATGGCGTGGAACGTGGGATGTGGCCGGCGGAGATCTCGCACATGGCGAGATTCGCGGAGCGGCGGTTACGCCTGCGAGTGGTGCCGTCGGTCGGTCGATGAGACCGAGGAAAATGGCCTCGGCGGGAGAGCTCGGGGACTAGCGGGAGAGCCGAGGCATCTTGGCCCTGTGGCAGCTCGGAGGCGAGCCAATTTGTGCGTGGGGGCTCTGAGGAGAGCCGGGAGGCTGAGGAAGCGAATTTGTGCGTGGGGGCTCTGAGGAGAGCCAGTTTGTGCTTGCGGGTCGGGCACAGGGGTGGACTGGTCGGACCCTGTAGGCCCTTTCTTCTGAGTTCTGGGACACGTCATCTGCCACGTGCCACGATCTAGGAGATCGCCGATATCGAGCATCATCACCGACCAATTAAATTACGACAATCATTACATTGCTAAGAGCTATGGAATGGAATGGAAATTCAAAGATTCTTGCTCTTTTATTGACATGGAAAGCATTTGGGTCCAATCTACATTTTTCTTTTTTCCCATAATGACTTTTGAATCTCATGGAAAGCATTTGAGTTGCAAATTTGTGGCTATTTTGCAACTCATTTTCAAGTCTATATAGCAATGGTAGGCAGCTAACCAAACATGAGGATGCATATAGCTTTTTTATATGATAAATGTTGCATGCGCGCCAACCCTGTTCCTAAGCAACCAAACAGCCCGAGAGATTTACCTCGTTTCTATCAACTTGTTTTAATACTTATCTTCTTTTAAGCAAACAAGAAATCTGCTAATGTCTAGACCAGTTAGCTATGATATTGTCAGATGTGAGTTCATCGTCAGAGGTGAGTTTTGGATTCATTTAACCAAACACGCATCTTTTTTCAGTTCTTATGTCTTTTTAAGCAAACGAGAGGTTGGCTTCTGCTGAAACAAATTTGCTCTGGCATTATCAAATGTCAATTTTGGATTCATCAAACTAGACACGCTCATTGTCAGAAGTCGGTTTTGGATTCGTCTCACCAAACATGCATCTTGTTTTAATACTTATGTTCTTTTTAGCTCGTAAAGAATTTGCTTGTGTTGAAAAAGTTTCTAAATTTTGGATTCATTGAACCAAACATGCCTATTGTCATGGATGAGTTTTGAGTTCATTGAACAAAAAAACCAAAATCAGAGAAAACCTAAAGAGTTTCATGTTACCTAGTGTATTTTCAAAATTTACAGCCCTAGGTAATAACGACTAAATTCAAAAGTTTTTTATATAAATATTGAAGCACTTAAACTTTCTTATTTCTAAATAAAATCCTTGAACCTTTCATGTTTTAGCTATAAACCCTAAACCTTTCATATTCAAAATACAACCGTTAAAAAAGATATTGCAAAACCATACCAGAGAGGGCGAGATGAGGATTTACGTCTTACGCCCTCGTATCATGGATACCCCTAAACCCAAGCTATCGGTCAAGTTAAACGAACAAAAGTTCTTTTTCAAGCAATGGTGAAGTCTTAGGTCATGTCTAGGGATGGAGTAAAGTTTAGATAACCGAAGTTTCGTAAAGTAATCTAAAGTTAATTCCAAAATCCTAACTATGTGTTCATCACAGAAAACTGTATTTTAATACCACTCATTCATTATCTATTTTGTTATATATCGGTGCTATTAATCAGTGTCTGCTCAGTAATTACAGATTACAGGTGTTCGTGATTAAATACGGGAAATAAACTCAGTATCACGGATATAGCGTTTGGAAGCCGACACCGCAAACAGAACAGGAAAACGACCGATATCCAAGGAGCTCTTTTGCAATAAACAAGTGTGCACATAATTTTTGGTCTAACACAATACATGTGTGACACTAGCTCTTTGACATGGACCGTATGGGGGCTGCCCTTGCACAATTCATGCAAGTAGGCATATGTGTGGTGTGATGGACAATAAATACAATAAAGTTTTGATGTGATGCATCACTTCAAGTTCCCTCCAAATGTCTGAATACAAAATATGTTTAAACAAAGAAAACTAACAAAGCCAGGATGATATTGGAGTTGACAAGAAGCCACCACATAAATACGAGATCCTTTACTCGGACCAAGGCCGGCCACACCCCCACATTATCCGAGCTCGCCGGCCCCCCAAGCTCCAAACTTTCCTATTTTTCTTTTGGTCATTTTTTTAGGTCACATCATCTTATTTCTATTATTTATTTATTCTGATGTTAAGCTTATAAATACCAGACGAGAGTTAAGCGAGGGGACCATGTAATATATCATACTTTTTCTTGTTTTCTTTTGTTTTTGGTTTAGGCTTGAGAGTGAGTGGGCTATCACTTGGTTTCTTCTTCTTCTTCCCTCTTGAAGCTTTCTCTTGAGAGCTTCATTATGGAGGTTGAACAAGTTACTAATATCTTGCAACTCAACTTCAAGTGTTAATATATTGCTTTGTTTATTTACTTGCTTCTTGTTTTGTTTTTCTTTTTATCATGTGTAACTAGTCTCTTTGGTTGTGGTTATGGTAAGAAAGTGAGACGAAAGGTTTTGCCTCCTCCTCCTCTTACGATTGTTTAATGTGCTTAACATGATTATAACTTAAGGATTGTTTCATATATTGATGTGATATGGTATTTTGAAACCATAGTTGCTTTGCAACCTCTTCATATATCATATTCACTCTCCTTTCCTATTTCACAATGTTTAAATTAAAATCAATTTGGTGTTAAATTTGCTAAGTTTGGATACGGTATTTTGTGGCCAAGTGCTTGACAAACCCTCGGTTTTCATATACCCTATACTATCACAAACCCATAACAAAGTTAACATTAAAACTATCTGCTTTTACTTACTACTTTGTGTTTTCGATGTTGCCGTATGCTTGCCAACCCTTGTGTTTAGTGTTGATACTTCAAGTTTGGACATGCAAACGGTAAGTGGACAAACGGACCCGTTTCGTTTTGCGGCGAATATCGGAATTTGATGATTTGTGCTTCGCAACCGCTTTGAAAAGTCATGCTTCATGCCGGGTTAGACGTAAGGACGGACAACTCATGATCAAGCGAGCGTCGAAGGAATCGTCGCGTCCGATCCAAAGCCACAACCACCTCTTTCTTAGCTTCTTTGCTTGCTTTTCTTTGTTTTCGTATTCTTTATTTTAAGTGACAAAACCAACCATTTTTTATTTGTTAAATCTTAAATCACAAAACCTAATACACAATTTCCTGAGGATCGACCCGTACTTGCCGGCTTGCTACAACGCGCCGTGCATTTGCGGTTTATAAATTTTAAAACGAGAACGATCTCGCGTGCGCATTTCATTTCCTTAAAATTATATCCGTTTCCAAAACATACGCGTTTGCGCGCGCGGGTGAGTTCCGAACACTATGCCGTTTTTGGAATGGATTTTAAAATGGAGGTATGGCATTGCAAACCATAGTTTGCATACTCTCTACCTCTCCTTAAAAATAAAGTCCACCTTTGGTAACTCTGAATGCAAATCAAGGGTGAAGCTATGTCGGTTAGGTCGGTTTTTGACAATATTCATATCTGGCCAGACAATTAAATCCCAGGCCTAAAACCCGTCAAACCCGTCCGAACTTGACGGGTTATGTAAACCCGATCAACCCGTAAACTCAGGTTTCAGAGGATCGTTTTTTGCGGATTTTTCCATAATAAATCACACTTAAGATTTATATTAACTAGACACTGTACATGGACAAAATGTATTACGGGACCCTATAGAACAAATTACAATTACCGGTGAAATCAGGGCCGGATTATACGAGATTTGGACAATTTTTTATCCAGCCTGAAAATTAAAACCTAAATACACAAACCATATGAACTCGACGGGTATACAATGCACTAAATCACCCGATTCCGCAACTTCGGGTTTCGGACGAGCTTCGGAGTTTACGTGGATGGGTCAGTTTTTTTGCAGTTTTTTGGGATTTACCTGCTATAATTTATAAAAAATTGAAATTATAATAACCAAGGTATGGCATACCAAATATGTGTGCACATAATTTTTACTTTCATAAATCTATATATATTACATGCAACAGATATATAAACCACTCTTGAAAATTGCTATATGTCATACAATAAACCACAAAAAGATTCTTATAACATTTAGAATTAAATGATTATGTAATATATCGAGTCGATTAGACATAGAAAACTTTTTTTGTTGAGGTCAGGTCCAGGGTTCGGACATACGGTTTTAACACTATACCGATACCCAACCCGATTTTTAAAAAATCTAATATTCAACCGTCCGACAGCACATGATGTCTAATAAAAGGGAAAAACCAAGTCGGGTCGGGTTCACGTTAAAACCGACCCGATTATCATCCTAATTACAATATGTAAATTATAATATTTAGAATTAAATGTCTATTTAATGGTTCAAGTCATATTCGATATAGGAAGCAGGTCTGGTTCGGGTAGGGTTTAGAGTTCGGACGAACGTACGGGTTTAATACAATACCTATACCCGTCTGAATTTTTTTATCTAACTTTCAACCTGTCCGAGATTGGGTTTGGGTGGGTATAGAATTTCCAAAAAACTGATAAAAATAGGTCCGGGTAGGGTTCCGATCTAACCCTCACTTTCACACGTAATCCAATGCGGGCTCAAGGGTTGTATTTAAAAATATTAAAGTTTTAGGGGTATAATTTAGAAAAAGCACATTCAGTAAATATAAACCCAATCTGGTTCCATACTTTATACTCCAATTTTTTTTTTAATTTTAAAAAACGCTTCTCTAAACCCCCAAATCTCCTCCTCTCTCGCTCTCACACAAAAATCTCCTACAAAAATCTATTTCCCCCCAAAATTTAAACCTAATCTCGATGCCTTCGTCTTCTCTGATCCCCAATCCGATCTAGGGTTTGGCTCAATCTACTGGAGAGCGAGGGCCTCAGCTGATCTCGTTCAAAGGTACACCAACCATTTTTGTCCCAAATTTTGATTTCCATTGTTTTCAGCTTAATAATTTGATATAGGGTTTGTGTCGCTGTTTAGCTGAAGTAAAAATGTGTTCTTTCTCTCAACAGTAGATCTAATGGGCGGTGGTGGTTTGGATTTCGCTTGTCATGCTTTGATTCTTCCCAGCTCTCCACTTTTGAGGTGATTTTTGCTGATTTTTATTGGTGATTTGTTTTCTATTTGCGTCTATTGGTGTCAATGGAGGGGAAAGATGAGGTTTTTGGGAATGGGGCTGAAGTTTTTAAATCGAAAAGGGGGAGGAAAAGGAAATCGGTTGTTTCGAGTGGAAATGGGGAGAATTTGGTTGCGGGAAAGAGGATTCTGAGGTCTGATGTTGCCAAGCAAAGGGAGAGAGAGGCCGATGAAGCAAAGAAGAAAGCTTTGGAAGATGGTTCCAATATAGGTGCTCTTGATTGCGATGAGGACACCAGTAAAATGAATGGAATTGATGTCGGGGTGAACTCTTTTGGTGGGTTGAAAGTTCAGAATACGAGGGTCTTGAGGTCGAGCCTTGGCAAGCAGAGCGAATTAAGCAAAACCCAGTCGAAGAAATTTTCAAAAAAGGACGTGGTTAGAGATCATGAAAGTAAAGAAATGGAGGTGATCGCATGTGAGCAGGATAATGAAGTAGAGAGCAAGAATACCTTGAGTTCAAAAATCACAGAGAAGACCAAAGCAGATGAAACAAATGTGGAAAAACTGACTGAAGAGTTGAGAACAAAGGAGGCTGATATGGAAGCTCAGGACAGTGATAAAAGGTCAGATACCGGTGAAGAGAATGTTATATGTGAAGAGGAATCAAAATCTGCATTCTGTGAAATGAATGGCACAGAGAAGAAATCTGATGAGGTTATTAAAGCAGAATGCAAGATTAATATGGATACTGATGCTGCTGATAAGGAAGTAGTCATGGTAGAGCTGGATTCTGAAATTGGTCAGAAGGTCAACTCTGTTGTCAAAATCAGAAATAAAAAGGTAAATATCAGTGTTGAAAATAGGAGGTTTACAAGGTCAAGCGCTGTCAAGCCAACGGAAGAGGCTGACACAAATAAGAAGACGCCCGCAGAAAAGCTTACATCTGAAGCTGTTCAGACCGAAAACAACTGCTACATAAAAGATCAAACATGTATTCAAATCGAGAAGAACATTGCAGGGTCAAATATTTGCGAGAAAAATATTACAGGGGGGAAGATTGAGGCCGTGAAGAGAAGAGCCATGAAGTTGGATGTTGCTAAGCGAACAGACGGGGTTGACACCAATAAGAAAAGAAAGAAATTTAAGCAGTCTGGGGATAGAAAGATGAGTAAAAAGAAATCCGGTGTTGGCACCAACAGTAACAAAACCGAGACAGGTTCATATCAAATTGAGGAAGCCGGGGAAGAAAATAAGCTGATAAGGGGTTTAAGAAAAAGCTCCGGATTGAGTTTCAAAGAAGTTGTACCTAGCAAGAGACAGAACGCTGGCTCAAATGATAAGAGAATTAAACCTGCTTTCAAAAAGGGTTTTGGGTTGGATGGCGAAAATGTTAAATGTCAGGTGGCATCTAGCAAGACAAAACAAAATGTTGTTAGCTCCACTAGTTCAGGGGGGGAAAATAAGGTAAAAGATGTAGGGAAAGGTCCAGTTTTCCCTTCAAATAACAAAAAGACGCTTGGTTCTAAAAAATCTCACATTAAGGAAGAGAAAGCTCATGAAACTGGAAGAGGGTTTGAATCAATATCTCAATCAAAAGAATCAAATAGCGTGGATGCTTCACGTGACAGTAGGGATGGAAAGGAGAATACAACTTCTCAGCTTGCCAAAAAAGAGGGAGCGGTAGAACGTAGGATGGCCAAACAGAAACTTAGAGATCAGATACAAGGCATGCTTTTCAATGCTGGTTGGAGAGTTGAATTCAGGCCCAGGAATGGCAGAAGTACTGTAGATCCTGTGTACGTGACTCCTAAGGGATGCACTCATTGGTCGATAGTGAAGGCATACTACGCATTTCAGAAGCAATTTGACAGCGAAGTCAAGCATTCACCACCAAAGCGATATAGGAAATCACAAAAGTCAACTTGTCCTTCATTTACTCCAATACCTGAGGAGGCTCTCAGCATCCTTAAGCGTAGAATAATCAGGAGGAGAACCAACAAGGAAATTGAAGAAGCTAGAATGAAACTTGGGGAAGGCACCACAAAGAAAAAGGCAAAGAAACACATAAAAGATAAGGTTTTTCATAAGAAAGTGGGGAAGCATAAAGGGAGAGGAAAGAAAGCTAGCATTGTGGGTTCATGTGCAAAAGGTGCACTTGATTCTGTAAGTAAGAGACCTCTGGGAAAATACAGGAGAAAACAAAAAGGAAATGCCCTTTTGGTTCGCAGCTTTAACCAGGGCACAGAAAATGACTATAATGTTTACATTCCATATTTTTGGAAACGAACGACTCTCTCGTGGATAATTGATTCTGGAATCGTTGCTGAAAATGCTGCAGTGAAGTACATGAATCAGAGACACACAAAAGCATTATTGGAGGGGCAGATTACGAGAGATGGAATCCATTGCAACTGCTGTAGTACAATTTTGACAGTATCAGATTTTGAGATTCATGCTGGAAGCAAACAATCGAAGCCCTACCAAAACATTTTGGTAGAGGGAGCTGGGACATCACTTTCGCAATGTCAGATCAATGCATGGGAAAAGCAGGACGAGTCTGAACGCAGGGGTTTCTACACTATTGATGTTCAGGGTGATGATACAAATGATGATACCTGTGGCATCTGTGGAGATGGTGGCGACTTGATCTGTTGTGATGGCTGTCCTTCAACTTTCCATCAGAGCTGCTTAGGCACCGAGGTAATAGAAACCATTGTTCAGTTAATAGACAGATGGCTTACTATAATTGTTGTTCCTTTATTTTATATTATTTTTTCCTGGCGCCTGTGCACATGTGTGCACACACTTCACAATTGAGTTTGAATGAAGGTTTAACGGCTTTTAATCTGTTATTACCGTGCTTAGATTTTTGCTTTGTAGCACACATGAAAAGTGATGAGAAAATTTTAATTAATTTGTCCACAAACCTAGGAGCTATTACGCATTCAATTCTATTCCAAATATTTAAATAAATTTGTATTCTAACACATACTTATAAGTACTAGTTTAAGCTGTTCCTCTACAGATGTTTAAAACAACACTTCTCATGTTTTTTTTGAATAATCTTATTTCATCGTCAATTACTTTTACGTTCTACCTAGCAGAAGACATTTGAGGCATATAAATACTTTCAATCTGCAGATGCTTCCTCCCGGCGAATGGTACTGTATGAATTGCTCGTGCAGATACTGTGCGTTAAGTTCTGGTACTGCTGCTCAAGAAAATGGTGGAATTGATTCTGCTTTGCTCTCCTGTTCCCAATGCGAGAAAAAATGTATGCAATTATGTCATCTATACTTTGTTACCTTGTTTATTCTATTTTGCGTTTTACCCTCCCTGATTCAAGAATTAATTTGGTGACAAATTCTGTAGATCACCATACATGTGTTCCTGCTGAAGATGCTGTTAGTTTCAGTTCCCGTCGGTTATGCATTCCATTTTGTGGGCAGAATTGCGAGAAGGTATTATTATCAATCTTGAATTTGGAATCTACTATTTAGTAATTTGGATTGCTGTCTTCTTTATCAAGCAACAGGAGAACTAGATGGTATAACTCAAGTCTTATGTACAACTTATAGTAACAAATCAATCGCTTACTCTTGATTTGAATATTTCCATAGTTCTTCTAATAGGGAATCTATTTCTTATATGGAAATTCTTTTCTTTATTCTATTAAACATCTCATGCTTTCTGAACGGCCCGCTAGAAGGAAATTAAAACTAATTTAATCACATATTAGTGCAGGTCTTCAATAAATTGCGGATGCTTCTTGGTGTAAAGAACTCATTGGATGGAGGATTTTCATGGACTATTGTTCAACGTTTTGATGACAATTCATCTGAATCTGTCTGTACTCTTTCTCAACGGGCCGAATGCAATTCCAAGGTTGCTGTTGCTCTAGCAGTTATGGATGAGTGTTTTTTGCCCATTATCGATCAGAGAAGTGGCATCAACCTTATTCACAATGTGGTGTACAATTGTGGGTAGGAATCAATTACAAACTTGTGCGAATTAAGTGCTTCATTTTATTGCAAAGCCAATTTTGTTGCATGCATATTTATATCTTTTTATGTCTATGTCCATTATCGTATTCTTGTAAATCTTCATTCCAAACTTTTCTTTATTCTGAAAGTTTCTTTCATGATATTGAAGTATCTGTAGTGATGCCTTTTTAGCATATTTAGTTCTTATAGCACCATCTTCTTCAGGAAATTTTATTTATTTCTGACTGCCCCAGTAAGTTTTGTTCTGCTTTTCATATTATATACAACACGACATCACAGTTTGATCATGGTTTGAAATCTTGGGCGATCCTGATTTGAGATGGCAGATTTTAATCCAGAAAATGATCGTCTGAATCCGATACCGATGCCCTCGTACTGAGCTATTTTGGGTTTACTGTTCGACCAGCATGGTTCTAGACTACTAGTATTAAGTTTATTTATGGGTTAGTGTGTTTATTAATAGTTTACTGGGTTACAATTTATTTAACATCAATAATTACTAAAAAATCAAGAATATTATGGTTATTTTTACAATTTTACTAAGTATTAAAACAACCATTTTGGATAGCATAAATTAGTAAAGAATTTGCTAAATTGTTTATCGTTGCTTTTAGCCTTTTACTATTTATTTATATAATTTCCTAATTTGTAATTTTTTTTGGGCCAAAATGGATATTATATCGGATATTGCCGATCTGAGACGGCGGATATAGTTGAGATAGCTGATCCCGTTTCCCAAAAGCGACTGCCCGATACCAATACCTATACCGAGATAAACTTGTGTTTAATATCGTTTGTCCGCCCATACATGCAGGATATAAATCCATCTGGACTTCTTCTTGTTAACTTATCCTCCAATGTTCTGACTGGATCACACGAACAAACCAGTTCCAAGCTGGACTACTTATATAATTTTTTTGGGCGAAACTCATTTCCATGAACTGTACAATTTGTAGTTGAGCTCAACATATGACTGTTAGCACTTAGCAGTCTGGGCGTAACCTGCTTGGCGAGCAGGACTCAAAGGACAACATGTTCTTTACCAAGGTTGAACAGTAATGGAAGCATTTTGTTTCCTGGTTCTTACTCTGCACCATTGCATGCATAAACAAGTTGGGTTACCGTTTGACTATATTAATTTCACGGTTTAATTGTGTACAGAAATAACAAATTTGTTTCTATGGTGATGTCCACCTCGGGTATAAAAATTGAAATGCTCTCATATCCTTCTGTGTTTTGCTTGCTTTTAGTAGTCCAGTAGGCTTCCTCCTATCCTAACCCTTTCATTTTTGGGTTAATGAATAAGGTGTTTAGCTACCACCTGCTTCTCTGTAAGGCAGGGAGGAATTTTTTTCCTTGGTACATCTTGAAACCTATCTTCAACCTGTAACCTTTCCCATCATACACGAATACACTACCAAAATTCCAAGTGTATCTGCAGCCAACACATTCTCTGTTTTTGGAGAAAAGATCTTTTTCATTGTCTGCTTACTGTTATTTAATTATATGCATGACTCAGATTTTGTTGAGGAGATACAACTATATCGAGAAACTGAATGAATTTATGTTTGAATATTAATTAGCACACTTTATTTTCGGTATACTATGTGAGTCAACTTAAATGCTTTCTAGATCATCTTCAATTACTCTCAGTACTTATGGATTAGCATTAACGTGGGCTTCTTCATATCGTTATGCTTGAGTTTATGATTTCATTCCAAGATAGTTTTAAAAAACGGTCTAGATGTCTGACTTGACGGAAGTGACTTTAACCGCTCCGCTTTTGGCTAGGTGTTCGGATTCAGCGGTTAAAGAGCTTAGCCTAGATTTTTAAGCAAATCGGCCTGTCTAGGCAGGAAGTAAGCAGCTGTTAGGTTTTCTATATATTGTTTTTTTATTACTTTTATGGTTGTTAGTTATAATCCAAGCAATGCTATTCATATTACATCATTCCTTGCATTGTTATTTTTAAATACATATTCACTATATTATTAATTTTTTTCATATTATTTATATTTCTATTAGAATAATAGTAATTATTCTTGTCTTTCTTTTCTATTTCTTGGATATACATATATAGTTATTTAAATAGGTAACGGCCTAGTCGACATCTAGGTCGCCCCTATGTATCTAGGTGCTAAGCGATACCCCTACCCAACACCACCTAGCGCTTTTTACAGCCCTGATATAAAGAGCCTACCAATCGATGAGATACCCAGTTGTTATCTCTCATTTCTTTATCTACAACCTACATATGATAATGATCTATTAGGTAGAAACACCATGATTTTTGTTTTCTATATATTTCAGTTACCATCTATTTCAGCAACCGACTTTAAATAATCATCTATTTCCGTTTCCAACTTTGAGTAACTGAATTCAAAGATTGGCTCTGTGTGACCATGGTTGGAAATCTCGGCCTATCCCGATCCTGGATGACCGATTCCAATCCAAAAATTGACTGTCCGAGTTCCAATATGATATTGTCTGAAACTGAGTTATAGTGGGTTTACCATTTAATTAGTAGGGTTCCAGTCTTAAGCTTATTAATGGATTAGTGGTTTAATAATAGGCTATTGAATTATTGTTCATTCGACATCATTAATTACTAAAAGGTATATAAAAAATATAATAGTTATTTTTACCAAGTATTATAACAACCATTTCAGACATCATTAATTGGTAAAGAATTTGCCAAAAAACGTTTATAGTTCTTCGTCCGATTTATTTAAATAATTTCTAGTTTTAAAATTTGTTTTATCAAATTGTATATAATCTGATATTTTCCGATACAAGATGGCCGATATGGTTGAGATGGCCGATTCCGATCCAAAAAGTAACCACCTGAAACCATACCGATTCCGAGATTTTAAACCTTGCATGTGACAGCTGTGTTCAGGAGCTGCGAAGCAATCACCAATAGACAAAAGCATACACCGAGACAATATTCAGTGAAAACAGGTGCAAGTCTTTATTGTTCCCCTGTGTGCACGTGTGGGGGTTTATACTGGCGCATGCCCATCTTTATTTATGTCTTTACAATTTATTATTCAGTCAAAACCATCAGATTGTGGACTCCCCATGGACCATTTGATCTTAGACCATACTAATCTTCGACGGACTTAAAACTAAAGCCGGCGCTCTTTGTAGATAGTTTTGCTAGCTTAAGTAAACTGTAGTTGCCTTTAACTTTCCAAGAATGTTTGTGTACAAGTAATCTTATTCCCTTATTTCTCACAGAATCTTTTGAAAACGAAAATAGAGAATAAGTGATGATAGGTGATCATGTTTTAATTTTTATTCAAGTATGGTCAATCTTTGTTACCGTGATGTTAGTTTATCAGTATTGCAGAGTATTAGCGTTCTTGCTAGAAGCCTACTTACAAAGAGGCTTATTCACTTGTCTGAGAAAGTGAAAATTGCCATATATTTGTGCATTGCTCAGTAATAGGAATCATTTTCCTTTCCTTTTTCTCGAATAGTAGTGACTTTGGAGTCTGTGCCGAGACGCCTCAATTTTTAAATAGGAATAATCAGTCAGTAAATTGGAATTTTGTTATATTCTCCTTCAAGGTTCATGCAATTCCTCTTGCCATTAGACTTATCTGAGAATGTTAGTATGCTTACTTTGAAGTCTATAATGCAGCCTTCTAATGTTCAAATATATGATTATAATATTTTGATGTTTAAATTTTAGTGTAACCTGCTAACCTTCTTAATGCCTGTCAACTTTTGCAGATCAAATTTCAGCCGGCTACACTATAGTGGCTTTTATACTTTTATTTTGGAACGGAATGATGAAGTTATCTCCGTGGCATCTCTTAGGTAATCTCTCTCTTAGTGTAGTTGGAGCAGCTAGTTGTCATTTCAAAAACCTGTTCTCCGAGCCTAACATTTTCTTTAACGTATCCAATCATTAAGTTGCATCCATTATTAGCAGTATATCTCTAGAATTGATTACATGGCCTGGATCAACAGAATTCATGGAACTATGGCAGCAGAGATGCCTTTTATTGGGACTCGGAATTTGTATAGACGCCAAGGGATGTGCCGTCGACTTCTGAACGAAGTTGAGTCGGTATGTTTCCAACTTTCTATCTTGTGCCAAAGTTTGTTTCTATTTATTTTTGCGAAAATAATTTTGTCTTATAACGAATACATGATTTTTCTTTTTACTATACTGGTGACATGAACAAGTTTTTGAACCCTTAATAGTATGATAATTTTGATTGACTGATTTTAGGCGATGATGCTAATGAATGGTTGAAACTGAGAAGTTATATTAGGTTAGCAGAAGTGTTTAATAGGTTATTATAGAGCAGGATTTGCATTAGCAGGTTGGCAGTTAATGCTTTACATTATTTTGGTAGACATGTCATTTTGATTGTATTTAACTATTTTGGTGAAGTTAATCCAGTCGAACATTATTCCTGATAGCCATCATCTTTTGCCTTCTCCTAGACTTTCCTTCCATTTCCAGGGAAATATGGAGGTCGTCTAGGTTAAGCAATCCCATCTCTCGTCCATAGTTTACTCGGCAAGGAAATTAGCACTTATCAAGAGAAAACTGATGTGAAGTCAATAGCCGGTCCAATAACTTAGTCAGATTTTTGATTGCATCTTGCTTCATAGCCGACCCCATTTTGATGGGGAAAGGCTTATAAATTCCTGGAGCAATGCACATTATCTTGCCTACCTGTTAACGCTAGGCGATTTTGAGTTCTCCTTGGTCGCATGATGATACTAAACTTCATGGTCAAAAAGGTAGGTGTCTCTAGCCTCAGACAATTAGTCTTCTAAGTTTATGTCGATGTCCTCTGTTTCTAAAAATGCATTAGGATTTACGCTGGGTTACTAGTCAGGTTGCTAGCAAGTAAATATTTTCGGTTCTCTTCTGTAGCCTTTTCTTCGTAGGTTCATGCTCCATACCGGTACCATTTCAATGGGAAAGACAATGAACTGGCATCCAATGAAAAAAGGCAATGAATTGATTATGGATATTATTGTAATTACGCAAGCTATCATTAATCTGATTTTTTTTAAAAAATAAATCAGAACTATGGTTGCTTGTTGGGAAGCTGGGGCAAAAACCATGTTACATTCTTGTTCAGAGAGTTCGTAAAATAGGAGAAAGAAGACTCAGAAAAGTTGTGTTAAGCACCTCTATAAAAACCATTTTTCCTGTTAAATATGATTATCAAAGATGCAAAACCAAAATTTAGATCGATTGAAGATTCTTAAATTTCTACCCATTATATTGTGTAACTAGGCTTCATATGGATATATGCAGAAATCATTTTTTTAGTTATAAGCGGACTGCTGAACCCATGCAGGACCCACCCCCTGGCCTATCTAGGGTTGGTTTTCGCTCCCTTTGGAAGTTCCAAGGAGCCTTGAACTTGTGATCTCCATGCCACTTTTCTCATGCCTTGTTGCGTCACAAACGCCCAACCCTTGATTATTATTTGTGTGGGCATTTGTGAAACTTTGAAGAAGACATGGATATTTGGATAATATATGGAGAAACCTCTCTCACCTTTTTCATACAGCAGGATACCACCTTATGTTTTGAAAACTTGCAATTTGCTCCAATTTTAACATCCATTATTTTTTTTCCAATTATGCTAAATTTTTATTTCCAAAATGCCTCCCAATTAAATATTAATTACTAATCGTTAACGAAGCGGAGCCAAAAAAAATGATTAAAGGGGGTATTGGCAATAAAAATCTAACTTCAACAGAAAAACTCAACTGCCTTTAAAATCAAGGCAAAGCCAATTGTTTACAAAGAAAGTGTGGTATCTTGCTATATAGGTAAGAGTGAGAAAGGCCTCTTCAATTTATCCTAATATGAAGAAGGAAAGTTTAAGGAAAGAGAAAGAATATGGAATTTAGTCACAGAACTTGTAGCATTTAGTCACACAAAAAGGACTCATGTAAACTTAATGTCCATACAAATAGTGTGGAACCTAGCAGATTACTTCAAATTTCTGACAGTATAAACCTGTAAGAAGCAAGTTTCAATGTTTAACAAGCATGCCTATATTAATGGATAAATATTGTTCAGATCTGAGTAGGTTGCATTTACCTAGAAGGATAAGCATTCTTTAGACATGGCTAGGACAATAAAATGTCTATTTTGAATGTTAATTTTGATTACTAAACATTCTAATATCAATCTAGTATTCCTTTTCCCTTTTCATGATTTCATTTAAATCTTTGTCGATTTTGTCTATATATTGGTCATGTAATATTTAATTGCCCTATGGTATGCTTATTACATCCATGTTGATCCATTATACTTGAAGACATTTTGGTTTTGGGAACAGAGACATCCAGTAACCTTGTGACTTATAAATTCACAGACACACATACTCATTCTGTTAAATTTCATTGTATGTTAGAACTTAGAAGCCAGGATATACGTTTGCAGCATCTTGAACCCGAAGTTTCTTAAAATTTTCTTATCACTCCTGTTTATCTTATTTCAGGTACTCCGCTCACTCAATATTGAAAAACTTATTATACCTGCCATATCGGAACTTGTGGACACTTGGACTAACAATTTTGGTTTCAAGCTTCTTAAAGTCTCAGAGAAAGAAGAAGTTAGGATCATAAATTTGTTGGTTTTCCCTGGCACTGGTCTATTAGTAAAGCCGTTGCTGGAAAAGGATTCAATTGTACACTGTAAAACTACAGATGAAGGTTGGTGAACACCTTTAACCATCTTTTTCATCCCCCTCCCCGTAATAATGTTTTTTCATTTAATTCGGTACTGCTGTTCTTGTAGCCGACAAGCTTGAACCTGAGGCAGCAAATGAATCTATCTTCCCTGGTAGTTCCGAGGCTCATGTTGAGCATCAATCTCCAGAATTCAAGTCTTCAGAAAATGGTGCTCAGAAGGATTTATTAAACCAACATCAGGAAGTTTCTCTTGATGTGGAAAGCAAATTTGAGAAGGTTTCTTCACTTGAGCTTGAAGCCAAATTGACTTTTGATACCTTGGAACAAACCATTTCTGAAGCTATAGAGGGTAACTCTAAGGCATCTGAAGAGGATGTTCTGGATGCTAATCCTAATGTTGAAGATCAAATTGCTACTCTTCAACCTAATCCCATAGCATTAGATAAGAATTCAGGGCACTGCCATACTGAAATTATTTCTAGATCCGTTGGTACTGCAGATAATAAACTTGTTAAATCTTCTAAAGAGTCGAGTTCTCGCAAAGTCAGTGACAAAATCACTTGTAGTTGCAACTAATAGAAGGCCCTTCTATAGATCTTTCTTTTGCTAAACATTTTGCATAGAATATCTAGACATCTACCCCAACACCCTTCCAATGGTGACGATCTTCTGAAATTTCCATGAAACCGATGATGTGATGATCTTCTGGCTGCACCGAACAATAACCCTGATTGCATCTGTGTATTTCTTCCGAGTTTGAAATCCTCGCTTCATTTGCAGATGAGTTCTGAAATGCCAAGTGGTTTTTTCAAGTTATCATGAATCAGATACGTTGGTTTCTGGTGTGGCTCTTTCATATGCTTTGGGGCTGAATACCTGTGAGATACACATTTTCTTTCTCCAAGCATGTTACTGCTGATTAGATTTGTGAATGGTCTGTAACATACTCTTGTGTAGTTTAATTAATAAATTCTGTTGGGAAAGAAAAAATTCTATGTTAGAAGTTCTGAGATATCCCAATTGAAGATCCTTGGCCGGTCGGGCTCGTAACGCTTTTTGGGCATTCTTAATTGGCCTGTTATTAAGGTAAGTCACTTTTTCTTAATTCATTTATATAAATCTTAGTTTTCATCAATTATTTTTATCTCGTTTTTACTGAAGTTTAGATTGGTATATGTGGCGCCTTAGGTGCTAGTTAATTATTGTTTTATGGGACATCTGTTTCTATTGCAAATCTTTTTGGTTCTGCTCATACATTCTATATAAAAACTGCGACTGCTATTTTGTATTTTTTGTTACTGAACCGCGCTGCGGCTTCTCTGCCTCATTGATCCTGCAATTTTATTTTTAGTGTTGTATCTCTAAATAGTTTTACGTGCAGTTACAGTTTCTGTACTTCATCCGCCGAGAATAATTTAAAATTTTAGTTTTCTTGGACAATTCTTTAGAAAGTCGAATAATTTTAAAAATTAAAAATTAACAAATTTGAGTTTGGTTGTGGCACTCTCGGATTCGGGTTAGAAAACCAATGAAACCTTTACTCTGGACTCAATGCTAATTCAGATCCAGCACCTACCCGATTACCAGAGTCTAGAATGAAGACCTAGTTAGTCCAAATTCAAGCATGACTTGAGTCTGGACTTGCCAAGAGTGACATCTAGTTTGTGCACTCAGAATTTATACATGGACATCACGACATATATGCAGTCCATGTATCATGCATAGACCAAGGACACACACACACACACACACACACACAATATCAGCACAAACACATCACTTGATATATCAAACATCTATACATTGAATATATAAGTACATGTACATTAAATTTCAGTACACATCGTACGAAACGGGGACAATTCGATACGAATCATAAGGCTGTATCGGGTTACTAATTTATCGGTCGATACTCATTTTGTATCGTACGAAACGATACGAATCACGTATCACACGGTACATTATTAACTATTAAAAAGCATAGCGGGTCGGTTATTCGGGTTAAAAATTCACTTGGTTATATTAAATTAGTAATAATGTATTTGGTCCCACACAACCAAGACCCAAATTTGTTTGTCCCCTAATTTCATTCCCCTTCACGTTGGCGGCTTGTTGCAACATCGATCAGGGGCTCGAGGCAACAATTATCGGAGAAGATTGATTTTTTGTAGCTTTAATTTTTTATTTGGTGGATTTTGTAAACTTGATTGAGATGTTTTAGTTATGATTCTTATGAATTATGAAACTTATATAAATGTTTATGAATTATGACATATGGATGAATATTTTGGACCGTTTTGATATTATTTTGATTATCAAATGCACGAGTTTATGTGATTTATATGTATGTATTTGCGTGGTTGCAATTCGGAAATTTGCTTTAGCTTGTATGTGGCTCTATATTACTTATTTAATCATTTTAAAAATATTAATTGATGCTATACATAATTACTTCGCTATTGCAAAAGGAAATATTTTCTTACGATACGAAACAGGACACGATAAATAAGAAAACGAAACATGAAACGTATTACGATTTGACAACTATGTTCCATATGTCATGCACAGACGAAATATGCGCGAACACATAAATTATGTGCACAAGTGTATCATATATCAAACATTGACACACCAGACTTATATGAACATATTCACTAAATTCCAACCTTATCTCTCTCAGGATAGGTATGTGCCTGAGGAGGTCCAACTTCTTGTTTAGTTTTCACTTTTTCATTAGTGACGTTCTCGATGCTTAAAGTGTATATCTGGTTGCACATGCATGCTTATGTTGTCCCAGGACATTTCCACTGTACGATTGTATTTGTGGACGCAGTTATACAACAATATATGATTGTATTTCTGGACGCAGTAATACCACAAGATGCAGTATTTCTGGATGCAGTTATACAACAATATATGACTGTATTTCTGGACGTAGCATCTTGTCATCACCTTTAAGATCTGATCTTTTGGGGTTGGGTATGCAAGAATAAAAAACTGTCAATTAGTTGTCATGGATTCCAACAGCTGCATGAAAAATTAGATCAGTTTTACTAGCCAATATCCAAGCATGTAAGTTAACAAGGGAACATGTGTTTTTAGAAAAAGAAGTTGGTGATAGATCCTTTGGGTTTACAATGCATGTTGGTCTATCCTTTCCTAAACGAAGATTTTTCACTAGATGGTTATCACAGTCAACTTGGATATGAAAATTCACAATAGAACTATAATATATCTGGAAGACTGGAATGAAACAAAGATGTGCAATGCACGGCGGCTTATGCTATCGAGCTATAAGCCTTATTCTATACTTGCGATTTTTGCAGAATTATGTTGAATGTCACATATGAAGCTTGAAGCTTCTATTTTCTTTGTGCTAGATTATGAATGAAATGATTTAGTCTTTCATGCACCAGGTTAATGTATGATACCGGCACATCTAGGTTTATACTCTTTTTACTTTAGTTAATACTATTTGTTTTGGCTTGATTACCACTTTATTATTGCCAACTAGAATAAGCCTTTGAAATTCTGCTTCCAATGAACTAACTAACCAACTGCTCTTCTGGCTTGATACTTCCTGCCCATTCACTGCCTATAAATACTGAAAAACATGCACCTTAAATTCCATTGCAAGATACCAAGAAAATCTTACTCATTCTCAAACTCCGAACAACAAGAATCAAGAAGTCTTGGATAATCCCTTGATAAAAGAACCTTCACCCACGCCCCCCCCCCCCCAAAAAAAAGGGGGAAAAAACCCAAAACTATGGCAGCAGAAAATGGATTCGCGGCCCCCATTTCCCGCACAGCCCTCTTCTACTCCAATCCCTTCGATGGGGAAACCCCTGTTCCTCGAACTTTCACCCCACCGGCAACATCATATGTCCCATTACCTTGGATCACCCATCTGTGAACCCTACAATGTGTTTATCTTCCTCCTGCGGCTTCGTCCTCGTCCGCGACCCTTTCAACCCCTACCACATTTTCGACCCCCTCTCTGATCCTGTCTTCGGCCACCTGCATCTTCCCTCCCCTCACCGGGTGCACAATTACACCACCCCTGCTGTATTGTCCTTTAACCGAAATAACCCTACACATTATACCGACTACTACGCCATGTGCGCTGTCGAAGAGGGCGAAGGCATGTACATGTTTGACATTTTCAATTCTTGGACAAGATCTTGGACCTCGAACATAGCTCCCATCGATCTACATCAGTGTACTGTACTTTTGAGCACTCGTGTTTCTGTGGGGAGATGGGTTTACTGGCTTACTGATCAGGGGCCGGAACAGCTGATGCCAGTGGTCGTCATTCATGATCCTTATCGCCCCTATATGAGTACCATGGACCATGATATCCCAATGTATGTGGGGCCCATGTTGAGGCTGCAGCTGGGGAGAGTCGAGGATCAAATCGGCCTCATTGTTGTGAATGGTCTGTTTGCAAGTCTATTTTTTTGTATAGAGGAAATGACAATTGGGTGGAGTATATTGTGGTATCGCCTCAGGGGTTCCCAGAATGAGAGCCTCTGGGATTCCAGTAAGGCGAGACTTCGAACCCTTTCCTGCCATAGAAATATTTAAACAATGATGGGAAACTGGAGATTTGGATGGATGATAAGGGGATTTGGAGGTCCCAACCTCTGACAACTACGAATTGATAAGGTACTTGACTATCTATCTATTTATTAGCTAAGGAAACCAAGTTTTAATGATTTTCAGCATAAAAAACTCACTGAGATCTCTCTCTTATTTATAGGCAGAAGATGATTGTGAAAAGAGGAAATTGCCCAAGATTCCCTCACGTGTGCTGAAGGCTCAATTTAGTTATGGTGGACCCCGCCGTTCTGGATGATAACCGCCTCTTCCCCAGTTTCGTGGGCTTGGAGGCCCTAGGTGCTTGATTCTCCCCAGCCCATTGCTATCACCTCTATTTATCTGTTGCTCCTTTTTCCGGGTCGCCACCTGTTCGATGAAATGTATCATATTGGTCAAAAGAGATTGCAGTTAGAAGGAGAAGATGTTATTGGCGATGATGATGAGATTGCGATTTTGAGATTTGAGTGTTTTGATATGGCGGCGGCTTTTGCTGAGGGGGTAGATTGTTAATGTGGGAAATCTTCGGCGATCCAGTTAGGGAGGTGATGGCAATAGACGCAGAGTTGGCGAACACGTTGGCGATGATGGTTAACATCTCAATTCCCTACATCAGCAACCCTCTCTTGCATCATTATCCTGCTCAAGAAAATGGTCACTGAGTGTGGTTTCTTGATCATGACATTCTTTTTAGCTTCTTGTTTGATAATTCCCATCTTTGATGGGTCCAGTATCATAGTGTGTTACTAGTTTAAGTCTGTAGTTTATTGTTATTTCAGGTTTGGACCTCAAATGATTGTCAACATTTCTTTCTACTATTACAATGCAATCGTATATTGTGCATTGTTATTTCTTGAATTTCATTCTTCTTCGTTTTCTCTCTCTTTTCCAGAAATAGTTTGTTTCATAACTCTTACTGTTTGCAGAGGGCTAACTATTTACCTTTCCCGTGTGATTCATCGTATTGGAATCAGTATATTATGTTTCTTGATCTTTCATTGTTGATTTCTTGATTATTCATCTTCTTCCAATTTCTTTCTTGATAGGTCCGGTATCATATATTTAGTCTGTAGCTCATTGTTATCTTCATTTTGAACCTCAAACGCATGGTAATATATGCTCTCCTAGTGTAGTGCAATTTTTGATTGTGCATAGTGAGTTGATTATTTCATTCTTCGCTTCCTTTTCTTTTTGTTTTTTCCAAGAATATCTTGTTTCATGAATCATAATACTTACTGGCTTACTGTCTTTCTGTTTATTGTAGGGTGAAGAGGGTTAATTATAATCTTATTGCATGTGTGATTCATAAAAAATGGAACTATTTTGTTATATATGTTTACTTCTAAACCTAGATTTTGAGGACAAAATTTTGAAGAAAACAATTTCCAGTAATATCAGACATTGGAAATCAATAAACCTTTATTTGGACTTGGTGCTAATTCATGTTCAGCACCATACCGATTACCTCAGTGTGGACTCGGTTACTCGAAAGCCAATAAGCCTTGAGTCCGGAATTGCGAAGTCTGATATCAAGGTAGTGGCTTGTGCCCTTGATATCCATATATCAACACCAGGACATATATGCATTAAGTTATTTCACGAATCATGCATAGACGAAAAACGCTTGCACACAAACATGAGTAAAATACACCAATATACCTTTTATTATTATTACAGTGAAATACCTTAAAACTATGGTTTTAATGGATTTTTTCACTAACATACCCTCAAATGTAGAAATTAAGGTATTTTACCGCAATGAAAAACTATGAGGCAGTCTGGTGGAAAACCTCTACAGTTACGGGTATTTTAGTGTAATTATTATAAACGTGATATAGCAATCTCTGATGCACTGAATTTATATGTGCATATACATTCAATTCTAAGCATCTAATATGATATTGATACAGCTGAAAAATTACATGTTTATAATAATATAATCAAAGTAGATTCTCGACAACTATCCCCGACTTGTCTTTGCTGCATTATATAAAGCACTGTTGACTAGTGGTCATCGATCCATCAGCTGCATGAAACTGAGAGCAGTATTATTAGTGAATATGCACATATGTTCATTAAATAAGGGTGTATGTGTTGCTAGAAAAAGAAAATGGTAATCCATGATGTGGGATGCGGGTTTACAATGCATCTTGGCGATGTTTCATTGTGAATAGCTTGCACCAACTGTTTATATTTTTACTAGACGGTTATGTTAGTCAATTTGATATGAAATCCATAATAGAACAACAACCTATCTGGGATGGTAGAACGATTTATAATTATAATTATATCGAACGACATCAATTAGCCTACATGCATCACATTGCGACATAAGCTATCAAGCTACATGCATCACATTGCGACGTAAGCTATTGATCTATAAGCCTCAATGTTTCCCCCATGTTTTTAGCAGACTCATGTGGAATATCATAATGTGAAGTTTATGTTATATTTTCTTTGGAATATGAATGAAATTTGATATTGTTTGATGCAATGTCCTTTTCTGATACTGATACTGATACGTCTAGGTTTATACCATTTAGTTGGTTAAAATTATATGCCAATTAATTAAGGCTAACTAGACTAAGCATGACTGGACTATTGTCAGCTATGATGCATAGCTTCGCTGTCAAGGCGACGAATGCAAATCTGTTTCTTACTGGATGCGTATCCCTATCGGATTTACTCAGATTTGTCAAAAACCTTTGAGGGACTCTATTCGACACTTCCTAGAACACATTATATATTGTAAATGCATCAAACATGCATCAATAACTAAGACATTATAAATATATAGGTTTTTTTTTTAAAATAATATTAATTTAAAATAATATTATTAAAATAGGGGGGGATAAATTTTAATTAGCGAAATAGGGTGGTTTCGAATCACCCTACCTGGCCCACCCCACCCCTCAGTATAGGGGGCGGGTTCTGGGAACCCGCCCTCTATACTCCCAGAACCCGCCCCCTTTATTTTATTTTAAAAAATTAATTTAATTATTAATTATAATTATTAACGATATAATTATTATCATAATATTATTATAATTATAATTCTTAATTATATAATTATCATATTATTATTATTATTATTATAATTATAATTCTTAATTATATAATTATAATATTATTATTATTATAATTATAATTATAATTATAATTCATAAAAATAGAATAAAAGTAAATAGACGAAAAAAAACATTAAAATTAAATAATAAAATTTCACTATATCAATGTTTTTTACAGAATGAATCCGTCAAAATTTACAATTCCAAAAAATCCTATCTATTTGTAAAATGTAAATGCTATATCGACGGTCAAATTTATAATAACAAAATGAATCCGTCAAATTTATAATACAAAAAAATCTGAGTGCACTTGTCACGATCCTGAAGGTCCCGCCCCTGATGCATATCCTGGACATCTGGTCCTATAATGGCCTGGTTGTTTGCATAGGCTACATCTGGATTGCCTTTGCTGAGAATCAGCATCCATTGTCATTCGATCTCGACGTACCTTAGGTCTTCCGGGCCTTATATTTTTTTCCGGCGGTAATACAGTCGGTGTTTGTCTGTTGGCAGTATAATAGTGCCAATAGCGATTGTCCGGTATAGGATGAAATTTTGGATCGTATGCACCTTGGTAATTAGAAACTGTATAGTAATTGGAAGCAAAATTGTAATGTGAGGTATGCATACTGCTCGCAGCAGCAATTGCGTGGGCACAAGGTAAATGTTGTTGCTGGAAAAGACCGCATGTACACGAAGAGAGCCCTTCATCTCTAAAGTTCACGGTATATTGATTCCCATTACCGCCCGTCACCTGAAACTCCGCCGTGTCAAACCTTTCGGATCTGTAGTATTGTGCTCTGCGCTCTCTTTTCCGAAAGATATCTTCGTAATACGCGGTGAGCGGAGTGTCCATCGCCAAGGACTTTTCTCTTCTGTGCACAAAATAAGTATTCATCCGGAAAAATGTTCGAACAATCAACCCCTGTATCGGTAAGCCTCTAACCCCTTTAAGGACCCCGTTGAAGCTTTCAGACATATTAGTCGTCATTAGGAGATATCTGCACCCATCATCATGTGCTTGTGATCATATGCGTACTGGATACTCATCTAACCACGCTTTCGCGGCTTGACTCATCTCCCCAATTTTCGTCATGTATATGTCGTGAACATTAGGGTCAGGCGTTTCACCGGCTCTGTACATAAGTTTATGTAGATCCGAATTTTTAAATTTTCGATCAAAATTTTGCCTGAAGTGTCGTAGGCAAAACCTATGTGGGGTCGTCGGAAATACAGATCTCATTCCAGCCAGTATTTCCAGATGTCTATCAGATATGATGCATAAATCCGTTCTATGAAGAACAGATGGGATATTTTTGAGGTTACGGAAAAACCATGACCAGGATGATGTATTTTCACCCTCGACAATAGCAAATCCCAACGGAAATATACCGTTATTAGCATCAACACCTGTAGCAATTAACATGCAGCCTCTGTACTTACCGTATAGATACGTACCATCAACGCACAATACCGGCCGACAGTGTGTGAAACCAGCCGCACATGGACCAAAGCACCAGAAAATTCTTTGAAACCTGACAGAGCCCTCGACGTCTGTTTCTGTGGTTTTTAACCGGTATACGGTCCCCGGATTTGATGCTTTCATGGCTTCCATAAAAGGGATTAGTGAGTTGTACGAGCTTTCCCAGTCCCCGAATATCTTGCACAAAGCCTTTCTACGAGCATCCCATGCCTTCACATACGAAATCTGAATTTTATGCTCTCCGCTAACCAAGAGCCGTATCTCTCGGGGAGTCATCGCCACATCTGTACGGATCAGGGGCATGATTAGCGAGCAAATGTAAGATGAAGTGTAATTCCGGTGATCCTGTGACATAATAGAATTGATGCAAGTGTGTTCTTGGTTGTATTTCGTGACCTTCCAAGCCTTGGCTCTTTTGGAACAACATGCATGCAATCTCCACTGACATTCAGGAGATTTCGTACATACCACAGTATAGTACGTCTTATTTGACTCTTCGGTTTTAAATGTAACGTTTTGCTGAATGGACCACGACTTCAGCTTACAAATAAGATCTCCTTTTTCCTGAAACAAATCCCCGACGCTGATGCAGTCTTCGCTTGCTGCTGTCGCATCCAAATAGGGTGCCGTATTTACTTCTGCAACGGCTAAGTCTACCCAACCATCATCTTCTAGCGGATCGAGGCCGGGATCTTCTAGTTCGACAAAATCGTTATTCGCAACCATACCATCAAAGAATGCTACCTCATTCAATCCAGCAGCATATTCCACGCTATCCTCCCCCTGATCACCTTCACCGATTTCATCATCATCACTGCCACACATCAATATCACCCGTAGCAACATAAGGCTCGGGTGCAATATATGATGGTTGTGGTCGGTGTAATGTGGATGGTTCAGGGTGAGAAGACTGGAAAGATGTTGACGGACATGCTTGGAATGCGCTGCTTGGATCGTGTTGGAATGATGCGGAGGTGTGGGGAAATCTGCGTTTAGTATATAAATTGTTATTATAATATTATTCCCTAATTTTTTCGTAACTAAATCATCACTTGTTTCAAATTTATTTACCTGTGGAAGGCTGTGTATGGTAATTCTTGCTGTTCTTCTGGGGTGCATGTAACTGCAGCAGTCGACTGGAAGAACCTGGATTTATGCATTTTATTAAATGTTTGAATATTAGTATACAGGTATTACTAAAATGCTTAAATATGGGTTTATAAAATGTTTACCCATGTGCTTGAAGATTTGAATAATGTTGTGTATAGTCATATCCACCGGCACTGACGGCATCATCGTTGACCATGTGACCGTACCCCCAGGAACTATCTCCAGCATTACCATCAAAATTATCCGTTGGAGGGGCATCTGATACTTCCAATTGCTCCTTCTGAACCAAAAGTTCAAAAGAATGCTGGGTGCTTGAGAGACCGAAATCTATCATCGAAGATATTGATGCATCGTCTGTAATTTCAACCAATGCATTTCCACTGAACATAGGCCAGATACAACTTAACTTAACCCTACTTTCACGGGGATCGTATTTCGTAATTTTGTACACTTTAGCCTCTAGTTCATCATATGTCGTTGATGCTTCCAATCGCATGATTCGTGCAGACCCGCCCATATACTCGGGACCTTGTGCACTTGTGATAACCTGGCCATCGTATTTACATACAACAAATATACTTGGGGAGGCCATAATCCTGCACAAAAAACAGTTATATTTTTTATATTGTGTTGAAATTGCAAAAAAATTTCAAACTCGAAGGTTGCTTACTTCCAATACTTTATGAACTGTTCTACTGCTCGAAGATTGCTTACTCGCAGACTATGGTACTGAACTTCACCTTCTTCTAAAACTCCACACTTACACAAAATTGATAGCGGAGAAGAACTGATCGAAGTAAATGGATAGTGAGCGGTGTAGGATGCAAATTTGACAGAGATGAAATGAAATAGGTAGTGCGGAGACATATTTATAGCGGCAAGATATTGAAGAGAGCGGGTTCTAACAACCCGCCCTATTATTCACCAGAGTCGTACCCTAGTATTCACCAGAGTCATTCACCAGAGTCGTACAAATAATTATTGAAGAAAATGACAAAATTAATGAAGAGGGCGGGTTCCAAGAACCCGCCCTCTTCAATATGATCTTCTGCATCATATTCTGCATACATTAAATTGATTTGACAACACAATATAAAAAAATAAATTTAATGAAGAGGGCGGGTTCCAGGAACCCGCCCTCTTAATTTCTGAAAACAACAGTATTGATGTGAATGGACAAAGACAAATATTACACGTTGCTTAAAAATTATTGATTTGACTATATAAAGTAGAAAGGACAAAGACAAATATTACACGTTGGTTAAAAATTATTGATTTGACTATATAAAGTAGAAAGGACAAATAGTACTTAAATAGTACTGATTTGACATCTCATTAATTAATGAAGAGGGCGGGTTCCTGGAACCCGCCCTCTTCTTTGTGAATAATACCGATCTCTGTAATTTTTGAAGAGGGCGGGTTCTTGGAACCGCCCTCTTGACAAGAAAGACTGTAGCGGGTTCCTGGAACCCGTTCACCTCTATAAATACCGAGCCTCCACACTTTCATCAACCACACAATTTCTAATCTGTGCTTCTAATCTCTTGATAAAACTCTCGACAAATCTCTGCTTCAGTACATTTCAATGGAGAATCAACCACTCGACAAATCTCTGCTTGTGCATCAAAATGAACACAGATCGTTCAATATATTACACGGGGAGGAAATATTCTAAACTTAGTTAATTTGTTTTAATTACACCTTTCATTTAATTTTTGTAGTTGAAAATAACATTATTTAATTTTGCAGGATGGAGATAATCTCACCGTCGTCACGCATAGCTCCGACAAATAGGTAGTTAGCGACCAAAGAATAAACCAACGGCTTAGACGGGCCGGATTTTATGAAGCGTCGTTGATTCGACATATCCAAATCGACCACGCTCTCGTCACCTCTCTGGTCGAACGTTGGAGAAAAGAGACCCACACCTTTCATCTAAGATGGGGTGAGGCCACAA
The DNA here is from genome assembly GCA_030015575.1 of Agapanthus africanus. Classification (NCBI taxonomy): domain Eukaryota; kingdom Viridiplantae; phylum Streptophyta; class Magnoliopsida; order Asparagales; family Amaryllidaceae; genus Agapanthus; species Agapanthus africanus. The sequence continues at coordinate 550,449,579 of CM057345.1, forward strand.
TCACACTCCAGGATATTGACCTCTTACTCGGTTTACGGGTTAATGGGCTTGGGTTGGTCGGAGGAAAAATTGTTGGTCCAGATACCGACCAGCCATACTGGGATACATATGCCGAGTCTGCTCTCGGACAGGTAAACAATTTCATTCTGATTTCCCTATTTAGTGTACCTATTTTATATTTTACATTATTTCTAGCTTTAACATTTAAAAAAATACTAATATCAGGCACCAGGAGGCCACAGTAAGGGGTATAAAATCAATTTGAACTGGTTAAGAGATACATTCAGTAATATCCCTGATGAAGCCACCGATGAAGTTTTGGATAGACATGCACGTGCCTACATTCTGTACATGATCGGTTCTTGGTTGATGCCGGACCAATCAGCAACGCATGTCCATCCGTTATACCTTGGCTTCCTAGCGGATTTTGATGTCTGTGGCCAATATGCTTGGGGAGCAGGGGTCCTGCCCTTTCTTTATAAGGAACTCGATAAAGCATGTGCTCCTACGAAGAATAAAATTTGTGGATGCAGTACATTACTTCAGGTAAATTCTTTATTTTTCACAGATAGAATTTTGCAATATTAGTTCTCTCTCAAATAATCTAAAACTTTATTTCTAGATCTGGTCGTGGGAGCATATGTATATAGGAAGACCAGACACTATTAAAATAATTGGCTTGGATAACCCCGGAAAGCCGCTCGGCTGCTGGTGGAATGGGAAGAAAGCGTATAAGGCTCCTCGTCGAGTGCTTAGGTACTATAGAGATGAGTTGGATCGCATGGAGGCGGCTCAGGTAATCATAATTTGGGTAATTTAATTTGTTTTACAATTTTGAAAATACCTAAATCACAATTTTTTTATTATGTTATTTGCGCAGTTTCTGTGGACGCCTTATACAGCAGATCGTCTAGAAAACTTACCCGGCATCTGTCTCGAAGGAGAGCCGGTTTGGCGGGCTCGATGCCCACTCCTCTGCATCAATGTCGTCGTTATGCACCTCCCAGATAGGGTATTGCGGCAGTTTGATAGATTGCAACATATTCCTGTCCCGCCGTCTTCGCCTATGACAGTAGAGGGAGACATGCGAGGAGGAAATACGGAGCGTGATTGGAGGGAGCATCATCATCAGTATTTGCTGAGATGGGAGGATAGGCAGCATAGTATTGCCTTACAGCAAATAGGTGACCACACAGCTACCGACGCTACCAAAGTATATCTACAGTGGTATAAGCGTGTCACCATAAGATATCTTTCTGCTCCTCCCAAAAACTTCCCAAACATCTCGCGGTACGAGCCTAGAGGCCACATGGAACGAGATTTGGTAAGCCGCCCTCTTTATATCATATTACTTTTTAACATCCAGCGGTATGAGTCAATACTTATTTCTTATTTCTAATGTAACGACAGGCTCGTGGGTTGCATCTCGTACAAACAATGGTGCAGGAACCATACCCGACTGATGCTGGTCCGGCATCTCAGGCTCAATTTTCAAATCTCGACCAATTTATTGGTGGTGTACTTGGTTCATATGGTATTTCTCAACATTTATCGCCGGCACCGGAGCCGCAGTATCAGCCGGCACCGGAGCCGCAGTATGAACCGGCACCGCAGCCGCAGTATGACCCGGCACCGCAGCCGCAGTATGACCCGGCACCAGAGCCGCAGCATCAAGGAGATCCAGCGCAGCAGGATCCGTGGTTTGGATCACCATACCGTCAACAGCAACCCTGGCATACCGGACAGGCGCAACAACAACAGTCTTGGGGATCAGGTTTTGCAGAACAGCCGTCTTGGGGGTTAGGTTCAGCGCAACAACAGCACCCTTGGGGGTCAGGATTTGCGCAGCCATGGGGCCAAGGTTTTGTGCAAAATCAGCCGCATGAAACCGGGACAAGTTCTTCGCTACAACTACCCAGTTGGGCTTCGGATTTATCGTCCTACGCAAATTTGTTGGGAAGCAACACATATCCGACACCTGTCCCACATTCAGGTTCAGGATTTGTGGATCAACAGCCTGTCCAAGACGTTGCTGAAGACGAAGCTGAAACAGAACCCGAACCCGAAGCAGCAGAGCAGACGCCGACGCCGCCACCGCCATCTATCCAAGAAACAGGTGGTTCCTCCAGTCATCCCAGGAGGCATAGGCTTATGTCAAGCCTTCTCGGATTTCATAAAGGAAAAGGGAAAGGAAAAAAATAGCATTTACATTTTACAAATAGATAGGATTTTTTGGCATTGTAAATTTTGACGGATTCATTCTGTAAAAAAAAATTTGATATAGTGAAATTTTATTATTTAATTTAAATGTTTTTTTTTGTCTATTTAATTTAATTTTATTTTTAATAATATTATAATTATAATTATAATTATATCGTTAATAATTATAATTAATAATTAAATTAATTTTTTAAAATTAAAAAAATGGGGCGGGTTCCCAGAACCCGCCCTCTATACAAAAGTATAGAGGGCGGGTTCCCGGAACCCGCCCCCTATACCGAGGGGTGGGGTGGGCCAGGTAGGGTGGTTCGAAACCACCCTATTTCGCTAATTAAAATTTATCCCCCTCTATTTTAATAATATTATTTTAAATTAATATTATTTTAAAAAAAAACCCTACATATTGTAAATGCATCAATTACTTCACATTCATCAATGAACCCTACGATATCTTATCTTCCTCTTGCGGCTTCCTCCTTGTCCGCGACCCTTTCAACTCCTACCATGTTTTCGACCCTCTTTCCGATCCCCTCTTCGGCCACACGTATCTACCCTCCCCTCCCCGGGCCCACACTGACACCACCCTCGCCGTTTTAGCCTTTTCCCGAAATAACCCTACACGATACACGATATACCAATTACTACGCCGTGTGCGCCATCCATGAGGGCCAAGGCTGCTACTCCTTCAACATTTTTGATTCTGCTACAAGATCTTGGGCTTCAACCTTAAATCAACTCGATCTTCATCAAGGAACCATAATTTCGAACACGGGCGTTTCTGTGGGTTGATGGGTTCACTGGCTTACTAATCTGGGCCTGGTAGAGCTGATGCCAGCTGTTGTTATTCATGATCCTGATCAGCGCTCTACGTATACTGTGAGCCATGATATCCCGATGTATGCGGGGCCCGCGACAAGGCTGCAGCTGGGGAGTGTCGGGGATGAGATTGGCCTTGTCGTTGTGAACGGTCCGCTGGCACGGCTATTTTTTCTGAATGATGATGATGATTGGGACGAGTATATTGGTGAAAGAAGGTTGCAGATAGAAGGCGAAGATGTTGTGAATGATGCTGAAGAAATTGTGATCGTGAGATTTGACTGTTTCGATTTGGATGTGGTATTTGCTGTGTGTAATAGATTGTTCATGTGGGAGAACTTAGGGAATATAGTAAGGTTTGTAATGGAAATCGACGAGGGGTTGCATAGTGCATTGGATATGATAGATATCGGCCCTCTTCCCTACATCAGCAGTCCTCTCTTGCATCTGCATCCTGCTCAAGAAAATGATCGAGTGTTGATTTCTTGATGCTTCAGTATGCTATTGTGTACCTAGTTTTAGTCTGTAGTTCATTGCTTTTTTCAGCTTCGAATTTCAAATAATGGTATCTTTTCTAATAGTCCACTGCAATTGTGAATTGCACATGGTTATTTCTTGATTGCTGCATTCTTCTTCCTTTTTCTTCAAGAATGGATCGTTTCCTTATTTTGTAAGTCCCTATTTCTTTCGGGGTCGCAACGGGCCAATTTTAATCTTATTTCAATTGTGAATTATCGATATTAGAATTAGTTTGTTCAAATCTTGATCCTTACATTGCTCAAGAAAACAATCATTTTCTTTTAAAGTTCTTTTTTGATTGGCCCGGTATCCTCTTGTGTAACCAACTCTGTAGTTCTATTTTCTTTTTATGTTCAAATTTCAAATTTACTAGTATAATACTATTCTGAAGTGTCATAGCTATTTCTTGATTGTTTCATTCATCCTTTTATTTTGTGTGTTTGTGCGTGCGCACGTGCACAATATCTATTCTCCTACTACTGGAATGCAATTGTGAATTGTGCATAGTTAGTTCTTAATTATTTCATTCTTCTCTTCCGTAGCTTTTCCAAGAATATCTTGTTTCATAATACTTGCTGTCTTCCCGTTTGTTTTGGGGTGAAGAGGGTTGATTATAATCTTATTTCATGTATTAATGTGTTATTCATAAAAATTGTAACTATTTTGTTATATATGTTTATCTCTATACTGAGTTTGGACCAGGCACCCCCTGGATTTAAGTTAGAAAGCCCATAAAACCTTTAAGGACTTGGTGTTAATTCTTGTTCAGCACAATGCCGAATTATCTCAGTAAAAATGAGGACTTGGTCACTCAAAAGACAACAAGGGTCGAGTCCGGAATCGCCAAGTTTGATATGCATGGCTTTTGCCCTTGATATCCATATATCGACATTAGGACACATATGCATTATGTTATTCCATGAATCATGCATTGATGATGCTCGATATCGGTGATCTTCCAGATCGTCACACGTGGCAGATGACGTGTCCCGGGACTCATAGGAAAGGACCTATAGTGGCCGACCAGACCATTTCTATACCCGTCCTACAAGCAAACGTTGGCTCACCTCCAAGCCCCCAGCACAATTGGCCTCCTCGGCCTCACAGCTTGTCTCCGAGCTATCACAGGCCCGAGCCTCCTCGGCCCTCTCAGCTCGCCTCCAGGCTCGAGCTGAACCAAGATACCTTGGCTCTCCCGCTCGTCCGCGAGCTCTCCCGCCGAGGTCATCTTCCTCGGTCTCATCGACAGACCAACGATACCGTTCACAGGCGCAACCGCCACCCCACGAATCTCGCCATGCGCGAGATTTCCGCCGGCCACATCTCACGTTCCACGCCATCATGATCCCCATTAACGAGCCTGTCTCGCCATTAATGGGAGATCCTGCTCATCACGCGGGCGTGACGTCGGGAGCGTAACGACCGACGTGATTCTCGCGCCTGCTGCCACCGCTATATAAACCCCTTCTTCAGACGGTCCAAGTAAGCCATTTTTACTCCATTGAGCTGTTACTCTGCTCGGATCTCTAGTCTAACTTGACCGTCAGAGGGTCCTCGGTTGTACAACTACCCCGGGACTTCCTTGCAGGTAGCTCGGCAATCACAACCTCAAACCCATTGAGATCCACAAGCTTCAGGAGTGGCAACCTCCAGATCCAATCTCAGTCACCCATCGCCGCTATCAGCAGATCAACGGAAGGTAACATCTCGGCGCGATCTAGGTCGCGTCAGCTGGCGCCGTCTGTGGAAAATCCTTGATTCCACAAAAACAAAAGTTCACTTTCCGATCTCAATTCAATGGCGAGCGATCATCACGAAGATCGAAGCACTAGCCGCCGCCTCCCCCTCAACGGAGGCGCGGACGAACCTCCTCCGCCGAATGCCATTAGCGCTCTTGCCGGCCGAATCGACTGACTCGCGTCCTTCGTGGAGGCGCTCATCCGCGTCCAAATGGCAGGGCAAGATCCCCAGGTCGCCGCTCCCTCACCTCGGGACCGGGACCCCTACAGGGGAAGAGAAGACTCCGTCCGTGTCAGCACTGCCGACCACCGCGTCACCACCTCCCACGGCTGCAGATTTCCTGGGCCAATAGGTTCTGAGGCCCGCTAGGCGCCTCACAGTTCAACGCCGAGGTCCGCCGCCAGAGCGCCTTGTCCCGAGGTCCTTCGCGCACCTGTCCCTCCCGAGAAGATGTCTGTCAGCTCGCCTGTTACCAGGCCTGACTGACACCCCTTCCCTCGACGGGGTCGCACGGACGAGACTCACCACGGCGGCTCGAAGACCACCTCACCGGGGGATCTAAAGAACCTCATTGAGAGGAACCGATGCCGAGGCCAGACGCAGGCCTCCAACAGCAAAGGCCTGGGATTAGAATGTGCCGAGTCGTTAGGATACCACGACCGACTCGCCGCCCTCGAGAAAAAGATCGAGGGTCTGCATCGGGAGGGTCACCGTTCGAGCGACGGGGCTAAGTACGCTGCCGACTCGCTCACCAAACCATTCACCGAGGAGCTGCTCGCTGTCCACGTCTCCTCTCGCAAGAAGCCCCCAAAGGTCTCCCTCTTCGACGGCAAGTCTGACCCAAAGGACCATTTGGACGCGTTCACCGCAGGGATGAGCTTCCAAGACAACTCTGACGCCGCCCAATGCCGGGCTTTCCCGGCCACTCTCATCCGTTCCGGGCGAGACTGGTTTCGAGTACTCGAGCTACGTTCGATCTCAACTTTCGACGAGCTGGCCACTCAATTCCTCGGCCACTTCGTTGGGAACAGGCGGCAAAAACGCACCGTTGACCACCTCTTCATGATCAAGAGCGGCGACAAAGAGACGTTCAAAGCATACGTCACCCGCTTCTACAACGCCTTTCTCGAGGTCCCCGAGCACCGGGACGAGACGGTCATCATGGCACCGAGGTCTGGTTTTAGGCACAAGGAGTGGTTACGCTCTTTTGCATTAGCACAACCTAAGACCATGGCCGAGGTAAAGGCCTGGACCGAGCGTGAGGTCCAGCTCGAATCCGAGGTAAGCGCAAATCTCCCCCGGGCAGAGCAAACCGACCAGAGGAAGAGGGAAAGAGAAGAGAGAAGGGGACCTGAACGGAAAAAGCCCTATCTCCCAAAGTTCCAGGAGTACACACCGCTCAATGTCTCCCAGACAGTGCTACTAAAAGAGGCTAAGGGCGAGGGGTTCTTCAAGCTCCCCCTAATCCCATGAATGGCCTCAAAGCGAACCCGGAGCCCTTACTGCGGGTTCCACAGGTCGCTAGGCCACTCCACAGAGAGTTGTAAGCAGCTCCGAGACTACATCGAGGAGCTCATCCGTTCGGGACACCTAGCAGCGTACCTGAGGGACAAGCGACAAGCTGACCGCGAGCAGGAGCAGCGTCCCCCTCCAGCCGAGCTGACCATCGGCCAGATCATGGTAGTGTCAACGGAGGATACGTCTGGTACCCACGAAGCTCGGTACCCTATGCCGGGCATAGATGCCAACAGACATCCGGGGGGCTCGAGCTGCACGAATAAGAACATCTACTAGCATGTATTCTCTTTTCAGAGCAATGTACATCTTTCCTGAGATCTTTTGTTTATATAATAAAGGGATCAATAAAGTATTGCAGAAAAGAAAAAAAGAATCTTGTTCATTCAAAAGGTACTATAGGCTCCTCAGCCGTACAAAAAAGAAATATATATTACAACAGCGGGGGAATGGGGTACAGAGAGCATTGTTCATGGTACTCTGAGGATATTTCCGCCAGCCGAGCCCTCACGGCGTCTAACCTCTCCCTTCGATGACCCCTGCTAGCGTCGGCATCGAGTCTCAAGTGGTAGCACTCAAGGACGAGCGCCTCCGAGTGATTTAGCCGGCTCACAGAGATCAGGCCGAAACGCCTCAGAGACCTCAGCTTGCGAATGGCCTCATCTTTCAGTTGCTCAGATAAGGGGTTGTAGAGCCCCGACGACGCCCTCCAGATGGAGTACATCAACACTTGAAGCAGGGAGGAGCGCCGGGGGAGCAATCGACCGAAATGGTCCTCGATCCGGCCTATCACCAACTGCACCGTGTCATCATTGCAGTACTGATTGTAGAGATACACGTCCTCGAAGCTTATGATATTGGTGATGGTGAAAGGGAAGTCCTCCATTCTTGCGTTTTGGGTGTGAGGAAAGGAGTCATTAACAATCTTTCCATTTTATAGCTCACAATGCTCCCGGAGTTCAACGGTCGCCCGCAACTGTGCCGCCACGCGGCAGGCATCGCACCGCTCGATGCGAAATCGAAACGACGCGGCTCTGGCGCTTCGCCTCCTCCACGCGTTCGTAGCACGTGTCACTCGCGGCTGTCCATCTTCCCAAAGCCCTCACGAAGAGGCAGCCCAGCAGCTACCCTGCTCGGCTATCCCTGGCCGGTAGCTCGCCTACCCTACAACGCAAGGGATCTAAGCCCTCACTAAGAGGCAACCGAGCAACTTCACTGCTTGGTTCATCCTTGGCAGGCCTCCCACGGCACCTCCAGCGCCAAGGATCGAAGCCTTCACCAAGAGGCAGCCCTGCAGCTACCCTACTCGGCTATCCCTGGCCAGTAGCTCGCCTATCCCATAACGCCAGGGATCTAAGCCCTCACTAAGAGGCAACCGAGCAGTTTCACTGCTTGGTTCATCCTTTGCAGGCCTCCCACGGCCCCTCCAACGCCAAGGATCGAAGCCCTCACGAAGAGGCAGCCTGCAGCTCCTTACTCGGCTATCCCTGGCTGGTAGCTTCCCTACTCCACAACGCCAGGGATCAAAGCCCTCAAAAAGAGGCAGCTCTGCAGCTACCCTGCTCGGCTATCCCTGGATGGTAGCTTCCCTACCCCACAACGCTAGGGATCGAAGCCCTCATCAAGGGGCAGCCCTGTAGCTACCCCGCTCGGCTATCCCTGGCCGGTAGCTTCCCTACCCTACAACGCCAGGGATCGAAGCCCTTACCAAGAGGCAGCCCTGCAGCTACCCTGCTCGACTATCCCTGGCTGGTAGCTTCCCTACCCCACAGCGCCAGGGATCGAAGCCCTCATCAAGAGGCATCCCTGCAGCTATCCTTCTCGGCTATCCCTGGCTGGTAGCTTCCCTACCCCACAACGCCAGGGATCAAAGCCCTCGCCAAGAGACACCGGGAAGCAACCCTGCTCGGCCATCCTTAAGGACAAAAAGCCCTCGCTAAGAGACACTAGGCAGCAACCCTGCTCGGCCATCCTTAGTAGGCCACTTACGGCCCCTCCCGCGCTAAGGATGAAAATCCCTCAAAAGAGGCAACCGGGCCCGCCCTTGCTCGGTTATCCCTGGCTGGTAGCTCCCTACCCCAACAAACCTGAGATCCAAGCCCTCGCCAAGAGGCAACCGGGCCCACCCTTGCTCGGTTATCCCTGGCTGGTAGCTCCCTACCAAACCAGGGATCAAAGCCCTCGCTAAGAGGCACCGGGCAGTAACCCTGCTCGGCCCGTCCTTAAGGATCAAAGCCCTCGCTAAGAGGCACCGAGCAGCTACCCTGCTCGGCCATCCATAGTAGGCCACTCACGGCTCTTCCCGCGCTAAGGATCAAAGCCCTCGCCAAGAGGCACCGAGCAGCTACCCTGCTCGGCTCTATCCTTAGTAGGCCACTCACGGCCCCTCCCGCGCTAAGGATCAAAGCCCTCGCCAAGAGGCACCGAATAGCTACCCTGCTCGGCCCCATTCTTAGTAGGCCACTCACGGCCCCTCCCGCGCGATCAAAGCCCTCGCCAAGAGGCACCGAACAGCTACCCTGCTCGGCCCCATCCTTAGTAGGCCACTCACGGCCCCTCCCGCGCTAAGGATCAAAAGCCCTCGAAAGAGGCAACCGGGCCCACCTTTGCTCGGTTATCCGTGGCTGGTGGCTCCCTACCCCAACACACCAGGGATCAAAGCCCTCGGCAAGAGGCATCGAGCAGCTACCCTGGTCGGTCGATCACCAGTATGCCTCTCCAAGCTTCCCACGCTAAGGAACATGACCTCACCAAGGGGCATTCGGTTCTACGTCTAAGCAATCTCCACCTCGACTTCGATGCCATGGAGATACCGTCTTTGCACCGATCTTTGCACACTCGGAAAGCGAACATATTCAACTCGATGTGTGATCACTAGACAGAGAACGGACATAAAACGAAGGCAGTGCTGCGCAAATACGAGCGCTTACCGACAAAGGAAAATATGAGCAAAAACTCTACTGCAAAAACAAAAATCTTTATTCACAAAGTCAATGAATTTGCAAGGGTACTGTGGGCTCCCCAGCCTTACAAAAATGCCTGAGGGCCTACAAAATACCCGATGCAACAAAAAGAAGAAAAAAAACATGAAGACAAGGGGTTTAAGGCCTCAGGGCCGGGCGCAACCTCGGGAAGCCCAGCGCCCACCATAGGAGCCTCAGCGTCGCCCTCGTCGGGTATCTCCTCGGGGCCGTCCTCCTGCTCGTCATCCCCTCAGGGATATTCGGCTCGGAGCTCTTCGTCAGCGAACTCCGGCATCCGAGCCTTGACGGTGTCAAGGGCCTCATGCTAGATGGCAGTGGTGGCCGAGGCTAGGACGGTGTAGAACTGTTCCGACTTTTGGAAGTTCTCCACCGCCTTTGCCGCTCTTAGGTCGGCCCGCTTCGCCGCCTTTACCGCAGCCTCCAACTCCTTCTGGTGGGCGCTCGCTGACTTCTTCATAGTACCGATGAGCACCTTAGAGTCCTGAAGCTTGGCCTTGGCGTCCTGAACGACCTTGTGGAACCTGGCGACCTCCTGCTTCGCGGCAGCCACCTCCTGCTTCGCGGCCGCCGCCTCGCCCTCAAGGGTAGCGACCCTCGCCATCACCGCCTCCAGCTCCCGCTTCGAACTCTCCCCCAGCAAGGAGAGCTCGGTCGCGGCTCGCATCACCGGGTCTATCTCCTCCTCCTTTTTTCGGACGACGAGAGCGACATGCTGGAGGACCTGAAGAAATCAGAGGGGGTCAGAAAGAAAAAGGAGCACCAAATCTCGCGAATGACGAGACGCTGAGTGAAGAATCGAGTGAGGTACGACCACTAACCTGCACGACCTCTTGGGCGATGGACGCCATTTGTGCCTTCAGGGTCCCTCAGGGACCTTGTCCCCGGCCGACCTCTCCATGTCGGATAGCAAGCTGTCGGCGACGGAGAGCCCCGAGGGCACCTCAAAGCGGAGCTCTCCCTCATCCACTAAGATCGGGGAGGCCGGGGTCCACGGGACTGTGCGGGGGAACCTCTTGAGGTCCGACGGTGGAGCGCTGGTCTCTACCTCCGAAGCCGGGGCCTCCTGCCCCCGAACCCGCTTTCGTCTTGGCGCCTTGCTGGGCTCCGGGGCACGATCCGTGCTCGAACCCTGGGGCAGGACGGCTGCTGGGGGAGTCGGGATCGACGTCTAACGAGAAGAGCTGGCCCCTCCAGCCTTCGACCCCTTCTTCGGCTTGTGCATGGCCGCTCGAAGGTAGCTCAGGTCCATGGGTTCTGCACAAGGCAAGGTACAATGAAATTAGCAACGCAAGCAAAAATGAAAATAAACACAAGGATAACAGAACGCCTACGAGCTCCTAACTTACCGGCGAACTGGGCAGAGCTGAGCCCGGCCCAGCTAAGGGCCCGCTCAGAAAGCAGCACGTCAGCCCGGGGAATGGGCTCCCACTCCGCTACTCTCATAGCGTCGGGGTCGTTGGACGGGCTTCCCCACCGGCACCTATCCTTAGACCATTGGGTGGGCACGGGCCAGTCCTCACCTTCCGGCGGCCCAACGAAGAAAAACTTCTTCTTCCAATCGTGGATGGAAGAGGGCAGGGCGACGACACACGACCTGGGTGCACTCCCCGGTTGTTTCCTAAAAGAGAGATAAACCCACCTCGGGTGGCCCGCACAGGTGCCGGGATGGCCTTTGTAAACTAGAGAGGAGGCAAGGATGGACAAACCAAAAGGAATCATCTGCAACTTCAAGCGGACCAGGAACCCAAGAAGAATCCTCCATGAGTTCGGCACTAGCTGGCCCGGGGCTAGCCTAAAGTAATTTAGCGCCCTAACAACCTCGAGAGAAGGGAAAGTGCATTCCAGCCCAAAAGGATTCTAGATACAAGGCAATCTCTTTACCCCGTACCTGATCTGCCCTCTTTCCTTCCTCGGCCAAATATAGAGTGTAGCCGGACGGGATATGGAAACGAGCCCGAGCGGTGGCAAGGTCGTTCTCGTACCTCATCAAGGATGGCACGCAAGGGGCATCCGCCACCTCTGCTTGGGGATCCGCCGTTGACGCGTGGCCCCGGGAAGAAGATCTGACCCTAACTCCCCGGGAAGGCTCCGGCTCGGTGGAGGGATCCCTAGAGTCTACCCTAACGACATTTACAGACTCATCAAAAGAAGACATCTAACCTGATGGAGAGATCCTCGGAAATGCAGAAATACGACCTAAGAGGAGAGCGCCGAGCTTACAAGATCAAGAACGAGGAAAATATGAAGAGAGATGGGCCTTGAATCGGACCCCACCTCTATTTATAGCCACCGGCGTCCTTATCCCACGGCGACAGTCGACTCCCGCCAAAACAACTCTTCGCATTCGACGACCACGATCGCTCCACCTGTCGCACGCACATTGGCCGTATCCCATCGGACGCCAGAGGTCTGCGTCCCGTCGCGTCAGCCAACCAGTGCCCGGCACGTGGTCTGTCTCCTCAGCAATAGTACGCATGATCCGGCGCACCCTCTTTAATGCAGAGATCTCTCCTTGATTCGCTGACATCATCCAGAAAAGACATGTCACGACCCAAAATTTAGCACGTGACGGCCCTTAAACTACGTAACGTCTCCAGGCGTAACGTAATTGAAGTAAGCCAAAAACCCAGCAATCTAAACCATCAAAAGTAGTAAGTGATAATAATATTGTTAAAACTTTTGAAATCTCAATCAAATTCTTTAAAGACCAAATTTACTTCCTTTAAAATTTGGCAGCACCTCCTTTGTAAAACAAGCTCCCAAAAAGGGTACAACATAAAGATATAAGTAAAGTATCCCCAAACGGGAGCAAATCCATGCCCAAAGGTGGAAAACAATAACCACGGCAGATATACGACACCGTAGCGAAGAAAAAGACGATATAAAGTGAACAACATGAAAAATCTCCAAGTCACAAATAATAGACAATATCGTCCTCACAACTCGTCTCTGAGTCAATACATGAAAATGGTAGATGGAGAGTACTGGATACAAAGAAATATACAATGAGCAATATCGGATAACCGCAAAACCCACTTATAGCAAAACTGCACCCAATCAGCCATAGCGGTATCCGCTGCGAAAGATGATACGATAGATGAAAGCCCTGCCTCTGACTGCTCTGAGGAACAACCTGTACAACCCTGTGGCACAACGGGGGGGGGGAGTTGCCAACTCATGAATAGTAAATAACATATGCAGGTAATCGCAAGTATGCACGTACTGCGCTAATCTATCACATGCAAGCTGATAGCAATAAATAGCAATATGTATATGCGACAGTCATGAAATGTACTCTATCAGGTACTACTAATACATGAAGCAATGCATATCAAATAAATGCGGAGTATGGAATAAAACATGTTATCCTCACACCGGGCACATAGGCCCCACATCGAGCACATAGGTTCCACACATCGGGCACATAGGCCCCTCATATCGGCTATTGAATCGGCCCGGCCATTGAATCGGTCCACATATCGACTTTAATATCGGCCCATATATATAATGAATAAATATATTTGCACAGATCATTATGATGATATATTATGTAGGTGTACATATATAACAACGTCCCATACCACTGATATATATATACACACACACACACACCATATATATACACATATATATATTAGCGTCCCATACCACTGATATATATACGCAGGAGTAAAACATCCAGAAAATATCATATGAAAACCATATCTCAATGCGAAATCTATGAAATATAATATATGCAACATAAAACAGTAATATGAGCATATAAAGGAAAAACCACTATTTAATTGCAACAAGTTATTATGTATATCACGCGGTTCCTAATTTCTTCGAAACCGAACGCAACATCATATAAAGGTGAACATGTAGCTATAGCCAGGTATGCGTAACCATGTCGGTATAGCAAGATATGTGTATCTACCTATCAGTAATGATGTAATACCCTCCAGGTATGTGTGTAGCTATATCAAGCTAGGTATGTGTATATACATGTCAATAATGATACAATACCCTTCATGTATATGTGTAACTATATCAAGGTATACGGGTGTACATGTAAGTATGTATGCAATACGTACATATAGCTATGTCTCATATGTGTATATACCTATCTCTAATGGTACAATACCATATAAGTATATGGGTAGCTAACATGTAGGCATGGTAAGGCATATGTGTAAGCATGTAGGTATACATGTATGCTATATGTCATATGCACAATGGAATATGAATCAATGTCTCAATGTCCCTAACCATACAATATCACATATGTATGTGTGTTGTGCGTGTCATGGCAATTATTGACGGTGTGGGTGACATACAATCAGTGCTCGTGCAACATGAGCTGTCAATAATAGTGCAGTGTCTAATGGTACAAGTCCAAGAACAACAAGTAATAATATGCAATGAAGTTTATGCGCAAACTCTATATGTGCAATATAAACATGCGACTAATATCATATCATATCTAGCCCTGACGCATAACGCCATGTGGACGATTCTCCTGTAGATGTTAAATCTACTCACAGATAATCCTGGGGCTAAGTAAAGCCAACCACTCGCTTTCCCTTCTTCGCAGCGTCCGAAGTCCCCGCCTGCGTCCCTAAGATCATAAAACAACATAACAAGTGTATATTAGCAATTGTACCAACTATGTTTGACCGACGCATCAACTCGAAACATACTCTTAAGTGTTCGTCTAGTGGCTAACACGCGTAGCGATACTACGAAACTAACCCAAGAGCAACAGATACACAAAGACATGAACCGTATCGGATAACGTAACGCGTGTAATCGAAACACTAGAAACTAGTAAAGTGATCCCAGATTTTGCTACACAAACAATTTGTAAAAGTTGCACATACCACAAGACCATACACAACCCCAGAGACCCCCAGATCAAAATACAACCCCCAGCCCCCACTCTGGCCGCAAATTGCGGCCAGAACCAATAAAACTGCGGCCTGAAAGAAAGAGAATGGGCTCAGGTTTTTACGGTGGGTTCTAGGTCACTACACAAGGTCACTGTGATGGGAACTTTTCCAACAAATACCTGGTTTGATAGCAGATCATCCGAGACCCAAAACTACACTAAAAATACGATATTTGCACGAAACGAAACTTTACGCGTTTTAAACTGAAACTTACAAGCTACCCAACATTAAAAAAACTTACTTAACAGATAAAGATCATTACCTACTCCCATAAGCTCAAAGATTCTATATTTCCATGCTCCAAGACATCTAAGAGGCAAAACAAGGCTTAGGATGTGATTTGGGTGTGATTTTGTGAAGTTTTGTGTAGGATTAGTGAAGCAAATGATAAATGTTCAGTTGAGAGTTGAGGAGTATGAGAAAATAATGAGAAAGAGATAGAGAAGTGAGAATGAGAGAGAGGGTGAGATGAAAAGAGAGAGAGAGGTGAGTGTAGGGTGAGTGCACCTCCACCATTAATGCAAGCCATCAAGTCTCCATGACTCACCTTGCCACCTCCTCTCCAAAACAAAACACTAAAGGAAAATATCTCCCTCACCACAAATATCTAGGGTTTAGGTTAAGTGCTAGGTTAAGCTTTAAACAAAGGATAGGATTAGATTAAGGTTGTCATGGTCACTAACAAGATTAACACTAACACACCCTCATATTAACATGCACATGTGTGTGCAAGCCATAACAAATAAAAATAAATTATTAATTAATTGTTATAAAATGTGAGGAAACTGAATTGGCAAACTTTTTATAGATAACCCGCATTATCGTCTAATTAACACTAATCGCAAAACCTAAGGAGTTATAATCTCTCCCTTATAGAAAATTCGTCCCCGAATTTAAATTTCTCACTATGCATACCTTCAAAGAGATGAGTACAAAACTCCCAAATCTCGCTCGCAGCCTCGCAAGTGATCTCCTCACTATACGGCTACGCCAAAGAAAACCTCCATAGATGGCAAGACCCATGACCGAAGTTTCTCCACCTGCCAATCCACTAACACTATCGGCTGCCGGTGAACGAAAATATCACGTCCAAGCTAAATGGTCTGGTGCTGAATCATGTGAGAAAGGTCATGAAGGTATTTGCAATGTATCAACACAAGGAATATGGGATGAATACTCAAAAATCTGGGCCGAAGTGCCAAATTATAGGTAACGATACTAACTCGCTTCAAGGATCTCAAAAGGACCTACAATCTGGGACTAAGCTTCCCAAAACTCAACACGCCATTCATCGGAAAAATCCGTAGGAATACATGATTTCCCACTATGAACTCAAGTCTGCGACAACTACGGTCGGCATAAGACTCCTGTCTGCACTGGGCTGCTCTCATCCTGACCTGAATCAACTGGATCTTCTCCGAAACCTCTCGACTAGCTGGGGTCCAAAATCCTGCTCTTGCGGAGTCAGTAAAACAGATTGGCGATCGACACAACCTTCACACAAGGCCTAAAAGTTGCCATCTGAAACATCTCCTGATAACTGTTATCGTAGGAGAATTCCATTAATGGCAAGGGACGATCCCACAACCAGCAAACAATTAGTACGTACGCACA
This sequence comes from Agapanthus africanus, assembly GCA_030015575.1. NCBI lineage: Eukaryota > Viridiplantae > Streptophyta > Magnoliopsida > Asparagales > Amaryllidaceae > Agapanthus > Agapanthus africanus. Next base: position 550,465,918 of record CM057345.1, read on the forward strand.
AGTATATCCTCCAGAGTCTGTATAGTCCGCTCCGTCTGACCATCGACCTACAGATGGAAAAGCGGAGCTAATGCTCAACCAGTACCCAAGGCTTCCTGAAGCTTCTGCCAAAAACGGCTAGCAAACTGGGTGCCCCTATTGGATACAACGCATGAAGGAACTCTGTGCAAACGCATAAACTTAACGAAGAATAACTGAGCAAACTGAGCATAACTGGACAATAACCACCCAAATGGAGTCACACTCTGTCTAGTCCTGGGTAGACACCACAATGAAATTCATGGAGATCTTCTCCCATTCCCACTCTGGAATGGTAAAAAGGTTGCAATTCTCCAGCCGACCTCAATTGCTCAACCTTAGCTCTCCGACAAGCCAAGCACTTCAAAACGAAATCCGAAATTTCACTCTTCATCCCTGCCCACCAGTAACAAACTCTCAAGTCACATTACATCTCGGTAGCACTTGGATGAACACAGAAAGCTGACTGATGTGCCTGCTCCAGGACCTCGCGTCTCTACCCATCAGTATCGGTACACGCCATCGAGTCCCTAACACAGCACACCCTGGTCATAAATCAAGAACTCCGAATCTTTACCCAGGCGAACATGCTGAAGAATCTCCGACAACGAGCATCGGTGGGCTGTGCCTCACGAAAACGATTTAGTAAGTGGATGGGCGCGGACATGAGCAAGCTGTCCCCTCAGTAGAGGCGAACTTAAACTATTCTCAACGGTCGCACAAGAACTGTAAATCTGCAGAAGACTGTCTTCGAACCGCGCATAACTGGAACAAACTACCCCCGGGCCTACGACTCAAGTATCAGCTACCACAATCGTCTTACCACGGGTAATAAAGGATCTCACAATCACAATCCTTCATAAGCTCCATCCAACGGCGCTGTCTCAACAATCAAAACCCGTTGTAGGAAGATGTACACAAAGCTCTGGTGGTCCGTGAAAATCTGACACGACTCTCCGTACAAGTAGTGTCCTCAAATCTCCAGCGCAAGACCACCACGGCCATCTCCAGATCATGAGTGGGATAAATCCTTCTCGTATTTCCTCCAATTGTCGGAAAGCATAAGCGATAACTCTATCATGCTATATCAGCACACAATCGATCCCCACTCGTGAAACATCATAATAAACGACAAAGTCGCCCGATCCAAAAAGCAAAGAGATTTGGTGCAGTTGTCAACTGAGTCTTCAACTACTGAAAACTTCGCACGCATGCCTCAGTCTAAAGAAAAGGAACTCCCTTCCTGGTCAATCCGGTCAGCGGTGCAGCGATACTCAAGAAATCCTGCATGAAACGGCGGTAAAATAGGTTAAGCCCAAAAATCTGCGGACCTCTGTCCCTGATACAAGTCTGGGCCCAAGCTTTACGACCTCGATCTCCCTCGGGTCCATACAAATACCGTCTCCCGTAACCACATGACCTAGGAAGTCAATACTATCAAGCCTGAAGGAACACTTCAAGAATTTAGCAAACAGCTAGTGCTCCCTCAACGTCTGCAAGGAAATCCTCAAGTGTTACTCATGTTCCTCATGACTCTTGGAGAAGATCAGAATGTCATCTACAACACAACAATACACTGGTCGAGGAACGATCTGAAGAATCTGGTTCATCACATCACGAATGCTGCTAGGGCATTGGTGAGTCCAACGACACCACCAAAAACTCATAAAGCCTGTAGCGCGCACAAAAAGCAGTTTTCGGAATGTCATCACTCCGAACCCGCAACTAATGATGATATGATCCCAAACAAACTTAGAAAAATATCCCGCACCCTGGAGCTGATCGAAGAAATCATCCCACAAGGTAAAGGATACTCAAATCTGCACCGTAACTCGATTCAATTGACGATCAATCAATACACAACCTCAAACTTCTGTCCTTCTCCTTGATGAACAGAGTAGGAGCTCCCCAAGCGAAACACTCGAACGCACAAGTCCCCCCTACACAACAAGAACTGACTCGCCGAGAAAACAAAACTTGGTTGTCTTTTCGCGGCAGTCTACAGACGAATAGCACATAGCTAACCAGACCGTACCCAGGAGAACGTCAAAGTCCAACATCTCTAGAAGGATCAAACCGACGGACGAACCTCTATCTCCTACCCAATTGGCATATGACCGAAACACGTGTCGGGCAACAAAAGGATCGCTAACAGGAGTAAACACAACAAGCGGCTGATCTAGCATACACGACTCTCGGCCCAATTTCGGCACGAAGTATGTAGAAAAAACGAGTGCATAGATCCCGAAATTAAACAACATGCACAACAAAAGAACATATGAATAAGATTACCCGAGAACTCAGCATTGGACGCCCGCGCGTCCCGATGAGTAGAAACAAACGCTCGTGCCTGCCCTCTACCAACACCCGGCTTTCCTCCCTCTCTACCATCCTGTACTCTCGGAACAAGTCCTCCGCGACCACGACCTTTCTGAACATAAGTCTGACGCGGATCAACAACAGGCGCAATAGGTGACTCTCCCTGAGGTGAAGGTGGTAAGGTATCATGTGGTACAGCTGTCCCGCCCTCACGTGGCTCAGTACAAACTTGAATATGATGACCCAAACTCCCGCACCGGTAACATCCAGAAGAAAATTGCTGACTCTCCTGGGGAAAAGAGCTAAATAGCTGTCCTCGTCCAAAGCCTCTGCTACTCCCGCGATGTAAACTAAATCTGTCGCGGCGACTAAGCCTCTGTCTCTGGGCTGATACACTTGTACGAGCCCTCCTCGGTCTCGGAACTCCCAAAGTCTCGGGAAGACGCCCCTCAGCTAAACGGGCTGCATCCACTGCTGCTGTATACGTGACACAATGTTGTGTACTGATAGCAAGGAATAACTGAGTAACAGGGGTGGCAACCTCCTATCGTTGCGCTTGACTGGCCTCAACCAATGACCTCATCATCTGGCGCAAGTCCTGCATATCTGCCTCAAGTCTAGCGATACGATCTATCGAAGGCGGATCAATCTACTCCTGCACAATGAGCGTACCGTCCTGGTCAGTCCTCGTACCAAATGAGTCAACTCTGACCTCAGCTCTCGCCGCCTCTCTCCGAGCCCTCAAAGTCATCGGCGGCAAAAGGCTATAAATGGAAATAGAATTTGATATGAACACGGAAATCGAATCACAAGGATATGTATAATCATGGAAGGAATTTCAAGCAATTAGTACTTAGATCACTTTAGGCGGAGTATCGTGTTGTAAGTATGCCGCGGACATACACACGCTACATCACTCTGCTTAAGCTACATACTCTATCATACCAAGGTCATCCTACACTCCGAAAGGTAAAAACGTAGCGCTTTGATACCAACTTTGTCACGACCCAAAATTTAGCACGCGACGGCCCTTAAATTACGTAACGTCTCCAGGCGTAACGTAATTCAAGTAAGTCAAAAACCCAACAATCTAAACCATCAATAGTAGTAAGTGATAATAACATTTTTAAAACTTTTGAAATCTCAATCAAATTCTTTAAAATCCAAATTTACTTCCTTTAAAATTTGGCAGCACCTCCTTTGTAAAACAAGTCCCCAAAAAGGGTACAACATAAAGATATAAGTAAAGCATCCCCAAACGGGAGCAAATCCACGCCCAAAGATGGAAAACAACCACCACAACAGATATACGACGCCGTAACGAAGAAAAAGACGATATAAAGTGAACAGCATGAAAAATCTCCAAGTCACAAATAATATACAATATCGTCCTCACAACTCGTCTCTAAGTCAATACATGAAAATGGTATATGGAGAGTACTGGATACAACGAAATATACAATGAGCAATATCGGATAACCGTAAAACCCACCTATAGCAAAACTGCACCCAGTTAGCCGTAGCGGTATCCGCTGCGAAAGATGATACGATAGATGAAAGCCCTGCCTCTGACTGCTCTGAGGAACAACCTATACAATCCTATGGCACAACGGGGGTGAGTTGCCAACTTGCGAATAGTAAATAACAAATGCAAATAATTGCAAGTATGCACGTACTGCACTAATCTATCACATGCAAGCTAATAGCAATAAATAGCAATATGTATATGCAATAGTCATGAAATGTGTAGGGTTCCTAGGTACTCTAAGGAGGTCTCACAAGGCATCAATCATGCCAATTTCAAATTTTACGGTGCCGAGAAACCCTAGACTAGATCGTTAACTAGAGATTAGGCGAAACAAAATGCTACTAAACTACTTTAGTGCTAAGTGAACGGGGCTACAACCTTTGTAGATCCGGTCCTCCACCTCCATAGCTCCGTGATGAAGTCCCTCCGCTGTACCCATCGGATCCCGGACTCTCGCGGTGGTTTCATCGAAAGAATGATCGGGCTAGGTCGTCGACTTCGATGCCGAAGATGATCTACGTCGAGGCAACACAAGATCAAGCTCCCACTTCACCAAGTCATGAAACTTGTGAAGAAAACACCCTGTACTACTTGGCAAGAGGTGAAGGATGAAGAAATAGGAAGTGGGTTCACTTTAGAATTATATTTCTCACTCTTTTTCTCAAGTTGCCATTAATGGTAGCAAGCTTTTCTTCATTGTTGAAGAAGAAGAAGAAGAAGAAAAAAATTATGATAAGAATAAAAAGAATTATCTTATCATATAGCAACCATAGTTAGGTGTAGAGAATAAACTAAGGTTAGGTTTAATGGTTAGGTTAAGGCTAAGAGACAAAATGGTCAAAGCTTCAAAGCTTCATGAAGTTTCATGAAAGAAACAAAAACTAGCTACCATTTTATTCTTGCCTTAAAATGAATTAATAAAAATAAATAGATAAGTAAATCAAAACCCTAACCATTAAGATAACCATGGTTTAATCATACACACTCAAGTTTGCATGTATCATGAAACATGATACAATCTTGTGCGCAAAAGTATATCACATATACAACTTGTGTACATCAAGTGAGAAAATCCATCTAAAGTGAACAATATTAGTCAATGTAAAGTAATATATCTAATATATAATTATACATTAAATCATTAAATCAATACTTGATTTAACGATCCGGTCATATCACATATAACCGACAAATATCTATAGTAACAACTTATCGAATCAACACTTGATCCGATAACCCGGCTATATCGCATATAACCGATCAATGTCACAAATCGCGAGAATCGAATACAGTATCACATACTGGTATTATTCTCGGTCCCGCACATATCTCATATGCGCTCCTATTTCGTTTCGCTTGAGCCAGAAAACCTCTGTGTAGGACTCTAAAGACTCGTCAATACGCCGGCAGCAGGTGATGATCATATCAAGCACCCACAAGCCGCAAGCGGTCTGCTAAACGTAACGGCCACCCGGGTATTGAGCGATCAGAAGATCAACGAGCAAGCCCGCTCACACTCCTGTGAATCCAACCAGTAACACTTACCGTACAGTCCGGTCTGTTCGTCTGATATGTCGCATATCTCGCCTAGGGGTGGTAAACGTCAGACCCCAATAGCTCGATAAGTCATGTCGATATGAGGTCTATAACAGTTCGAGAAACTACAAATAACACTTACCAGTAAATCTCAGCAGCCCTGGCCAGGGATTTCCGGTTATAGCCAATCGAACACAGCGCAACATCAACTCCCTATACCGGGAGAGACGAATCCCCTCCTATCGCTCATTGCCTCCATGTGACTCGGGACTGTACCCAAAAACTACCGTTTTGCACGCCCTCTTAGACGTGGTAAGGTGGAAATCAAAGCACAGTGGGAATCACACAAGACTCTATGACGATCTCGGGTCAACAGACTACTCTGTACCAGTGTCACCAGAGAACTGCCATCTGACGTAAGGTATAATACCATCTGGGAGTTCTCGGCGAGTCCGTCCAGTGTACCCAGTCTTCACTGAGTACCCGTATATCATCTCTGATGTTAAACACCAATGGATATGGGATCATCCATCGCCCATCTATATGGGTCGAGAAGGTATACGCTAGTCTACTCTGGTATATCGATGCCCTGTCTCGATACACCCACGACTAGGGACCTTGAAGGATGTACTTATGGACTACCATGCCCCCACTAGTATGATCCGCATAATAGTCCAGGTAGTCAAGTACTCATTCTAAGGGCTTTACCAACATGTAACAGAGAGACAATCAGTGTACACGTTAAGGTAAAGAGCAACCAGATAGCATACTATCATATCGAGCAAGAAAGTCCTCTCTATATATGTCCAAGCATCCACTACAATATACATCCTATGTATAGTAATGGCCTCTAGGGCATACATATAACTAACAAAATGTACTCTATCAGGTAGTACTAATACATGAAGCAATGCATATCAAATAAATATGGAATACGGAATACGGAATAAAACATGGCATCCTCACACCGGGCACATAAGACCCACATCGGGCATATAGGCCCCTCACATCGGGCACATAGGCCCCTCATATCGTCCATTGAATCGGCCCGGCCATTGAATCGGCCCGGCCATTGAATCGGCCCACATATCGACCAGAATATCGGCCCACATATATAATGAATAAGTATATTTGCATAGATCATTATGATGATATATTATGTAGGTGTACATATATAACAGCGTCCCATACCACTGATATATATATAAACCATATATATACATATATTTATATATTAGCGTCCCATACCACTGATATATATACGCAGGAGTAAAACATCCAGAAAACATCATATGAAAACCATATCTCAATGCGAAATCCATGAAATATAATATATGCAATATGAAACAGTAATATGAGCATATAAAGAAAAAACCGCTATTTAACTGCAACAAGTTATTATGTATATCATGCGGTTCCTAATTTCTCCGAAACCAAACACAACATCACATAAAGGTGAACATGTAGCTATAGCCAGGTATGCGTAACCATGTCGGTATAGCAAGATATGTGTATCTACCTATCAGTAATGATTTAATACCCTCCAGGTATGTGTGTAGCTATATCAAGCTAGGTATGTGTATATATATGTCAATAATGATACAATACCCTCCAGGTATATATGTAACTATATCAAGGTATACGGGTGTACATGTAAGTATGTATGCAAGACGTACATGTAGCTATGTCTCATATGTGTATATACCTATCTCTAATGGTACAATACCATATAGGTATATGGGTACTAGCATGTAGGCATGGTAAGGCATACGTGTAAGCATGTTGGTATACAGGTATGCTATATGTCATATGCACAATAGAATATGAATCAATGTTTCAATGTCCCTAACCATACAATATCACATATGTATGTGTGCTGTGCGTGTCATGTCAATTATTGACGGTGTGGGTGGCATACAATCAGTGCTCGTGCAACATGAACCGTCAATAATAGTGCAGTGTCCAATGGTACAAGTCCAAGCACAACAAAGAATAATATGCAATGAAGTTTATGCGCAAACTCTATATGTGCAATATAAACATGCGACTAATATCATATCATATCTAGCTCTGACGCATAACGCCATGCGGGCGATTCTCCTGTAGATGTTAAATCTACTCACAGATGATTCTGGGGCTAAGTAAAACCAACCACTCACTTTCCCTTCTTCGCAGCATCCGAAGTCCCCGCCTGCGTCCCTAAGATCATAAAACAACATAACAAGTGTATATTAGCAATCGACCAATAACACGTACCAACTACGTTTGACCTACGTATCAACTTGAAATATACTCTCAAGTGTTCGTCTAGTGGCTAACGCGCGTAGCGACACTACGAAATTAACCCAAGAGCAACAGATACACAAAGACACGAACCATATCGGATAACGTAACACGCGTAATCGAAACACTAGAAACTAGTAAAGTGATCCCAGATTTTGCTACACAAACAATTTGTAAAAGTTGCACATACCACAATACCACACAAAACCCCAGAGACCCCCAGACTAAAATACAACCCCCCAGTCCCCACTCTGGCCGCAAATTGCGGCCAGAACCAATAAAACTGCGGCCTGAAAGAAAGGGAATGGGCTCAGGTTACGGTGGGTTCTAGATCACTACACAAGGTCACTGTGATGGGAACTTTTCCAACAAATACCTGGTTTGATAGCAGATCATCCGAGACCCAAAACTACACTAAAAATACGATATTTGCACGAAACGAAAATTTACGCGTTCTAAACTGAAACTTACAAGCCACCCAACATTAAAAAGACTTACTTAATAGATAGAGATCATAAGCTACTCCCACAAGCTCAAAAATCCTAGCTTTCCAAGCTCCAAGACATTTAAGAGGCAAAACAAGGCTTTGGATGTGATTTTATGAAGTTTTGTGTAGGATTAGTGAAGGAAATAATAAGTGTTCAGTTGAGAGTTGAGGAGTATGAGAAAATAATGAGAAAGAGATAGAGAAGTGAGAATTAGAGAGAGGGTGAGATGAAAAGAGAGAGAGAGGTGAGTGTAGGGTGAGTGCACCTCCACCATTAATGCAAGCCATCAAGTCTCCATGACTCACCTTGCCACCTCCTCTCCAAAACAAAACACTAAAGGAAAATATCTCCCTCACCACAAATATCTAGGGTTTAGGTTAAGTGCTAGGTTAAGCTTTAAACAAAGGATAGAATTAGATTAAGGTTGTCATGGTCACTAACAAGATTAACACTAACACACCCTCATATTAACATGCACATGTGTGTGCAAGCCATAACAAATAAAAATAAATTATTAATTAATTGTTATAAAATGTGAGGAAACCGAATTGGTAAACTTTTTACAGAAAACCCGTATTATCGTCTAATTAACACTAATCGCAAAACCTAAGGAGTTACAATACAACAGATTACCCGGGGACACGCCTGACGATATCTTCGAAAGGAAGCTTACCTCGGGTGACCCGGCAGACCACTCTCGACCCGACCCGTCAGCTGGTCGGGACGAGAGTGGGGGGCTAATGATGATGCTCGATATCGGTGATCTCCCAGATCATGACACGTGGCAGATGACGTGTTCCAGGCCTCATAAGAAAGGATCTACAGTGGCCGACCAGACCACTCCTGTGCCCGTCCTACAAGCAAACGCTGGCTCACCTCCGAGCCCCCAGCATGATTGGCCTCCTCGGCCTCACAGCTCGTCTCCGAGCTATCACAGGCTCGAGCCTCCTCAGCCCTCTCAGCTCGCCTCCGGGCTCAAGCAGAACCAAGATATCTCGGCTCTCCCGCTCGTCTGCGAGCTCTCCCGCCGAGGTCATCTTCCTCGGTCTCATCGATTGACCAACGACATCGTTCACAGGCGCAACCGCCACCCCGCGAATCTCGCCATGCGCGAGATTTCCGCCGGCCACATCCCACGTTCCACGCCATCACGATCCCCCATTAACGAGCCTGTCTCGCCATTAATGGGAGATCCCACTCATCATGCGGGCGTGACGTCGGGAGCGTAACGGCCGGCGTGATTCTCGCGCCTGCCCTGCCTGCTGCCACCGTTATATAAACCCCTTCTTCAGACGGTCCAAGTAAGCCATTTTTACTCCCCTAAACCGTTACTCTGCTCGGATCTCTAGTCTAACTTGACCGTCGGAGGGTTCTCGATGGTACAACCATCCCGGAACTTCCTTGCAGGTAGCTCGGCAACCACAACCTCAAACCCATTGAGATCCACACGCTTCAGGAGAGACAGTCTCCATATCCAATCTCAGCAACCCATCGCCGCCATCAGCAGATCAACGGAAGGTAACATCTCGGCGCGATCCAGGCCGCGTCATCCATAGACCAGAAATGTTCACATTAAAATTATGCGCACAAACACATCGGTAAAATAAACTAAGATACCCTTGACTATCAGTACATTGAAATACCTTAAACTTTAGTTTTTAGGGATTTTTAACTCAAAAACTATAAGGTATTTTAGTGAAAAACCTCTACAGTTAACGGTATTTTAGTGTAATTTATTATACGTAATATAGCAAGCACTGATACATTGAATTTATATGTACATATACATGAAATTCTAATCCAAACATCTAAATACAATATTAATACACAATTCAAAAATTACATGCTAGTGCCAACACCATCAAATTACATTCTCTACAATTATGCCCGATTTTCTTTGCTGCATGATATAACGAGCTTTTGATTACTGGTCATGGAGTATGTCGAGATCAGTTTTAGTAGTCAATATGCACTCGTACGTTCATTAAATAAGGCTGTATGTATTGCTAAAAAATGAAACTGGCTGTAGATGTTGTGGGTTTACAACGCATCTTGGTGTTGTTTCATTGTGAATATTTTGCACCAAATGTTTATATTTTTACTAGATGGTTATCATAGTCAATTTGGTATGAGCTCGATAATTAAAATAAACTTCGTTTTCCCAGGGCGTAACCCCGTTAACAACTTTCTAGACACCTACTTGATCGGCTAATTGTAATATGTAAAACTCTCCCAGGAGTAACTCTCACTCGCAGTGGATATCGAGATCCAACTATCTCATAGAAGGTATGCAATCTCATTGCAAATTTCAACACTTGAAATTCCTGATAATCTTTTACCCCTAGCGTCCTATGACCTTAACGCAGGCCAAACAACCCATAGTCCGCCAGTCAAGTTCAACCCGTACATTTCATGATTGAATTAACCCCCCCGGCACGACCCTTGACGCAGGCCAAACTATGCCGTACGAATACCCTAATCCAATCGCATCGTATGCAGCAGATAAGCACTAGTTAGCTACCGTACACTACGCCTTGACGCAGGCCAAACTACCGCAGCACGAATACTAAGTAGTACTTATCTGAAATGACGGAGGGCTACACAGGTTTTTAAGAAAACCATGAGCGTAATGAACTTGATATCGTTGTAGAATCGAGTGATTTTGAAAATGAGTGTTTTTTAGGCTTTTATTAGTTTCGCTAAAGAGGCCACTCCCGGTGAAGAGATCTCGGCTCTTTCCTTATCGAATAAGGTGCAGGATATTTCATAAATACCACTATGCAAAGCAAAAGCTATAGAAGCAATCAAAAGACAAACCGAGTTTGTAGCATCTGCTAGTTTCGCTAAAGAGATCACTCCCGGTGAAGGGATCTCGGCTCTTTCCTTATCGAATAAGGTGTTGGATATTCTACAAGGAATACCGCTATGCAAAGCAAGAACTAGAGCTACCAGTTTTTAAACAAGTTTCTACAACATCTTTAGATTTCTTTTATTTCATTAATCTCATTAATGAAGTCCCATTAATTATGCTTCCCAAGTATCACATATGAAACGAAAGCAACAATATTAATTATATCTCATATATAATATAGGCATTCGTTTGAACATATCACAATGATCACATCACAGAGCAGCAGAAGATAACATATGAAATATTGGATATACTAGGAATTCCGTATTTTAAATTAATCCTGTATAAAACATGGATTCCACGGTCGCGATGAATAGACAACCCACATCCCTAGACCCCTACGAGAGCGGCAAGCAACCCTACCAATTCTAGAGTTAGGAGACCCGGACTCGACTCCTCGAGATGGTCTCCCACTGGACCGTAGAACCCGGTTACTTATGCTCCCCGTCTTGGGTCTATCCTAATGCGAAAAAGTAAATAATATACATTAATGGTGATATCATCTTCAACCCGGAAATGCCCCAATAAAAGAATATTACATACAATGAATTTTACATGAATGAAAATAAAAACCCTCATCTCACATAAAACCCCGGTTATTCAAACGCGACGATCCAATATAACATATCACAGCAACACATAACATCACATGTCATCAACGTAAGTAAATATGTGTATCCCAATTGTCGTTGACATATAGCACCGAAACCTGCGATACACCACATATTACACTTACGGTCGCAGAAAAGAAAGTGAAAAACTACAACAGTTGGAATCCGCAACCACCTTAGACATCATAAACCCAATATATCACATACATTGGATTTCATGCATAACCAAATGAATTCCTTAGACATCACATGCCTAAAAATTATAAACCCTGTATTTTAGTCTCGATATTGAAAAAACTTTCCAATAACCTGTCGGGTAATTCAACAAAATTCCCGATAACCTGATCGAATGCTCTTCGGAAACATTAGTAGACGGCCGCACCCCCCGATACCGTCAACGAAGTGCACTAAGGCGGAACACCGCTGCCGCGAGCACCCGAACGGATACTTTTGGCGACGGGGTTCTCCTACAGTCACTTGGTCGGGGCTATGGGGCGTGGCTATCTAGTAAGGTTACCCAGTGAGTATTCGCGTACACTATGTAATTGCGACGGACTTTTGATCAACATCAAAATACCGTGGCAACCGATCAAATGAGACTAAACTGCTATATTTATAAAATTCAAACTAGTTATCTCATAACTATTTGTGGATTCCAAATATTGTATCACAATCACAGATAGCTAGACGAAGTTAAACTTTTCGATCGAATAATCAAGCACCCAAATTTTCCTAATAAGCTCAACACTAGAGCGGAGTTCAAAAAGTACACAGAAACTGCCACAACTCCTATGAACCAGCCGTAGAAGGGTCAACCAATGCTTCACATGTGGCACCGCTGAATTACCACAAACCCTAGGGTTTGATGGCGGTTTTGATGGTCACATAATTGAGTTAAGGTTTCGTTCTTCTAGAGGGTCCACAGAATCGCTTGCAAGAATTTCTGAAAATTTTAAACTCGGAAAAATCCAACTTTTGAAAAATTTCCAGCGGGGAAAAATTAGGTTATTGATATCCATTCAAACTTTTTAACATCGTCTAAATAATCCGAATAGATGTTAGAATTATGATTACGAAACACTCCGAGTTGCCTTTACAGAAAGTTAACATCACATGAAAATTTAGCAAAAACAAACAACACCTAAAACCCTAAAAGCCAGAGACTGGAATACCCTGAAAATTTGAAGCCCAAACTCCCCAAAAGACCCGGTGAGCTCGGTTTTGAGGCCAATGTGGCCGGCCAAAATTCAGTGGAAATGCCTCAAATTTGCATGGTGTTCATGTTATATCACATACAACATTCTGCGGTTGTTTAAAAAAAATTTTGAAGCCTCTAAAAATTCGACAGAAACTAGATTTTGTATCGGGTGTTTCGAAGTAGTTTCGATTTCGTAATCCTAGCAAACATCGTCTAATTTTCTAGCATAGCTCTGATACCACTGCAGGATTGTCTAGCACGACAGCAAGTTTTCGAGAGGTATCGTCCATGCCAATTTTTAAAAATTATCGTTCTAGTAAACCCTAACCCTAAAATCGCTACTAAAAAATCCAATGAAACAAATGCAAACAACTCTGCAACTAAAGTGAACAAGGAATACAATCTTTGTAGACTGGTCCTTCACTTCAATAGCTCCGTGTAGTAGTCCCTTCGCTGCGATCATGAACTCCCGGACTCTAGAAAGGCTCCCATGAAGATATGAACAAGCTTGCATCGAAGTCTTCGAGACCGAAGATGATCTACGTCGAGGAGACATAAGCTCATGCTACCTCTTCACTAATGGTGAGATTAGTGAAGCAAACACCCTAAACTAAATGGCTAATAGTAGAGGATGATGAAGTAGGAAGTGAGCTCACTTTAGTTTTATTTTTCTCATAAGATTTCATTACTTAGAAAAAACTAGCAAGTTTTTTCTCTTGAGGAAGAAGAACAAGTGATGAAGAAAATGAATGAGAGAGTAAGGTTAGAATTGCAACCATGGGTGAGTTAGTGTCATGCCTAATTCATGTAGAGAATCAACCATAGCTATGAGTTAAGGGTTGGGTTAAGAAATATCTTAAGCTAGACAAACAAGTGGACTAAGTCAATGTTAACTACAAGCTTCTACAAGCTTTGCCATGACTCATTATCCAAGTTGTTTGAATTACTTAAAACAAAGAAAACCTTAACTTAACCCTAGCATGGTGTGAGTCTCATACACACATGTTGCAAGTGTAACCTAGCATGACACAACAATATATATCACATATATATTTTGTGTACAAAAAGAAAACAATACATTTAACATATATCACATATATATCAATGTATCATAAGTGAGAAAAAGTAATACTTAAGTGAGCTAATATTAGTTAATGTAATGTAATATATCAAATAAATAATTATACATTAAATTATTAAATCAACTCTTGATTTAATAATCCGGCTATATTACATATAACCGATTAATATCAAATGTAACAACTTATCAAATCAACACTTGATCCAATAACTTGGCTATATCACATATAACCGACCAATGTCACAAGTCGCGAGAATAGAATACGGTATTGCATACTCATATTAATCTCGGTCCCGCACATATCACATATGTGCTCCTACTCCGTTTCGCATGAACCAGGAAAGCTCTGTGCAGGACTCTAAAGACTCGTCAATACGCCGGCAGTAGGTGATGATCATATCAAACACCCACAAGTCGCAAGCTGTCTGCTAAACATAACGGCCACCCGGGTATTGGGCAATCAGAAGATTAACAAGCAAGCCTGCTCACACTCCTACGAATCCAATCAGTAACACTACCGTACAGTCCGGTCTCTTCATCTGTTATGTTGCATATCACAGCCTGGGGGTGGTATAACGTCAGACCCCAATAACCTGATAAGTCATGCCGATGCAAGGTCCATAACGGTTCGAGAAACTACTGATAACAGTTACTAGTAAATCTCAGCAACCCTGGCCAGGGATTTCCTGTTATGGCCAATCGAGCATAGCGCAACATCAACTCCCAATACCGAGAGAGATGAAACCCCTCTTATCTCTCATTGCCTCCACGTGACTCGGGATTGTACCCAAAAACCACCTTTTTGCACGATCTCTTAACCGTGGTATGGTGGAAATCAAAGCACAGTAGGAATAACACAAGTCTCTATGATGATCTCGGGTCTACAGACTAACCTGTACTAGTGTCACCAGAGAAATTCTATCCGACGATAGGTATAATACCATTTAGGAGTTCTCGGCGAGTCCGTCCAGTGTACCTAGTTTCCACCGAGCACCCATATACCTTCTCTGATGTCAAACACCAATGGATATGGGATCATCAATCGCCCATCATATGGGTCGAGAAGCGTATACGCTAGTCTACTCTGGAGTATCGATGCCCTGTCTCGATACTCCCACGACTAGGAACATTTGAAGGATGTACTTACCGACTACCCTGTCCCCACTAGTATGATCTGCATCATAATCCTGGTAGTCAAGTACTCATCCTAAGGGCTTTATTAACATGTAATAGAGAGACAATAAGTGTACATGTTAAGATAAAGTGCAACCAGATAGCGTACTATCATGCCGAGCAAGAAAGTCCTCCCTATATATGTCCAAGCATCCACTACAATATACATCGCATGTACAGTAATGGCCTCTAGGGCATACATATAACTAACATCAACAAGACCTTGACAAAGATCATAAAGAAAACGGTGTCCAGAAATAAAAAGGACTGGCACGAGAGATTGCATGAAACTCTCTGGGTTTATCGGACCACGTTCAAGACGGCCACGAATACAGCGCCATTCGCGTTGGTATTTGTCACGGAAGCAGTATTTCCCTTGGAGATAGAGCTACCCTCTTTATGAGTAGCAGTTCGATACGAGCTGATGGATGAAGAAAATGCCCATCTTCGGCTTGAAAAGCTCGATACCCTCGATGAAACTCATCTCATGGCGCACCAAAACCTAGAAGCTTACAAAGCAAGGATGACGCGCTCATATGAAAAATTGACTAGGCCGAGAATATTCCGCCAAGGTGAACTCATGCTAGTCGTAAAAAGACCTATGATCCCCAATCATGCCAAACGGGAAAAATTCGAGCCAAACTATGAAGGTCTGTATATCATAGACAAGGTCTACCAAGGTGGGGCCTACTTGCTCATAGATATGCATGGCGAAAGACCCTTCCAGCCAATAAACGACTGGTTCCTTAAGAAATACTACGCTTGACAAGTCACGGCTCAGGTTAATGATGGATGACGACACTCGTGTCTGCTCGCTGTCTTCCTGAGTCCAAACTCTATATGTAGTATCCGGCAAAACCTCTCCTTAAAATCGCCACGGACCGCAACGTCCTTAAACTAGCTGTGGACCGAAATGTCCCTAAACTAACAATGGACCGGGATGTCCTTAAACTAACAATGGACCGCCATGTCTTTAAACTAAATACGTCGCCTCAAAACATGGCGATGGTGGAATTCAGGTCCATAAGTCCCAGCGGCGAGAATTGCAACTTAAGTTCCTCTGGCTACACAGCTACCCCGGTAGCGAAGTCCCCCTTAAATGCCATTGGCAAACAGAGGAGTAAAAAAAAGGTACGTCCACAAGCGAAATGGGCATGGATGAAAACCCGAAAGGGCGCCGTGAGTAAAAACAGCAGGACTACCATCGAGTTTGTGAAAACCCAAAACGGCGCAATCTCATTAAAATAAAGACGCCTGCAAGGTCCTCTCGACCTTGTGAGGAGAAAACACCCGTGTAAGATCCTTACGACTCACAAAAGGGAGCAACACACTAAGGGATCCCCACGATTCCTAAGGAGAAATTACACTTATGAGATCCTCACAGATCGTAAGGAGAATTCCCCTTATGAAACCCTCATGGCTCGTAGGATTCAAAAGCCTTAAGCTATAAGGATTTGAACCTGTTCTTAAGCCATCACACTCCCCAAGTTGCCCTACAAGCGGTTCAAAATTGACCCTTATATACAATCCACGGGCACGAATAAACGTTTCCCCCACCAAGTTCCACCAATGGCGTGAAATTTCCCCATTTAGTGAACAACACTTGTAAGTCCTCTCGGGTTACAAGGAGAAAATACTTTTGTGAGATCCTTACGACTTACGAGAGAAAATATCACTTAGGAATCCTCACGGCTCCTAAGGAGAAAATACACCTATGAGATCCTCACGACTCGTAGGGAGAAACACTTTTATGAGACCCTTACGGCTCATGAAGCCAAGAGCCTTAGTCGACAGGATCTTAACCATGTTTGTTAAGCCACCTTTGTTCGAATCGACAAAGGCAAATGATGATTCGCTCCTGACTATATTCCAGTCGCAGCGATGTTGATGCTAAGATTGGTATCGGATCTCAAGTTTCATACTCGCAGCAAAAATCAGCGAGCCAAAAATGCATATGAAATAGCCGAAATGATAGGGCAACTCGCAACAAAAATCAGCGAGTAAAATATATGCATATAAAATAGCCGAAATGATTGGGCAACTCGCAATAAAAAGCAGCGAGTAAAGAAAAAGAAAAATATCTGAAATGATTGGGCAATCGCGACTTTCGCGATATAAAAAGCTGAAATGATAAAGCATTGCAAAAAAAAATGAAATGAAACTTTTTCCCTGCAGGTGAGATCACATTGACCCCTGTATACAATCCATGGGCACAAACGAAAAGAGAACCATGTTGCCCCACCGGGCTTCATCAAAGGGAAGCCAAGTCTCGATGGCTACATCTACAGCCTAGAGATCAACACAGCGTTCTTCCTCCCTCCAGCAGGATGCAAACGCGACATCAACAAACGGAGCCATGGTAAAGTCCCCTAGTTCTAAATCTCGACGGTTCGCGGACAACCTAGAGATTACCTCGGAGCCATGGCAGAGTCCCTAGTAAAAGTTGACCTTAGCACCGTCAAGGGCATCAAGCATGCTAAATTTTAATTTTTTTAGGTGCTAAGCTAGACTACCAAGATCACTACTAGAATATTAGGTTATGGCTTTGTGATGTGATTAAACTTAAGAGAAGAAAAAGAGTATACAACCTTTGTAGTTCGTGTCCTTCTCTTCAAAAGCTCCGGGATGAAGTCCACGCGACTCTTCAAGGCTCCTCTCCAAGTTGAACGAACCCCCTTCGTGATCTTCGCGCCAAAGACGATCCACCCAAAGTCCACAAGCACAAGCTTTTCACTACACTAAACACTTTTAGTATAGGAAACACACCACACCAAATCACTTGTTTGTTGTGGGATGATGAAGTAGGGAATAAGTAAAGCTCACTAAGGTCTCACAAGCTCAATGATTCACATCTCATGTGAGGGTTTTGAGCTTGGAGGTGAGGTGAAGAAAATTGTAGAGAGCAAGAGAAGAAAAGAGCTCTTGACAAATGGTTAAGGCATGAAACATGAAGCAAGTATAGAATCAATAAAATGAATCATCTCTTTCCTCACTCATTCAAGCATGGAATAAAAATGCAATTAAAATTGCAACCATGCTTGAATAGTGAGTCAAGAGTAATATAAAAGCATATAAACACATGCCTTGAACCATACCACAAATATCTCTATAATTTACACCTCATTTTTCTATTTTCTAAAAAATAGAAAAATATGCCATGTTTCATATAATATATATATATATATATATATTTATATATATCAAATATATATATATATATATCAAATATATATATATATATATATATATATATATATATATATATATAAAGCAATTAGTGAGTTAATGATATTAGTTAAGATATAATTATATCACATATAATATATATCACATTATTAAATCAACACTTGATCTAATAATCCGGTTATCTCATATATAACCGACTAATATCATTAATCTGAATATTACATTATCAAGCCAACATTTGATTCGATAATCCGGTTATATTGCATATAACCTGACTGATAACAGATAACTGTCAGATTACAATACGGTATCATATACTCGTATTTAATCAGGCCCACACACATATCACATATGTGTCCTACTTCGTTTCGCTTGAACCAGGAAACTTCTGTGTGGGACTCTAAAGACTCGTCAATATGCCAGCAGCAGGTGATGATCACATCAGTCACCTACAAGCTGTCAGCGGTACCAGCTGGACGTAACGGCTACCCGGGTATTGAGCGATATGAAGATCAACAAGCAAGCTCGTCCATACTCTCCATAAAGCCTATCAGTAACACTACCATACAGTCCGGTCTCTTCGTTTGATATGTCGCATATCATGTCTAGGGGTGGAAGTCGTCAGACCCCTGTAACACGATAAGTCATGCCGATGTCTGGCCTATAACGGTTCGAGAAACTACTGATAACACTTATCAGTAAATCTCGACAGCAGCCCTGACCAGGGACTTCCAGTTATAGCTAATCGAGCATTGCACAACATCAACCCCCAATACCGGAAGAGACGAAACCCCTCCTATCGCTCATTGCCTCCATGTGACTCTGTACTGTACCCAAAATCCACCTGTTTGCATGACTCCTTTGAGCCGTGGTAGGGAGAAAATCAAAGCACAGTAGGAGCCACACATGATTCTATGACGATCTTGGGTCTATAAACTAACCTGTACCAGTGTCACCAGAAGACTGCTATCCGACGATAGGTATACTACCACATAGGTGTCCTCGGCGAGTCCTGTTCAGTGTACCTAGTCTCCACTGTGCACCCGTATACCATCTTTGATGTCAAACACCAATGGATGTGGGACCATCCATCGCCCATCATATGGGTCAAGAAGCGTATACGCTAATCTACTCTGGAATATTGATGCCCTGGTCTCGATATTCCTACGACTAGGAACTGATTAAAGGATGTACTTGTGGACCACCCTGGCCCCACTAGTATGATCTCATCATAGTCCTGGTAGTCAGTACATATCCTAAGGGCTTTATCAATATGTAAGAGACAGACAGTATAAATAGTAGTCTACATGTTAAGATAAAGGTAACATGATAGCATACTATCATGTCGAGCAAGAAAGTCCTCTCTATATATGTCCAAGCATCCACTATATCATCAATAATAACCTCTAGGGCATACATAATACTAACACCTAGTTTCAAGTCTCGATGGCTACATCTACAGCCTAGAGATCGCCAATAGCGTTCTTCCTCCCTCCAGCAGGATGCAGACGTGACATCAACAAACGGAGCCATAGCAAAGTCCCCCAGTTCCAAATCTCGACGGTTCATGAACAACTTAGAGACTACCACGGAGCCATGGCAGAGTCCCTAGTTCCAAGTCTCGATAGCTACATCTACAGCCTAGAGATCAACAACAGCGTTTTTCCTCCCCCCAGCAGGATGCAGACGCGACATCAACAAACGGAGCCATGGCAAAGTCCCCTAGTTCCAAATCTCGACGGTTCACAAACAACCCAGAGACAACCTCAACATTCGTTGCAATATTGCAGACACAATGTCAACAAACGAAGCAAAGGAAGATCCCTAGCTTCAGGGTCTTGACGGAAACTCAAATGAGACCTGAAAGACCATCGGAGATCATCCCACTCCAGCGTGGAGTGGTCATGACTCATCAGGGATCCCAAACCGAGCCTAACCTCAAGTAAAAAGCGACATGGAATATCTCTAACGCTTGCTCTTTCGACGGTAATATCATCTGGAAGATTACTTGAAGACGTCTTGTCCAGCCCCTGAAGGGATCAGAGACACGACAGTTGCAGGGCTACTCGAACAGCAAGATTGCGTATCGAGGAATACACCGGCCAACGTGATGGTACGCCGGGTAAAAAACCCTAGTACCACAGACCATAACGGACTTCTATTAGCAGGAGTTAACTGTGATGTTAGGACATCCTTGCGAGAACTTCTCGATTTGTCTCGACTCATGGGGAAAATAATGTTCCTGCGAGAACTTCTCAACTCGTCTCGACTCGTAGGGAAAAGCCTTAAGCAATGGGGATAAGGACCTGTTTCCTAAGCACTGGGGCCTTGCAAGTCGGTCCAAGAAGGACTATTGCATACTATTCACGGGCAACACTCTCCAAAGTCGAATATCGACAAGGAGGAAACAACCACCTACGAGTCCTTTCGACTTGTAAGGGGGAAAACTCTCTTGTGAGATCCTTAAGACTCTAAAGAGAAAATGCACTTAGGAATCCTGACGATTCCTAAGGAGAAAATACACCTACGGGATCCTCTCGACCCGTAGGGAGAAAAGTATTTATGAGACCCTCACGGCTTATAAAGTTGAAAAGTCTTAGGCGGCAGATCTGAACTTGTTTCCTAAGCCATCGCTGCCTTACAAAGAGATCAAGATAGACTATCTACAAGACACATTTGCCAAAGGGTCATGCCGATATGAAATAAAATATGTCTTTTATTCATGAATGCAAGTGAATACAAGATACATTTTATAAAGGAATCGAAATGAATACATGTTATTCATAAATCGCAAGATTACAGTCAACACAAAAAAAAGAGGGGTACAAAGATGGTTATTTAGGAGGAGGCGTCTTCAACAAATCAGCAAGACGCTCGCGTGCTCCTCTCAATCCTTTCTTGTGATCAGCCACCATGGCCAACTCCGCTTCAACTTGAGCCCGTTGCCGTAAACAGGACGAAAGCTTCCTATCGGCTTCTAGCATGGCAGCTTCGCTGTCTTGCATGACCCGCTCGGCGAAGTCAAGCGTCCGCCTCAGTGTCAACCCAACCGAAATACATCTCTGGAGATTGTCAAAAACAGCTTTTAGCTGTGCAGCGTTCGCTTCAATCTGGCCGCGCAGTCATGCAGATTTGCTGGAAGACACCTCATGTTCCTTTCGTCGTAGGGCCGCCTCTTGTTCAAAATGGCGAATGAAAGGAGCACTATGCTCGATCCACGCAGCTCGCTGAGAGTTCGAAGCTAATACTTCAGGAGCGAGACGCTGGAGCTCAATCTCGTGCAGGCAAGCCTCGATCTTTCTGCAGTAATCAACCCAAGAGCCGACGATAGCTTCATCATGGAAATTCACGAGTGTCGCCAGCATTATATTGACTTCCATGGCAAATCCGTAGCAGAAGTGAGGGCCTCGGCATTGACATCCCCGATGAATTCGCTCAACGTTTGCTGGCTATTTGCGGCGCTCCTGAAAGACATGCGTTTAGAAAAAGGCCCTGCAGGCATTGGAATGCGAGACTCGAAAGGAGCTGGAGCTGGCGCAATTGCTGCAAAATGAATTAGGGTCAAAGGTCGACTCGGGGGATAAAGAAAACACATCAGCAATGAAGTCTATTATACCGGCTGTGAAAGGAGGCAGGATGGGGAGTACCGGAGGCACGGCTATTCTCTCATCTCCTCCTCTGACCCGTGACGCTATGATCAACATGAAGAAAACTTAGCAACAATACGTCTATTCGTAATAGAAAGGAAGGGACGTCAGTTGAAGAATATACTAACCAATACCAGAAGGCGGAACGACTTCCGACTGAAAAGAGAAATGTGGGTTCGACACCTGGTATAGATGGTCGAAAAGGACCCCTGCAGAGTTGCAGCAATATACTATCAATACAAGGAGGTTGGTACTCACAGTAAACAAATAAGTCGCAAACCCATACCTTCCAATATTTGAGAGGGCACAGAAGAAAGCGAGGGGACAGCGACCGTCAGAGCGGCGACCGACGACACTTCTTCAGACGGCACAACCTCAGGATTCATCGCACCTATACTCAAGACAAACAAAATATCATTAGAAGGGCTGAACAAGATTGAAAAACTCGAAAACATCGACCCAGCGACTACCTGATAAATCATGGACCGAAACCATGACGGAGGCGTCACCAGGTGTAATGGCTTCTTCGCTCTCTCGGAGGAGTAGATTCCGCGCCCATAGCTTCATCCCCTGACTTCACGAGGGCCGTCGTGATGCTTGCAACACCCGCCGATACTAAGGAGACACAAGGAGAAAGGGCAGCGGTCTGGACAGTCCCAGATTCCTGAGAAAGAGTAGCAACTTCGGGCACTGTAACCGCCAGAGTTTCACCTGTCATCCCATTGCCAAGACTTGGCCCTGCAGAAAATGCATATGTCAAAATTCGAGGATCAAGTTCTAGTAAAAGACTGGGCGTTACGTTACCTTGGAGCGGCTTTTCAGTTTCTTCCCGAGCTGCGCGTGCAACCTGTCTACGAACGGTAGACAATGCAGAGGGAACATCCACCGAAGGAGTATCAGCAAGCGGAATACTGCTTGAGCCTGCACCTACGGCCAAACCAGCATCGCGTTCCCTTGCCGCATGCTTCCTACGCTTCCTTTTAGTTTGAGCAGTAAGAAATGATCTCCTCAAGACCTCTAACAAGGGGATGCCGTCGTCTAAACCGAGCTCTGCCTCCGGAGCCGTTACGGCGTCCATCATCGGCTGCTTCAGTAAAGCCTTCTGCGGTGACGTTGGGAGAGCTGGGGCCACGGTAGCTGTCTCTGGAAGTTTTGCCGCATCACTACTCGGGATTGGCACTGTACTTGGAATAACCCGAGTCAAGGTAGTCCCTGCAATAAAGTAAAGGAGAGGGTCAGAGCATGAATAAAAAGAATAAGGGTGTAATGAAGTGACTCATACCAAGACCCAAAGAAGCGCAGAGCCTCTCTCCCTCCTCGAACGTCCTGAGGGAAGCCGCGAGAGCCTCTTCGGCAGAAATACCTGTTGAAGAAGAAAGCTTCAATAGAAACATAATAAAGAGAAAAGAGATAGCCGCGGAAGAACGTAACTGGAAGTGTACCTGACTTCGTGATAGTAATCAGTGCCACTACCTCGCGAGCCAGTCGCTCGGAAGCCGCAAGTGCAGCCTGAAGATCAGTATCATCCATAGGCGCGATGAATAAACCCTCATTAGTCCCGTACTCACACAAACTCTCGCTATAGGGAGCATGTGGCTCCTGGCCAAATATGACATCGGTAGAGAATAGCGACTTTTTCTTTTCCTGCGAGCGGATGCCGGTGGCCGATGACAAGAGCTTGCGCTTGACGGGCATTTTTGGGCGACGGGTCCCAATTTCTGCACCAACGCCGGATTCTGGGGACGCTACAGCTACCGTTTCTATAAGAACATAGGGTGGAGGCTTCTCAGGGAAGGCGCGCGGGACCACAACTGCAGCGACTTCTCTTAAGGAGGGATCCGTCGCTTCAAAGGAACTGCCGGATTACCAGCTGTGACAACATCCTTATGATCAAGTAATAGCCGTCTCTCTTCCCCGATAACAACACCCATCGCATGCTGATACCACGCCACGTAGGCATTCAAAGCTTTCGGCACCTAGTTTGGCTCGCTGATGAGAAATTTAGACTCCGTATTTAGCCGCATAAAGTGGTGCAGCGCGCTGCGAATACTCTCTTCTGTAGCAACTGGCTCGACTAAGAAAGCCTCGAGCGGGACACCCTGATCGTAACCCGACTGTTGAGCGAAACGGTGCGAGTTATACCTCATGAACAATGCCGAGGCGCCTTGCCTGAACACTAGAAAGCCTGGCCTAATCGAATATAAGTGCAGGATCTACTAAGCCTTCAACGTAGGAGCCCCGTCTTTGAAAGTATCACGCAGCGGTTGCGCTACCTTGGTAGATTGCTTACCGATAGTTAAGACTCTATCGACAAAATTCATACTATCCCCGACCATACGTGGGCGAAGGACCAGTCGTCGAGCCTCTCGCTGCGACGGATCTAATGCGGAAGCGTCAACTAGAAACATGACCCGGGGTAAGTTATAGCTGTCGTAGAAGCAGGGCCGTTTATGGACTCCGAAAGCACCAAGCACATGCATCGCGACCCAGGACGTGAAGTAGTGCAACGGGAGATGTACGGGCTTTATCACCGGCTGAGTAGTGTCTGCCGCTAAGCTCAAGCCATGGTATAGATGAGCCAGCCCCGCTATCCCAACGGCCACACGCGTCTCTGCAACCATGCGGTGGGCGGGATAAAAGACAGACGACCTCATATAGCGAGGGTGCATCGGAAGCAAAAACCAGCTCAACCACAGGCCAATAAACCTCAAGAAGAATGTCTCTTCATCGACATCTGAAGCAGCAAGCTCTGCGAAAGGAACAGGCAGGGTGTCCGGAATGAAGAAGCTTCTTAAATCTGCTTCCGCCGTTAGCTGGTTATCCAAACCGAAACCAAACGGGTCCTCAAGCTTAGCGAATTTCGCGGCTTGTTTTGACAAGACTTATGGGCGAAGAAAGCGAGCGATGAAGTCTGTGAAGCTGACTCCATCCCCCCAGATTCTAGAAATAGACTCTCGTAAATGTTCAACACCTTGACTAGGCTCGGAAATCGATGTTGAGCGGCCGGGGTAAGGCCCATTACCAATGAGTTGGTGGCGAAGATGTACTCTTCAAGGGGCAGTGTCTCCTCGTAATGTTCCCCTCTGACGGGTAAGCCCGAAATTTCCGCAAACTCCTCCAATGAAATCGAAACTTCCCGGTCCGATAGAAGAAAAGTTTGAGTCGGGATGTTCCATTGCTCCAGGAAAGCCTTTACCCACCATACATGAGGCGCGGGATACTGGAAAAGAGACGCATAAATTGCGGGGTACAACCCGAGCTTCAGCAACAGCGACTTCTTGGCCGACAGGATGAATCGAGCCCATTGCAGGTATCCGGCTGAATCGCGAGGAGTCAAACCAATCATATATACTTGTCCCCAAGTGCGCGACTCGCCTTGACATATGCGTCGCCCCAAGATATCCAAAGCCATCGGAGGCTGTACGGGTATTAAAGCCAAAGAAGGCTGAAGGTGGCCCTCCGAGATCCAGTTAACCTTCTCTACAGTGTAATTCACTTGTGGTGAGTCGGCGTAGTGAATTGCTGAAATGGGCTCTGAGGGTACTGCACAAGAAAAACTGCGTCGACCCTGGATAATCTGATTGTACCATGACCCCTATAGATGAAGAGATTTCTGCTTCGGATCATGATCTTTAATGAGCGCGAAGACTTCCCGATCCATGGGCGCGTCAGCAAAGGCGCTCTCAGAACGTACAAAAGGGAAGGAAGAGTCGAGAGCCATAGCACCTGCACGAAAAGAGACGAGGGATTAGTTGTCAACGCTATATTTTGAATTTTGACACTTGGTACTTAAAAAATCATACCGCACTGCAATGCAGAAGAAAGGGACAAAAGGAGACCCACAAAATCAAGATGGCGTCCCATCATTGATGGGGCAGTCACTCATTAAGGATGGAATCCTAAAAGGATTCTCATTTAATGAGAAACTCATTGGGCTAAGGAGTTGAACTCCCTCGAGAGCAGTGCTCTGCAGACAGAAATCATATCTGTCCAATATAATTAAGAAGGGAATAAAATTCCCCAATTTTTTTTCTAAAAGAGCTATGCTATGAAAAAACAATGGTATAATCTACCACAACTCTTAAAAGCAAAGCTTTTTACAGAGTAAAATCCTAAGATCTTTAAGATCTGCAAAACAAACTCTAAGAGTTCTTCATGGAAGATGAACAATGTTCTAATTAATGGGTTAAATAACCCTAAAATACATCTTAAAGATCTGTGATCTAAAAAGAGCAAAGCACTATTTAATGGGTTCGATTATGATCCTTACCAAAAATTTTAGGCAGAGTTATAACTCTAGAAAAGATTTCTATGGGCAAAGATCTAAGCTCTGAAAGGATAATTAAATTCTCAGGAGAAGAAAAAGGAGAGGAAGATGAACAAAAGTCATCTCAAGGGCCAAAAGCCCTACTTATAGGCAGGCGAAGCCGATTCAACTTCCAAGAAGATCCAACGGTGAAAAGCTGCCACCGCTGCACTCACGTGTAAGCCACGTGAGCGCAACGGTGGGAGGGGCATTTGTTTTCCCCCAATAATAAAAGAGTAAGGCTCTGTTCAAAATTTGAAAAAAGCCAGCGCCTCACGTGCCTTGCACGAGGACGCTAGCGTCGAGAGTTAAAAACTTTGAGGCAGCGCCTCACGTGCCTTCCACGAGAGCGCCAGCACCGAGAGTTAAAAACTCTGAGGCAACGCCTCATGTGCCTTGCACGAGGGCGCCAGCGCCAAAAGTTAAAAACTCTGAGGCAGCGCCTCACATGCCTTACACTAGGGCGCCAGTGCCAAGAGTTAAAAACTCTGAGGCAGCGCCTCACGTGCCTTGCACGAGGGCGCCCGCACCAGAACTAAAAGTTCTCTGCCATTGGATCAAATATCCAACGGAGATGATAAATCATCAAAATACATAATTAAATTCTGTTGAGAAAATATTCCTCAAATCTTTCTAAACAAGAAAGATTATTCTCTGTAAAACAGAGCACCGTTGGATTAAAAATCCAATAGTGATTAAAAATCACCAAGCTACATAATAAGCTCTGTATGGGAAAATATTTCCCCAATCTTGTTAAAAACAAGAAAAATATGTTCTGTAAAACAGAAATCCTTAGATTAAGGATCCAACGGTGGATAAAATCCCCAAATCAATTAAGCATCTCTCAATGAGAGATTTCTTTAACTAAATCAACAAACTTGCTTCCACTATATAAAGGCCCCAAGACTTCAAGTCTTATACAGAAGAACCCTCCCCCTTAAACTTCAAATTCGAAAAAAAGATAGAAAAGCAAGCAAAAAGAAAGTTTTAAGAAAGAAGAAAGAAGAAGAAACCTTCTTCGAGGTAAATAAAGATAATAGAGATCATAGTATCTCATCTGCATATCCAAGAGTTTAACCCTCATAAAAAATATAGTTCTTTCCCATGGATCTGAGATCCAGGAGACAAGCCTCCCACAAATGAGAATTTAATTCACGTGGGGACGAATTTATTCCCGGGGATCGAAGATCCAGGGGAGAACAGAGAATTGAGCTCTTCAGAAAAGTGCACAAAGAAAGAAACAACGCCAAGGGCCTCACGTGCCCCTCACGTGGGCGTTGCTCAGATAAACAGTGCTTAGCACTCAATGATTGGTGCTCGGCGCCAAGTGCTTCACGTGCCCCTCACGTGGGCGCTACTCAAATAAAGAGTGCTTAGCACTCAATGGTTGACGCTCAGCGCCAAGCACCTCACGTGTTGATATACGTGGGTGCTACTTAACATAAAGTGCTCAGCGCCCAGCGCCTATCGCCAAGTGCCTCACATGCTCCACACGTGGGCGCCATAAAGAGTGTTTAACACTCCATAAAAAATAAATGAACAAAGAAAAAGAAGGGAAAATAAAGCAAAGAATTATTTGCACAGAAAAGGGACCGAGCCCAAGCAAGTGTTTAACACTTTATTCAAAGATTAAGTGGGCTGAGTCCAAGTTGACCAAATCCCCAACTCAGATCAACCGAGCCCATGTGCTCATCATGTTCCAAATTGGTCTTAGTCCCAAACACAACTACATATCTCCCAACTGACATTGGTTTAAAGGTATATCTCCTCACACCTCTGATACACGACATTGTAATTCTTTAGCGTCTTCAAAGAGGTGGCGGGTCCCGACAACCAACAACTTCTTAGACCGCAACGTCCTTAAACTAGCTATGGACCGCAACGTCCTTAAACTAAGACAATATAGAGCCCAAATGCTCTTCTGTTGGGTCTGAATGATCCCAAAAATCCTGTTGAGTAGATTTTAGCTAAAATTGGACTAACGTATTCTCAACAAATATTTAAGTTGATCTTAATCCCAAACGAGATTAACGATTTTTAAATCAGACCAAACCCAAATCTAAGAAAATACGGATTTGGACTAATCCACTCCATACGGGCGACAACACAAATTAGTCTCCGTATACAATCCACGGGCAACCAAAAATGAAACACACACGACACGAAGTGACCTTCTGGAGCAGGAGAAAGTGGTTATCGCTAGGCAGTAACGTAATTAACTGCAGGAGCTTGCGTCTGCAGGGAAGAGCGTCTCAACAATCAAAAACTCCTCGCAAAAGAGGGGGAATCTTATGAAGTCTGCTACAATGGCTGCATCTGTCCAAACCTCTGATACACGGTGCCATAAATCAGCTTGGCATCTTCGGAGAGGTGGACGGATAAATCCAAATAGCATCTGCCCCCAAATTCAGGAAAGACGTCCGTATTTCCCGGCTTTCGGCGATAAACAGGGACTTCCTGTTATAGCCAATCGAGCATAGCGCAACATCAAACCCCAATACTGAGAGAGATGAAACCCCTCCTATCGCTCATTACCTCCATGTGACTCAGAACTGTACCCAAAATCCACCTGTTTGCACGTTCTCTTGAACGTGGTAGGGAGGAAATCAAAGTACAATGGGAATCACATAAGACACTATGACGATCTTGGGTCTACAAACTAATCTGTACCAGTGTCACCAGAGAACTGCTATCTGACGTTAGATGTAATACCATCTAGGAGTTCTCGGTGGGTCCTGTCCGGTGTACCCGTTCTCCAATGAGCACATGTGTACAATCTTTGATGTCAAACACCAATAGCTGTAAGATCAACCATCGCCCTATACAGGGTCAAGAAATGTACACACTAGTCTACTTTGGAAAATCGATGCCCCGTCTCGATACTCCCTCGACTAGGAACAATTAAAGGATGTACTTATAGACTATCCTGGCCCCACTAGTATGATCTCCATCATAGTCTAGGTAGTCAAGTCTACATCCTAAGGGTTTTATCAACATGTAACAGGGAGACAGTATAAAGATATGGGTATACATGTTAAGATAAAGAGTAACTAGATAGCATATTATCATGTCGAGCAAGAAAGTCCTCCCTATATATGTCCAAGCATCCATTATAATATACAATTATATACAATAATGGCATCTAGAGCATACATACAACTAACCGTTTCTTTCTAGGAATCGTGGGGATTCCTAAGTGATATTTTCTCTTGTAAGTCGTAAGGATCTTACAAAAGTGTTTTCTCTTTACAAGTCGAGAGGACTTATAAGAGTCATTCACCATATGGGGAAGTTTCTCGCCAGTTGTAGAACTTGGTGAGGGGATATTTTATTCGTGCCCGTGGATTTTATATAAGAGTCAATATGGACCGCCTGTAGGGAAAATCGAGAAATATGATGGCTTAAGAACATGTTTGGATTCCTGTAGCTTAAGACTTTTGAATCCTATGAGCCAAGAGGGTCTCATAGGGGGAAATTCTCCCTACGAGTCATGAGGATCTCGCAAGTGTCTTTATTTTAACGAGAATGCGCCCTTCCGGATTTTCACAAGCTCGCCGGTAGTCTCGCTGTTTTTACTCACGGCGCCCTTTCGGGTTTTCATCCGTACCTATTTTGCTTGTGGACGTACCGTTTTTTTTTACAGAAAGACTCTCGAGAGTAGTTTCGTTGCCTGTGACCCATCTGTTTGCCGGTGGGGTTTAGGGGTGGCTTTGTCGCTGAAGCAGCTGCGCAGCCAGTGGAACTTGAGTTGTGATTTTTGCCATCAAGATTCTGATTGCAATATGGATCTCAAGAGACTGTATCGCCATATCTGGGGCGATGCGCTTGTTTAGGGACGTTCCGGTCTATTGTTTCCATTTTGGAGGCGACACGCTAATTTAGGGACATCTCGGTCCATTGTCACCATTTTTGAGGTGAAGTTTTTTCCAAATACCACTTAGAGTTTTGACTCGGGAAGATAAGGAGCAGACACGAGCTCGTCATCTATCATTGACCTAAGTGGTGACTCGTCAAGCGTAGTACTTCTTGAGGAATCGGCCGTTTATTAGCCGGAAGGGTCTTTCGCCATGTATATCCATGAGCAAGTAGGCCCCACCTTGGTAGACCTTGTCTATAATATACATGCCCTCATAGTTTGGCTCAAATTTCTCCCGTTTTGCATGGTTGGGGATCATAGGTCTTTTGATAACTAGCCCGAGTTCGCCTTGGCGGAATGTTCTCGGCCTGGTTAGTCTTTCGTATGAGCGCGTCATCCTTGTTTTATAAGCTTCCAGGTTTTGCTTTCCTATGAGGCGAGTTTAATCGAGGGCATCGAGCTCCTCAAGCCGAAGATGGGCATTTTCTTCATCCGTGAGCTCGTATCGAACTGCCACTCGTAGAGAGGGTAGCTCTATTTCCAAGGGAAGTACCGCTTCCGTGCAGAATACCAACACGTATGGCGTTGTATTCGTGGCCGTTTTGAACATTGTTCGGTACACCCAGAGAGTCTCGTGCAATCTTTCATGCCAGTCCTTTTTATTTCTGGACATTGTTTTCTTTATAATCTTCGCCAAGGTCTTGTTGAAAGCTTCAGCTAGACCATTGGCTCGGGGATTATAGACTGAAGAGTAACTCCAATCTATATTATGCTGCTGTGTGAAGTGGCTGATTTTATGGCTTCTGTAGGCTGGCCCATTATCCGAGATAATCCGTTGCAGATTGCCGAACCGATAGATGACATGTGTCCTGAAGAAATAGAGGATGTTCTCCGTCTTCACTTCCCTTAGCGGTACTGCCTCTGCCCACTTAGAGAAGTAATCGGTTGTTGCCAATATGAACCGATGTCCTTTAAATGACACTGGCTCAATGGGGCAAATTATATCGGTTTCCCACATTTCGAATGGCCAACTAGCCACGGTTGGATGTAACGGATTTGGATGCTGGTGGATGAAGTCCCCATGAATTTAGCACGAGTGACACTACTTCGCATATTCGAGGCAATCCTGAATCATTGTGGGCTAATAGTAACCCATTCTCTTGATTTTCAGCTTCATCTTTGGTCCGGCTTGATGAGAACCGCAGAGTCCGTCATGAGTTTTTTGGACGACTCTTCTTGCTTCTTTTGGTCCCAGGCATCTCAGCCACAGATAGTCGAATGATCTCTTATATAGAGTATCATTGACGAAGGCGAAAGACAGAGCTTGTTTCATGAGCTGATGTCTTGATGACGCGTCTTTGGGCGTTCGATGGGATTCGAAATAGTCTATGAAGACTTCTCTCCAATCCTTAGCCTTTTCTTCGGCTTCTATTTGGAAGACTACTTGTTTAGTCGCTTTCTTTCCTTCGGACGACTCTGTTAAATCCTCCGAAGATATTTCTGCTGGAGCGAGAACCCGGCGGCTTTGCACAACGATCCTTACGTCATTGAGGTTTTCGTCAGCCAGTTTCTTAGCAAGCTTGGCTAATACATCTGCCTCACTATTTTTCGCACGCGGTATGCTTTCCAGGATGTAGGAGGGGATTTGTGTCAGCAGTTGCTGCACTCTCCTTCCATATTTTATCAACTCTGGTTTGCACGTCTGATAGTCACCATTGACTTGGCTAACGACCAGCTGGGAGTCTCCATATATGAGGAGGTTTTCGATTCCCATGTCGACAGCAATCTTAAGACCTGCTATCAAAGCTTCATACTCAGCCTCGTTGTTTGTTCTCGGCTCCGTTAAGGAAAGGGCGAAACGCATTATCCCTCTTTCTGGAGTCACGAAGATAAGGCCCATCCCGGCTTTGATTATGGGGGCGCTTTGCTTTCGCCTCTTCAAGGAAGATGCTCCATCGAAGTAGAGTTCCTATTGGGCATTATTTTTTTCCTTCTCCCCTCTGATTGTGTCATACGTATGTTCATCTGGCGATTCGCAATTTAAGGAAGAGTCGGCTGGTATCGGATGCTCGGCAAGAAAGTTGGTGATGGCTTGACCTTTCACTACCTTGAGAGGTCGATACGTTATCGAGAACTTCATCAAGAAGAGGGCCCATTTGGCAAGCCTTTCTGTTAGTATGGCTCTCGACATCAAATATTTGAGAGAATCCACCTTTGATATGAGATGGACTTCATGTGCCAAGGTGTAGTGCCTAAGCTTCGTTATCGCGAAGATCAGTGCCAGACAATACTTTTTGATGGGGAAGTATTTGTTTTCTGTCCCCAGGAGAACTCGACTCAAATAGTAGAGAGCTATTTCCTTTCCCTGATCGTTCTCCTGTGCTCACAGTGCGCCTAAAGAATGATGGGCTTTCTCTTAACCGAAACGGTCAATACTGGCGGATTTTGCAGGTACTGCTTGATCTCGTCTAGTGCATTTTAGCATTTCTGGTCCCAGACGAACGGGGTCCCCTTTTTCATTAGATGACTGTAGGGGCATTTGCCGGAGAGGTTGGCTATGCACGCCGGATATACGCGAGCTTTCTTTAGAGAGACCAAAGTTGTTTGAGAGTTCTTGGCGTGGGCATTTCCATAATCGCATTGATCTTTAATGGGTTTATTTCGATACCTCGGTGTCGTATGATGAATCTTAGGAATTTGCCTAAGGAGACTTCAAACGCGCATTTCAAAGGATTTATCTTCAGATTGTATTTCCGAAGACGCTGGAACACAATGTTCAGATGTTCCCAGTGTTCCTCGTACGATTTGCTTTTCACTATAAGGTCGTCGATATAGCATTCAACAATCTCATGTATGAGGTCATCGAAGATCTTCGACATGGCCCTCTGGTAGGTAGCGCCTGCGTTGTTCAAACCGAAGGGTATCACCTTATAGCAGAATATGTCTAGCGGAGTCCGGAAGGCGGTGTGCTTTTGGTCTTCAAGATGCATTTTTATTTGATTATACCCCGAAGATCCATCCATGAAGGAGAAGATCTCATGAGTGGACGTGTTATCTATCATCAGCTCGGTAACTGGTACTGGGAAGTTATCTTTCGGGCAAGCTTTGTTGAGGTCCCGAAAGTCCACGCAGATGCGCACCATCCTATTTTTTCATCACTGGAACAATGTTGGATTTCCAGTCAATATATTAAACTTGTTGAATGAAACTGGAGTCAATTAGTTTCTTGAATTCGGCATTGATACTCATCTTAAGTTCGAGCTGCATTCTTCTTGGCGCCTGTTTGACTGGCTTGACGTCCGGTGATATTGCCAATTTATGTACCGCTATTTCTGGATCTAGTCCCGGCATCTCGGAATAGTTCCATATGAAGCAATCTTTATATTGCATGAGTACGTCTTTTAAAGTAGCCGCCTGGTTTTTAGATAGCATCTCACTGACGAACATTGGTCTCGGATCATTTACCGTGCCCAAGTCAATTTTTGTTAGATTGTCTGTCGTGGTGTGTATCCCATCTTTCAGCTCTTTTGGCGCCAGTAGAAATTCTGAGATCACCTCGTGCTCATCCTCATTTAAGAAGCACCTGGAGGGGTCATCCAAATTCTCATGCTCCCCCTCTTTTGAATGATATCACGTGCAGGTACGAATTCGTTTCCAAGCTCGATATTGATCTGGCCCAAATCTCGCAATATAGGTTGCTTTTGGCTCATGTTTTCGCAGTGAGGTTACCCTCCAACTGTCGGATAGAGCGAAGCTGCCTTGTTGATACTGGTCTTCGACCCAGTCTTTGAAGGTGATGCAGTTTTCAAGAGGATGTCCTATTGCTCGGTGGTAGGAGCAATAATCCGGGTGATGGACCTCATTTATCTGTTCGGGGTATCGAACCTCCGGGAGCGTCATCATTTGATGCTTAATGACAAGGTAGAATATTTTCCTTGTCTTGTCTTGGAGGAAAAAGTATTTCCGACCCATCTTCTTCATAAAAGACAGATTCCAGCTGATTTTTTCTTGATCGCGTGGCTTTTTGGATCCGCTTCGCTGTTTTCGAACGTCATTCTCATTTTTCATCATGTTTTTGCCTCTGTGTCAGGCTTTTTGCTTGTCGCGAGAACGTACAGCGAGCCGAGGGTGAAGGGCATCATAATCTTCACTTTCCGCAGACTGCTAAGTGAGACGCTGCGTTCTGGCCTTTTTGTAAATGGCCATTTCACTGCTGTGGTCATCCTGAACCTTTTGACCGGCTTCTCTTATTAGCTTATCAACTTGTTCTTCGAATGACGGACTTGGCTTTTTTACGGCGGGATCTCGCTCTGGTTCAATGTTATGACCGTTTGGAAAAAAATTCCTTTCTTCCCCAGAGTCATTTATGACGTGGCAGTAGTGGAATCGCTCCCGTTCATTTGACCGAACGTATCTGAGCCTAATTGTCTCCATTCTCCCATTGAGAATCTTTTGTTGTGTCCCGGGACGTCCCAAATCTTGATGTAAAATTGGGCTTGTCGAGCGGTTTGTTTGAAGGGTATGTTTTGGTATCTTAATAGCCTTTTCAATCTCTCTGTGTAATATCTGGGCAGACAGATTGGTTGAAGCCTATCAAGCGCAAAATCGGCACCATGCCAGACTTCTTTTTCTACTTTAGTCTCCGTAAATTGGTAGAAAAGGATCGCCTTTTCACCTCTTCGTCTAGGAGGGACGTAGAAAGTCTACAGCTCTTGCATGCCGTATGTATCAAGCGCATCAAGTTCCCTGTAATGCCGCTGTGGAACCGTGGTGATTTCTAAATTCTAATCAGCTCCAGTAATGGTTTGTGCTGATGGGCGAACAGAGAACACAGCGTTGGCCTCGTCCTCAGAGTCACTGCCAAAGACCAATATAGGAGTAGATGGTCCGGACTTATTGTCTTAGGGTTGCCCCGAGTAGACTATCTCTTCATCTTTCTCGGTGTCACTCCCAAACATCGGGATAGTGGTGACGGCTTTCTGTTTATTCTCTGACTTATGACATCTTTCCGTGTCTTTAAAGTCTAGTAGAAAGTACTTTGTGTCTTTATATTTTCGGATTTCGTTTACGGAGAATAGATTCAGCTCCCCCATAACGGTATACTCGAGACCGTCTTTGAAATACTTCATACACTGATATTGTGTAGAATGGATGATGTTGTACTTGTGTAACCAAGGCCTTCCGAGCAAAGCGTTGTAGTAAGTCTTGGCATCGATGACATTAAATTTGATGTCAGTGACGAGAAACCCAAAACGTAATGTCAATATTACGGACCCAAGCGTCCGTGATGACTGTGAGTCGAACCCGGAGATGGTAATTTTTTCCCGATATCCATGTCCAACGCAATCTGCACTCCTCGTCGATTTCCATTACAAACCTTACTGTATTGCCAAAGTTCTCCCACATGAACAATCTATTGCCCACAGCAAAGACCACCTCCAAATCAAAACATTCAAATCTCACAATCACAATTTCTTCAACATCATTCACAACATCTTCACCTTCTATCTACAGCCTCGTTTCACCAATATGCTCCTCCCAAACCTCGTCTCTATTCAGTAAAAATTGCCACGCAAGCGGACCGTTCTCAAGAACAAGGCCAATCTCATCCTCGACTCTTCCCAGCTGCAACCATGTCATGGGTCCCACATACATTGGGATATCATGGCCTACAGTGTGCATATAGCGATGATCAGAATCATAATTAACAACAACCGGCGTCATCTTTCCCAGGCCCGGATCAGTAAGCCCAACGTTGTCAAATCGTGCGTGTTTCGTTTTCTTAATTATCATATCGCTTATCGTATCCTGTTTCGTATCATAAGAAAAAAATTCTCTTTATAAAACGAAGTAATTATGTATTGAACTAATTATAATTTAAGAAATGATCAATTTAGAAAAATATAGTCACATATAAGTTAAAGAAAATTTCTGAATTACCACCGCACAAATACATACATATAAATCACACAAACTCATGCAATTGCAAAATAATGCCGAAACGGTCTAAAATATTCAACTATATATCATAATTCATAAACATAAACATGATAGATTTCATAATTCATAAGAATAATAACTAAAACATCCCAACCAAGTTTTCAAAGCATCCTACAAAAATCAATTTTCGCTGATTAGCTCGTCACTATTATCATAAAAGTGAGAGACATCTTCGAAATACAGATTATTACGAAGAAATTTAGCTCTAGGCTGTATGGGACTAAGTAGATTATTAATAATTTAATATAGCCAAGCATGTTTTATACCCGAGTACCCGACCTGCTATGATTTGTAATGGTTAAATACCATAACGTGTTTCATTTCATTCCGTATCGTTTCGTACGATACAAAATGTGTATCGACCGATACATTAGTAACCTGAGACTTACAATTCATATCGAATTGTCTCCATTTTGTTTCGTACGATACGTTTCGTGTTTTCGCAAGAAACTAACAACCCTGAGTAAGCCAGTAAACCCATCTCCCCAGCAACATCATATTTGGATTATTCACCTTGACGGCGAATCTATACATCATAGCTGACAATAGTCCTGCATGCTTAATCTGTTTAGCATTAATTAATTGGCATAAAATTTTAACTTACTAAATGGTATAAACTTGAACGTAGCAGTATCAGAAAAATACTTGTTGAAAGTTCGTTCGTTAATTTATTGCATCAAAGACTGTCAAATTCCATACATATTCCAGCACAGATAGACAATAGCCTTCACATATGATATTCTACATGATTCTGTACGAATCAGGGGAGGGGGGTTTGAGGATTATAACTCGATGGCATGTGTCGCAGTGTGACGCATGCAGGTTAATTGATGTCATTAGTTATAATTATAAATCTTTCCATCGTCCCAGATAGGTCCGTGCGAAAGCACGGGGAACCTCCCTCAAAGTACCGACACTGGCCTGGCTGAAAGATTGGCGAACTTGTAGGGTGTAATTAATCCCGGCTAGTCTTACCTTTTAGGATTTGAATGAAGATTTGATAAAAACAGTGGGAGATATCCTGATTAGATAAAATAATAACCAATCTAATCCTGCAAGAGCGCACGCAGAGTGTTTTCTTCTCTCTCTCGCCTGGTAGCGACCATTTCACGCCTTAATCAAGATAATAATATGGATGCATTGACTGAACCTGCTTATTACACTGAGCTAGGGAACATTGGTTCCGCTCTATCTTATAATTGTTATAAGTCCGAGCAGGAAATAGAGGAATATCCGGATTCCCATGCCACACGATCGAGGATTAAGCATGTTGATGCATATTCTTCGGGTGTGTTCGTTACCGAAAACTGTTTCTCAGTATCCTCTACATCCTAGATATGTGATACCGGATAAGGATCCCACATATGTAAGAGTTACATGGGCTACATAAAGGTAGAGAACTGAGAATGGGTGATATGTCTCTAAGTGTTAGAGAATGGTGCAATTGTTGCAGCTAAGTCAGTTGGCAGATATCACCTTGTATTAATACATTGATTCTGAATGAATGTTATTACATACCGAACCTGATATACAACATTACATCAGTTTCTTTAATGAGTTAAAGAAGGATATAATTCTGTATTGGAGGATAATATTGTGAACATTTTCCTGAATCAAGATTTGATTGGATCAGGAACGTTATAAAATGGCATATACGTTCTAAATCAAATTATAGTTCAAAGTATATAGAACACACACAAGAGGAGTAGTTCAAAAATGAACGAATCCTTCTTGTGGTATTGTAGACTAGGTCATATCAATGCGACACGACCAGCTAAGTTACATAAGGGTGAATATAAGAATCTGTTCGAATTTTCATTTTTTGCTACTTTCCAGTCTTGTCACAAAGGTAAAATGAACAATACTCCGTTTACTGGAAGCAGAGAAAGAGTTAGTGAACTCTTGGGACAGATACATGTTGATGTATATGGTCCTATTACTACAAATTCCAGGGTTGGTTCTTCGTACTTCATTATATTCACTGATCATCTCTGGAGATTCGGACATATGTTCCTGTTGAAACACAAGTCTTAACTTTTGAGAAATTCAATGAATATAAGCTTGAAGTTGAGAACCAGATGGGTAGAAGTATTAAAGTCCTACGATGTGATCGAGGAGGAGAATACTTGCGCATGGAGTTCCTGGAGTTTCTTAAAGGAGAATGTGATTCTCTCTCAGCTTACTCCTTCGAGTACACCACAGCACAACGGTGTATCGGAGCGGAGGTATTGCACCCTATGAGATATGGCGCACTCTATGATGAGTACTGCTGAGTTACCTGTTTCCTTTTGGAGTTATGCACTTGAGAAGCTGCATACCTATTGAATGGGGTTCCATTCAAATCAGGGCCTACCACTACATATGAGATATGGAATGGGAAGAGACCATGTCTTAAACGAGTTAAGATATGGGGTTATCCGGCCTATGTTGAAAAGCAAAATCCGGACAAGCTCGAGGCAAGGTCAGTTCTGTACAAGTTTGTTAGGATATCTCGAACATTCGCAAGGGAATATCTTCTACCACACTGAGGAGTAAAATGTGTTTTGTTTCTCAGCATGCCACCTTTTTAGAAAAGGAATTTCTTGTGAAGAAATTAGTGGACATGAGGTAGAACTAGAAGGAGTTCCAGCTAGACAAACTAACAACTGATGATTTGGTGAAACTAAAGGATTCAATAGTCTCCAACGAATCTCAGCCTCTTCACGAATCTGGTAGGGTTCCTCAACCACTTGAGAGATACTATGGTCTTCTCGGTGACAGTGGGAGCGAGGATTGCATCATGAGATGATGGCCCAACTAGGTTCAGGCAGGCCATCACGAATGGCGACTCTGTGAAAAGG
Source organism: Agapanthus africanus (assembly GCA_030015575.1). Lineage (NCBI taxonomy): Eukaryota > Viridiplantae > Streptophyta > Magnoliopsida > Asparagales > Amaryllidaceae > Agapanthus > Agapanthus africanus. Next base: position 550,504,899 of record CM057345.1, read on the forward strand.
CTGGATGCTATACGATCAAAGATGGAATTCATGTACACCAACAAAGTATGACTTTGCATGTTGCATCTGAAGGGGTAAAACCCATTGGGAGCAATTGGATCTTGAGAAGATTCTTGTTGTAAATGGAAAAGTTTAGACTTTCAAAGCTGTGCTTAAGTCCATCAGGATCAATGCAAGCATCGCGGAGTTGGAATATCTATTTTGATGTGACAGTCAAAGAGTTTGACTTCATCAAAAAGGTAGATGAACCTTGTATATACAAGAAGGAAGTAGAGAGTGAGGTTATCTTCCACGTATTGTACGTAGATAACATACTCTTGATAGGAAATGGTTTCCTATGCTACACTCGGTCAAGCTCCTTTTATCACGGGGATTCTCAATAGAAGATTTGGATGATACCTACTACATCTTGTGGATTATGATCTATGGTGATAGATCTAAGTAGATGTTGGGAGTGTCCCAAATCCAGGTACATTAACACCATACCAAAGCGGTTTAGTATGGAAGATTCTAAGCGTGGTGGTTCGCCCACTTACTCATGGATCACTCTCTTCAAAAAGATGTCTTCCGAGACTGATTTGGAGAGAACTCACGTGCAAGGGATACCCTATGCTTCGGTAGTAGGTTCTATCAGTGTATGCGATGTTATGTACCAGACCAGATGTAGATGACTCACTAGGTGTAGTGATAAGGAATCAATCGAATCTTGGGAGAATCACTGGATAGCTGTGGAGGACATTCTTAAGTACTTGAGAAGCACTAAAAGAAAGTTCTTGGTTTGAGCTTCCAGAGTGATAAGTTTGACTGAGAGTCAGTCACAGGCATTGTCTTTACCCTCAATGGAGGGACGGTATGTTGGAAGAGTTCCAAGCTAGATACCGTGACATCCTAGACGATAAAGGCTGAATACATTGCTACCGATGATACTACCAAAGTGGCTGTCTGGACATTTCTTGTTCATGAGATGAACAAGGTTCTTACCATTGAGCGCCCAATAACTGTTATTGTGACAACAATGGAGTTGCGGCTTTGGCCTAGGAACGCAGGTCCCATCAGCGTTCCAGACATATTCTGAGGCAAGTATAACTTGATCAGGGAGATGGTTGATCTCCAAGAGATCGAGGTTAGGAGAGAAAGATATAAAGGATAACACAGCGGATCCACTCACAAAGGCCTTACCCCTGGAGAGACTTCTATGGAATGGTTGAGTATGGGATACTACAACCACTGCTATATTGTTGGGTATTGGATACTATAACAGATGGCCTTAGTGCAAGTGGGAGATTGTTAGTTATATGTATGCCCTAGAAGCCATTACTGTACATGCGATGTATATTGCAGTGGATGCTTGGACACATATAGGGAGAACTTTCTTGCTCGACATGATAGTACGCTATCTGGTTGCACTTTATCTTAACATGTACACTTATTGTCTCTCTATTACATGTTGATAAAGCCCTTAGGATGAGTACTTGACTACCAGGATTATGATGCATATCATACTAGTGGGGATAGGGTAGTCGGTAAGTACATCCTTCAAATGTTCCTAGTCATGGGAGTATCGAGACAGGGTATCGATACTCCAGAGTAGACTAGCGTATACGCTTCTGGACCCATATGATGGGCGATGGATGATCCCATATCCATTGGTGTTTGACATTAGAGAAGGTATACGGGTGCTCCGTAGAGACTGGGTACACTGGAAGAACTCGCCGAGAACTCCTAGATGGTATTATACCTATCGTCGGATAGCAGTTCTCTGGTGACACTGGTACAGGTTAGTCTGTAGACCCGAGATCGTCATAGAGACTTGTGTGATTCCAAACGTGCTTTGATTTCCACCATACCACGGTCAAGTGATCGTGCAAAAAGGTGGTTTTTGGGTACAACCCCGAGTTATATGGAGGCAATGAGCGATAGGAGGGGTTTAGTCTCTCCCGGTATTGGGAGTTGATGTTGCGCTATGCTCGATTGGCCATAACAGGAAATCCCTGGCCAGGGTTGCTGAGATTTACTGGTAAGTATTATCAATAGTTCTCAAACCGTTATGGGCCTTGCATCGGCATGACTTATCAGGCTATTAAGGTCTGACGTTATACCACCCCCAGGCTGTGATATGCGACATATCAGACGAAGAGACCAGACTGTACGATAGTGTTGCTAATTGGATTCGTAGGAGTGTGAGCAGGCTTGCTTGTTGATCTTCTGATCGCTCAATACCCGGATGGCCGTTACGTTTAGCAGACCGCTTGCGGCTTTTGGGTGTTTGATATGATCATCACCTACTGTCGGCGTATTGACGAGTCTTTAGAGTCTTATACAGAGGTTTCCTGGTTCATGTGAAACGGAGTAGGAGCACATATGTGATATGTGCGGGACCGAGATTAATATGAGTATGTGATACGTATTCTATTCCCGCGACTTATGACATTGGTCGGTTATATGTGATATAGCCAAGTTATCGGATCAAGTGTTGATACGATAACTTGTTACATTTGATATTAGTCGGTTATATGTAATATAGCCGGATTATTAAATCAAGAATTGATTTAATAATTTAATATATAATTATATATTTGATATTTTACATTACATTAACTAATATTAGCTCACTTAGGTATTACTTTTTCTCACTTATGATACATTGATATATATGTGATATATGTTAAATGTATTGTTTTCTTTTTGTACACAAAATATATATGTGATATATATTGTTGTGTCATGCTAGGTTACACTTGCAACATGTGTGTATGAGACTCACACCATGCTAGGGTTAAGTTAGGGTTTTATTTGTCTTAAGTAATTCAAACAACTTGGATAATGAGTCATGACAAAGCTTGTAGAAGTTTGTAGTTAACATTGACTTAGTCCACTTGTTTGTCTAGCTTAAGATATTTCTTAACCAAACCCTTAACTCATAACTATGGTTTATTCTCTACATGAGTTAGACATGACACTAACTCACCTATGGTTGCAATTCTAACTTCACTCTCTCATTCATTTTCTTCATCACTTGTTCTTCTTCCTCAAGAGAAAAAGCTTACTAGTTTTTTTTAAGTGATGAAATCTTGTGAGAAAAATAAAATTAAAGTGAGCCCACTTCCTACTTCATCATCCTCTACTATTAGCCATTTAGTTTAGGGTGTTTGCTTCACCAATCTCACCATTAGTGAAGAGGTAGCATGATCTAGTGTCTCCTTGACGTAGATCATCTTCGACCTCGAAGACTTCGATGCAAGCTTGTTCATATCTTCATGGGAGCCTTTCTAGAGTCCGGGAGTTCATGATCGCAGCGAAGGGACTACTACACGGAGCTATTGAAGTGAAGGACCGGTTTACAAAGGTTGTATTCCTTGTTCACTTTAGTTGCAAAGTTGTTTGCATTTGTTTCATCGGATTTTCTAGTAGCGATTCTAGGGTTAGGGTTTACTAGAACGACAATTTTTAAAAATTGGCATGGACGATGCCTCCCGAAAACTTTCTGCTGTGCTGGCAACCCTGCAGTTGAAAGCTTCAGCTAGACCGTTAACTCAGCGATTATAGACTGAAGAGTATCTCCAATCTATTTTATGTTGCTGTGCGAAGCGGCTGATCTTATGGCTTTTGTAGGTTGGCTCATTATCCGAGATAATCCATCATGGAGTGCCGAATCGGTAGATGACATGTGTCCTGAAGAAATGGATGATGTTCTCCATCTTCACCTCTCTTAGCGGTATTGCTTCTGCCCACTTGGAGAAGTAATCGGTCGTTGCCAATATGAACCGATGTCCCTTGGATAATGCTGGTTCGATGGACCCAATTATATCGGTTCCCCACATTTCGAATTGCCAGCTAGCCAGTGTTGTGTGTAGCGGATTCGGATGCTGGTGGATGAAGTCCCCATGAATTTGGCATGAGTGACACTGTTTCGCATATTCGAGGCAGTCCTGAATCATCGTGGGCCAATAGTAACCCATTCTTTTGATCTTCAGCTTCATCTTTGGCCCGGCTTGATGGGAACCGCAGAGTCCGTCATGAGTTTCTTGGATGACCCTTTTTGCTTTTTCTGGTCCTAGGCACCTTAGCCACAAACTGTCGAACGATCTCCTATATAGAGTATCATTGACGAAGGCAAAAGACAGAGCTCGTTTCATGAGCCGATGTCTCGAAGATGCGTTTTCGGGTGTTCGATAGGATTTGAAGTAGTCTATGAAGACTTCTCTCCAATCCTTAGTCTTTTCTTCGTCTTCTATTTGGAAGTCCGCTTGTTCGGTCGCTTCCTTTCTTTCAGACGTCTTCGGAGATATCTCTGCCGGCGCGAGAATCCAGCGACTTTGTACAATGATCCTTACGTCATCGAGGTTTTCGTCGGCCAGTTCTTTAGCGAGCTTGCCTAACGCATCCACCTTGCTATTTTCTGCACGCGGAATGCTTTCCAGAATGTAAGAGGGGATTTGTGTCAGCAATTGCTGCACCCTCTCGCCATATTTTACCAACTCAGGTTTACACGTCTGACAGTCGCCATTTACTTGGCTGACGACCAACTGGGAGTCTCCATATAAGAGGAGGTTTTCGATCCCCATGTCGACAGCAATCTTAAGACCTGCTATCAAAGTTTCATACTCAGCATAATTGTTTGTTCTCGGCTCTGTTAATGAAAGGGCGAAACGCATTATCCCTCTTCGCAGAGTCACGAAGATAAGGCCCACCCCGGCATTAATCATGGGGGTGTTTTGCTTTCGCCTCTTCAAGGAGGATGATCCATCGAAGTAGAGTTCCCATCGAGTATCACTCCCTTCTTTCTCCCCGTCGATTGCATCAAACGCTTGTTCGTCCTGCAATTCACAATTTAAGGGAGAGTCGGCGGGTATCGGATGCTCAGCGAGAAAGTCGGTGATGACCTGGCCTTTTATTGCCTTGAAGGGTCGATATACTATCGAGAACTCCATCAAGAGGAGGGCCCATTTCGCAAGCCTTCCCGTTAGTATGGCTCTTGACATCAAATACTTGAGAGGATCCGCCTTTGATATGAGATGGACCTCATATGCTAAGGCATAATGGCGAAGCTTCGTTATCGCGAAGATCAGTACTAGGCAATGCTTTTAATAGGGGAATAGTTGTTTTCTGCCCCCAGAAGGACTCGACTCAAATAGTAGAGAGCTCTTTCCTTTCCCTGATCGTTCTCATGTTCCCATAGCGCGCCTAAAGAATCTTCAAGGGCCGTTGTGTACAGGATGAGGGGCTTTCCCTTGACCGGATCGGTTAGTACCGACGGGTTCTGCAGATACTGCTTGATTTCGTCCAGTGCACTTTGGCATTTACGATCCCAAATGAATGGGGTCCCCTTCTTCATTAGATGGCTGTAGGGGCGGCATTTTCTGGAAAGGTTAGCTATGAACCGTCGGATATACGCGGGCTTTCCTTGAAGAGACCGCAGTTGTTTAAGAGTTCTTGGCGCGGGCATTTCCATAATCGCCTTAATCTTTGATGGTTATATTTCGATGCCTCGATGTCGTACGATGAATCCAAGGAATTTGTCTGAGGAAACTCCAAACAAGCATTTCAGAGGGTTCATCTTCAGGTTGTACTTCCGAAGACACTGTAACACTATCTTCAGATGCTCCCAGTGCTCCTCGTACGATTTTCTTTTCACCACTGTTGGGGTAAAAATTTACACCCCGGTTGGCCAAGTCAAAATCAAAGTCAACCCCAAGCCAAGTGGGCCCAAGCCCAGATCCAGTGGGCCCATGCCCGGGTCGAGCCCGAACATGAAGCGGCCGGCTCCCCCCATGCCAAGATTAAAATTTTGTAATAAATAATTTTGTTGTATTTCTTTTGTTTTGTTTTATGGATAAATGTAAGAAAAATAGGCATGAAGCCAAATTTTTGTAAAGCCCATGGCTTATGTGCAAAAAGAAATGGCACATGAGCCATGGGATAGGCAAAATGCCATTTTGTGAAGCCCAAGGGGCTATGTGCAAAGTGTATAGCCTATAAAGGCAAAAGATAATGAAAATATCTCACAACTTTCTTCTCTCTCCAAAAAAAGTTTCAGATCTGAGATCTTTCTTCCTTCTTCAAGGTTCCAAAACCTTCTTCTTTCTTTTGAATTAAATCAAGAGTTTTACTCTTCCTTTTTCAAAACAAATTAGTTTTTCACCACAAAACCCACAAAGGGGAACTTGGATATATCATTAGATCTCAAAAAGAAGAGATTTTTAGATCTCACATCTCTTGAGCCAGCCAACAGAGGAGGAAGAAGAAGAACCCATTTCCCCAACCAAAACATTTTCCCTTTTTTCAGGAGTCTAACTCCACTAATTTCTCTTTCGAGGGTTTCTGGGGCTAAAAGCCCTCCTTTCCTCGCCAGCGCGCAGCACTCGTGCGCAAAGCGCCCACGTGCCGACACGTGGCGCGGACGCTTGCGCACCAACGCGATGCGCAAAGCGCCCACGTGCCGACACGTGGCGCGCGCTTGCGCACCTGCGCGTTTGCGCACCAACGCGATACGCAAAGCGCCCACGTGCCGACACGTGGCGCGCGAACTTGCGCACCTGCGAGTTTGCGCTCCAGCGCGCAGCGCTCATGCGCAAAGCGCCCACGTGCCGACACGTGGCGTGCGCGCTCTTATGCTCCTGCACGCAGCGTGCATGCGCAAAGCGCCCACGTGCCGACACGTGGCGCGCGCGCTTGCGCACCATCGCGCAGCGTTCATACGCAAAGCGCCCACGCGTCGACACGTGGCGCGCGCGCTTGCGCTCCTGCGCTTGCGCTCATGCGTAAAGCGTCCACGTGCCGACACGTGGCGCGCTTGTGCCTGAGCGCGCAGCACCTAAGCGCACAGCGCTCAAGGCGCTGGCCCCACGCATCCCTTGGATGCATTTCCCCCCTCTTTTTGTGCACGTACATACATATATGCATATGTATACAAATTTATACACACACGTACTCCACGACACTGTCCCTGTTAGAAAAAATTTCTAACGGGGCGCTGTCCCGCACCCCGCAAGGGGGCTGCTAGCCCCCTTGACCCCCAGCCCGCTATCCGGGTAGCGGGACCCCCGTAAAAACTCTGCGTGGCTCCCGATATATCCAAAACCCCCCCTTTTGAAAACAGAACACACGTACACTGCACATTGAGTTCGCATGACCAGTTTAACCCGTTAATCGGAGGTTCCCTCGCCCCAAAGGAGAGGGGTAATTAACGGCAGCTTAGTCCGCGGCTGCCGGAGATTCGGATCCCCACAATCATTAAACCCTAGCCTACCCTAGGCAGGGGGAATCTGTAGTACGCCTGAGACGCGTGCGCGTATTCCCATCTCAATGGGGTGACGAAAAACACCCTACAGACTCTGGCATGCCCGGTGGGACCAAATCTCTCCTCCCATATTTCGGGTTAAACGTTCATGTGAACTCAATTAATATACATATCGATTGCCTATACTGAAATGATGTTTTCTTTTCGTGCAGCAATCAACTTTCGACGACAATGTCTCCCCAGACGAATTCAGCTTCCAACGTGACCCCGATTCCGTACGTGGTCAAGATCAACGCCCGTGTGGTTCTCCCCGCGAGCCTCAGTCGACAGTGGGAGGAACCGCCCCGCCAATTTGGTTCCGTCATCATCTACCCTGCCGGGAGCGCTCATCTGGCGGAGATCCCAGCGGAACAGGTGGCCAAGCCGGTCTCACGGGGCAAGAGGCCGAATGTCGTGATTGCCAAGGCACCACAACCGAAACTTAAGACTGTATCTGAACGATTCTCTGGTGCTCCAGCGGGGTGCAAGAACTTCGGTACAAAGGGCAAAATCAAATGTTGCGGACGAGCTCAGGCGATGACTCCAACATATGCACAATCGAGCGTATCTCCAAGGCCCTCCATCGCCCGGTCTGCGGCGTCTTCCCAAAGAGCTGAAGTCTGCCAGGTGCTTAGAACAGAAAAGTTAAGGCAGAAGCGGCTCAGGTATCGAGCCAACAAGAGGGCCAAGGCTTCGGCCAAATGGAATCGTGTGATGTTCCAAGTGCAGAGTTGCCCCGCGACGACGGCTGAGTCGGACGTAAGAATCAGCAATTCCTTCGAGCCTCTGAAGTGGGTTCAGAAAAACGCCATGACCGCCAGAATCAAGAAGACGGTGGTCCGAACAGTGCCACAAAGAGACGTGTCCCGGCCCCAACAGAAAAAGTATGACACTGTCTCTTCAAGAGTCTATCAAGCACTCTGTGCCGCACGAAAGCAGCGGGGCAGACCCAGAAAAGAAGCGCCATCACCATTCAAGAAGCTGGTTAGGCCAGCCGCCTTTAATCGACTACCAGCTACCGAAACAAAGGGGTCAAGACAGCAATCCATGAAATCAGCTGCCAATGATAGAAAGACGGCCGGATATATCATCCATACGGTCTATATGGCAGGCGGTCGCCCCAGCGATAACCTTCGCAGCAAAAGCAAGGATGGGGCCACCACATCCCAAGCCCAATCTAGCCTGAATGTGGTTGCCGCCGCCCAAGAACAGCCGCCCCCGCTAGATGAAGAAAACCCTCTCGATGAGGATGATAGGCAGAAAGACCCCTCGGTCCATGCAGAGTCAAGCTCGGACAGCGAGGAAGAGCCGACTTTCCGCCCCAGGACTGCGGAGCAAGAGCTACTTCAAGAGCTTCGAAAACAGCTCAGGAGCAAAGATAAAGAGATGGCCAAGCTCTATTCGAAGATTGACGACTTAACGAACGTGGTGATGCAGCTTATGGCTCAAATTGCTCGAGCGCCTCCCAATCAGGCACAAGCCGCTACTAATCAGCCGGGTGATGACAATCCGAGGCAACCAATGCCGGTTCCTTTGGGACCGAGACTGGTCGAGCCACATGAAAGCCGGCCACACTCCGCTTCTGGGGACGCCTTGGCCCCAGATAGCACTATCCCGCTAACACAGGATCGGATAATGGATTTGGTCACCAGCAAAGTTAAAACATTGGTGGCCGAAGCTGAAGCTCAGAAAGAAATCGGCAGTAGTGGGCGGCCATACCCCGCGCAGTACGATCTGATTGAGTTCCCAAGCGGCTACGTCATTCCTAAGTTCGGAAGATTTGATGGAACGGGGAATGCAAATCAGCATGTCGCCCACTTCAAAGCATCGTACGGAAATACAGGGGGCAATGACGCGCTCCTTCTTCGTCAGTTTGTCAACAGCCTGACCGGCGTCGCCTTCGACTGGTATGCGAGTATACCGGACGGGTCCGTCATTACCTTTGCCCAAATGGAGTCCCTGTTTCGGCAAAGGTTCATGAGTGTCAGTGATAAGATCTCCATTGCCGACCTTGTGAGGACCAAGCCGGGGAAGAATGAAAGCAACACCGACTTTATCGCCCGATGACGTAATCTCACAGTCAAGTGCGAACCGCCGCTGGAGCAGGACCAGTCCGTCAGCCTTCTCATTGGGAACCTCAGCAATTGGATGGTCCCATTCTTGTGTACAGCGGGCCTCAAGACATTTCAGGAGCTAACCAAGAAAGTCCAAATGCTGGAACGCTCGAAGCAAGAGTCCCCGCCGGATTCTCAGAAAGACAAAACTTGGAAAAGCAAGCGGGACGACAACGTAGAAGCGGGAGTTCCAGCAGTACCAATGTCTTCAATGCGTCCGACAATGAAGAAAAGCGAAGGGCGGCCGAATCCAAAACTAACCGGTCTCGAAAGCCATTGCTGGGAGGAGATGGGCCTTCCCTAGAGGAGAAAAAGAACAAGGTTTACTCTTTCAGAAGGGACAAGGTCCGCAAGATATTTAAAGATGCCTTGAACAACGGCCTACAATTGCCGGAGTCGAAAAGACCCCAAGAAGCAAAAATGACCGACAATCCTCTGTATTGCCCGTACCACCGAGTAGTGAGCCATGCGATCGAGGATTGCTATATCTTCAAAGACTGGGTCGAGAAGCAGTACAAGGCTGGAGAAATCGAGCTGTCTAAAAGCGTGTTGGTGAACAATCAAGTTGCAACCATCAACTTTATACAGACAGAAGTTGAAGCCTTCTGGGAGCAGACAGCCGAACCCGCTGTCCCGAGAAATGAGATGGACTCATCGCGGTCTCCGTGGAGTACGCACATATCTAATAAGACGAAGAAGATGCTAAAGCTGCTTCAGAAAGAGCCCAGGATGGAATGGGAAGGACAGAAGAAGCCTACCAGTCCAGCTGCCAATGCGGCTCCATCAGGCTCAAAATCCAAGAAGCTCAAGAAGAAGAAAAGTGCAGCTCGGCGCAAAAAAGAGTCTGCAGGGAGATCGACCATTCAAAAATATATCGATTCCCTCGAAGAATATGAACAAAGGGAAAGAACATTGATACAATTGAAGGAGTTCTTCCCTGTGCAAGCGGCTGAAATTCTGGAGGAGTTAGAAGAAGACTCCAATGAAGAGATCCAAGTAGTGACCTGCTACGCCATCCATCTTGGCAGCGACTCCGAGGATGAGCTCTGTTTTCCCGAAGAGGATGAGGAGCTCGCCACAACGGCCAATCAAATCCAGCTTAGAAGCGGCAGGGCTCTACCGCCAAATCAGGGCAACGCCCCAAAAGGGAAGGAAAAACAAGTCGCTAATGAAGAAGATGGCAGAGAACCGATTGATGAAAACATAAGTCCTTCTTCGATGGACTATAATGTCTTGGCACATCTCCGGAAGCTTCCGTCTCTCCTGAGCATCTACGACGCCTTGGTCCTATCTAAGGAGCTTAGAGATGTTCTCATTCACGCTCTACAAAACCCCGAGCGGTATCAGGCTCACTTTGCGGAAATTAATATGAAAGAAGCCCAGCACGCTTTGCATGCCGCCGCAGTTACATTTAAGGATGAAGACTTGCTACTGGGAACGGCTGAGCATAATCGGCCGCTTTACGTGACCGGGTACAGCGACGGAGATCGAATTAATCGCATATTGATTGATCCGGGGTCCTCAGTGAACATCATGAACTTGCGAACTCTGAAGAGTTTGTCAATGGACGTCCGACACCTGTCAAGGGAAAGGATTGTCATTCAAGGCTTCAACCAAAATTGCCAGCAAGTTCTGGGGTCTATAGCTTTGCCAATCAAATTTGGGGATCTGCAAACTGAAGCTAAGATATACGTGATCGATGCTGACACATCTTATAAGATTCTCTTGGGGCGGCCATGGCTCCACGATTACGGCATCATTCCATCAACTCTCCATCAATGCATGAAGTATACTAAAAATGGCGAAGAAAGACGCATTGACGGAGACATCCAGCCGTTCGGTGTGCATGAAGTCCGATATGAAGATTCTCGGTACTTTATGAACCACCAAAATGCTAAGCCACAACTGACTGAGGATAGACCAGCCCCAAGACTCAAAAGCAAATCTGCACCGGCTATCACTTTCAAAAGCAAAAATACCCAAGTGCGCCCGCATTTCGGCAGCGATACTGATGAGTCCGACGCTGGAAGCCCGTCCTTCCGCAAAACTCGCCCTCATTTCGGCAGCGATACGGAAGAATCTGTTACTGAAAGCCCATCTAGCAGTAAAGTCCGCCCTCATCTTGGCAGTGACACTGAAGAGTCAGAAGAAGAGGACCTGCCGTGCAACAGCTGTGCAGATTGGCCCCCCAGGCAGCAAGCGAAACTACAAGAGACCTTCGAAGTCGCAGAAGGGTCCCTGGCCATCACAAGGGTGCCGGAACGGATGTGCAAAGAGCTCGACGCATTGTCAGTCTCTACCGTGGACCAGCTGAAAACTTTCTACGTGCCCGGGAGGAAAAATGGACAGAAGGGCATCCTGTTTTACAGGTCAAACCCCGTTGTGCACCCGGACGACCTTTCTATCGTGTGCCTTCCCTATGAGAGGGGCATAAGAGCCGTCCTCAATCCCAGATACTATGCGCCCGAGATGCGGGAATACTTTAAAAAGTGCGGATGCTGGTTATATCAAACGGAGTCCGAAGCAAAGTTTTACGAAGGGCTATGGTATCCGCCCCAGGTCCGAGCACTCATCGATGGACGAATTCCAGATAGACGGGACATAGGCTACATTCAACCTGATTCCAAAGCGTGCTACATGGTCCATGTTGGTGAGGCCAGCGAAAGATCAAATGATGATGACGAGATAGCCGAGCCAGAAGAAGCTCCTCAAGAGCTCGAAGATGGCGGACAAGCAACCTTTGATGAGCTAGCCGAGATTGACTTAGGAACGCCCGATAATCCAAGGCCGACCTACATCAGCTCACTCTTGTCGGAGTAAATGAAAGAGCAGATAATTGCCCTGCTGCGTGAGTTCATCGACTGCTTCGCGTGGACGTACAAAGAAATGCCTGGCCTTTCTCCTGAGGTAGCCGTGCATAAGCTGGCTATATCTCCTGATGCTAAGCCAGTCAAACAAGCTCCTCGAAGAATGAGAAGGGAGTTGGAAGAAAAGATCATCGAGGAAACCAAGAAACTCATCGATGCCGGCTTCATCAGGGAAGAGAAATATGCAGACTGGATCGCATGCATAGTCCCAGTGAAGAAGAAAAATGGGCAGATCCGAGTTTGTGTCGATTTCAGGGACCTCAACAAGGCATGTCCTAAAGACGACTTCCCGCTACCGGTCATGGAAATGATGGTCGATGACACCTCAAATTACGAACTATTCACCTTTATGGATGGCTCGTCTGGATATAATCAGATCAAGATGTCGCCTGAGGATGAGAAGCACACAGCATTTCGAACCCCGATCGGAATATATTGCTACAAGGTAATGCCATTCGGACTGAAGAACGCAGGTGCTACATATCAAAGGGCAATGACTAATATCTTTGATGACCTAATCCATAAAGTCGTCGAATGCTATGTTGATGATCTGGTCGTTAAGACTAAAGCCAAGGCCGATCACATCCAAGATCTTAGGACCGTTCTCACCAGACTGAGGGAATACGATCTGAAGATGAATCCTCTGAAGTGCGCTTTTGGCGTGTCATCGGGAAAATTCCTGGGCTTCATAGTCCGACATCGAGGGATCGAAGTTGACCCATCAAAGATAAAGGTCATCATGGAGATGCCCCCTCCGAAAAGTCTGACGCAGCTAAGATCTTTTCAAGGCAAGCTTGCTTATATAAGGAGGTTTATCTCAAATTTATCGGGGAAATGTAGGCCCTTCTCAAAGCTCATGAAGAAAGGAGCTCCTTTTATCTGGGATGCCGAATGTCAAGCAGCGTTCGAAAGCATCAAACAATACTTATTGCACCCTCCAGTGCTGGCCGCTCCCATCCCAAATAAACCACTGATTCTCTACACTGCCGCGCTGGACGAGTCACTCGGTGCGCTCCTTGCCCAGAATAACGAGGAGGGAAAAGAAAATGCCCTCTACTACCTCAGTCGAACTCTAGTCGGGGCGGAACACAACTACTCCCCAATCGAAAAGCAATGCCCGGCGCTAATATTTGCTGTGAAGAAGCTGAGGCACTATTTGCTCGCTCATCGGGTTATGCTGATCTCCAAGGTCGACCCGCTCAAACACTTGATGACCAAAGCAAGCCTAGCCGGCAGAATGGCAAGATGGGCTGTCATGCTACTTGAGTTTGACATAGTTTATACCCCTCAGAAAGCAGTAAAAGGGCAAGCTATTGCAGACTTTCTCGCCGCTCATCCCATACCAGAAGGGTCGCCGCTAAATTGTGAGTTACCCGATGAACAAGTGCTGCACCTCGAGGAAGATGAGCCATGTTGGGAGCTCTACTTCGATGGAGCCTCGTCAATAAGGACCTCCAGTAAATCAAGCATCCCGGAGATAAAAGCAGGGATATGATTGGTGTTCATCACACCATCAATGGGAACCCTACGGCGTTCTTTTGCTCTCACCGAGCCTCGGACAAACAATGAAGCTGAGTATGAAGCTCTGATGGCTGGTTTAGAGCTTGCCGTAGAAATGGAAATCTGTCGGCTACGAGTCTACGGTGACTCCCAGCTTGTCGTCAACCAAGTAAGTGGCGACTATAAGATATACAAACCCGAGTTAGCTCGGTACAGAGGTCGAGTGGTGGAACTCATGAAACGGTTCACTCATATTGAACTAACGAGAGTCCCTAGAGCGTTGAATGGAAAGGCTGATGTACTCGCTCGCTTGGCCAAGGAGCTGGCTGATCCTGACATGGACGAAATTCTGATCACAGTCAGGAGCCGGCAAATTCTACCCCCAGTCTCTCTACGAGAAGAGGAAAGCGCGGAACAGAAGAGCAGTCCTGCGGAAGAAGCTTCGATCATCCAAGACGAGCCCGATTGGAGAGAACCCTTCATAGAGTACCTCCGATACGACAAGCTGCCCGAAGAAAAATCTGCGAGGATTCAGCTGAAGAAAAGAGCTCTCCGATACGTGTTTGTAAATGACACGTTATACCGCAGGTCATATGACCAACTCTGGCTCAGGTGTCTGTCATTGGCCGAAGCCCAAAAGGTCATGAAAGATGTCCACTCGGGCGTTTGCGGTGCTCACCAATCTGGCCCCAAGATGCGACTTCAAATCAAACGGCTTGGGTATTACTGGCCCACCATGATACGAGATTGCGGAGAGCATGCAAAGAAATGTTATATCGGCCAAATTCACGGTGATTTTATTCATAAGCATCCCAATCCATTGCATCCTACGGTGGCATCGTGGCCTTTCGAAGTTTGGGGCACCGACATTGTTGGCCCAATTGATCCTCCGTCATCTAAAGGCCACCGGTTTATACTGGCCGCGACAGACTACTTCTCCAGATGGGCTGAAGCTGTCCCGCTAAAAGAAGTTAAGACAAAGGATATTCTGACATTCTTCCAGCATAATATTCTATACCGCTTCGGTACACCAAGAAGAATCATTTCTGACAACGGGCCTTCTTTCAAGAGCTTCAATGTCTCAAGGTTCGCTACTCAGCACAAGATAGACTGGAGATATTCCTCCATCTATAATCCAAGAGCCAATGGGCTAGCCGAAGCCTTCAATAAGACTCTATGCAAGCTCCTGAGGAAAAATGCTTCAGCCAACAAGAGAGACTGGAATCTCAAGCTTCACGAGGCATTGTGGGCATATCGTACCACGCACCGTACTCCAACTCAGTCCACTCCATACTCATTGCTCTTCGGAGTGGAGGCGGTCCTCCCCCTCGAAGTTGAAGTTCCAAGCTTAAGAATGGCCGTTCAGCATGAGTTGACAGAAGAGGAAAACGTGCTCCTTCGACTTGAAGAACTCGATGCCCTCGAAGAAAAGAGGCTCGCGGTGCAGCAAAATCTAGAGCTATACCGAGCCCAAATGTCACGGGCCTATGACAAGATAACCCGTCTCCGCGCTTTCAAGAAAGGTGAATTGGTGTTGGTCCTCAAAAGACCGATTATCCCCAATCGACATGCCAAGGGAAAATTCGAGCCAAACTGGGAAGGACCATACGTCATCGAGAAAGTGTTCGACGGAGGATCCTACCAATTAATAAGTGCCGAGGGAGAAAGGCCCATGCCACCCATTAATGGCCGATATCTCAAAAAATACTACACGTGAAGGCTCCAAGTCGCAGGCGAATTGAGCACATCAGCCTTACGGTCTGGATCAGACATCCTGCAAAACCGTATACAATCCACGGGCGTAAATGAACCCTATTTCTCCCAAATCCTGCCGGTGAGACTACTTTTAAAGTCCCACCAGTAGCAAAAAAAAGAAAAAGAAAGAAAAAAGAGAAGAAGAAATAAATAAACGGTATGTCCACAAGTAAAACGGGCACGGATGAAAACCCGAAAGGGCTCCGTGAGTAAAAACAGCAGGACTACCGGCGAGTCTGTGAAAACCCGAAAGGGTGCAAACTCGTGAAAAGAGATGAAATACACTCGCAAAGTCCTCTCGACCTTGTGAGGAGAAAACCCCTGCGTGAGATCCTTACGACTCACAATGGAGCAACACACTTAGGAATCCTCACGATTCCTAAGGAGAAAATACACCTGCGGGATCCTTACGACTCATAGGGAGAAAATGCTTTATGGGACCCTCACGGCCCATAAAATTGAAAAGCCTTAGGTGATAGGGACCCAAACCTGCCTCCTAAGCCATCGTTCCCCAACGGGCAACGGCAAATGATGAGTCGCTCCTGGCATTTCGCTTCAGTGTTAGCGGTGCTGATGCCGACCAAAAACCCAAATCCCAAGTCCTCCCAAGGCAAATGATGAGTTGCTCCTGGCATTATTCCAGTGCAGCAATGCTGATGCCAAACAAGATCCAAATTCCAAGTCCCCAAACGGCGAATGATGAGTCGCTCCTGGTACCACATTCCAGTGCAGCGATGCAGACGCCAACAAAGCCCTGAAATTTTTTCGGCCCTACGGTCTGGATCATACATCCTGCAAAACCGTATACAATCCACGGGCGTAAAACAATCCCGATCTCTCCAAAAAAAAAAATAGAAAAAGAAAAAAAAATAATAAAAGAAAAAAAAATAAACGGTATGTCCACAAGCAAAACGGGCACGGATGAAAACCCGAAAGGGCTCCGTGAGTAAAAACAGCAGGACTACCGGCGAGTCTGTGAAAACCCGAAAGGGCGCAAACTCGTAAAAAAAGAAAGGAGATGAAATGCACTCTCAAAGTCCTCTCGACTTTGAGAGGAGAAAATTCCCGCGTGAGATCCTTACGACTCACAAAGGAGCAACACCCTTAGGAGTCCTCACGATTCCTATGGAGAAAATACACCTACGAGATCCTTTCGACTCGTAGGGAGAAAATGCTTTTATGGGACCCTCACGGCCCATAAAATTGAAAAGTCTTAGGTGATAGGGATCTAAACCTGCCTCCTAAGCCATCAATTCTCAAATTCTCTCGGGGCAAATGATGAGTTGCTCCTGGCATTATTCCAGTGCAGCAATGCAGATGCCAAACAAAAACCAAAATCCCAAAATCCTCTCAATGACAGATGATGATTCGCTCCTGGTACCATATTCCAGTATAGCGATGCTGATGTCAACCCAAATCAAAATCAACAAGTCAACTTCTACTCCGACACCGCAGAAAGCGAGACGAGTCAGAATCCAATCTCGACACCGCAAGAAGCGGAGCAAGTCAAGTCTACCCCTGACACTACAAGAAGCAGAGCAAGTCAAATCAAGCACCGACCGTCCACGTCGCTAAAAGGGCAGCACCGACCGTCCACGTCGCTAAAAGGGCAGCACCGACCGTCCACGTCGCTAAAATGGCAACAACGACCGTCCACGTCACTAAAATGGCAGAACCGACCGTCCACGTCACTAAAATGGCAGAACCGACCGTCCACGTCGCTAAAATGGCAGCATCGACCGTCCGAGTCGCATAAAGGGCAGAACCGACCGTCCACGTCGCTAAAATGGCAGCATCGACCGTCCACGTCGCAAAAAGGGCAGAACCGACCGTCCACGTCGCTAAAATGGTAGCATCGACCGTCCACGTCACTAAAATGGCAGAACCGATCGTCCACGTCGCTAAAATGGCAGCATCGACCGTCCAAGTCGCTAAAAGGGCAGCATCGACCGTCCAAGTCGCTAAAAGGGCAGCATCGACCGTCCAAGTCGCAAAAAGGGCAACATTGACCGTCCATGTCATAAAAAGGGCAGCGCAGGATTCCTACAAAGCGGGAACCAAATCACTCCGGGCCAGGGAAACGTCTATCACGGACACTCCATTTCGGAGACATGTCAAGCAACGACCGTCCATGTCATAAAAAGGGCAGTGCTAGCTTCCCAAAAAGCGGGAGCCAAATCAGGTCGCCTCCAAGTAAAAGAAGATCCATCAATTTCATGCACACGACCCACATATGTGGTGTGCATGTATTGATGGGGGGCAATTTGTTGGGGTAAAAATTTACACCCCGGTTGGCCAAGTCAAAATCAAAGTCAACCCCAAGCCAAGTGGGCCCAAGCCCAGATCCAGTGGGCCCATGCCCGGGTCGAGCCCGAACATGAAGCAGCCGGCTCCCCCCATGCCAAGATTAAAATTTTGTAATAAATAATTTTGTTGTATTTCTTTTGTTTTGTTTTATGGATAAATGTAAGAAAAATAGGCATGAAGCCAAATTTTTGTAAAGCCCATGGCTTATGTGCAAAAAGAAATGGCACATGAGCCATGGGATAGGCAAAATGCCATTTTGTGAAGCCCAAGGGGCTATGTGCAAAGTGTATAGCCTATAAAGGCAAAAGATAATGAAAATATCTCACAACTTTCTTCTCTCTCCAAAAAAAGTTTCAGATCTGAGATCTTTCTTCCTTCTTCAAGGTTCCAAAACCTTCTTCTTTCTTTTGAATTAAATCAAGAGTTTTACTCTTCCTTTTTCAAAACAAATTAGTTTTTCACCACAAAACCCACAAAGGGGAACTTGGATCTATCATTAGATCTCAAAAAGAAGAGATTTTTAGATCTCACATCTCTTGAGCCAGCCAACAGAGGAGGAAGAAGAAGAACCCATTTCCCCAACCAAAACATTTTCCCTTTTTTCAGGAGTCTAACTCCACTAATTTCTCTTTCGAGGGTTTCTGGGGCTAAAAGCCCTCCTTTCCTCGCCAGCGCGCAGCGCTCGTGCGCAAAGCGCCCACGTGCCGACACGTGGCGCGGGCGCTTGCGCACCAACGCGATGCGCAAAGCGCCCACGTGCCGACACGTGGCGCGCGCGCTTGCGCACCTGCGCGTTTGCGCACCAACGCGATGCGCAAAGCGCCCACGTGCCGACACGTGGCGCGCGCTCTTATGCTCCTGCACGCAGCGTTCATGCGCAAAGCGCCTACGTGCCGACACATGGCGCGCGCGCTTGCGCACCAGCGCGCAGCGTTCATACGCAAAGCGCCCATGCGCCGACACGTGGCGCGCGCGCTTGCGCTCCTGCGTAAAGCGTCCACGTGCCGACACGTGGCGCGCTTGCGCCTGAGCGCGCAGCACCTAAGCGCACAGCGCTCAAGGCGCTGGCCCCACGCATCCCTTGGATGCATTTTCCCCCTCTTTTTGTGCACGTACATACATATATGCATATGTATACAAATTTATACACACACGTACTCCACGACACTGTCCCTGTTAGAAAAAATTCTAACAGGGACCCCCGTAAAAACTCTGCGTGGCTCCCGATATATCCAAAACCCCCCTTTTCAAAACAGAACACACGTACACTGCACATTGAGTTCGCATGACCAGTTTAACCCGTTAATCGGAGGTTCCCTCGCCCCAAAGGAGAGGGGTAATTAACGGCAGCTTAGTCCGCGGCTGCCGGAGATTCGGATCCCCACAATCATTAAACCCCAGCCTACCCTAGGCAGGGGGAATCTGTAGTACGCCTGAGACGCGTGCGCGTATTCCCATCTCAATGGGGTGACGAAAAACACCCTACAACCACGAGGTCGTCGATATAACATTCGACAATCTCATGTATGAGGTCATCAAAGATCTTTGTCATGGCCCTCTGGTAGGTGGCGCCAGCATTCTTCAGACCAAAGGGCATCACTTTGTAGCAGAATATGCCCAGCGGAGTCCGGAAAGCAGTGCGCTTTTGGTCTTTAGGATGTATTTTTATTTCATTGTAGCCTGAAGATCCATCCATGAAAGAGAAAACCTCGTGAGTGGACGCGTTATCGATCATCAGTTCGATAAACGGTACTGGGAAGTCATCCTTCGGGCAAGCTTTGTTGAGATCCCGAAAATCTACGCAGATGCGTATTGTCCCATTTTTCGTCATTACCGGAACGATATTGGCGATCCAGTCAGGGTATAGAACTTCTTTGATGAAGCCGGAGTCGATTAGCTTCTTGATTTCGGCATTAATACTCATCTCAAACTCGAGCCGCATTCTTCTTGGTGCTTGTTTGACTGGCTTGACGTCCGGTGATATTGCCAGTTTATGCACGGCTATCTCTGGACCTAATCCCGGCATCTCGGAATAGTTCCATGCGAAACAGTCTTTATACTGCATAAGCACGTCTTTTAACGTGGCTACCTGTTTCTCAGACAGTAGCTCACTAACGAACGTTGGCCTTGGCTCGTCTGCCGTCCCCAAGTCGATTTTTTTCAGGTTGTCCGCCATGGTATGTATCCCATCTTCCAGCTCCTTTGATGCCGGTGGAAATTCTGATATCACCTCATCTTCATCTCCATTTGCAAAGCACTGGGAAAGGTCATCCATATTCTCACGCTCCTCCTCTTTTAAGAATGTTATCACGTGACAGGTATGAGTTCATTTCCAAGCTCGATGTTGATCTGGACTTTCCCTTGTAGTGTAGGTTGCTCTTGGCTCATGCTTTTGTGGTGGGGTTAGTGATCAGTCGAAAATATTGCATTTTTAACACATCAATTTCCCTACCATTTGCACTCATCTAGAGGTGTTCGGTATTAATATAGCACATATTAGCAAATTGACTGTAAAATACCAAATAACTTGTGTTGTATATTAAAATCGATATTTTAAGCGAAATTGAGTGTTTATCATGGCATCACATTATCTTTGTATAGCGCAACACTTGTTTCGAGAATCTGTGCAGGAAATTCCAGGAACAGAGCCAAAATTGTCAAAAGTGCTGAGAAAATTACACCAAGTCCAAGATTTGAGATCCGGCAGTGAACTAGAGGGAATTATAATATTATAGATGTCAGAAAAATACCATGAAGTCATAACCAACACCTACCAGAAGTTTCAGGCACAGATACCACTATTGGACCGTAGATCCGCGGCCAGAGCCCCTTTCCCGCGGCGGATCCGCGGCCACGTCATGGTGACATCAGCACAGCTTCACTTCAGGTTTCTCTTCTCAGCTTCAGAACTCATTCAAGCCACTTTAAAGTCCAGAATTCTCCAGAAGTTTCTGACAGAACAACAAGGCTCCTTGTTCAAGCTAAACTTCCAAGCTTCTAAAGCAAGCTGCTTAACTACCTAAGCCTAGAAGCTTCTCCCTTAACCTCCAAGCTTATGAAGGAAGCTAACCCTAACTAACTAACTCTAGAACCTTCTACCTAACTACCAAGCTTACAAGGGAAGCTAAACTAAACCTAGCTTGTAAAGGAAGCTAATCCTAATCAAGGCTATAAAAAGGTCCCTAAGGCTTCTAAAGGTTGTTGAGTTGTTGAATTCTTTAGTTAGTTCTCCAATTCCTAATACAAGTTGAGTGACACAACTTGTAACCCTAACCCTAATTCAAAATCCAAAGCCAAAATCAAGAACACCGAGTACCAAATCAAGCGAGAAATCAACAATCCTTTTAGGAGCGAAGCCGATCTTCATCCGAGCAAGTGATCCAAGACGATCCGCGACTCACGAAGACGTGCGACGCCAAATCGACGATCAAGTTCTTTCCTCATTGTAGATCTTGAGAGAATTGTAACAAAATTGTTGATAAATAAAAGGTGAAATTCTTTATCTTGCTTTCTTTACATTCTTGCATCATGATTAGATCTCGATTCTTGATTGTGTTCCTTGATATGATTTTTGAGTAAAACTCCGCTCGTGAAGGAGCCGAGAGAATCAATAGATGATGATGATTACAAATCTTGAAACGATTCTTAAGTCCTATGAGTTTTGTAAACTTTAGTAAATTGAAGAATCGACAACCTAGTTTCGAGCGATGCTTTCTTGATTGTGTTCGCTCTTAATTAGTGATCCACGATTGATTCTTGAATTTACTAGAGCCTAGAATGTGAATGAAATCAACGAAAGGAAAATGGATAGATGATGAAACCCTAGTTTCCGCAAGAAATCCCTAATTCTCGTTGATCGTCATCGCTCTAGTATCAAATCATCGATGGATAAGAAAACGTAATCAATAGTTTTCATCACATCTATAGATTCGATCGATTCCTACGAGCCTCACTTCGATTCTTGATTACTAATTCAAATTGGATGATTCTTGATTCTTGATTTCTTGATCTTTATTTTCTCTTAATTCTTGAAGCTAAAATTCATAAATCTTGAATCGATTTCTCTTTTCTTTTCCTCTTTAATTTTCAATTCATCTAAATCAAATACGATCAAATCACACTTTCCCTGTGGACGATCCACACTCGCTAACGAACCTATATCGACACCGTTATTGATCGCGGCCAAAAATTTCTTTGGTTGTGATTTCTATAATATTATAATATTACGAAGAATCATTCATGTAAGTCGATGTAGTACACCCCAATACTTGTGGGGAGGCGGAATTTTCAAAAATGAACTTGTTTAGTGAACGAACATCGACTAACCGCTTGAATCGAAGCTAAACTACAAATAACCGTACACAAAGAGTTTCATAACAATTGTGTTTAGGGATTATACCTAATGAACCAACTCCTTCGTCTTTACGATCTCTTTGTCCTCCTCGGCCTTCTCTAGGTAGTAGACGATCCACCCGAGAGCAAAACTCCAAGCTAAACCTCCAAACTTGAGGCAACTAATCTTCTTGGATTGCTAATCAAAGAAGATAGAATGAAATAGAGTGATGGTTATGGATTGATTAGTCTTTCTAATCCTTTGATCTCAACACATGAGGTGTAAGGATTAGGGTTTGAAGATGAGAGCTTGAGGAGAGAGAATGTGAGAATGATTATTGAATAAAGTTATGAGTATCATATTATATATGAAGCATTTTCTAATAAGAAGAAAAGAATAAAGAGTGATGAATAATCATGCTTCATAAAATATCTAGTGGTGATTCATTAGCATGAGTCATTAAGCAATAAATGTGCATTAATGAGATGAATGAATCACCACCATGACTCATATAACTCATTCAATGTATATGACACATAACCCTCCTAAGTCACCATCTTCTAGAAGCTTCTCGTATAATTACGAGAACGCCCCTCCGATCCGTAAAAATACGGAAAAACTTTAGACTGTAAAAATCCAATAACCGGATACCAGTAACTGGCTTAAACCAAAGCCGACTGGTAAAAACTGTCCAGACGACGTAAGTGCGTAAACACACATACGCGTCCGAACCCTTGTCGTAAAACCATACGACCTCTATATCGTTTCGCCTGGAATAGGAAACTCTCTGTGTGGGACTCTAGAGACTCGACTACTACGCTGGCAGTGGGTTTAACCACAGACCGCAAGCGGCACTAGCTGTACATAACGGTCCCCAGGTAGTTGTCGATAAGAAGGCCGATGAAGAAACCCATCCGAACTCCTACTGAGTCTGATGTGATAATCTCCATACAGTCCGGTCCGTTCGTCCAAGACTATCGCATATCGGCCTTAGGGGGGCGGCAAGCGTCAGTCCCCTAATAGCGGTATAAGTCGTGTCGGAGCGAAGCCCATTACACCCTGAGAAACTACTGGAACCTACCAGCAAATCTCGCTTGCCCTGGCCAGGGACTTTGCGTAATGGCTCTCTGACACAGCACGATATCTACTCCCAATACCGGGAGGGACGAATCCTGTCTAACCGCTACTGCCTCCAAGTGCTCGGGACTGCACCCAACTGCTACCTGTTTGCACGACTCCTTTGAGCCGTGGTAGGGTAGCAATCTAAGAACAGTGGGATACACTCGAGGCGAAGTAGCAGTGTCAAGTCAGCGGACTATGCTGTACTCATGTCACCTGGGAACTGCTCACTGACGACTGGTATCAAACCAACCAACAGTTCCCTGTGAGTCCTGTCCGGTTTACCCGTAACCTAACGAGCACCTGCATACTATCTCCAGTACTACGTACTGACGGCTGTGGGACACACCATCTCCCCAACTGGGATGAGAAGCGTACACACCAGTCTACTCCGGAGTATCGATGCTCTGTCTCGATAATCCAACGACCAGGGACCAGAATAAGGATATTTTTGTAGACTACCCAGCCCCCACTAGTGTGACTGCCATCACAACGCTGGTAGACAAGCAAGATCCTAAGAGCTCTATCAATACGTACACTCACATATTAAGATAGAAAAACCAAGTAGCATACTACCATGTTTAGCAAGACTGCTATATACATGTGAATATCCCAAGCTTCCATTAAGTAATATACAAACTAGTATGATACAGTAATGGCCTTCTAGGGCATAAACACTAACAATCTCCCATTTGCACTAGGGCCATGTACTGGCATATCGTAGACCGATGATCTCGAGTAGCCTCTCGAACTGAATCTGAGGTAGGGCCTTCGTGAATGGATCAGCAATGTTCTCTTCAGAAGCAACTCTCCGAACCTCGATCTCCTGACGATCAATGATCTCCCTGATCAGGTGATACCGCCTCAAGATGTGTCTGGACTTCTGATGGGACCTTGGTTCCTTCGCTAAAGCTATAGCTCCGTTGTTGTCGCAATACAGAGGTATTGGATCAACTATGGTAGGAACCACCTGAAGTTCTGTTAGGAACTTCTTCATCCAGACTGCTTCTTTTGCGGCATCGCAAGCAGCTATATACTCCGCTTCCATTGTCGAGTCAGCAACGGTGTCCTGCTTGGAGCTCTTCCAGCACACCGCCCCTCCATTGAGGGTAAAGACATAACCCGACATGGACTTGGAATCGTCCTTATCACTCTGGAAGCCGGAATCAGCAAAGGCCTCCAACCTGAGGTCTTTTCCGCCGTAAACCAAGAACATCTCCTTAGTCCTCCTCAGGTACTTGAGAATGTTCTTTACTGCTATCCAGTGTTTCTCCCCTGGGTCTGACTGATACCGGCTTACCACGCTCAGTGCGTAAGCAACATCTGGTCTGGTACACAACATCGCATACATTATAGAGCCTACCGCAGAAGCGTAGGGTATAATAGACATGCGTTCCCTTTCCAAATCAGTCTTGGGAGACATCTCTTTGGAGAGGGTGATTCCGTGACAAGCCGGTAGGTTACCGCGCTTAGAATCTTCCATACTGAATCTTTTCAGTATAGTGTCGATATACCTGGACTGCGAAAGTCCCAACATCCTCTTGGATCTATCACGATAGATCCGGATCCCCAGAATGTAAGAGGCATCACCCAGGTCTTTCATGGAGAACCTGTGTGACAAGAATCCTTTGACAGATTGTAGTATAGGAATGTCATTTCCTATCAATAGAATGTCATCCACGTACAAGACGAGGAATACGACACTTCTGGCCACAACTTTACTATATATGCACGGTTCATCTGGATTTTTGATAAAGTCATATTCTTTGACTGTCTCATCAAAACAGATGTTCCAACTCCGCGATGCCTGCTTTAGTCCATAAATGGACTTAAGCAGCTTGCATACTTTCCCGCTGCTCCCACTCTGATTGAAACCCTCTGGCTGATCCATATAGACGCTCTCTTCTAAATTTCCATTCAGAAAAGCCGTCTTTACGTCCATCTGCCAGATTTCATAATCATGGAAGGCAGCAATAGCAAGAAGGACCCGAATGGATTTGAGCATAGCCACTGGAGAAAAAGTTTCGTCATAGTCCAAACCAGGTCTTTGACGAAAACCCTTTGCAACAAGTCTAGCCTTATAGGTTTCCACCTGTCCATCTACACCAATCTTTTTCTTGAAGATCCATTTGCATCCTATGGGTTTTACCCCATCTGGAGCAAAGTCCAAAGTCCATACTTTGTTGGTGTACATGGACTCCATTTCGGTCCGCATTGCATCTAGCCATCGTACCGAGTCGCCGCTCTGGATGGCCTGTTGGAAGTCAGTAGGTTCATCATCATCTATGATGCAATCCTCTCTATCCCCATCTATGAGAAAACCGTAGTATCTCTCAGGCGGATGAGATGGCCTACTACTCCTGCGGAGGGGTGCGGGAATGTTCTGTTCTTCTTGAACCTCTGGTTCTACCAAACTTTCAGTAACAGCTTGTGGTTCTGGAATTTCTTCCAGTTCTACTGCGCTCCCACTCTTCTGATTTTCTAAAAATTCAGCTTCTAAGAAGTGGGCATGACGAGAAACAAAAACCTTTTGTTCCTCTGCGTAATAGAAATAATATCCCTTGGAGTTCTTTGGATATCCCACAAGCTTACACAGTACTGAGCGTGCCTCGAGCTTGTCCACATGCTGCTTTTTTACAAAAGCTGGACACCCCCATGTCCTAAAATGTTTTAGACAGGGTTTCTTCCCACTCCACATCTGATATGGTGTGGTAGGCACAGTCTTGGTTGGAACCTGGTTTAAAAGATATGCCGCTGATTCTAGCGCATAACCCCAGAAAGATCGCGGTAACTCAGCATTACTCATCATGGATCGTACCATATCCAATAGGGTTCGATTCCGTCTCTCCGATACACCGTTGTGCTGTGGAGTGTATGGAGGAGTAAGCTGAGAGAGAATTCCTTTCTCTTTTAGGTAACCTAGGAACTCGGCACTTAAGTATTCTCCACCTCGATCAGATCTCAGTGTCTTAATACTTTTGCCTGTTTGGTTTTCCGCTTCACTCTTGTATTCCTTGAATTTCTCAAAGGCCTCGGATTTATGCTTCATTAAGAAGATATGTCCAAACCTAGAGAAATCATCTGTAAAAGTAATGAAGTAGGAATAACCACCTCTCGCATGTGTAGAAATTGGACCACATACATCGCTGTGTATGAGTCCTAAGAGCTCGCTCGCTCTTACTCCTTGTCCAGTAAA
Organism: Agapanthus africanus; assembly: GCA_030015575.1. Taxonomy (NCBI): domain Eukaryota; kingdom Viridiplantae; phylum Streptophyta; class Magnoliopsida; order Asparagales; family Amaryllidaceae; genus Agapanthus; species Agapanthus africanus. Next base: position 550,531,369 of record CM057345.1, read on the forward strand.
TGGAGTCTTTGTCATCTTTCCTTTGAGACAAGATTGACAAGTGTCATAGGATTGATATTCGAACGTGTCCAAATATCCTTCTCTATGCAACTTAGTCAACCTTCTCTCATTGATGTGACCCAGTCTACAATGCCATAAGAAAGCTTTATTTAAATCTGGAGACTTTCTTTTTAGTGTGTTCTGGACATTGAAAATTTGGAGTTGGTTTAAAACATATATGCCGTTATTTAGAGTACCAGACCCAATCAAACCATGATTAAGGTGGATGTTGACAACATCTCTTACAAACGTGAAATCATAACCTTTATTTGATAACAAGGAAACTGATATGATATTACACGTTAAGCTTGGTACAAAATAACAGTTATGTAAAACCAAAATGTGTCCACTTGTCAATCCTAGGTGATAATCCCCGACGGACGCAGCTCCCACGCTAGCTCCGTTAGCAACCCTGAAGATCATATCACCTTCCTTCAGAACTCTACGGTTTCTCAGTGCCTGCAATGAATTGCAAATATGAGATCCTGATCCGGTATCCAATACCCAGGAAGTAGAGTTGATCGACAGACAATTCTCAATTACAAACACACCTGAAGTCGAAGCCACAGCTTGCTTCGGTTCCTGGTTCTTGGCGTTCCACGCCTTGCAATCCTTCTTCCAGTGCCCTTTCCTGTGACAATGGAAGCACTCATCCTGGCCAACTACCGGTGCTGCAAGCTTTTTCTTTCCCTTCTTTCCCACCTTACTAACACCTCCTCTAGGTTTGGGTGCGGCCTTCTTCTTCCTTCCTTTGGCCCTAGCCTTGGACCCGGAAGAAGATGCACCGCCAACAAACATAGCGGGTGTTTCCCTTGCCTTCTGCAAGGTGCCCTCTGCACTCCTTAACATGTTCAGGAGTTCCGCAAGTTCAACTTCTTTTCCTTGAAGATTGAAGTTGAGGATAAACTGGGCGTAGGTGGGAGGAAGGGACTGGAGAATAAGGTCTGTATAGAGCTCATTATCCAAAGTCGTCCCAAGGTCTGCGAGCTCTTCAATATAGCCGATCATCTTTAGGACATGTTCACCTACTGATGACCCGACAACCAACCTCGCTCGAAACAAGTTCTTAGAGGTCTCGTATCTTGCTATACGAGATTGCTCTCCATAAAGTTCCTTTGTATGGAGAAATATGCCATCTAGGGACATATCCTCGTGCCTCCTCTGATGTTCATTGTTCATTGAGGCAAGCACGATGCACTTGGCTCTCGCGCAATCTAAATCCCAGGTTTTGCGGATTTCCTTATCCGCATTGCTGGATTTGGGACCAGGGACAGCAGGTGCCGTAGCGGTGAGGACGTACCCCAGTTTGTCATAGGTCAAAGCCATTTTGACATTCCGCAGCCAATCTTTATAGTTTGGCCCTGTCAGTATATTTTTCTCTAAAAGTAACTTAAGTCCAGTCATTTTCAGGGTCGCTGCAATTAGGAGAGAGAGAAGAAAACTCTTTAGCATGATGCTCTTGCAAGTTTAGAGTGGTTTTTAGTTTATCTAAACTGGATGGCTCCCACTGTTTTTCGAATCCTTCCTCAAACCATAAAAGAAGAATTAGCCAGGACTATTCTCACCGTACAATACTTGCTTAACCGTTCAGCCAGGCCAGTGTCGATACTTCGAGGGAGGTTTTCCAACGCTTTCGCGAAGTTCCTTAATTAAATAACCTCTTTTCTCTGGGGACGTAACCCCGCTGACACCTTTCTGGACACCTACTAGGTTTATAGCATTGATCGTTAAGTGATGAATATCCTGATAAGTAGCATATACTCACAGTAGGATCGGGATCCAAATATCATCGTATGATAATGTTGAAGGAATCCTACCAATATTCATCAAACTCCAAATGGTATGCATCTCTTTGCAAATTTCAGTTTCTTTAGAAATTCCCGATATATGTTTTTGCCCCATGTTCTTATGATCTTGACTAAGGGCCAACAAATCATAAGTCACATGTCAAGTTCTGCCCATCATTATCCTGTTGATTTGAACCCATCCGTATATACTCTTGACTAAGGGCCAACAAAGTAATACGACTGTCCCAAACCAACTCATCTATCTTTGCAACAAATGAATACCCCAGCAGCTACCAATCACTATGTCTTGACTAAGGGCCAAACAAACATAGCTTGAATACTACTGACCATTCATAAGAAATGACGGAGGGCTACGACTGGTTTTGGCGAAACCGTGAACGTAGTGAACTTGATATAACCGAAGGAACCTGATAGCTTTTAAAAGGAGTGGTTAAGTCTCCGCATTTAAAAATATCTGTTTTAAAAATAACCGAGTGGTTTCTTTTAAATTGTTCCAACGATTTAAACTTGGTTTATTTTCTTTGCATTATAGATAATGCGTCCCATCATTAACCTATCATTGCAGAAAACAACGAAAATACAACGTCCTCTTATGCCATCCGCATTCGCCACGGGGTCCCGTCATCACCCGTTAGGTTACTTAACTAACGACAGAGCGGGGGCTGGGCTAGCGCGGGTGTAAAACATAAGTGACGTCTAAATAGCTATCATATATATAGATATTTTACATTCGTCTGACGCAATGATATACATTCCAGAACACAGATAAACAATATTGGATTTGCAAGCAATCTGTATTTCTTTTGAGCCTGCAAGAAAAGACAGATTACACAGTTATGATGAATAGCCGTTACCCCACCCTCGACCCCTACGGGTACGGCAAACTACCCGCCCGGCAGTTTGTGTACCCCACCTTGGGTCAGTCCTAGGAGCAAAAACAGTAAAATGAAATAATACAACGGTGGCTACAACCGCAACCTGGATGTGCCCCGCAAAAATAATATTACAACAAATTACATTTACAACAAATGAATTAAATAATAACCCATTGCAAACCCCGGCTATACACCACAACAGTCCAATACAGTTTATATGCACAAACAGATATAACCATTACAGAAATGTGCAACCCCCTGCCAACCGACATACTAGCAGTTAGGGGAGGTTTACGAACACATTTATCAATCACAGATATAATCCAACATGCAAATACTGTACAATTTCGATCGATTAAACATCTTTAATATTGCTCCAAAAACTGCTCTGTAAACTGGAAACCTGAGCAAAATTAAAATATTCCAGAAAACCCCAAATACCAGAGAGGACCCACACATGAAAGATGAGTCCATGACTCGGCAACTCGGCCGCGGAACCGCGGCGGATCGGTGGGATCCGCCGCGCTTCCGCGGCGCTTTAGCCGATTCATGGGCTCAAATTTCATGGGTGTTCTTCTGGACCCTTTTCAAGCTTTCTGCACTTACCTGAAAAATTTTAGGACATCATTTTAAATTCGACAGAAACTGATATTTTTTAGGGTTTTCCGGCTTCGTTTTTCCGTTCGAAATTCGTACAAATTTGCAATAAAGTTATTTATTGTTTAGCGAGGCTCTGATACCACTGTAAGTCGATGTAGTACACCCTAATACTTGTGGGGAGGCGGAATTTTCAAAAACGAACTTGTTTAGTGAACGAACATCGACTAACCGTTTGAATCGAAGCTAAACTACAAATAACCGTACACAAAGAGTTTCATAACAATTGTGTTTAGGGATTATACCTAATGAACCAACTCCTTCGTCTTTACGATCTCTTTGTCCTCCTCGGCCTTCTCTAGGTAGTAGACGATCCACCCGAAAGCAAAACTCCAAGCTAAACCTCCAAACTTGAGACAACTAATCTTCTTGGATTGCTAATCAAAGAAGATAGAATGAAATAGAGTGATGGTTATGGATTGATTAGTCTTTCTAATCCTTTGATCTCAACACATGAGGTGTAAGGATTAGGGTTTGAAGATGAGAGCTTGAGGAGAGAGAATGTGAGAATGATTATTGAATAAAGTTATGAGTATCATATTATATATGAAGCATTTTCTAATAAGAAGAAAAGAATAAAGAGTGATGAATAATCATGCTTCATAAAATATCTAGTGGTGATTCATTAGCATGAGTCATTAAGCAATAAATGTGCATTAATGAGATGAATGAATCACCACCATGACTCATATAACTCATTCAATGTATATGACACATAACCCTCCTTAGTCACCATCTTCTAGAAGCTTCTCGTATAATTACGAGAACGCCCCTCCGATCCGTAAAAATACGGAAAAACTTTAGACTGTAAAAATACAATAACCGGATACCAGTAACTGGCTTAAACCAAAGCCGACTGGTAAAAACTGTCCAGACGACGTAAGTGCGTAAACACACATACGCGTCCGAACCCTTGTCGTAAAACCATACGACCTCTATATCGTTTCGCCTGGAATAGGAAACTCTCTGTGTGGGACTCTAGAGACTCGACTACTACGCTGGCAGTGGGTTTAACCACAGACCGCAAGCGGCACTAGCTGTACGTAACGGTCCCCAGGTAGTTGTCGATAAGAAGGCCGATGAGGAAACCCATCCGAACTCCTACTGAGTCTGATGTGACAATCTCCATACAGTCCGGTCCGTTCGTCCAAGACTATCGCATATCGGGCCTAGGGGGGCGGCAAGCGTCAGTCCCCTAATAGCGGTATAAGTCGTGTCGGAGCGAAGCCCATTACACCCTGAGAAACTACTGGAACCTACCAGCAAATCTCGCTTGCCCTGGCCAGGGACTTTGCGTAATGGCTCTCTGACACAGCACGATATCTACTCCCAATACCGGGAGGGACGAATCCTGTCTAACCGCTACTGCCTCCAAGTGCTCAGGACTGCACCCAACTGCTACCTGTTTGCACGACTCCTTTGAGCCGTGGTAGGGTAGCAATCTAAGAACAGTGGGACACACTCGAGGCGAAGTAGCAGTGTCAAGTCAGCGGACTATGCTGTACTCATGTCACCTGGGAACTGCTCACTGACGACTGGTATCAAACCAACCAACAGTTCCCTGTGAGTCCTGTCCGGTGTACCCGTAACCTAACGAGCACCTGCATACTATCTCCAGTACTACGTACTGACGGCTGTGGGACAAACCATCTCCCCAACTGGGATGAGAAGTGTACACACCAGTCTACTTCGGAGTATCGATGCTCTGTCTCGATAATCCAACGACCAGGGACCAGAATAAGGATGTGCTTGTAGACTACCCAGCCCCCACTAGTGTGACTGCCATCACAACGCTGGTAGACAAGCAAGATCCTAAGAGCTCTATCAATACGTACACTCACATATTAAGATAGAAAAACCAAGTAGCATACTACCATGTTTAGCAAGACTGTTATATACATGTGAATATCCCAAACTTCCATTAAGTAATATACGAACTAGTATGATACAGTAATGGCCTTCTAGGGCATAAACACTAACAATTCAATCAAATAGCGCCGTTGCCGGGGATCGTGTGCTAATTTGTTCGTTTTTGAAATTTGAGTTGAAAAGTTTATTCCATCATAATTTTTAGATCAAAATTAGCGCAAACACTAAACGATTCGTTGTGATTTGTTGCGAGGAAATCTGGAATCTGTGGAGCTTGAGGAAAAATATTTTGAATATTCCAGAGGCCACAGGAGGTGAACAGGAACAGTTGCTGTGAATTTTGTGCACTGATCTTAGCAACTGACCGCGTTTCCGCGGCAAAGAGGAGCATACCGCGGCGGATCCAAGGCGTCTCTGTACGGAAATTGCTCAGTAACTCCCTCACTTTCTTATCTCTTCCTCAATCTGCTCCAATAACAATTTTCTTCAGGTTTCTTTGCAAAAATTCACAGCGCCGCAAAAAGCAAAAATTGTGCGTGTTTGATCTTGGTTGTTTGCATTTTTAATACGGAAATTAAGAGGAAAAGACCAAATTCAGATTAGGTGGGGAGTTCATTACCCTTCCTAAGCCCCGAAAATCACAAAACTGCATCCGCATTATCCTCATTAATTAAAAAATATCTAGACATGACTCTAAGGACCGTCGCGCTCATTTAGGACAGGAGAAGGTCGTGGGTAATCTATTGCTTATCCGCGTTTCTTTTGTAGTGTCTAAGGCAAGTGTGTCTAAGACAAATGGTTACTTAATTAGGCCCACTACTTACGTAGTGGAGAACCTCCCACTTACCTGGCACTTACCTGGCCACAGCAGAGACAAAGAGGCAGTAGAGGATTGATCCTGCGATTTGTCTTCTGGCAGTTAGGAGCGGTCTAGAGACTTGACCTAGGTGACCATTAGACTTAGGGTTGTGCTTGTGCATTTGTTGTGATTTGCATCATTTTTTCAAAAATCCGTATTCAAAAAAAACACCAACTTTATTCATTCCCCCTAATTATCTTAACGCTGCCACTTGTGCTAAACCCTTTAGTGCAAGCTCGGCTGGACACGGGATTCTAGTGCCCGTCTTGTCCGCGTTTTCCCCCATCGACCCCAAAGTCGGTATTTCTACATTTTCTTTTTCCCACCACTACCGCGATGGACGGATTTCCATCAAACTTTTACACCACTATGCCACCGCCCGCAGGTGCCCAGAATCCTCCACGCATTTCTCTCCAAGAGAGATGCTATCCTTCACGTGTTCCCCTTCCCACCTGTCTTTCTATACCACCAGCCATTGGGGAAAATTTTGAAATCAACCCCCAATTCATCAAACTGTTACCCAAATTTCACGGTCTTGATTCTGAAGACGCATACGTTTTTATCTCCAAATTTGAAAATGTATGCGCAATGATTGGAACGTCACAACTGTCTGTGGATGCTCTACGTTTACGTTTTCTCCCATTCATTTTGTGCGATTTAGCCGAGAAGTGGCTTTATAATACAACCGCACATTCTATTTCAAAATAGGATGAATTTGTAAAAGCATTCCTTAAGAAATTTTATTCCAATCACAAGACCAGCCGTGTTCGGAGCGAAATCTTCAAATTCACCCAACTTCCTAATGAACCATTCTAGAAATGCTTTGAACGGTTCAAGGATCTTATTACCCAATGCCCTCATCACGGAATCTCTAGATGGGATTTGTGTTGAATTATCTATGAGGGTATTGATCTCACTACTAGACAGATGCTTGAAACCATGTGTCATTGCCAATTCCTATCTAAAGATGATGGTGAAGCTTGGAAATACCTAGAAGATTTAGCTCAAAACACATTATAATGGGAAAGTGCTAGACCACCACCGCCTAGGGAAGATGTCAATCAGCTCGATGTTTCCGTCATAATGAGAGCCGAAATGGCCGCAATACAAAGGAAACTCGACGCTATAGAAAACAAAATCTCTTCAGCCTCCCTAAACCAATACACACTTCCCAAAACCGTGTGTGGCTGCTGTTCAAACCCTTCACATTTGATGGAAGAATGTCCTTTGAATGTACCGTTTCAAGGTCACACTAATGCTGCATTTCAGCAAAGACCTCAAAACGATCCTTCTTCTTCCTCATATACCCAAGTTTGGAGGAATCACCCTAACTTTGCTTGGAACCAATCACAAACTCAAAACACGGTTCCAACCCAAAACAATTTCCAAAGGGCTCTTCCACCACAACAGCAACCACTTCAATTGAGTCAGCACCCCTACTAATCACAAAACTTCCGAAATCCGGCCAACACTTTTGTACCACATGAAAACTCTTTGCAATTGGCCGGTACTGATGAATCCTCTTCACTCGCTCAAACTGTGAATTTGTTTTTGACAAATTTCATGCAAGTTACGGCAAATCTTTAGTCTTCCGTCGATAAAATCGAGAAAAACTCTGCGTCCCAAAGCGAGAATATTAAGTCGATGGAAGCTCAAATTGCACAATTAAAAGCCGAAATGAGTGAGAGAGAAAAAAGGAAACTTCCAGCTCAACCTTTATCCAATCTTGGCTATTCACATCATGTGGATGCACTTACCACTTTGAGATCTGGAAGAGTGCTAGACAATCATGTGGGTGAACAAATTGATAATGATGAATTGATCATTAACACCCCGGCTTCCACTTCCACTTCCACTCACACTTCTACTTCTTACCCTATTTCGTCTAATTTACCGTCTTCTTCCGAGCCTATTCTCTGTTTTCCCAAAGGCTCGAACCCTCCACCCACTTCATCCTTCCCACCCCCACAACCTTCTCCACAAATGTTGGACCCAACACTTATTGATAGAGCTCCATTTCCAAATAGGTTGAGGCCCAACAAACCCAACGCTCAAATGGAGAAGCTTGTGGACATGTTTAAGCAAGTTAACATCAACATCCCTCTCCTAGATGCTATCCAATAAGTTCCGTCCTATGCTAAAACTCTTAAGAACTTGTGCGCTAGGAAGAGGAAGACTCAAGTGCCCAAGAAGATATTCATGGAAAAGACTGTAGACACGGCTTTCCCCCAACAATTACCAAGAAAACGTAAGGACCCTGGCTGTCCTACTATTTCTATTTCTATTTCTATTAGGGATAAACACATTAACCGTGCTCTACTAGACCTTGGCGCTAGTGTTAACTTGCTTCCATATTCAGTCTATGAGCAACTAGGTATCGGAGTGTTAAAGCCCTCGAGTATAACTCTCCAGATGGCTGGCCGATCAATCACCAAACCTAAGGGTGAACTGGAGGATGTGTTAATAAAAATCGGGGAATTTGTATTCCCTTTGGACTTTATCGTACTTGATACACAGCCTGTAGCGAACCCACGGAACCAAATTCTGGTGATTCTAGGTCGTCTCTTTTTGGCTACTTCCAACGCTGTAATCAACTGTAGAAATGGCTCTATGACCCTATCCTTCGGGAAAAGGTCAATTGAGCTGAACATTTACAACTTGGGAAGTGTACCCTCCGAACCTACTGCTCAGGTCTGTTCTGTCGACTTAATGGATGTCGACAGCAGCAAAGTTGACGATCCCCATGATACTGATCTTGACTCTTTTCATATGTTGTTGTTTGACCCAACTATGTATCATACACATACGGACTCTTCCATCGAGTTGTCCGGGTCAACATCTAACACTGATTATGAACTGTTTTTGGAGTCTGAAGATCACCCCGCGCTTTGTGATGACATTATTCTTCGGGGTATTGATGAAACTTTTGAGGAGATCTTCGCTGATGAACTCGCATTTTTGAATGACACGGGTGTTGAGATGAATCCACATCAAAACAATGAAATTGAACCTCCACCCCTTCTTCTGGACTGTAAAAAGGATGCGAGAAATCCATCATATTCACTGCATCGTCTCTCCAAAACGAGACGCAAACACATTCTATTCCACCACTTACCCTTTCCCCACTTCTTCTTCCACCAACCGATGCACTACATTGATAAAATTTTCGAATGGTTGGTGTTGACCTTCAGTCTTTGCAAAGCTTGGCATCGACCAATAATCTTGACCCCCTCTTGTGATTTTCAAAAGATTAACATTGTTTAACTCAAGTTTGGGGGGGGTATAATCTGGCTCCTGAAAAGAAAATTTTCACACAAAATGGCGAGCTAAAAATAAGTTTGGGGGAGGATTTTAACTTAAATATTTTGCTCCCATTTAATAAATTTCCTCCCAAGCTTACAGGTTTTCGAGATTTAGTGGATAGCAATAGTGAGGACACTGTTGAAAACAAGTTTGGGGGAGGTTTGTGCTTATTTTCGCATAATTTGCTTCATACTTTACATAAGCATATAACATTTTGAAAAATCTATAAAAATTTTAAAAAAATTTCAAAAAATAAAAATATTTTGTATATAAATAAGATAATAAAAGATTAGATAGTGAAAAATTACATCCAAAAGATTGGAAAAATTTAAGAAAACCAAGAAAATTAAAAGTTTTCTTAAACGAACTAGTAATAAGTAGTTATGAGCCGTTGTCCCAAGGGTCAGTAAGATGAAGGAAGTCACTAATCTGAGGATAAAAATAAGTCTGAAAAATAGTTCCTATTCTGGAAGCCAAATATTTGAATGTTGATACCCTACTATACGCACTTACACACGTCTTGAAACTCGGGATAGTAGAGGATACCTTGAAATGATCGTCTAAAAGCCGATGTATGAAGGAAATAAAAAAAATGAATAAAAATATAAAATGGTGCAGAAAAAAATGAACACTGGTTTTGTTATCGCCAAGACAGCAATAAAAAAATATAGCGAGGGTGCCTCTTCACCCAGTGCCTTAAACCAACTGGTCTGGGAGTCACTGCTAAGCCTTAGGTGGTGCAAGACGAGGAAAATACTAAAACACCGTATAAGCAAGCACATGAGTAATCGGTCGGTTAGTACCTCAAGAAGTATTAACGATAGCATGAAAAATGTGTGAGCAAATCATCTAAATATTCATTAATTAAAAAGTACTGAGGCAGATGGACAAGAGTATGATAGCTTGAATTGAATTCTCCGGTTGTAGGGATGTCTTTTACACACGTAGGGTTATATGATCGATATTTGGAAGAAAGATAGGAATGAAGAATAAAGACGATGTTTTATTGAGGGATGATGTGATTTCTAACATCTTTTCATGACTATTAAGATAGGGCTCGTGACAACCGAAAAGCTAGCATAGTTGAAAACTCTAATTTTCAAAGTTTTTCTTTTACAATTCTTGTCTTTAAATGTAATATTCACGTTCTTCCTTTTATTATTGGATTTTGTGGGTGCAATCCGCTGAAAACCCTCAGGAGACAACACTCCTCCTACTAGGGACACCTAGAGGTTTAAAGGCTTGTTGCACGTGCTCAGTGCAATCGTGTTGCCTACGAAAGTGTGCTAGTTAGTTTTTCTCTTTCTTTATTTTCCCTTTCTCTTTTTAATAAAACAGTTCGCTCCAGACGACCGAAAATAAGTTTGGGGGAATTTGATCAGTCGAAAATATTGCATTTTTAACACGTCAATTTCCCTACCATTTGCACTCATCTAGAGGTGTTCGGTATTAATATAGCACATATTAGCAAATTGACTGTAAAATACCAAATAACTTGTGTTGTATATTAAAACCGACATTTTAAGGTAAATTGAGTGTTTATCATGGCATCGCATCATCTTTGTATAGCGCAACACTTATTTCGAGAATCTGTGCAGGAAATTCTAGGAACAGAGCCAAAATTGTCAAAAGTGCTGAGAAAATTACACCAAGTCCAAGATTTGAGATCTGGCAGTGAACTAGTGGGAATTATAATATTATAGATGTCAGAAAAATACCATGAAGTCATAACCAACACCTACCAGAAGTTTCAGGCACAGATACCACTATTGGGCCGTAGATCCGCGGCCAGAGCCCCCTTCCCGCGGCGGATCCGCGGCCACGTCATAGTGACATCAGCATAGCTTCACTTCAGGTTTCTCTTCTCAGCTTCAGAACTCATTCAAGCCACTTCAAAGTCCAGAATTCAGCAAGGCTCCTTGTTCAAGCTAAACTTCTAAGCTTCCAAAGCAAGCTACTTAACTACCTAAGCCTAGAAGCTTCCCCCCTAACCTCCAAGCTTATAAAGGAAGCTAACCCTAACTAACTAACTCTAGAACATTCTACCTAACTACCAAGCTTACAAGGGAAGCTAAACTAAACCTAGCTTCTAAAGGAAGCTAATCCTAATCAAGGCTATAAAAGGGACCCTAAGGCTTCTATCTTAAGGTTGTTGAGTTGTTGAGTTCTTTAGTTAGTTCTCCAATTCCTAATACAAGTTGAGTGACACAACTTGTAACCCTAACCCTAATTCAAAATCCAAAGCCAAAATCAAGAACACCGAGTACCAAATCAAGCGAGAAATCAACAATCCTTTTAGGAGCGAAGCCGATCTTCATCCGAGCAAGTGATCCAAGACGATCCGTGACTCACGAAGACGTGCAACGCCAAATCGACGATCAAGTTCTTTCCTCATTGTAGATCTTGAGAGAATTGTAACAAAATTGTTGATAAATAAAAGGTGAAATTCTTTATCTTGCTTTCTTTACATTCTTGCATCATGATTAGATCTCGATTCTTGATTGTGTTCTTTGATATGATGTTTGAGTAAAACTCCGCTCGTGAAGGAGTCGAGAGAATCAATAGTTGATGATGATTACAAATCTTGAAACGATTCTTAAGTCCTATGAGTTTTGTAAACTTTAGTAAATTGAGGAATCGACAACCTAGTTTCGAGCGATGCTTTCTTGATTGTGTTCGCTCTTAATTAATGATCCACGATCGATTCTTGAATTTACTAGAGGCTAGAATGTGAATAAAATCAACGAAAGGACAAGGGATAGATGATGAAACCCTAGTTTCCGCAAGAAATCCCTAATTCTCGTTGATCGTCATCGATCTAGCATCAAATCATCGATGGATAAGAAAACGTAATCAATAGTTTTTATCATGTCTATAGATTCGATCGATTCCTATGAGCCTCACTTCGATTCTTGATTACTAATTGGATTGGATATCATCAATTTTTGATTCTTGATTTTTAATGTTTTCTTGATAACTAGATTTAGATCTAGATAATTCTTGAATTCACTTTTAAATCTTGAATTGAATTGTCTTTTCTTTTCTTTCTTTAATTTTCAATTCATCTAAATCAAATACGATCAAATCACACTTTCCCTGTGGACGCGCACTCGCTAACGCGCTACAATTGACACCGTTATTGATTGCGGTTTACAAAAATTCTTTGATTGTGATCTTTATATACAATTTCAAAACACGACACATCATGAAGAATCGTATCAATCAGTTAGCCTCCAACTGTCAGATAGAGAAAACTTGCCATGCTGATACTGGTCTTCAACCCAGTTTTTAAAGGTGAAGCAGTCTTCAAGAGGATGTCCTATTGCTCGGTAGTAGGAGCAATAAGCTGGATGGTGGATCTCCTTTACTTCCTTAGGGTGCCGAGACTCCGGGAGTGTCATCATTTGATGCTTCATGACAAGGTGGGATATTTTCCTTGTCTTGTCTTGAGGGAAAGAATATTCTCGACCCATCTTTCTCATAAAAGACGGATTCCAGCTGAATTTTTCTCGATCACATGGCTTCTTGAACCCGCTTCGCTGTTTTTGAACGTCACTCCCGTTCTTAACCTTATTGTTGCTTCTATGTCGAGCTTTCATTTTTCCACGAGAGCGCACAGCGGGTTGCGGGTGAAGGGGATCGTCATCCTCCGTAGCCTGCTGAATGATACGCTGCGTCCTGGCTTTTTCGTAAATGGCCATTTCGCGGCTGTGGTCATCCCGAACCTTTTGACCTGCTTCTCTTATTAGCTTATCAATCTGTTCTTCGAATGAAGGTCTTGGTATTCCTACGGCGGGATTTCGTTCTGTTTCAATATCAGCGCTATCTGGAAAGGCATTCTCTTTTCCACCGGAATCATTTATAACACGGCAGCCATGGAATCGCTCCCATTTCGTGACCGAACGTATCCAAGGCCGGTCGTCTCTATTCTTCTGTTGGGCATCTTTCGCCGAGTCCCGGGAACGTCCCAAATCTTGTTATAGAACTGGGCTTGTCGAGTAGTCTGTTTGGAGGGTACACCTTGGCATCTCAATAGCCTTTTCAATCCCTCCGCGTAATATCTGGACAGACGAATTGGTTGAAGCCTGTCGAGCGCAGGTTCGGCACTGTGCCAGACTTCTTTCTCCTCTTTAGTCTCCGTGGATTGGTAGAAAAGGATCGACTTTTCACCTTTTTGCTTAGGAGGGACGTAGAAGGTTTGCAGCTCTTGCACGCTGTACGTATCAAGTGCATCAAGTTCTTTATAATGCTGCTGCAGAACCACGGTAATCTGTAAACTCTGGTCAGCTTCAGCAAAGGTCTGCATTGACGGGTGGACAGAGAACACTGTGTTGGCCTCGTCTTCAGAGTCACAGCCAAAGACCAGAAAAGGAGTACATGGTCCTGGCCTGTTGCCTTGTGGTTGTCCCGAGTAGACTATCTCTTCATCCTCCTCGACATCGCTCCCAAAGATCGGGATAGTGGCGATGACTTTTTGTTTATTTTCTGGTTTGCGACATTTTTCCATGTCTTCGAAGTCTGGTAAGAAGTACTTGGTGTTTTCATATATACGGACTTCATTTACGGAGAATGGGTTCAGCTCCCATGTAACTGTGTACCCGAGGCCGTCCTTGAAGTACTTCATACACTAATGTTGTGTAGAAGGGATGATGTTGTATTCATATAACCAAGGCCTGCCGAGCAAAGCGTTGTAGCAAGTCTTAGCGTCAATAATATGGAACTTGATGTCAGTGATGAGCAACCCGAAGCATAATGTCAGTTTACAGTCCCGAGCATTTGTGAAGATTGGGAGTCAAAACCGGAGATGGTAATTTTATCCCGAGCCAAGTGCTGCACATTCATGCAAATCTCCTTCAACACTCTTATATTGAGAAGGTTGACGGAGGACCCGTTGTCGACCAGGATCTTCCCTATCTTGATATCATGACAATACCCGGTTACATATAACGGACGATTGTGCTCGCACATTCTGAGGAGGAGGTCTTCATCTCTGAAGGTGACGTCCGCTGTGTGAACTTCCTCCCGCTCGTCTTTCATCTTTTCTTCCGCCAGGAAGGCTTGAAACTGATCGGGCTCTTGTAACGCCATGATCAGAGAATTTCGTGCTTCTTTAGACAGGAGAAGGGCATCCAAAATGCTTAATTGTGAGGGTATCTTCCTCAGGTGTGCCAGGACATTGTAATCTACCTTGTTCTTCTTCGGTAGGTCCTTGGTTGTGAGCTCTTCGACGACTCTATCATTGAGGGCAATCTCCTCAAGGATTTTTTCCTTCGCTTTGTCTCTTTTGCCTGAAACTTTGTTTGAGGGCCCGAGATTCTTTTCAGGCAACGTACGGTTACGCAGCTGAATGTTCTCACAGTTCTTCATCTCATCTTCTTTTTCAGAGGTGGATTCCTTGAAGAGAGGGCCGGGGGTCATTTCCTCGTCCGAATCGCTCCCAAAGGTAAGAACTTGAGACTTCCCTATTGTTGGGATGGTATCAACCATATGACAGTTACCAGCTCTTCCTTTATGCTCATCTGTCGTGCTTCTCTGCTCCTGATGGGCTTTGCGCTTTATTCGCTTGAAGTGTTGTCGGTGGGCAACGTATCCCTGCCACCACTTCTTGATGTCATTGCACTCTTCGGTAAGGTGTGTGACCCTCTGATGATACAAGCAGTATTTAGGATGTACATCCGGTTCGTCGGGGCACGTACTCCCGGAAGTATTTTCTTTGAAAGGTGGCAGTTTCATTCCCACTGACAGAGCTTTGGCGAACTGCTTCCTTATCTTGATTCTGCTCTTGCTGGTGGCAAGGGCGCTTCGATCCGGTTGAGCTACTTTATGGCTTCTCATTACCGGAGCTTTTTCTGCCTGACACTGTTAGTTGTATGTATGCCCTAGAGGCCAGTATTGTACAGATTATGTATATTATATTGGATGCTTGGACATATATAGAGATGACTTTCTTGCTCGACATGATAGTATGCTATCTGGTTGCTCTTTATCTTAACATGTACACTAGTCTCTTTATACTGTCTTATAGTTACATGTTGGTAAAGCCCTTAGGATTTGTACTTGACTACCTGGACTATGATGCAGATCATACTAGTGGGGACATGGTAGTCCATAAGTACATCCTTCAAGGTCCCTAGTCGTGGGTGTATCGAGACGGGGCATCGATATACCAGAGTAGACTAGCGTATACGCTTCTCGACCCATGTGATGGGCGATGGATGATCCCATATCCATTGATGTTTGACATCAGAGATGGTATACGGGTGCTCAGTGGAGACTGAGTACACTGGACGGACTCGCCGAGAACTCCCAGATGGTATTATACCTCACGTCAGATGGCAGTTCTCAGGTGACACTTGTACAGGTTAGTCTGTAGACCTGAGATCGTCATAGAGTCTTGTGTGATTCCCACTGTGCTTTGATCTCCACCTTACAACGTCCATGAGGGCGTGCAAAACGGTGGTCTTTGGGCACAGTCCCGAGTCACATGGAGGCAATGAGCGATAGGATGGGTTTCGTCTCTCCCGGTATTGGGGGTTGATGTTGCGCAGTGCTCAATTGGCCGTAACAGGGAAGTCCCTGGCCAGGGCTGATCAGAGATTTGCTGGTAAGTGTTACCAGTAGTTTCTCGACCCGTTACGAGCCTCACATCGGCACGACTTATCGGGTTATTGGGGTCTGACGTTTACCACCCCTAGACTTGATATGCGACGTATCAGACGAAGAGACCGGACTGTACGGTAAGTGTTACTGGTCGGATTCGCAGGAGTGTGAGCGGGCTAGCTCGTCGATCTTCTGATCGCTCAATACCCGGGTGGCCGTTACGTTTAGCAGACCGCTTGCGGCTTGTGGGTGCTTGATATGATCATCATCTGCTACCGGCGTATTGACGAGTCTTTAGAGTCCTACACAGAGGTTTCCTGGTTCAAGCGAAACGAAATAGGAGCGCATATGAGATATGTGCAGGACCGAGAATAATGCGTGTATGTGATACCGCATTTCATTCTCGCGATATATGTTTCGATTGGTTATATTCGATATGACCTAGTTATCGAATCATTGATTCGATAAATCGATGCATTGAATACTAGTCGGTTATGTGCGACATGACCGGATCATTGAATCAAGTTTTGATTTAATGATTTAATGTATAATTATATATTTGATATATTACTTTGCATTAACTAGTATTGGTTCACTTTAAACGGATTTTTCTCACTTGGATTGCACATTGTATATGTGATATACTTTTGTGCACTTTTTTGTATCATGTTTGATGATACTTGATCATATGGTTAAGTGAATAGAATTAAACCATGGTTATTATGATAATTAGGGTTTTGCATATTTAGTTATTCATTTATTTAGTTATTCATTTATTTGGATAAGTTTAAGATAAGAATGGTGGCTTTATTTGTTTTATGTTGAAGCTTCATGAAGCTTTGACTTTGCTAACCATCCTTATCTTCATGCTTAACCCTTACCCATCCAAGTGACCATGGTTAATTCTCTACACTTAACCCTAGTTTAAGTTATGATAAGTATTTGATTTTCTATTTTCTTTTTGAATAGAACTTATCATAACTATCTTGATCTTCTTCTTCTTCAAGCTTGCTACATCAATGGCAACTTGAGTTTTAGTGAGTAAAATCCAATTCCAAAGAGAACCCACCTCCTATTTCTTCACCCTCTACCTCTTGCCAAGTTGTTTTGGGTGTTTACTTCACAAGTTTCACAAGTTTGTGAAGTCGGAGCTTGAACTTGCGATGCCTCGAGGTAGATCGTCTTTGACACAAAGCCGACGACCTAGCTTGCCCGTTTCTCCGATGAAGCCAAAGTTCGAGTTTGGGAATCGAGATGGACAGCGAGAGGATACCTTCGTGGAGCCAAGGAAGAGGATTACCGGATCTACAAAGGTTGTAGCATCTAACCTATAGTTAATTTGTTAACTAGTTTTATATTTCGCCTAGACATCTAGCAACGATCCGTTAACTAAGGTTTCTCGGCACCATATTTTTTAAATTTGGCATGTTCGATGCCTTGTGAGACCTCTATAGGGTGCCTAGGAACCTTTCACCGGTATCAGAGCCTAGCTAGAGCCTTAGGCGAAGTCTAGACGGATTTTGAAGTCCGATCGAACCCGAAAGTCTAAAATTTCCATGCTCTCTGTACATTTTTGAAAACAGTGAGTTTTTCAACATTAAAAATATTCAGAAAATCAAGCAGGGTTTTATATGAATTACTGTAAAATCCGGGGCCCTAATTCAAATAATCCACCGCGGAACCGCGGCACGAGCTAGGCATGTGCGGCGGTTCCGCGGCCGTTTGGTCTCCCCTTGAGTTGACTTTTGCACAGTAATTTATATTTAACAGTGATGTGTTCTCTGGATAGTTTTAATATTTATTCAAGTGTTGAATAATCTGGGATGTTTTGGAGCTTCGGTATTTCGATCGGATTATCAAATTTCGTCTTTTGTGTTTTTCCGGATAATTTCCAGAATATGTTAAAAAGTTCGACCGGATATAAATACCCAATTTTTCCCCTGTCGGGAAATTTCCAAGTGTTGGATTTTTCCGAAGTTTAACGACGTTCTAAGTAGTGCAAGTAACGCGATGGACCCTCTAGAAGACAACAAACCTTAACTCGATTATGTGACCGTCTTGAACTGCCCTTTGAACCTTCGGGTTTAGGGCAGTACGGCGTGCCACATGTGAGGCGTTGGCTTGACCCTTCTACGGCTGGACCGTCGGTACTGAGGCACGAACTGAATGTTGTTAGACTTATTTCATGTGTTGAGCTGTATCGGGAAAACTTGGGTATTCGACTGTTCGATCGGAAAGTTTAACATTTTCTGTTTATCTGGAATGTGATACAATAATTGGAATTCACAAACAGTTATGTGATAACTGAATGAATGTTATAAATCTAGCGGTTTAGTTTCATTTTATATTGAAAAGTGTTTTCGATAATGAGACTAAAATGCGGGGTTTATATCTGTTAGGCATGTGATGTCTAAGTATTTCATTTGTTTAGGCATGTGATGTCTAAAGAAGTTGCGGATTCCAATTGTTGTAGTTTTACACTTTCTTTTCTGTGACCGTAAGTGTACTATGTTCATATCGCCGGTTTCGTTACTATACGTCAACGACAATTGGGGTATGCATACTTACTTACGTTGATGACATGTGATGTTATGTGTTGCTGGATATGTTATATTGGATCGTCGTGTTCAAATAGCCGGGGGTTTTATGTGAGATGAGTGTTTTTCATTTTCATTCATGTAAAAACTTGTATGTAATATTCTTTTATTTGGGGCACTTCCAGGTAGCGGAAGTTGTCACCCTTTGTATATTATTTACTTTTCCGTATTAGGTCAGACCCAAGGAGGGGAGCACAAGTAACCGGGTTCTGGGGTCCAGTGGGAGACCAACTCGAGGAGTCGAGTTCGGGTCTCCTAACCCTAGAATTGGCAGGGTTGCTTGCCGCTCTCGTAGGGGTCTAGGGGTGTGGGATTGGCTATTCATCACGACCGTGGAATCCGTGTTTTATACTGGCTCGTATTGAAAACACGGACGTCCTAGTATATCCAATATTTCATATGTTTATTCTGCTGCGATATCTGTGTTGTGACTCTGTGATGGATATAGTATATAGTATATATGATATATTATATAGATGTTACTTATGTTTTACACCCGCGCTAGCCCTGCCCTGCTCTGTCGTTAGTTACCTAACCTAACGGTGCATGAGGGGACATCGAGGCGAATGCGGATGGCATAAGTGTACGTCATATCTATCTGTGATGTTTAGGTATTTAAATGATGGGACTTCATTAATGTGATTAATGAAAGGAAAGAAACCTAAGATGTTGTAGAATCGGATTTTAAAATAAAACAGGTAGCTACAGTTCTTGCTTTGCATAGCGGTATATATGATATACCCTGCACCTTATTCGATGAGGAAAGGACCGAGATCCCTTCACCGGGAGTGACTCCTTTAGCAATAACTGGCAGATGCTACACACTCGGTTTGTTTTTGATTGTTTTTGAGTTTTGCTTTGCACAGTGATATATATGATATATCCCGCACCTCATTCGACGAGGAAAGGGCCGACGATCCCTTCACCGAGAGTGACCCCTTTAGCGAAACTGGAAAAGCCTCAAAATCACTCCATTTCAAAACTTCATTTGATTCTACAACGATATCAAGTTCATTACGCAATAGGTTTTCAGAAAAACCTGTCGTAGCCCTCCGTCATTTCAGATAAAGACTATTTAGTATTCGTGCTGCGTTTGTTGACCTCTGTCAAGGCGTAGTGTGCGGTAGCTAACTAGTAATTATCTGCAAAACATGTGATGTGATTGGATTAGGGTAGTCGTACGACCTTGTTGACCTCTGTCAAGGGTCGTGCGAGTGGGTTTGATTCAATCAAGAAATGACGGGTTGAACTTGACTGGTGCACTATGATTTGTTGACCTCTGTCAAGGTCATGGCACACTAGGGGCAAAATATTATCGGGAATTTCAAGTGTTGAAATTTGCAATGAGATTGCATACCTTCTATGAGATAGTTGGATCCCGATACCCACTGCGAGTAAGAGTTACTCCTGGGAGAGTTTTACACATTGCAATTAGCCGATCAAGTAGGTGTCTAGAAAGGTGTCAACGGGGTTACGCCTCTGGGAAAACGAGGTTTACAGTAATTAGGTTCGTGCGAAAGCACGGGGGACCTCCCTCAAAGTACCGACACTGGCCTGGCTGAAAGATTGGCGAACCTGTAGTGTGTAATTAATCCCGGCTAGTCTTTCCTTTTAGGGTTTGGAGGAAGATTTGATAAAAAGCAGTGGGAGCCATCCTGATTAGATAAGATAATAACCAATCTGATCTTGCACGAGCATACGCTAAAGTGTTTTCTTCTCTCTCTCTCCAGGTAGCGACCAGTTCATGCCTTAATCAAGATAATAATATGGATGTATTGACCGAACCCGCATGTTATACTGTGCTGGGGAACGTTGGTTCCGTTCTTTCCTATAAGAGTTATAGGAATGAACAGGATATAGGGGAATACCAGGATTCCCATGCCACCCGAATGAAGAAAGTACATGTTGATGCATTTTCTTCGGGTGTGTTCGTTACTGAGAACTGTTTCTCTATTTGCTCTACGTCCTGGGTATTGGATACCGGGTCGGGATCCCATATATGTAATCAGTTACATGGGCTAAGGAAAGGTAGAGAACTTGGAGAAGGTGATAAAGACATTAGAGTTGGAAATGGTGCAATTGTTGCAGCTAAGACTGTCGGGGAATATCACCTTGTATTACCAACTGGTAATACATTGGTTCTGAACGAATGCTATTACATGCCGAACCTGATATGCAACATTATATCGGTTTCTTTATTAAGTAAAGAGGGATATAATTTTGTATTACAGGACAATGTTATGAACATTTTCCATAACCAAAAGTTGGTTGGATCAGGCACGTTATGCAATGGCATTTATGTTCTAAATCAATCAACAGTTCTGAGCATAACAAACATACACAAGAGGAAGAGTTCTGAACTCAACGAATCCTTCTTGTGGCATTGTAGACTGGGTCACATCAATGCGACACGACTGGCTAAGTTGCATAAGGATGGGTATTTGAAACCATTCGAATTTTCATCTTATGACACTTGCCAGTCATGTTTCAAAGGCAAGATGACCAAAACTCCGTTTACGGGACACGGAGAAAGAGTTACCGAACTCTTGGGACTAATACATAGTGATGTATGCGGTCCAATGTCTACACATGCCAGGGATGGTTCTTCGTACTTCATTACATTCACTGACGATCTCTCAAGATACGGACATGTGTACTTGATAAGACACAAGTCTGAAGCTTTTGAGAAATTTAGAGAATATAAACAAGAAGTCGAGAAACAAACCGGAAAAAGTATTAAAATCCTTCGATCTGATCGAGGAGGTGAATACTTGAGCAATGAATTCCTGGACTTCCTAAAAGAGAATGGGATTCTCTCTCAGCTTACTCCTCCTTATACACCACAGCACAACGGTGTATCGGAGCGGAGGAATCGCACCCTATTAGATATGGTGCGCTCTATGATGAGTACAGCTGAGTTACCTATTTCCTTCTGGGGGTATGCGCTTGAGACAGCGGCATACCTATTGAATCAAGTTCCAACTAAATCTGTACCTACCACACCATATGAGATATGGAGTGGGAAGAGACCATGTCTTAAACGAGTTAAGATATGGGGTTGTCTGGCCTATGTCAAAAGGCAAAATCCAGACAAACTCGAGGCACGGTCAGTTCTATGTAAGTTTGTGGGATATCCTAAACATTCAAATGGATATCTCTTCTACCACAGTGAACAACAAAAAGTGTTTATTGCTCAACATGCCACCTTTTTAGAAAAGGAATTTCTTGCAAAAGAGATTAGTGGCTCTGAGATAGAACTGGAAGAAGTTCCAGAAACACAAACTATAACTGAAGATTTAGTGGAACCAGAAGATTCGGTAGTACCCGACGAACCTCAGCCTCTCCGCCGATCTGGTAGGGTTTCTCGTCCACCTGAGAGATACTACGGTTTTCTCATTGATGGTGGAAGCGAGGATTGCATCATGGAGGATGATGACCCAACTAGCTTCGAGCAGGCCATCACGAGTGGGGACTCAGTGAAATGGCTGGATGCTATGCGGTCCGAGATGGAATCCATGTACACCAACCAAGTATGGACTTTGGAAGTTGCTCCTGAAGGGGTAAAACCCATTGGGAGCAAGTGGATCTTCAAGAAGAAACTTGGTGTAGATGGGAAAGTGGAGACTTTCAAAGCTAGACTTGTAGCAAAGGGTTTTCGTCAAAGACCAGGTGTGGACTACGACGAAACCTTTTCTCCAGTGGCTATGCTTAAATCCATCCGGATCATGCTTGCCATCGCTGCATATCACGACTACGAAATCTGGCAAATGGATGTTAAGACCGCCTTTCTAAATGGTGATTTAGAAGAGTGCGTGTACATGACTCAGCCAGAGGGCTTTGTAGACAGTGGGAGCAGCGGCAAGGTGTGCAAGCTGCTTAAATCCATTTATGGATTAAAGCAAGCATCGCGGAGTTGGAACATCTGCTTTGACGTCGTTATCAAAGAGTTTGATTTCGTCAAAAATCCAGATGAACCTTGTATCTACAAGAAGGTGGCAGAGAGTAAGGTTGTCTTCCTCGTATTGTACGTGGACGACATACTCTTGATAGGAAATGACATTCCTATGCTGCAATCGGTCAAGCTCTTCTTATCACAAAGATTCTCAATGAAAGATCTTGGTGATGCCTCCTGCATATTGGGAATTAGGATCTATAGAGATAGATCCAAACGGATTTTGGGATTGTCCCAATCCAGGTACATTGACACCATACTAAAGAGGTTTAGTATGGAAGAGTCCAAGCGTGGGAACTTACCCACGATCTCTGGAGTCACTCTCTCCAAAGAGATGTCTCCCAAGACTGATTTGGAGAGAGCTCGCATGCAAGGGATACCCTATGCTTCGGCAGTAGGCTCTATCATGTATGCGATGCTATGTACCAGACCCGATGTAGCATACTCACTAAGTGTAGTGAGCAGGTATCAAGCTGATCCTGGAGAGAGTCACTGGACAGCTGTGAAGAGCATTCTCAAGTACTTGCGAAGGACTAGAGATATGTTCTTGGTGTATGGTAACGGAGAACTCCAAGTGGAGTCCTTTACCGATTCGAGCTTCCAGAGTGATAAGGACGACTCTAAGTCGCAGTCGGGCTTTGTCTTTACCCTTTACGGAGGGGCGGTTAGCTGAAAGAGTTCCAAGCAGGAAACCGTGGCAGACTCGACGATGGAGGCTGAATACATCGCTGCCAACGATGCTGCCAAAGAGGCTGTCTGGATCAAGAAGTTCATTACTGAACTTGGAGTGGTTCCATCCATTGAGCATCCAATACCTTTGTATTGCGATAACAATGGAGCGGTGGCTTTTGCCAAGGAACCCAGGTCCCATCAGCGGTCCAGGCATATTCTGAGGCGGTATCACCTGATCCGGGAGATAGTTGATCGCCGAGAGATCGAGGTCAGGAGGGTTGACACGAAGAACAACACGGCGGATCCACTCACGAAGGCCATTCCCCAGATACAGTTTGAGAGACTCTTCGGGATGCTCGGTATGAGATACTACAGCAGCTGGCCCTAGTGCAAGTGGGAGATTGTTAGTTGTATGTATGCCCTAGAGGCCAGTATTATACAGATTATGTATATTATATTGGATGCTTGGACATATATAGAGATGACTTTCTTGCTCGACATGATAGTATGCTATCTGGTTGCTCTTTATCTTAACATGTACACTAGTCTCTTTATACTGTCTTATAGTTACATGTTGGTAAAGCCCTCAGGATTTGTACTTGATTACCTGGACTATGATGCAGATCATACTAGTGGGGACATGGTAGTCCATAAGTACATCCTTCAAGGTCCCTAGTCGTGGGTGTATCGAGACGGGGCATCGATATACCAGAGTAGACTAGCGTATACGCTTCTTGACCCATGTGATGGGCGATGGATGATCCCATATCCATTGGTGTTTGACATCAGAGATGGTATACGGGTGCTCAGTGGAGACTGAGTACACTGGACGGACTCGCCGAGAACTCCCAGATGGTATTATACCTCACGTCAGATGGCAGTTCTCAGGTGACACTTGTACAGGTTAGTCTGTAGACCCGAGATCGTCATAGAGTCTTGTGTGATTCCCACTGTGCTTTGATCTCCACCTTACCACGTCCATGAGGGCGTGCAAAACGGTGGTCTTTGGGCACAGTCCCGAGTCACATGGAGGCAATGAGCGATAGGAGGGGTTTCGTCTCTCCCGGTATTGGGGGTTGATGTTGCGCAGTGCTCAATTGGCCGTAACAGGGAAGTCCCTGGCCAGGGCTGATCAGAGATTTGCTGGTAAGTGTTACCAGTAGTTTCTCGACCCGTTACGAGCCTCACATCGGCACGACTTATCGGGTTATTGGGGTCTGACGTTTACCACCCCTAGACTTGATATGCGACGTATCAGACGAAGAGACCGGACTGTACGGTAAGTGTTACTGGTCGGATTCGCAGGAGTGTGAACGGGCTAGCTCGTCGATCTTCTGATCGCTCAATACCCGGGTGGCCGTTACGTTTAGCAGACCGCTTGCGGCTTGTGGGTGCTTGATATGATCATCATCTGCTACCGGCGTATTGACGAGTCTTTAGAGTCCTACACAGAGGTTTCCTGGTTCAAGCGAAACGAAATAGGAGCGCATATGAGATATGTGCAGGACCGAGAATAATGCGTGTATGTGATACCACATTTCATTCTCGCGATATATGTTTCGATTGGTTATATTCGATATGACCTAGTTATCGAATCATTGATTCGATAAATCGATGCATTGAATACTAGTCGGTTATGTGCGACATGACCGGATCATTGAATCAAGTTTTGATTTAATGATTTAATGTATAATTATATATTTGATATATTACTTTGCATTAACTAGTATTGGTTCACTTTAAACGGATTTTTCTCACTTGGATTGCACATTGTATATGTGATATACTTTTGTGCACTTTTTTGTATCATGTTTGATGATACTTGATCATATGGTTAAGTGAATAGAATTAAACCATGGTTATTATGATAATTAGGGTTTTGCATATTTAGTTATTCATTTATTTAGTTATTCATTTATTTGGATAAGTTTAAGATAAGAATGGTGGCTTTATTTGTTTTATGTTGAAGCTTCATGAAGCTTTGACTTTGCTAACCATCCTTATCTTCATGCTTAACCCTTACCCATCCAAGTGACCATGGTTAATTCTCTACACTTAACCCTAGTTTAAGTTATGATAAGTATTTGATTTTCTATTTTCTTTTTGAATAGAACTTATCATAACTATCTTGATCTTCTTCTTCTTCAAGCTTGCTACATCAATGGCAACTTGAGTTTTAGTGAGTAAAATCCAATTCCAAAGAGAACCCACCTCCTATTTCTTCACCCTCTACCTCTTGCCAAGTTGTTTTGGGTGTTTACTTCACAAGTTTCACAAGTTTGTGAAGTCGGAGCTTGAACTTGCGATGCCTCGAGGTAGATCGTCTTTGACACAAAGCCGACGACCTAGCTTGCCCGTTTCTCCGATGAAGTCAAAGTTCGAGTTTGGGAATCGAGATGGACAGCGAGAGGATGCCTTCGTGGAGCCAAGGAAGAGGATTACCGGATCTACAAAGGTTGTAGCATCTAACCTATAGTTAATTTGTTAACTAGTTTTATATTTCGCCTAGACATCTAGCAACGATCCGTTAACTAAGGTTTCTCGGCACCATATTTTTTAAATTTGGCATGTTCGATGCCTTGTGAGACCTCTATAGGGTGCCTAGGAACCTTTCAAACACCGACGCTTGGCCTTTTCGTATATGGCCGCTTCACGTTCTCGATCATCATTGCTCTTTTGAAGAGCTTCGTTCAGCAGCTTGTCGATCAGGTCATCTGACGGTTCCATGGATTTTGGTTCTGGATCTGCCCCCAGTTTCTCTATGTCAGGAGCTTCTTTTCCATTTATTGACGAGTGAGAGATCATGTGGCAACTCGCCACATAATCCCCGGGTTCTTCCGAAGAATCATTTCCTTCATCAATCCCACTATTTCCGTTCTCAAGAACATGCTTGAAGAATTCTTCTAGTGTGACTGGGGTCCGTGCCTTTTGGTTGTATTCCTCCAGTGCGTCGATGTATTTTTGTAGACCCGTACGATTGCTGTCGAGCTGCACAGGCTTCTTGTCCTTTATCTTTTTCTTTGAAGACGTCGGAGGCTTGGCCTGGAGGTTTTGCCCATCGTTACCAACTTTCGGCGTTGGGCGCAGTTTTAGTATCCCGTCAATAATCTCAGGCTCCAGCGGGCTTTTCCATCTAATCGCCGGACAAGATCCTTCAGCATTCTTTTAGTTTTAGCTGAAAGGACAACTTCCCATGGAGCTTCCTCTACAAATGAGCATGATGCCCCGGTGTATCCACCTTTTTAGGAGCGTGCTGTTGTGGCGGGTTTACCTTCTAGTTTTCGGACAGCGCGAACTTGCCCTGTTGGTACTGGTCTTCAACCCAGTTTTTGAAGACGTATCAATCTTCGATTGGGTGGCCCACTATTCGGTGGTAGGGCAGTAATTGGGATTGTTGACGGTGTCCGGTTGCAGTGGGCGTCTCGGATCCGGCAGAGTGATGAGTTTATTGCGCACCGCCAGTTCGAATAGTCTCCTCGTTTTATCCCGGGGGAACGAGTAAGGACATCTCAAATTTTCTTCGAGGGATCTTGGTTTATTGTTTTGGCGAGCTACCGTTTTCGGGTCACTCGGTTGTTGTTGAGCGTTGGCGACGAAGGTCGCTTTCCCTTTGTCCTTTTCATTTCGAAGATCTTTCTTTGAAGAGGACGGCCTATGAACCATCAGGTCCATTTGGGCCAGTTTGTCAATCAAGGCCTGAAAGGTGGTCGGCTTGAAGAACATCTGTAACATTTCAAAAAAATAAAATATTATTTTTGGGAATTTTTATAATTTAATATTAATTTTTAATGAATATTTTAATATTTCGGTATAATTAAATACCGATAAATGGGGAAAATTTTGAAAACATTATGGAAAATTCAAAAATAGGGTATTTTATGGAATTATTCCATTTAAAAGATTTTATGATTAATTATATGCTAATTTAGTGCTAATCGCGATTAAAAATCGTTAATCGGGTTTTTAGCATTTTTGGTGCAAAACATGCACATATCATTTTTCCACATTTGTCACATTTTCTTACATGTTGTGGGTTTATGGTTGCCTAGGGCTACCATTGAGTGAGAAGGAAAAGAAAAGAAAAAGGAAAAGAAGAGATAAAGTAAAGGCATGATGATGTGAGAGAAAGTGAGAGTCAACCCTTCTTTTTTTTGAACCATCCCTCATCATTTCTCACACCATTTCTCTCCCCTCTCCTCCCCCTTGCTGCTGCTGCTTCTTTCCCTCTTCTCCCCTCCTCTTCAATCCCCTAAAACACCATTAAAACCTAACCAAAAACCTATTCCCTCTTCACAAAACATGCTCACAAGTTCGAGAGGATCGCATTGGACTAAGAAAGAGTGTATTTTGAGGACTTTGAGCAACTCAAGAAAATTCTTGAGTTGCCAAAGGAGGTAATTCCTGCACCCTTAGCGTAATATTTCGATTTCTTATGCATCTATACTAGTTTCATGTCGATATTGTGTGTTTTGAGGAACTTTGGAAAATTCAAGTTAGGGTTTAGGGTTTGATCTGAAATTAAAGATGAATTGAGGTGTAATTAGAGGCTACAACCCCTGTGGTGATTGATTGGAGACTCAAACCTAAAACTAGAACCCAGAATACAGATTTATGAAATCGATATCGGGGAAAACTGTAAATCTGTCAGTGTATTTTGAAATCTGCTTTCAATCCGAGACTCCTAAAATAAAATTGGTTTGACAGTAAGATGTCCAGGCACTTAGGAACCCCTACCCAAAACCCTATCCCCTCCTTCACCGGGCCGCCAATTTATCCCTTCTGGCTGCAATTTGCGTCCAGACCTGGTCCAGATTGCTTCGTTCTTGCACTGCAGGTCCATCTCCAGTAGACTTGACCCATGGCATGTACAACTTTGACTGATTCCATCTAGGGTAGAATCTGGGGTAGTTTTCTTGTGTTGGCGCATGATTTACGACTTGTTTTAGCATGTATTTTGGTATTTGGTGATTCGTTTCTGTCGGGTGGCATTTGAACGTCAACGGCAAAGGGTTATTGGTCGTGTTTGCACGCGAGACTATAGGTTTTTACCTATGGGCATAGCGTATGCCGTTTTGGTTTCCGATGTGATTTTCATGTGCTTTAGCGTTTGCGATATCCTTGTAGGTACCCCACGTGACGTCGAGGCGTTGAAGATAAAGATGGCGACATCAGCATCGGCACACATAAAGCAAGGTGAGTAGATTTATATCTACGGGGAGAAGTCGGGTGGATGGCGTATAGCACCCCCGCAGTTCGTGGTGATGTATACGAATACGTATACACATATATATTGATTATATATTGTTTGAGATTAATGATGTTTAGGATAGATATTGGTGTGTTGGATTGGTTTAGTGTTGCGAAACCCTAGAGTAGTGGTTGCACCACACACACACACACCCATACTTGCATACACTCTTCTTTCATATGTGCTTATGGGATTCTATATTTTTATATGTTCACATGGGTATGGGACTATGTGATCATATACTGGATTTGAGGATAGTATTTGGGATTTGATGTGAGTCGATGAGATTTGATTTGAGACCGTGAGATCGGTGATATGGCATGATTCGTATTTGAGATACGTCATGATGTTATAGCGGACCTTTAGACGACAATATCATGTGAATGGTGATGTACATAGAATAGTTGACTTGGGATCGAGACATGAGATAAGATATATTAAGATAGCTATAATGGGTCGCATTGGGCGATGTACACTTCTTTGTGATGATACGTGCTGATGATATCGGTTTGTACGAGACTGTCGATCAGTAGTCAGATCATGATTATATTGATGATATTAGTATTGTACTAGACGTAGATCGGTACCCCGAATTATGATCTTTGATAAAGAGAATACCAGATGAATAATATAATGAATGTGATATTGACCGTACCCAGATTTGGGAAGCCGTACGATGGATTTACGTACGAGCTATATATTGATGTTTGATCTGCACTCTTTACTTGGGAATATCTGATTATAGATATTGTATCGGATGTGATATTATTGAGGCGGGATCACCGACTAATATATATATATATACACATATGTATCGACTCAGATGTTAGGCGGTTTCCTTACCTTCAGTTAGCCAGTTAGCTTAGCCCTTTAGTTTAGTGTAGTGGTTAGATTAGATTCGACTCCTACCTATTTCAAAAACTAACGAATCGTGGGTATTTTAAATGACAGCCCGAGGGATTCTACGGATATTTCAAAAGACGTATCTTTTCTTAAAAACACCGTAGCCCTTATTTTCAAAACACGGCGATTCGTGTTATTTCAAAAGGCACTACTGTTTGACTTTTAATTATCGCTGTGTCTAGTATTCAGCTCCTGCACATTATTGTTGTTCGCTCCACATCGCATACTTATTGTGCTGCATATTCCATTATTGATATCATGTTGTTAGGACACCAGCACCATTACCGATGATGCGTATGTACCATGTACACTTACTTGCCGGCTCACACACATCTTCATCGGTAATTGCCATGTCACGTACACTTTATAGAATATTGTTGCTTGACTTAGCTTGTTAGCTAGTAGTTTTGACATGATATTAGTGTTCTTGCCTTATATGTCAGTTTAGACATTGTAGATATTACTTGCCACTTCATGCATACTGTTATTCATTGTTATGCTGCATTCATGGATTCTCATGCCTATATTCACTGTTCTACGTGCTATTAAGGTTTTGGATTCGGATTTCCATGAGATTTTCTGGATTTGGGGGAAAACCGCAAAACTTATATAAACTTCTTCTCTCTCTTTTTAAATAAAAAGTACGGTTTTACCATGATGTATGAGTCGTCCACCATGAGTTTGCTGATGGATTTTGAGACCCGATTCGAGGAGATGGAGGAACCGTTTCGGGTACATGGTGGACCCGGTGCGGTACCCCGGGACGAGAAGGTCGCAGATGATGGCATTGAGCCTGGCAGGGGAGCACTACCGACCGGTGATTTTACCCGACGCGTCGGATATCCGGAGGATACCGTCGTGGTCTTGAGATTGATGGTAGGGTCCGGTCTGGACTGACGGCGTCCTAGATAGTGAGATTGATACAGAGATTTTGAGATATTGAGGTACTGAGATTTGATGATACAGGCCAATCCGGATAGCCGGAGCCTGGGATCTTGAGATATTGGGATTTATGTTTTGTTTCGATGCTAGACACTGTTTATGATGATTTCATTTATGATACCTCGTTTTGAAAATACAGAAATCTCACTAAGTTATGAAAGCAGTTTCTCCATTTATATATATTCTGTTTTCATGCATTCATACCTTATCCATATGATATAATGCTACCTGAGGCACTGACACGAGCACTCAGTATTACAGTTGTTTAGAGGTACCCTAGCCATTGTTATAGGCTGCAGGTTATATATTTAAGGATATATTATGATCATATGACCTAGAATTGCGTTGTTCATGCGATTTCTGTTCGTAGATATTTTTCTATTCACGAGTTGGCAACTCACCCCCGTTGTGCCACAGTTTCTTACAGTTTTTGCCGTACAGGTTTCATTACGGCTTTGCTGGCACTACTTCCATTTCCAGGTGATTTGCTAGTAGGTGGGTTCACTTGTATCGTGACCATCAGTATACTTTGTATATATTATTATTCAGTTGTATCTAGAAGTTCCATCAACCAAACATGTATTTATTTCAGATAGAGCCCAGTGTTGTTTATTCTTTCGACCTTAGAGTCGTGCGTTATATTTCTATGGATTTTATGCTGGTTTTAGTTTCCTTTTCTGTTGTGATCCTCGCCTTCCGGCGTTGTATATTATATTGCTTGCGTGGTTGTGACCGTTGATTGACGAAGAGCTAGCTCCCGCTTGGGGATGCATTTTTTTCATTATATATGCTTTATCAGGTTTTGTACCTGTTTGGGGTCTGTTTTTACAAAGTGGACTCTGCCGAAATTTTTAGAAAAGACTTGTGATTTTAAAATGCACATTTCGGCATATGTTGCAAACTATTGGATTTAAAATGGTTTTCCTTCACTCTACTACTTTCTTTGTTTGGATTTCTGGGTTTTCGGCTTACTTAGATTACGTACGCCTCGAGTCGTTTCGTAGTCTAAGTGCCGGTCATGTTCCTTACTTTCGGGTCGTGACAAAGTTGGTATCAGAGCGTTAGGTTTTACCTTCGGAGCATAGGATGACCCTTGGTTGATGGAATAGGTGACTAAAGTAGAGTGACGTACCGTGGGTATGTTCCGCGGCATACTTACGATACGCTACTCCGCTTAAGAAGCCTTAGGATGTACATTTCTTTGCTCTGTATTATATTCATTCCTGATCTAGCCTCATTGGTATCAGTTATGGTTTGCTGCCACGATTACGGGCAGGGAGAGCTACGGCTACAGTTGCGGTCAGCACGAGCTCGTCACGAACGAGGACTGACCAGGGCGTAATTCCGGCGACACACGATTGCAGAGATGTGTCTTTTTATTGTGTTTTCGCGCCACGAGCGTTTGATGGATCGCTGTATGAGGTTACTCGGATGTGCAGATCAGCACCAGAGGATTGGTCCACTGATAGAGGCCAGCCAGATTTTGATGATCGTTGATGCATTGCTTATGCATGATGATTGAGGCACTGTTCAGCGTGCAGACCAGTGAGCCAGTTGTTCCTGCGAACGACGAGATATCGCCCTAGATGTTGGAGCTATTGCGGTACGAGTTGTATTAAGAGATGATAGAAGGTCGCTAGTCACCGAGGATGAATGACTAAGACATGTGGATCGTTCGCCTATCCTGATGCGAGGTCATCAGATAGATTGATTCCAGCTGGAGATGACTTCACGCAGAGATGTTGAGAGTCGACAGAGACGATCGAATGTCACAAACCTATTATTCTAAGTTTAATGTATTCGGAAGGATATGCAGGCAATTCTATGGACCCTCTAGAAGAATGAAACCTTAACTCGACATAATAACCCTGTGAAAGCCTTTGAACCTTAGGGTTTGCGGCAGTTCCGCTGCACCATTAGTGAGGCTTGGGTTTGCCCTTCTACGGCTGGACCACCGATACTGTGGTATGTACTCGATACTGTTAAACTGTACCCAAGATGTTGAGCTCTTGGGGGATTATGAGGTTTTTACGGATCGATCGAATGGTTTGACTTCATTCGGATGCTAGGTGGTGAGATGCATTTCTTGGGAGACTCCAGATACGAGGATAGCCGTTGGAGCTCAGTCCATGCAGCCACGACGAGATGAGTCCGAAGCAGTCGACATTAGAGAAAAGTGGAGTAAGAGGTTCGTGCAAGATCTGGATAAGATGACGTTCCACTCCGCCGACATCAGAGATGCGATACGCATGCCGATGCATTGTACTTGGATATACCTTCCAGAAGGAGTCGCGATGAGTAGGCAGCCGTTCTGGAACAAGAAACAGATATAGTAAAGGACGATGACTTCCAGACAGTTCGGCAGAGACGGGATTTGGGAGAGACCTCGACAGGACCTTTCTGGAATAAATTACGAGAAGACTTGGACCCAGGAGTGGTCATGTTACGCACACCAGCAGGCCAGAACTCAGGATCGTCGACGAGACATGCTATGAGTGACCACGACAGTTGGCCAGAGATTCTTGGAGGATGTGCTTGAGCGGGACTATTCCGCCATACTTGATTTCGGTATTTTGGGCGATCTGTTCGCATCATTGATTTTGATGATTGGGTTTCATGATATTTGTTTTCATGCACCATGGTTGCACCTACTGAGTATTTACGATTTTGCACAGTTGTTGCACTTGATATCGTTTTCGTGCCTTGGTTCCTCATGCTTATGATTTTATGGGTTTCATGCAGTTGAGTTGATTTTGCGCGTATGTACGCACACGATTTGGTTTTTGCACTCGGTATAGTTCACATATGCTTGCAGTGCAGTGATACGCATTTTGTGCACTTAGATGCACTGGACTTCGATTTCGATTGTGATGTTCGATATTTGTTTTGTGCACCTGGTGCACCTGATTGGATTTTGCACATGTTCGGCATTTGATATTGGATTTCATGATTTTGTGCATAATGGATGCACCTGATTTGGGTTTTCACGGATGTCGGGCGCATGTTTTGAGATGCGATTTTGGTGCACACCAGATGCACTAAATCGAGATTCTTCGTGCATGTCAGGTGCACCTGTTTTTGCTGTCAGGCACACCTGTTGCCTTTGACAGATGTTGCGTGCATACCCGATGCACTTAGATTTTGTTTCTGTGCACATGTATGGCACATATATGGATTTTTATTTCCTGTGCTCACCAGACGCACGTAGTATTCATATGCATATTTGGGATCGATTTCTTATGGAGCAGTATGTTTTTATGATGATTGCTATGAGTTTTTGTACTGAGCAGGACTAGTCAGAGGACAGTACCTGAATATATTTTGCATGCATTGATAGTATCGAAGGGATTTCCAAAAAGCGAGCTATAGTCTTAGTATTTATCTACGTGTTCGATATGACACGAAACGTTTAAAACGAGGAAACCCTTCTAAATTGTTTCAAAACGGCGGAATGTACCTATTAAACAAAGGATATATACGTATATGGCTATTTCCTTATAAGAGACGTCCGTCACTGTGCAGTGTTATGCGCATTGCACAGCGACTTTAAAAGATTTGGCATGCATTTCCTTCAGATATTTACATATATAGATTTGATAATTACATGTATAGTTTCGAGTTATATCATATCGGTTTTGCTTTGGATTTGGCATACGTGTCTTCACCTTGACTCCGATGATTGCGGGACGCTTGACGGAGTTTTGATTTTGAGTTATCTGCTCATTACTCATGCGCATGCATTGCGCTATGATGCGTTTTACGTATTGATGATTTCGGAGCCCCGTTGACTTGGACATTTTAT
Organism: Agapanthus africanus; assembly: GCA_030015575.1. Taxonomy (NCBI): domain Eukaryota; kingdom Viridiplantae; phylum Streptophyta; class Magnoliopsida; order Asparagales; family Amaryllidaceae; genus Agapanthus; species Agapanthus africanus. Next base: position 550,565,495 of record CM057345.1, read on the forward strand.
TGAAATGTTTTAGAAATTGGGGGTTTAAATTTAAATTCGGAGACCGAATTTCTTTAAGGGGGGAAGATTGTAACATTTCAAAAAAATAAAATATTATTTTTGGGAATTTTTATAATTTAATATTAATTTTTAATGAATATTTTAATATTCGGTATAATTAAATACCGATAAATGGGGAAAATTTTGGAAAAATTATGGAAAATTCTAAAATAGGGTATTTTATGGAATTATGCCATTTTAAAGTTTTTATGATTAATTATATGCTAATTTAGTGATAATCGCGATTAAAAATCGCTAATCGGGTTTTTAGCATTTTTGGTGCAAAACATGCACATATCATTTTTCCACACTTGTCACATTTTCTTACATGTTGTGGGTTTATGGTTGCCTAGTGTAGGGTTCCTAGGCACACTCATGAGGTTCCACAAGGCATCAACCATGCCAAATTCAAAAATTTATGTGCCGAGAAACCCTAATGAAGATCGTTAACTAGAGGATAGGCGAAACTAAAAACTAGCAAACTACTTTGCTACTATGTGAAAGGGATTACAACCTTTGTAGATCCGGTCCTCCACCTCCAGAGCTCCGTGATGACGTCCCTCCGCTGCAATCATCGGGATCCTGGACTCTAGCGTTGGTTTCATCGGAGAAATGATCGGGTTAGGTCGTTGACTTCGGTGCCGAAGATGATCTACGTCGAGGCGACTCAAACTCAAGCTCCATCTTCAATTGGTCATGAACCTTGTGAAGAAAACACCCTATACAACATGGCAAGTGGTAGAGGATGAAGAAATAGGAAGTGGGTTCACTTTGGATTTGGATTTCTCACTTGATTTCAACACTTGAAATTTTCTAGCAAGGTTTTCTTCTTCATGAAGAAGAAGAAGAAGAAGGAAATGAAAATGAATTAATTCCAAAAAGAAAATTCAAGTGAAGCTTATCATAATGCAACCATGGGTAAGTTAACTCATGTAGAGAGCAAACCATAGTTTAGGTAATGGTTAGGTTTAAGGATAAAACAAAATGGTTTAGACTTTTCAAAGATGCTATGAAGCTTCATGAAGTTTTAAGCCAAAAATAAAGAAAAGCACCATTTTGTTTTTACAAAATGAATAAAGAAAATAAAAACCTAACCATTAACTAAACATGGTGTAAATCATACACATACCCAAGTTTGCATGTATCATCAATCATGATACAAACTAGTGCACAAACATATATCACATATACAACTTGTGCATATCAAGTGAGAAAATCAATCTTAAATGAACAATACTAGTCAATGTAAAGTAATATATCCAATATATAATTATACATTAAATCATTAAATCAACACTTGATTTCATGATCCGGTCATACTGCATATAACCGACTAATATTAAGTGTATCAATATATCGAATCAACATTTGATTCGGTAACCCGGCTATATCTCATATAACCGTCCAATGATACATATCGCGAGAATAGAATACAGTATCACATACTGGTATTATTCTCGATCCCGCACATATCTCATATGCGCTCCTATTTCATTTCGCTTGAGCCAAGAAACCTCTGTGTAGGACTCTAAAGACTCGTCAATACGCCGGCAGTAGGTGGTGATCATATCAATCACCTACAAGCCGCAAGCGGTCTGCTAAACGTAACGGCCACCCGGGTATTGAGCGATCAGAAAATCAACGAGCAAGCCCGCTCACACTCCTGCGAATCCAACCAGTAACACTTACCGTGCAGTCCGGTCTCGTCGTCTGATATGTCGCATATCTCGCTTAGGGGTGGTAAATGTCAGACCCCAATAGCTCGATAAGTCGTGTCGATATGAGGTCTATAACAATTCGAGAAACCACTGATAACACTTACCAGTAAATCTCAGCAATCCTGGCCAGAGATTTCCAGTTATAGCCAATCGAACACAGCGCAACATCAACTCCCTATACCGGGAGAGACGAATCCCCTCCTATCGCTCATTGCCTCCATGTGATTCGGGACTGTACCCAAAAACCACCGTTTTGCACGTCCTCTTGGACGTGGTAAGGTGGAAATCAAAGCACAGTGGGAATCACACAAGACTCTATGACGATCTCGGGTCAACAGACTACTCTGTACCAGTGTCACTAAAGAACTGCCATATGACGCAAGGTATAATACCATCTGGGAGTTCTCGGCGAGTCCGTCCAGTGTACCCAGTCTCCACTGAGCACCCGTACACTATCCTTGATGTCAAACACCGATGGATATGGGATCATCCATCGCCCATCATATGGGTCAAGATGTGTATACGCTAGTCTACTCTGGTGCATCGATGCCCTGTCTTGATACACCCATGACTAGGGACCTTGAAGGATGTACTTATGGACTACCATGTTCCCACTAGTATGATCTGCATCATAGTCCAGGCAGTCAAGTACACATCCTAAGGGCTTTACCAACATGTAACAGAGAGACAATCAGTGTACATGTTAAGGTAAGGAGTAACCAAATAGCATACTATCATGTCGAGCAAGAAAGTCCTCCCTATATATGTCTAAGCATCCACTACAATATACATCACATGTATAGTAATGGCCTCTAGGGCATACATATAACTAACACCTAGGGTTGCCATTGAGTGAGAAGGAAAAGAAAAGAAAAAGGAAAAGAAGAGATAAAGTAAAGGCATGATGATAAGAGAGAAAGTGAGAGTCAACCCTTCTTTTTTTTGAACCATCCCTCATCATTTCTCACACCATTTCTCTCCCTTCTTCTCCCCCTTGCTGCTGCTGCCTCTTTCCCTCTTCTCCCCTCCTCTTCAATCCCCTAAAATACCATTAAAACCTAACCAAAACCCTATTCCCTCTTCACAAAACATGCTCACAAGCTCGAGAGGATCGCATTGGACTAAGAAAGAGTGGATTTTGAGGACTTTGAGCAACTCAAGAAAATTCTTGAGTTGCCAAAGGAGGTAATTCCTGCTCCCTTAGCGTAGTATTTCAATTTCTTGTGCATCTATACTAGTTTCATGTCGATATTGTGTGTTTTGAGGAACTTTGGAAAATTCAAGTTAGGGTTTAGGGTTTGATATGAAATTAAAGATGAATTGAGGTGTAATTAGAGGCTACAACCCCTGTGGTGATTGATTGGAGACTCAAACCTAAAACTAGAACCCAGAATATGGATTTATGAAATCGATATCGAGGAAAACTGTAAATCTGTCAGTGTATTTTGAAATCTGCTTTTAACCCGAGACTCCTAAAATAAAATTGGTTTGACAGTAAGATGTGCAGGCACCTAGGAACCCCTACCCAAAACCCTAGCCCCTACCTCCTTCCCCGAGCCGCCAATTTATCCCTTCTGGCCGCAATTTGCGGCCAGACCTGGTCCAGATTGCTTCGTTCTTGCACTGCAGGTCCATCTCCAGTAGACTTGACCCATGGCATGTGCAACTTTGACTGATTCCATCTAGGGTAGAATCTGGGGTAGTTTTCTTGTGTTGGCGCATGATTTACGACTTTTTTTAGCATGGATTTTGGTATTTGGTGATTTGTTTATGTCGGGTGGCGTTTGAACGTCAACGGCAAAGGGTTATTGGTCGTGTTTGCACGCGAGACTATAGGTTTTTACCTATGGGCGTAGTGTATGCCGTTTTGCTTTCCGATGTGATTTTCATGTGCTTTAGCGTTTGCGATATCCTTGTAGGTACCCCACGTGACGTCGAGGCGTTGAAGATAAAGATGGAGACATCGGCATCGGCACACATAAAACAAGGTGAGTAGATTTATATCTACGGGGAGAAGTCGGGTGGATGGCGTATAGCACCCCCGCAGTTCGTGGTGATGTATACGAATACGTATACACACATATATTGATTATATATTGTTTGAGATTAATGATGTTTAGGATGGATATTGGTGTGTTGGATTGGTTTAGTGTTGCGAAACCCTAGAGTAGTGGTTGCACCACACACACACACACCCATACTTGCATACACTCTTCTTTCATATGTGCTTATGGGATTCTATATTTTTATGTGTTCACATGGGTATAGGACTATGTGATCATATACTGGATTTGAGGATAGTATTTGGGATTTGAGGTGAGTCGATGAGATTTGATTTGAGACCGTGAGATCGGTGATATGGCAGGATTCGTATTTGAGATACGTCATGATGTTATAGCGGACCTTTAGACGACAATATCATGTGAATGGTGATGTACATAGAATAGTTGACTTGGGATCGAGACATGAGATAAGGTATATTAAGATAGCTATAATGGGTCGCATTGGGCGATGTACACTTCTTTGTGATGATACGTGCTGATGATATCGGTTTGTACGAGACTGTCGATCAGTAGTCAGATCATGATTATATTGATGATATTAGTATTGTACTAGACGTAGATCGGTATCCCGGATTATGATCTTTGATAAAGAGAATACCAGATGAATAATATAATGAATGTGATATTGACCGTACCCAGATTTGGGAAGCCGTACGATGGATTTACGTACGAGCTATATATTGATGTTTGATCCGCACTCTTTACTTGGGAATATCTGATTATAGATATGTATCGGATGTGATATTATTGAGGCGGGATCACCGACTAATATATATATATATATACACATATGTATCGACTCAGATGTTAGGCGGTTTCCTTACCTTCAGTTAGCCAGTTAGCTTAGCCCTTTAGTTTAGTGTAGTGGTTAGATTAGATTCGACTCCTACCTATTTCAAAAACTAACGAATCGTGGGTATTTTAAAAGACAGTCCGAGGGATTCTACGGATATTTCAAAAGACGTATCTTTTCTTAAAAACACCGTAGCCCTTATTTTCAAAACACGGCGATTCGTGTTATTTCAAAAGGCACTACTGTTTGACTTTTAATTATCGTTGTGTCTAGTATTCAGCTCTTGCACATTATTGTTCGCTCCACATCGCATACTTATTGTGCTGCATATTCCATTATTGATATCATGTTGTTAGGACACCAGTACCATTACCGATGATGCGTATGTACCATGTACACTCACTTGCCGGCTCACACACATTTTCATCGGTAATTGCCATGTCACGTACACTTTATAGAATATTGTTGCTTGACTTAGCTTGTTAGCTAGTAGTTTTGACATGATATTAGTGTTCTTGCCTTATATGCCAGTTTAGACATTGTAGATATTACTTGTCACTTCATGCATACTGTTATTCATTGTTATGCTGCATTCATGGATTCTCATGCCTATATCACTGTTCTACGTGCTATTAAGGTTTTGGATTCGGATTTCCATGAGATTTTCTGGATTTGGGGGAAAACCGCAAAACTTATATAAACTTCTTCTCTCTCTTTTTAAATATAAAGTGCAGTTTTCCCATGATGTATGAGTCGTCCACCATGAGTTTGCTGATGGATTTCGAGACCCGATTCGAGGAGATGGAGGAACCGTTTCGGGTACATGGTGGACCCGGTGCGGTACCCCGGGGTGAGAAGGTCGCAGATGATGGCGTTGAGCCTGGCAGGGGAGCACTACCGACCGGTGATTTTACCCGACGCGTCGGATATCCGGAGGATACCGTCGTGGTCTTGAGATTGATGGTAGGGGCCGGTCTGGACTGACGGCGCCCTAGATAGTGAGATTGATACAGAGATTTTGAGATATTGAGGTACTGAGATTTGATGATACAGGCCAATCCGGATAGCCGGATCCTGGGATCTTGAGATATTGGGATTTATGTTTTGTTTCGATGCTAGACACTGTTTATGCTGATTTCATTTATGATACCTCGTTTTGAAAATACAGAAATCTCACTAAGTTATGAAAGCAGTTTCTCCATTTATATGTATTCTGTTTTCATGCATTCATACCTCATCCATATGATATATTGCTATCTGAGGCACTGATACGAGCACTCAGTATTACAGTTGTTTAGAGGTACCCTAGCCATTGTTATAGGCTGCAGGTTATATCTTTGAGGATATATTATGATCATATGACCTAGGATTGCGTTGTTCATGCGATTTCTGTTCGTAGATATTTTTCTATTCACGAGTTGGCAACTCACCCCCGTTGTGCCACAGTTTCTTACAGGTTTTGCCGTACAGGTTTCATTACGGCTTTGCTGGCACTACTTCCATTTCCGGATGATTTACTAGTAGGTGGGTTCAGTTGTATCGTGACCATCAGTATACTTTGTATATATTATTATTCAGTTGTATCTAGAAGTTCCATCAACCAAACATGTATTTATTTCAGATAGAGACCAGTGTTGTTTATTCTTTCGAGCATAGAGTCGTGCGTTATTTTTCTATGGATTTCATGCTGTTTTGAGCTTCCTTTTCTGTTGTGATCCTCGCCTTTCGGCGTTGTATATTATATTGCTTGCGTGGTTGTGACCGTCGATTGACGAAGAGATAGCTCCCGCTTGGGGATGCATTTTTTCATTATATATGCTTTATCAGGTTTTGTACCCGTTTGGGGTCTGTTTTTACAAAGGAAACTCTGCCGAAATTTTTAGAAAAGACTTGTGATTTTAAAATGCACATTTCAGCATATGTTGCAAACTATTGGATTTAAAATGGTTTTCCTTCACTCTACTACTTTCTTGGTTTGGGTTTCTGGGTTTTCGGCTTACTTAGATTACGTACGCCTCGAGACGTTTCGTAGTCTAAGTGTCGGTCATATTCCGTACTTTCGGGTCATGACAACATCATAAACTGGGATACAGTTGCCTGGGGATCAATGGTTCCCACAAACATGCCTACGGCAGGTGCTTCTTCTATGCGTTGTTCGCATTTTGACAATAGGTTACGCCATAGAATTGCGTATTGAACCCAGGTCTCTCCTGGCTTCACTCTGGCATTGATTAACACCGTGATCGAGGTGCGCTTGCTAGCGCTTGCGAACCGTTGCGTAAACACAAGCTCCATTTCTGTAAATGTTTTGATGGAGTCATTCGGAAGCTCCGAGTACCATTCAAATGCTGTCTCCGCTAGGCTTCCGAAAAATTGGCGAAGCAATAGTTTGTCATCGCCTCCAATATTGCCGTATAAAGCTCTGAATTGAGCAACGTACTGGTGTGGATTGCCCGTCCCTTTATACACGTGGAACTTAGGGATCGTATATCCCGGTTGGTACTTAATTTGATCGTACCAGCCTGGATAAGATCGCCCAGTTCTGACGAATTGACCCGCCGCTTCACTTGTCTAATGAGCTCGTATTTGTTGAGCTATGTAGTCATCAAGGGCAGCCTTGGAGATCGTTTCTTCCTTGGCACTGAGAAAGCCGGAGGAGGATTTAATGTCTCCCCTCTGTCGTCTTCAATGATTATTCGAGGGTCTTCGGCTGGAGAATCCGGTTAGATCATCATCCCCACCATGTCTTGGAATAGAAGTGCCATTTGTTTTATATTAGCCGCTTGTTCCACGGCCTCTTTATCTTTCTTTTCAAGCACCCTTCGTAGGAATTCAGTGTCGGTCTCCTGCTCCTGGCGTTGTTCCGACGATACTTCTGGGCTTTCTTTCTGCCCAGTGAGTGCGGCCATCCTTGTCAACATCTCCTGGAACATTTGTTGTTGTTCTTGAGCCTTTGTCACAGACTGTGTAAGTGGTTGATAACCCGTGGAAGTACGACTTTCCTCTTTCCCGGAAGCTATGTACACCATGTGTACCACTATACCCCCAGACTTGGGGTGTTTGGGTCCACCGCCTTTGACATTTACCACAGGCATGGGGATCTTCTCCGGCCTTCTCCTCTTATGGGAGGTCGAAGTTGAGGGGGCCGTTGCAGCAGGCACCCATGCAGATGATACCTTTCGTGATATGACGGAGGGATGGTCCTCCTCTTGCCGAGTCTTCGTTTTCTTCAGCCGGTGAGAGTAATCTTTGTCAATTACGGAGTGTTGGACTTTCTGCCAAACTCTGTGGATCTTGGAGGACAACCGCTGAGGAGATTGTTCCGGCTTCACCTGTGTCATGCTTTCAGCAGGCGGAGGAGACTTCTTCAATATGGAGGTTGGAGAGTTTTTGCGCACTCTCCTGAGCAGCTCGAAGCTGTTCCCAGTTGGAACGGCAGCGTCAATTTCCATAATTGGAGCTGGTGGGGTAAGTCCAGAAGGGGAACTACCCCCAGCTTTCTTCACTCGGGGCCAGTGGCGACGTCGAGCTTATCTTGCGGATGGGATCACCTCAGTTGTAGAAGCAATCTCGTTATGCCCTTTGCTTTGATGAGAGGCAGCTGCGTTAGGCCCCGGCAGCGCCCCGGCCATCAGAACGAGGTCAAAATGCGGAATCAAAACTTTTCTTTAAACAAGAAACCGGCGCTACCGCGGACTATAAACCCGGATCGGGCCATTAACCTACTCCTAGCTAACTAGAGAAGGGGTAGAGAGATATACCGAGCGATCCATGTCCTTCGGTCTTCTCGTCGTCATCCCGATCTCTCCGCGGAATCTCCGGTCTTCATCTCCTCGTTGGAAGTGCACCACATCACCGGGTTCTTTTACAGGCTCCCACCTCTTAACCGAGGCAACTCGGGCACGAAGTTGGCGAGTCGACGTGTTTAAGGATGCTGTAGGCTTGTGTAGAACTATATGTCTCTTGGGGTTACTAGAAGTTGCCATTTTGAAGTGTAGAAGGAGATGTGCTTTGAAATGGTGCTATGGGATTTTTGTGTGAGCCAATGAGATGATAAAACCCCCACACAAAAATTGGACAGCCCCCATGCCAAAGAATGGCCGGCCAAATCCTCATAAGGAATGAGAGAAGGGAGTGGACCAAAAAAAATGTAAGAGAGAGAGAAAGGAATGGGTGATGATGAGGAGTCATGATCATACCAAAAATTCTCAACCTACTCCCATCAAATAAAGTAAGCCATCATGTCTCAAAAGTCAAGCAATGATGAAGAAATAGAAGTCAAGGGATGGTGGAACCATCATGATACTACTAGTTGCAAATAACACCCTCCACTATTTAAATTTGCATGCTTGCAAATAACCCTCTCTCCACCAAATTTCAGCCAAAGAAAGAAACAAAGGAAGATGGCCGAAACGGAATGCAAACTGGCAACTTCAGAAAACTGATCCCGTAATAAATTACAGGAAAACCCCGCGACTGTATATACATACCCGCATTTGTATTCCGACCGAATACAAATGCAATGAGAAAAAATCTACACTGTACAATACTCGGATCCGGCTTAAACCAAAGCCTGCTAGTATTATCCGTCCGATCATGATCCGTGCAATACCGCACGTATATGATCGAACCCTGCCATATCTTCATACGGCCTCTACAGCATTTCGCCCGAAACTTGAGTAACTGTCTGTAGGGGACTCTAAAGACTCGTCAATAATTTTGGCTGTGGATTTAACCACTAGCACGTCAGAGGTATAAGCCATACGTAACGGGCTACCAGGTATTGACCAAAAGGGACGTCGATGAGCGAACTCATCCTGACACCCTACTGAGCCTGTCAGTGACAATATCCGTACAGTCCGGTCCATTCGTCTATGAGTATCGCATGGCGGGCCTAGGGGGTTGGTAAAAGTCAGACCCCAAAAGCGGTACCAGTCGTGTCGGAGTGTAGCCCAGAACACCCTGAGATACTACTGGAATACCTACCAGTAAATCTCCTGCCTCGGCCGAGGGCTTTGTGTAATGGCTCTCCTAGACACAGCGCGATCTCACCCCCAATACCGGGAGAGACGAACCCCTGCAGATCCGCTCACTGCCTTTATGTGGCTCGGGACTGTACCCAACTAAAACCTGTTTGCACGACTTCTTTGAGCCATGGTAGGGTAGTAATCAAAGTACAGTGGGAACTCACACGAGACAAATGACGATCTCAGGTCGATGAACTAACCTGTACACATGTCACCAGAGAACTGCTATCTGACATCAGGTATAAGACCAACTAGCATGTTCCCGGCGAGTCCTGTCCGGTGTACTCATAACCCAATGAGCACCTGTATACATGTTAGGTGAACCAACTGACACCAGTGGCTTATGAGACCGGCCACCGTCCCTCGTCGGGGTCTCGACTGTATACACTAGTCTACTCTGGAGTATCGATGCCCTATCTCGAAACTCCCACGACTAGGGACCTTTTAAGGATGTGCTTATAGACCCCAGCTCCCACGTATATGATCGCCATCATACTGCTGGCCGTCAAGCAAGAATACTAAGGGCTCTATCAACGTGTAATAGCGACCTGTAAGGTCACCTAAAGTAGTACACGATGATAAAGATAAACCAGATAGCATACTATCATCTTGAGTAAGACTGTCCTACCGGCATAGGTCCTCCCTCAATCATTGCAATCACGTGCCTGTGATCCAATAGTTGACTCTGAGGGTACTATATCCAACAATCTCCTACTTGCACTCAAGGCTAATTATTGCGATGTCGCATACTCACAGCCCGTGTGATACCGAACACCCAACTCCTTTACTAGTCAGTCTCATAAAGCTCGTTTGCGAAACTTTTGCGTTCGACGAATAGCCTCAGTGAGTGGATCCGCCCTGATGTTTCTTTCTATGTCTCTCTTTATCTCAAGTTTGCGGAGAAACCCATCTCCCGAAATTAGCAATACCTGTCTTAGAGTATGTCTGGATATCTGATGGGACCTAGTTCATAAATGAACTCCAAATCCAAACTTCTTAGACTGTATCGTCAACTGAACTTAATCAGTATCCTGCGCCATGCCTCCCTCAGTATCCGTCTGGACCACCTGTCCAAAATACTACCCCTCGTCAGAGAGAAAACTATAACTCTGACAGCCACTCTGTCATCCAGGTCACCTTGGAAGCCTGGAATGATAACCGTCTCTCAAATGAGGCTGACGTTATCATATCCCTAGAACATCCACTTATGTTCTAAAACTGCTTCCGAATGTCTCTCCAGGATTGGATCAATATCAACTTATTGCATCTACTGCAAAAACAACATCTGGTGTGGTACTTGACATCTCATGATTGACTCAATTGCCTAAGCAAGTGATCTGCCGATCATGCACATCCCTCTCCCCTTTAGTCTATAAGACACCTTTAGAGAGGGTGACTCCATCACCTGCAGGTACACTACCGTGCCAGGGGTCGTCCATTCTAAATACCTTTAGAATGCCGTCTAAGTACCCAGATTGGAACACTTCCCAAATCTAGACTTAAAACCATAGATCTAGTAACCAGAATGTCTGATATAATATCCAAGTCCCAAGTGGAGAAACCACTGTGTGACAACCAAAGTATAGCCGATCGTAGTATAGGAATTTCACTTTCTACTCTGTGTATGTCATCCAAATACCAGGACATCACACCCTACTACCTTCCTAACAGATCCATCCCCTATTCTGATGATGTCACACCTATGACTGTCACATCAGAAATAGATGATCTATCTCCGCTATATCTGCTTTAGTCCATAAATAGACATAGGCTACTTGTCCACCAATGCTTCCGCTGCTCCCACTGACTACGACAACCCTCTGACAGAATAATATACACGTACACTTTTAAAGCTAGTTTAGAAAGACGCTATACTCATCCTCCTGCCGGATCTCACAGTTTGGAACAACAACAATGGCAAGTCTGGGTAAACAAGAACCTCCCTGTCACCGTCTTTGAGCGTACCGAAGTACCTCTCGAGTGCCTGAGGTTACCCACCATATCTGCGGAGTGGCTAATGGAATGTCAATCCAGATTGAATCTTTAGGTTCTTATCAAATTTTCAGTAATCGTTTGCGGTTCTGGAATCACTTCCAGTTCTACCATACTCCCACTACTGTTTTATGAAAAAATCCATTTTTATTAAAACTGTGGCGAGTCAAGAACAATATCACTATTGATCTTCCAGATGGTAGAAAATCAACCCTCGTCATAGCCCGGGTCAACCCACAAACAACCATTACAGAAACGTGCCTTGAGTTGTCCAGTGTCTGGTTTTAAGCATAAGCTGGACAATTCCCCGTACCTTAACATCGTCAAGATACAAACTGTTCTATATCCAGTACAGAAACAGAGGCACTGATTTGATTGAACCAGATTCAAATCATGCAGCTGTCTCCAGTGCATGTCAACTAAATGGAGAGAGGCCGATCGGCATTACTCAACTTAGGAGTGCTTCCAATTATGAGTAATCTGAAAGAGAAGCAAGTTCTCTTAACCATTACTATTAACTGAATACCATACACAAGTATCTACATCTTCGATCACCTTGAAGAATCCCGATACTTGCAATACCTGGTTCTCTACTTTACTCTTATACCTATAACTTCTCAAAACTTGGACCCTGTGTTTCTATGAAACACTTGTCTAAGAACTAGAGAAGTCATAAGTAAACAGAATATAGTACGAGGACCAACCTCTTTGTCCTAATGGACACTGGACAACATACAATACTCTGTATAAGTCTCTTGAGTCTAATAACTCATTCCCTGTGTATCGTAGGTTGAAAACTGTACTTATGGTTAAGAAGAATTACACCGCTGTTTAATGCTCCTTACCTAACCATCCACTGATATAGGTAAATGTCATAGACATAATTTCAAAAAGGTATATCTCACTCTATAAAAATAGATGTACAGATATATCAATTTGAAATTGGTGCATTATAACGGATATTCAAAACCAGATATTTGCCGTCCGGCAAACAACCCAGGCGATTTCCTCAAATATCACCAATTACAACGAATTCCGATATAATGAGGATGATCACCTAATTCCCAATAACTTACTCCCACTCACCATCTGTAAAACCATACAGATGTGAGAATCATACCTGGTAAATACATACCCTGGAGCAAGGACTAATTGGGAAATCAGTTTTCTTTTAACAGTATACAGTGAAACCGAACATGTAAATGTTTCGTAGGGGTATCCTGGTATTCCTAGTAATGCCTCTTCCATTATCCAGATTCACAACTATAACCGTATATTTCTTTGCCATTTCTCCAAATCCCTTTATATGTCTTTAGTCATTACCTTCTGTACACCCCTTTAGGCCAAATGGTTTTCTTCCTTCCCTACCGTTCGGCACCAGCCTATGGTTTGGAAGAAGACTATCCAATAAGCAAAATGGGTGTACTGTCCTAATCCTAGGAACACTCGCAATGCGAGAGAAGGTGAAGATAAAAGACAACCGAATAAACCTTATTCCTATTTCTCCTGAACCAGAATCCATCCCCGAACTGGAACAAGTTCCTTTCGAGTTCGTATATAACCATACGATGGAGTATCCAAATAACTGTGGATCTTCGTAGTGATACGGAGTGTCCTGGAGAAATACAAAGGTGAAGTGGGAGTGGTAATGAAATACTTGGTTTGGTCGTGAATAGCAGTCGCAATTTACTTTGCCCTCCTTCTAATCCCTTTATTTGTCTTAACTTAATACCTTCTGTACACCACACTTAGGCTAATCGGCTTTCTTCATTCCCTACCGTTTGGCACCAGCCTAAGGTTTGGAAGAAGACTATCCAATAGGCGTAACGGGTGTACTATCCCCTAATCCAAGGAGCACTCGCAACCTGAGAGAAGGTAAAAGGAAAAGATAACTGAATAGTCCTATTCGTTTTCTCCAGAACCGGAAACCATCCTCGAATCTGGAACAAGTTCCTTCGAGTTCGTATATAACCATACGATGGTTTTATCTAATGGAAGTGGACGTTCGTAGTAATACGGGGTGTTCTGGAGAAAAGGATAAGAGTAGGAGTGGCAATGAGGTATGCAACTCAGACAAACCAAAAGCCAGTGTTTAAGAAGGTTCGGTTAATTTTGGTCACTGAGTCATAGTCAAGGGTCGGGTCATGGTCGCTGCCAAAGAGAGAGAGAAAAGAAACACTTAGCGTGCACTCTAACCTAGATCAGAATGGTTACCAATTTATCTAATCAGGAAACCTCCCACTGTAACGTCAAATTCTCCTCCAAACCTGAAAGAAGAATTAGTCGGGATCATCCGAGGAGTAAACCAACTCATCAGTGGGAATCAGGATCCAACTATCATTGCATGATAACGTGACGGAATTCACTCACGTCACCACACTCCAGAAGGTATGTGCATGCCTGGCAAGTTTCAGTTTCTTTAGAAACTCCCGATGTGACTTTTACCCCTAGGACCCAAGTGACCTTGACTGAGCCAATATATCAAAGGGTCTTAGTCAAGTTCAACCTGTCATTATCTTGATTGCATTAGACCTACCCGCACGAGTCCTTGACTGAGCCAAAATGACCGCACGACTGTCCTAACCAATCTCATATCCATACAACAGAAAAGCACTACATAGCTACCAAACACTACGTCTCGGCTAAGCACGACATACGCAGCACGAATACTAAGCAATACTAATCTGGAATGACGGAGGGCTACGGCTGTTTTTTGGCGAAAAACCTTTAACGTAATGAACTTGATATCGTTGAAGGAACTGCATAGCTTTTTATAAAAATATAGTGATGAAAACCTTTGCTAAAAAGGTCACTCCCGGTGAAGGGATCTCGGCTCTTTCCCCGTAGAATGAGGTGCAGGATATTCCAACTGAATACCACACTGCAAAGCAAAAAGTAATCGGTTATAGTGAAGTTATTACCCTGACGCAAACTTCTGTCCAAGGGGTCACTCCCGGTGAAGGGATCTCGGCCCTTGCCTCGTCGACTAAGGTGCTGGATATTCATAACCGAATACCACTGTGTAAAACAAAAAAGAATGTCCTTGCAATAACAGCTTTTTTTTGAAAAATGTTCCAACAACATCAGAATAGGTTTGTTTAGCTTGCATTGATCCGAATCAATGCAGTCCCATCAATTGATCACACCAATAAAGAACGAAAATAATGATATACGTATATGCCATCCGCATTCGCCACTGGGTCCCGTCATCACCCGTTAGGTTACTTAACTAACGACAGAGCGGGGACTGGACTAGCGCGGATGCAAACCATATACAACATCTACTAGTATATATATCAATATATAATATTCGCTCAAGGCGTGATAAAATGCAACATCACAGAAATGTAATCATCATCACAGAACAATACAGATATCTGGGATCCCGGGTTTCATAGAGCCGCTACTGAAACCTGACGTTCCCCTGGTCGTGTGGATAGCCTGTGCAATGAAATCCTAGACCCCTACGGGCGCGGCAAGTTACCTGCCAAAACCTAAAGTGAGGCAGCCCCCTTCAACAACGTGAATGGACCACCCAGCACTTCACGGAATCCGGTAACTCGGGCACCCCTCCTGGGTCAACCTGTACCCCCTACGAGTGCGGTGAATAGCCCGCCAATTCTAGAGTGAAGCCCCCTCCGTCTCAATGCCATGAGATGCGGGCCCGTTGACCTCTAGAACCCGGCTATCCGTGCACCCCACCTTAGGGTAATCCTAGTACAGAAAGTAAAAATATACAACGGGTACATCGACCTCAGCCCGGTCGTGCCCCAAAAGAATAATATACAAACAGGCAGTAACGGCAGTCCACATGTCGGACGCTCGCCCCGTAATATCAAATGTACATATACAACCAAACTGTACTAACATTGCATCTAGGCTATCCACCATGACAAATCCGTAATATCACAGCACAACACAGAACATCAACGTGAATGTCACGTTCGCAAATCCGTCTAAAAGGGCTATAGCAGTTAGACGGGATTTACCGATCAAGTGACATTCACGGTCGCAGATATAATGTAAATACTGTGAACTAACATGTTTAAAAAGTTTCGATCGACTAAATTTCCCAAAGTGGGCCCCAAGCACAACTGTAGCTCTCAAAATATATTTGGGCCCAAACAGAACATTCCAAAACCCTAATTTCCCTGCCAGAGAGCCTCTGTACAAATTTGGTGCAGCAAGGACATAGAATGGCTGCGGAACCACGGCCAATGCATGGGTTTTGCCGCGGTTCCGCGGTGGAAAGGTGACATTAGGCGACCAAATTTTTATAGAACTCATAAAATACCCTGCTTGAATTTCTGCAATACACTGAAATTTTTTTTGACCACTGCAAAAAATCGACAGAAACTGATGCAAATGGAAACGGGGTTTTGGAATTTTGTTCGATCAAACTTTTAAACATGCTAGAGCAAGTTAGGCTAGGTTAATGGCGTGGCTCTGATACCATGTTAGGCCACGGCAGCGCC
The DNA here is from genome assembly GCA_030015575.1 of Agapanthus africanus. Classification (NCBI taxonomy): domain Eukaryota; kingdom Viridiplantae; phylum Streptophyta; class Magnoliopsida; order Asparagales; family Amaryllidaceae; genus Agapanthus; species Agapanthus africanus. The sequence goes on from CM057345.1 coordinate 550,581,602, forward strand.
CCGGCCGTCAGAACGAGGCCAAAATGCGGAATCAAAACTTTTCTTTAAACAAGAAACCGGCGCTATCGCGGACTATAAACCCAGATCGGGCTATTAACCTACTCCTAGCTAACTAGAGAAGGGGTAGAGAGATATACCGAGCGATCCGTGTCCTTCGGTCTTCTCGTCGTCATCCCGATCTTCCCGCGGAATCTTCGGTCTTCATCTCCTCGTTGGAAGTGCACCACATCGCCGGGTTCTTTTACGGGCTCCCACCTCTTGACCGAGGCAACTCGGGCACGAAGTTGGCGAGTCGACGTGTCCAAGGATGCTGTAGGCTCGTGTAAAACTATATGTCTCTTGGGGTTACTAGAAGTTGCCATTTTGAAGTGTAGAAGGAGATGTGCTTTGAAATGGTGCTATGGGATTTTTGTGTGAGCCAATGAGATGATAAAACCCCCACACAAAAATTGGATAGCCCCTTGCCAAAGAATGGCCGGCCAAATCCTCATAAGGAATGAGAGAAGGGAGTGGACCAAAAAAAATGTAAGAGAGAGAGAAAGGAATGAGTGATGATGAGGAGTCATGATCATACCAAAAATTCTCAACCTACTCCCATCAAATAAAGTAAGCCATCATGTCTCAAAAGTCAAGCAATGATGAAGAAATAGAAGTCAAGGGATGGTGGAACCATCATGATACTACTAGTTGCAAATAACACCCTCCACTATTTAAATTTGCATGCTTGCAAATAACCCCCTCTCCACCAATTTTCAGCCAAAGAAAGAAACAAAGGAAGATGGCCGAAACGGAATGCAAACTGGCAACTTCAGAAAACTGATCCCGTAATAAATTACAGGAAAACCCCGCAACTGTATATACATACCCGCATTTGTATTCCGACCGAATGCAAATGCAATGAGACAAAATCTACACTGTACAATACTAGGATCCGGCTTAAACCAAAGCCTGCTAGTATTATCCGTCCGATCATGATCCGTGCAATACCGCACGTATATGATCGAACCCTGCCATATCTCCATACGGCCTCTACAGCGTTTCGCCCAAAACTTGAGTAACTGTCTGTGGGGGACTCTAAAGACTCGTCAATACTTTTGGTTGTGGATTTAACCACTAGCACGTCAGAGGTATAAGCCATACGTAACGGGCTACCAGGTATTGACCAAAAGGGACGTCGATGAGCGAACTCATCCTGACACTCTACTGAGCCTGTTAGTGACAATATCTGTACAGTCCGGTCCGTTCGTCTATGAGCATCGCATGGCGGGCCTAGGGGGTTGGTAAAAGTCAGACCCCCAAAAGCGGTACAAGTCGTGTCGGAGTGTAGCCCAGAACACCCTGAGATACTACTGGAATACCTACCATTAAATCTCCTGCCTCGGCCGAGGGCTTTGTGTAATGGCTCTCCTAGACACAGCGCGATCTCACCCCCAATACCGGGAGAGACGAACCCCTGCAGATCCGCTCACTGCCTCCATGTGGCTTGGGACTGTACCCAACTAAAACCTGTTTGCACGACTCCTTTGAGCCGTGGTAGGGTAGTAATCAAAGTACAGTGGGAACGCACATAAGACAAATGACGATCTCAGGTCGATGAACTAACCTGTATACATGTCACCAGGGAACTGCTATCTGACGTCAGGTATAAGACCAACTAGCAGGTTCCCGGCGAGTCCTGTCCGGTGTACTCATAACCCAATGAGCACCTGTATACATGTTAGGTGAACCAACTGACACCAGTGGCTTGTGAGACCGGCCACCGCCCCTCGTCGGGGTCTCGACTGTATACACTAGTCTACTCTGGAGTATCGATGCCCTGTCTCGAAACTCCCATGACTAGGGACCTTTTAAGGATGTGCTTATAGACCCCAGCTCCCATGTATATGATCGCCATCATACTGCTGGCCGTCAAGCAAGAATTCTAAGGGCTCTATCAACGTGTAATAGCGACCTGTAAGGTCACCTAAAGCAGTACACGATGATAAAGATAAACCAGATAGCATACTATCATCTTGAGTAAGACTGTCCTACCGGCATAGGTCCTCCCTCAATCATTGCAATCACATGCCTGTGATCCAATAATTGACTATGAGGGCACTATATCCAACAAGCTGTTGGTGCCAGCCTATCGAAGACTGACGTCCGTTGAGAGGGAACGTCTAACCTGTCAAAGACTGACTTTCGTGTAGGGGAAGCACTTGTAACGACCTCACCCGCAGCAGGAGTTAGAACGGTCACGAAAACCGATCCTCTAGCAGGAGAAGCCCCTTTGACGGCTTCGTCTTTCGGAACAGGAATGGCTATCCGCTTCGGGATAACCCCTTCAGGTATGGCGAGCCTCTTTGCAGGCCCACTTGTGCTTAGGCTCAGCCTGTTAAATACTGAGGCATTGGAATTGGACGACCAATTGAGAGGGGCCGCGGTGGTTGCAAGCCGATCGAAGACCGACTTCTACGGAGCCTCATATGATGTCACTGAAGCATTAAAGCTCATTGGCGGGAGCATGGTCCCAAAGAACAATCCAGTGGTGGCCCGAGTCACCTGTTCCACCAGCATTGCAAAGATGGAGGCCGCTTGGGGCCCATAGGTCACTCCTCTGGCGGGGACAGAGTGGGAGTTGCTGTTGCAGTTAGTGCAGCTGGAGGCCATCGATGTTATCTTCTTTTCTGCATGGAGCAAGACACCAAATCTTAGTACCTCGAATCCAGGGGCAACCATATTAAACCGCGATTCGTTCGCAAACATGACACATGAAGTGTGGTGTGGAAAGAGGAACATGTCCCATCGGGCGTGCCAGAATCTGTTTACCGCCGAAAGCCGGGAAAGACAGACGTCTTTCCTGAATTTGGGGACAAATGCTATTTGGATTTATCCATCCGCCTCTCCGAAGATGCTAAGCTAATTTATGGCACAATGTATCGGAGGTTTGGACGGATGCGGCCGTTGTAGCAGACTTCGTCAGATTCCCCCTCTTTTGCGAGGGTCTTTTGATTGTAGGGACGCTCTTCCCTCCAGGCGCAAGCCCCTGCAGTTAATTACGTTACCGCATAGCGATAACCATTTTCTTCTGCTCCAGAAGGCCACTTCATATCGTGTGTGTTTGTTTCATTTTTGTTTGCCTGTGGATTGTATATGGAGACTAATTTGTGTTGTCGCCCATAGGGCGTGGATTAGTCCAAATCCGTATTTTCTTAGATTTAGGTTTAGTTTGATTTAAGGATCGTTAATCTCGTTTGGGATTAAGATCAATTTAAATATTGGTTGAGGATACGTTAGTCTAATTTTAGACTAAGATCTACTCAACAGGATTTTTGGGATCATTCAGACCCAACAGAAGAGCATTTAGGCTCTATATTGTCTTATAAGGACGTTGCGGTCCATAGCTTGTTTAAGGACGTTGCGGTCCAAGGATTTTTTGGTTGTCGGGACCCGCCAGCCCTCTAAAGATGCTGAAGGATTACAACGATATGTATCAGAGGTGTGAGGAGATATACCTTTAAACCAATGTCAGTTGGGAGATCTGCAGTTGTGTTTGGGACTAAGACCAATTTGGAACATGATGAGCACATTGGCTCGGTTGATCTGAGTTGGGGATTTGGTCAACTTGGACTCAGCCCACTTAATCTTTGAATAAAGTGTTAAACACTTGCTTGGGCCCAGTCCCTTTTCTGTGCAAATAATGCTTTGCTTTATTTTCCCTTCTTTTTCTTTGTTCTTTTATTTTTTATGGAGTGTTAAACACTTTTTATAGCGCCTACGTGTGGAGTACGTGAGACGCTTGGTGATAGGTGCTGGGTGTTGTTTGATGAGTGCATAGCACTTTATGTTAAGCAGCGCCCACGTATATCGGCACGTGAGGCAATTGGCGCTGAGCGCCAACCATTGAGTGCTAAGCACTCTTTATTTCAGCAACGCCCACGTGAGGGTCACATGAGGCACTTGGTGCTGAGCGCCAACCATTGAGTGCTAAGCACTCTTTATCTGAGTAGCGCCCACGTGAGGGGCACGTGAGGTGTTCAGTTGATAAAACTGCACATTTAATATGACATTTTTCCTACTATTTCTATATTAGAAAAAGTGTTTATTATAATAAATGATGCATATGAGGGTTTATCTGTAAAAATACTATTTTCATGTGTTTATATATAATAATTAACATTTGGTAGGAAAATGTATGCATAAATACCATTGACCAAATCTTAATGGCAAAATTAATATCTCAATAAAACAAACTTCACTAATATTATTTGTTGAGTTATTGTGCAGAATTTTCAGGGCTAAAATCAAGGGAATCAAAGTTGTTAATTCAAACTTGCCTAATTAAGAAAGCAAACTAAAGAAATCAAGTCTGGCAGTAACTACGAGAAGATTTTCAGCTTCTGAGATTCAAAAGATCACCAAGTGGAAATATAGATGAAGCCCCAGAAAAATCACCAAACGATCCTCATACTTGGCCGCGGATCTGTGGCCAAACCCCCCTTTTGGCTGCAGATCCGCCGCGGTTTTGACGACTTATTAGCTGGGATTTGGTTGGTAGAATCTTAACTACTTGCTTCCAAATTAGGAAGCTAAGTTTCTGGCTTTTGGAGTATAAATAAGGACCGAGAGCCTCTTGGAAAAATCATCAAGCCGACGAGATCACGAAGTCAATGACGGCTCACGCATCTAGGCTGGTCATCAACGTTCATCTACCTCCTTAGAAGAGATCGAGAAGCAAACTAGTACTTGTAATCATTTTCTAAGGAATCAAAGTGTAATGAATATTGTTGATTAATAAAGGTAGCTTTCTTTTGCTTATTCTATTTCTTCGTAGTTTAATTATGCATTTTCTCTCCATCTCTTTTTCTCCCAACATGCGCGAGTAATTCTCTGCTTGTTAGGGTTCGTAGGATTAGGGTAGGCTAATGGATGATGAAAATCCCTAAACTCTTTTTAAGTCCTATAAAATTTATAAACTTTATCAAAAGAATCATTAACATCCTAATCGGGCGCGCTACCAATTCATTTTTAGCCGCGACCGCGATTAGAGATTAGATTAATGATTGTTTTGGTAAAGGCTAGATATGAACGGAGTTCCGTGTCGAGATAGGGGTTAAGAGTGGGATTCCTTTTCCTTCCGGAAACCCTAATCTACACGCATCACTGTCGTTCTAGTTTTAAATCTATTAAAGGATAGAAAGAGTAATTTTTAATTAATCATCCATAACTACTAAATCCTAATGAACCCTACAAGCCCTCTTCTTATATAAACTTACATTCATAAATAATCTAGATCTATATTTTGCATTAGTGCTTAACGTAGATCTAGAAACCATTCTACAATATTCTTTATCCCTCCTCTCTTTCTTAACACATCTAAAGTAAGAGTAAAAGGTTCCACGTTTCCCAGAGGACGACCCGTACTCATCTCGGTCTAGCTACAAGCGACACCGTTATTGATTGCGGTTAACTACAAACACACAATTTTCATAGATCAATCAAATGGCGCCGTTGCCGGGGATCCGTGCGTAATTTTTTATTCTTACTATTTGTGTTGAATTCTTATACGATCTATATCATAAATAAAAAAAACTGCAAATTGTATATTTAACGATTATTGTGTGAATTTTGCGAGGAAATCTGGAGTCACGGACTTGAGGAAACAGAAGACAGAGACATTCATCAAGATCCAGAGGAGTACAGGAGGCCACAGAGCAAACTTTCACCACCTGAACCTTCCACCCAGCGGCGGAACCGCGGCAAAGGAGCTCTTTTGGTGGTGGAAGCGCGGCGGCAGAGGGGATTTAGGGCTGCAAACTTCTCTGGTATATTTTCTATATCTTTCTCTCTCTTCTGAAATCCAATAAAATCTATTTTCTGCAGGATTCTTTGCAAAATAGCACCGCTAAAAAAAAATCTTTTTGCAAAAGTTTTGTGATTGGTTTTGCTTTGCATATTTTAATACGGATTTTAAGGGGAAAAGACAAAATCCAGATTAGGTGGGGATTTCATCACCCTTCCTAAGCCCCACAAATCACAAACCGAGCATCTGCATCAACCCTACATTAATTTAAAAAATATCTAGACCAGACTCTAAGGACTGTCGCGCTCAATAAGGACAGAGGAAGGTCGTGGGTAATGTATCGCTTATCCGCATTACTTTTGTGGTGTCTAGGCAAGTGTGTCTAAGGTGAGTGGTTACTTAATTAGGACCACTACTTTTGTAGTGGGGAGCCTCCCACTCATCTGGCACTTACCTGGCTACAAGGGTAGTAAAGAGATGGTAGAGGATTGATCCTGCGGCTTGTCCTTTGGAAGTCTAGGAGCGGTCTAGAGACTGGACCTAGATAACCATAGTTCTAGGGTTGTTTGTGCATTTTTGTGTGATTTGTCTAAGTCCGACACATTTTTCAAAACAAACTAATTATTTTCTCCCCTTTTTACCCCTTCCCCCTTCTTCTCTTCTTATAATGGGTGACCTAAACAGAAGAACACTTGCCGAGCTTTGCTGTCCACAACCAGATATCTCTTGTTTTCGTAATCCCTTCGGTATACCGTCCGGCTCTTCCATGTCCTTAAGAGATCATATAGAACAAGCAGGAAGAAACAGTTGGCCATCTCAGTCTAGGTCTTATCAACCATATCCTAATCCTACACCTGTTTCAGTTGATACCCAGAGTGAGGAAGCCCCTAGACGAATGTCCATTGCTGAGCACATAGCTAGGGCTAGAGGCCAAGGTTTCAACCCGGACCAATATCAACCATCACCTCCACTTTCCAAAGAAGAGTTTGATAGCCAACCGACCAACCCATATCAATATTCTTCTTATCACAATGTTGACCCTACTCCCACCCAATTTTTGCAACCATTCTATTCCTATCAATCCAATCCGACTTTTCCACCTTCTTTAGACAGTTCTTCTAATCAGTCATTTGGGAGTTTTAATTATTCACAGGAATTTCAATCTTATACTGAAACCCCTTATCAAACCAAGACTAGTCTGGAGCAGACATTAGAAAAATTTCTGGAATTGTCGAACCAAATTAGGAAGGAAACAACAAAGTGGATGCAAGCACAGAATTTCAAACCTGCCCAAAATTTTTCAATATATGATTCGGGCATAGGACAAAATGAGAATTTGGGTAGTGAGACAGAACTGTACACCCTTCCTAATCAAATCTCCCCATTCCAAACTAAAATCCACAACTCCAGTTTCACATCAAGTACACCAAATAGAATGTCTGATAAGTTGTGTGTCTTTATAGTGTTTGATTTACCCGACTGTGAAGGGTCCATTTCAAGTGAAACCATACCCAACCCTTGTGATCTCTACACCTCCACTCTTGAACCAAAACTGATTGAAAACCATACTTTTGATGAGGTGTTTGAGAATTTTAACCTTCACTTGAATGAGGTGATTGACGTTGGGGATATATTGATTGATGAACCCAAAATTTTGGATGATTTTGTCCCACCAATTCATCAAATCCTTTCACTTCCTTGTGGTCATCATCTTGAGCCTTTAATTCTTCCCGAACCCTAAATATGTCTTGAAGTTGATGATAAAGGTATACCCGAAGAAATACAGCCTCCATCTTCCACATCTGGTACAGCAACACTCGACACACCAATTTGTTTACCAATTTCATCTTCTATTTTCTCCGGTTCTTCTTCTGTTCCTATAGTTTCAGTGAGTTTTGATGAATCACAATCCGTTAATTCAAGTTCAATAATACCAGAAATTCAACTTGATTTGGATATTTTTGAAAATGATGTAGATGAGTTTTTCGAGTCCTCTACCTCAATGATTTTTGATGAATCAAGTAGGATAAATTCTGGCACAAAACTCTTTGACAGCAAAATGTTCAATCACACCATTGATAAAAGTTTTGAAGAACTTTTTGCTGACGAACTTGAATTTTTAAACAATACGGATTTTGTGATTGATCAATCTCCACCTATAGAGGTTGAACCGTCACCATTCCTTCTTCCTAATCATTCACATTCATTCTCATTCTTTCTTTTCTCTAATTTCAAACCTTTTCCAGACCACCTCTTATCCCTTCCCCATTTTTTCTTGACTCGATACAACACATTCTTCCACCAACCTATACGCTATACTGATAAAATCTTTGAATGGTTGGTGTTAACTTTTGGTCTTTGTAAAGTCTTATTTTGACCAAATGACTCACCCCCTCTTAAAATGCTTCGTATTATCTAACTCATGTTTGACGGGGGGTATATTTTTGGCTCTTGAACATAACTTTTGTCCTCAAATTTGTGAGCCAAAAATAAGTTTGGGGGAGGATTTTCACTTTCATATATTCTTGCCACCATTAATAATGACCTCCCAAGCTTACAGGTTTTTGTGATCCAGCAGATAGAAACAGTGAGGACACTGTTGAAAACAAGTTTGGGGGAGGTTTGTGCTTATTTACACATCAATTTGCATCATATTTTGCATAAGCACAACATTTTTATAAAATTTTTAAAAATTTTCTTTTATAACAAAAGAGTAGAAAGTGAAAAATTACATCCAAAAGATAGGAATAGTTTAAGAAAACCAAGAAAATTAGAAGTTTTCTTAAAAGAACTAGTAATAAGTAGTTATGAGCCGTTGTCCCAAGGGTTAGTAGGATGAAAGAAATCACTAATCTGAGGATAAAAATAAGTCTGAAAAATAGTTTCTATTCTGAAAGCCAAACATTTGAACGCTGATACCCTACTATACGCACTTACACACGTCTTGAAACTCGGGATAGTAGAGGATACCTTGAAATGCTCTTGTCTAAAAGCCAAAAGTATGAAGGAAATAATAAATGGAAAAGAAAATATAAAATGATGAAAAGAAAAATGAACACTGGTTTTGTTATCACCAAGGCGGCAATAAAAAAAATATAGCGAGGGTGCTTCATCACCTAGTGCCTTAGACCAACTGGTTTGGGAGTCACTGCTAAGCCTTAGGTGTTGCAAGACGAGGAAATACACCTAAATAAGCAAGCACATGAGTAATCGGTCGGTTAGTACCTCAAGAAGTATTAACGGTCACATGAAAAATGTGTGAGCAAATTCCATCTAAATATCTATTAAAAAAAAGTACTAAGGTAGAGGGACAAGAGTATGATAGCTTGAATTGAATTCTCCGAGTGTAGGGATGTCCATTACATACACGTAGGGTTATATGATCGATATTTGGATGAAAGGTAGGAATGAAGAATAAAGACGATATTTTATTGAGGGATGATGCGATTTCTACCATCTTTTCATGACTATTAAGATAGGGCTCATAACAACTGAAAAGCCAGTGTAGTTGGAAACTCTAAATTTTCAAAGTATTTCTTTTATGGTTCTTATCTTTATATGTAAATTTCACCATCTCTCTTTTATTATAGGATTTTGTGGGTATAATCCGCTGAAAACCCTCAGGAGACAACACTCCTCCTACTAGGGACACCTAGAGGTTTAACGGCTTGTTGCACGTGCTCAGTGCAATCGTGTTGCCTACGAAAGTGTGCTAGCTTTCTCCTTTCTTTTTCTCCTTCTCTTGAATAAACTAGTTTGCTCGGGACGATCAAAAATAAGTTTGGGGGTATTTGTTCAGTTGATAAAACTGCACATTTAATATGACATTTTTCCTACTATTATTATATAATAAAAAGTGTTTATTATAATATATGATACATATGAGGGTTTATCTGTAAAAATACTATTTTCATGTGTTTATATATTATAAATAACATTTTGTAGGAAAAAGTAAGCATATAATATCCATGTAATATTTGGCCCATTTAAATATGCTTACCTTATTAATATCTTTGACCAATTCTCTTAAAACTAAAATATCATGACAAATGGTTAAGATAATATCTCAATAAAAACAAATTCTACTAACATCATTTATTGAGATAATTGTACAGGAATTATATCATGACTAAAATCAAGGAAATCCGAGTTGGCGAGATCAAATCTGCCGAAGATATTCAAGTAAATTGAAGAAATCAATTCTGGCAGAAATATAGAGAAGATTTTCAAAGTCTAGATATTCAAAAGATCAACAAGAGCTACATAGATGAAGCCCCAGAAATTTAAGGCCAAGATCCCACCATAAGACTGCGGATCCGCGGTCAAACCCATCCAACGGCCGCGGTTCCGCCGTGGATTTGAGGAGTTGAGATATGAGATTTTGGTGGTTAGGATCCTAACAACTAGTTTCCATATTAGGAAACTAGGGTTCTGGCTCTGTGAGTATAAATAAGGACCAAGACCCCTTGGAAAAATCATCAAGCCGACGAGATCACGAAGTCCAAGACGGCTCACGCATCCAGGCTGATCATCAACGGTTCATCTACCTTCTCAGAAGAGATCGAGAAGCAAACTAGTATTTGTAATCATTTTCTAAGGAATCAAAGTGTAATGAATATTATTGATTAATAAAAATAGCTCTTTTTCCTATTCTATTTCTTTGTAGTTTAATTATGCATTTTCTCTCCATCTTTTTTTCTCCCAAAATGCGCGAGTAATTCTCCGCTTGTTAGGGTTCGTAGGATTAGGGTAGGATAATGGATGATGAAAATATCTAAACTCTTTTTACGTCCTATAAAGTTTATAAACTTTATCAAAACAATCATTAACATCCTAATCGGGCGTGCTACCAATTCATTGTTAGCCTCGACCGCGATTAGATATTAGATTAATGATTGTTTTGGTAAAGGCTAGATATGAACGGAGTTCCGTGTCGAGATAAGAGTTAAGAGTGGGATTCATTTTCCCTCCAGAAACCCTAATCTACATGCGTCACTGTCGTTCTAGTTTTAAATCTATTAGAGGATAAAAGGGTAATTTTTAATTAATCATCCATAACTACTAAATCGTAACGAACTCTACAAGCCCCTTCTTATATTAACTACATCCATAAATAATCTAGATCTATATTTTGCATTAGTGCTTTACATAGATCTAGAAACCATTCTATAATATTCTTTATCCCTTCTCTCTTTTTCAATACATCTAAAGTAAGAATAAAAGGTTCAAAAAATAATATTAGTGAAGTTTGTTTCATTGAGATATTAATTTTGCTATTAAGATTTGGTCAATGATATTATATGCTTACTTTTTCCTACAAAATGTTATTTATAATATATAAACACATGAAAATAGTATTTTTACAGATAAACCCTCATATGTATCATATATTATAATAAACACTTTTTATTATATAAGAATAGTAGGAAAAATGTCATATTAAATGTGCAGTTTTATCAACTGAACATGAGGCGATTGGCGCTGTTTCTTTCTTTGTGCATTTTTCTTAAGAGTTCAATTCTCTGTTCTCCCCTGGATCTTCGATCCCCAGGAACAAATTTGTCCCCACGAGAATTAAATTCTCATTTGTGGGAGACTTGTTTCATGGATCTCAGATCCAAGAGAAAGAACTATGTTCTTTATGAGGGTTAAACGCTTGGATATGTAAATGAGATACTATGATCTCTATTATCTTTATTTACCTCGAAAAAGGTTTCTTCTTCTTTCTTCTTTCTTAAAACTTTATTTTTGCTTGCTTTTCTCTCTTTTTTTTTGAACTATAAGTTTATGGGGGGGGGGGGGTCCTCTGTACAAGATTTGAAGTCTTGGGGCCTTTATATAGTAGAGGCAAGTTTATTGATTTAGTTAAAGAAATCTCTCATTGAGAGATTCTTAATTGATTTTGGGATTTTATCCACCGTTGGATTTTTGATCCAAGGATTTCTGTTTTACAGAAAATATTTTTTCTGTTTTTAACAAGATTGGGAAAATATTTATCCATACAGAGCTTATTCTGTAGCTTGGTGATTTTTAATCACCATTGGAATTTTAATCCAACGGTGCTCTGTTTTATAGAGAATAATCTTTCTTGTTTAGAAAGAATTGAGGAATATTTCCTCAACAGAATTTAATTCTATATTTTGATAATTTATCATCTCCGTTGGATTTTTGATCCAATGACAGAGAACTTTTAGTTCTGGCGCGGGCGCCCTCGTGCAAGGCACGTGAGGTGCTGCCTCAGAGTTTTTAACTCTTGGCGCTGGCGTCCTTGTGCAAGGCACGTGAGGCGCTGCCTAAGAGTTTTTAACACTAGGCGCTGACGCCCTCGTGCAAGGCACGTGAGGCGGTGCCTCTTTTCAAATTTTGAACAGTGCCTTGCTCTTTTATTATTGGGGAGAAACAGTCCCTGGCCAGGGCTGTTGATGAGATTTTCTGGTAAGTGTTATCAGTAGTTTCTTGACCCGTTATTGTAGGGTTCCTCTCGACTGTAGCAAGGTTTCGGGAGGCATCGTCCATGCCATTTTTAAAAATTTTCCGTTAAAAGGAATTCTAAACTAGAATCGTTAACTAGAAACATAATACGGAAACAAATGTAAACCATTTACAACTAAGTGAAAATGAAATACAACTTTTGTAGATCGATCCTTAACTTCAATAGCTCCTTGTTGTAGTCCCTTCGCTGCGATCGTGGTTCTCCTGGACTCATGCATGGCTTCACGAGGCGAAAGGAGCGACCTTGCTTGAAGTCTTCGAGGTCGAAAATAATCTATGTCGAGGGGATGCCAACTCAAGCTACTACTTCACTAACTAAGGAATTAGTGAAGCAAACACTCTATACTAAAGTGCTAATCTAGTAGAGAATGGAGAAATAGGAAGTGGGCTCACTTTAGAATTTGTTTTCTCACTTTTCTTTCTCACTTAATCAAAATCTAGAGAGCTTTTGAGCTCATGGAAGAAGATGAACAAATAATGAGATGAGGATAATGATCAAGTGAGTGAGCTAACCATGGGTGAGTGGGTATCATATACTAACCCATGTAGAGCTATAACCATGGCTAAGTGTGATGGTTAGGTTACTAAATATCTAAGGTAAAAACAAAGTGAGTGGACTTTATCTAAGCAAATCCTAGCTTCTACAAGCTTCATGCTTGTGACAAAACCTCCACTTATTTAATAATTACCATAAATAATAAAACCCCACTATCACAATTAGAATGGTGTATGTCTTACACACCCATGAAAGATGTATCAACAACCATGATACAATAATCAAAACACAAATTAATATATATCATATATATATTAAGTTGTGCACAAGTGAGAAAAACAAATGCTTAAGTGAACCAATGTTAGTTAATGTAAATTAGTATATCACATATACAATTATACACTAAATTATTAAATCAACACTTGACTTAATAATCTGATTATATCATATATAACCGACTAAAATCCAATGTATCGACTTATCGAATCAACACTTGATTCGACAACCCGGCTATATCATATATAACCGACCGATACAAAAGTCGCGAGAATAGAATACGGTATCTCATACACGCATTATTCTCGGTCACGCACATATCACATATGTGCTCCTATTTCGTTTTGCCTGAGCCAGTAAAACCTCTATGTAGGACTCTAAAGACTTGTCAATATGCCGGCAGTAGGTGATGATCACATCAAGCACCTACAAGCCGTCAACGGTACTAGCTAGACGTAACAGATACCCGGGTATTGAGCAATCAGAAGATCAGCCAGCAAGCCCGCTCCAACTCCTGCAAAAGCCTGACGGTAACACTTGCCGTACAGTCCGGTCTCCTCGTCTGATATGTTGCATATCAAGTATAGGGGTGGTAAATGTCAGACCCCAATAACCGATAAGTCATGCTGATGTGAGGCTCATAACGGGTCGAGAAACTACCGGTAACACTTACCAGTAAATCTCTAAATCATCCCTGGTCAGGGACTTCCCTGTTATGGCTAATCGAGCACAGCGCAATATCAACCCCCAATACCGGGAGACGAAACCCTTCCTATCGCTCATTGCCTCCATATGACTCGGGAATGTATCCAAAAACCACCATTTTGCACGCCCTCTTGGACGTGGTAAGGTGGAAATCAAAGCACAGTGGGAATTACACAAGACTCTATGACGATCTTGGGTCTACAGACTAACCTGTACAAGTGTCACCAGAGAACTGCCATCTGACGTGAGGTATAATACCATCTGGGAGTTCTCAACGAGTCCGTCCAGTGTACCCAGTCTCCACTGAGCATCCGTATACCATCTCTGATGTCAAACACCAATGGATATGGGATCATCCATCGCCCATCTCATGGGTCGAGAAGCGTATACGCTAGTCTACTATGGTATATCGATGCCCTGTCTCGATACACCCATGACTAGGAACATTAAAGGATAAACTTATGGACTACCATGGCCCTACTAGTATGATCTGCATTATAGTCCTGGTAGTCAAATACACATCCTAAGGGCTTTACCAACATGTAACTATAAGACAGTATCAAGAGACAAGTATACATGTTAAGATAAAGAGCAACCAGATAGCATACTGTCATATCGAGCAAGAAAGTCCTCTCTATATATGTCCAAGCATCCAATATAATATACATTATCTGTACAATACTGGCCTCTGTGGCATACATACAACTAACAATCTCCCACTTGCACTAGGGCCAGCTGCTGTAGTATCGCATACCAAGCATCCCGAAGAGTCTCTCAAACTGTATCTGGGGAATGGCCTTCGTGAGTGGATCCCCTGCATTGTTCTTTATGTCAACCCTCCTGACCTCGATCTCCCGGCGATTAACTATCTCCCGGATCAGGTGATACCGCCTCAGAATATGCCTTGATCGCTGATGGGACCTGGGTTCCTTGGCCAAAGCCACCGCTCCATTGTTATCACAATACAAAGGTATTGGATCCTTAATGGATGGAACCACTCCAAGTTCAGTTATGAACTTCTTGATCTAGACATCCTTTTTGGCAGCACCATTGGCAGCGATGTATTCAGCCTCCATCGTCGAGTCTGCCACGGTTTCCTGCTTGGAATTCTTCCAGCTTACCGCCCATCCGTAAAGGGTGAAGACAAATCTCAAGTGCGACTTAGAGTCGTCCTTATCACTCTGGAAGCTCGAATCGGTAGAGGACTCTACTTGGAGTTCTCCGTTACCATACACCAAGAGCATCTCTTTAGTCCTTCGTAAGTACTTGAGAATGCTCTTCACAGCTGTTCAGTGACTCTCTCCAGGATCAGCTTGATACCTACTCACTACACTTAGCGAGTGTGATACATCGGGTCCGGTACATAGTATCGTGTACATGATAGAGCCTACAGCCGAAGCATAGGGTATCCCTTGCATGCGAGCTCTTTCCAAATCAGTCTTGGGAGATATCTCTTTGGAGAGAGTGAGTCCAGAGATCGTGGGTAAAAACCCACGCTTGGATTCTTCCATACTAAACCGCTTTAGTATGGTGTCAATGTACCTGGATTGGGATAATCCCAGTATCTGTTTAGATCTATCTCTATAGATCTTAATCCCCAAGATGTAGGAGGCATCCCCTAGATCTTTCATTGAGAACCTTTATGATAAGAAGAGCTTGACCGATTGAAGCATAGGAATGCCATTTCCTATCAAGAGTATGTCGTCCACGTACAATACGAGAAAGACAACCTTACTCTCTGTTACCTTCTTGTATATACAAGGTTCATCTACATTTTTGACGAAATCAAACTCTTTGATAACGACGTCAAAGCAGATGTTCCAACTCCGCGATACTTGCTTTAATCCATAAATGGATTTAAGCAGCTTGCACACCTTCCCGCTGCTCCCACTTGCTACGAAGCCCTCTGGCTGAGCCATGTACACGCTCTCTTCTAAATCACCATTTAGAAAGGCGGTCTTAACATCCATTTGCCAGATTTCGTAGTCATGATATGAAGCGATGGCAAGCATGATCCGGATGGATTTAAGCATAGCCACTGGAGAAAAGGTTTCGTCATAGTTCACACTTAGTCTTTGACGAAAACCCTTTGCAACAAGTCTAGCTTTGAAAGTCTCCACTTTCCCATCTACACCAAGTTTTTTCTTGAAGATCCACTTGCTCCCAATGGGTTTTACCCCATCAGGAGCATCTTCCAAAGTCCATACTTTGTTGGTGTACATAGATTCCATCTCGGACTGCATTGCATCCAGCCATTTCACTGAGTCACCACTCATGATGGCCTGCTCGAAGCTAGTTGGGTCATCATCCTCCATGATGCAATCCTCGCTCCCACCATCCATGAAAAAACCGTAGTATCTCTCAGGTGGATGAGGAACCCAACTAGATCGGCAGAGTGGCTGGGGTTCATCGGGAACTACCGAATCCTCCGGTTCCACCAAATTTTCTGTCGTAGTCTGTATTGCTGGAACCTCTTCCAGTTCTACCTCCTTGCCACTAATCTCTTTTTCAAGAAATTCCTTTTCTAAAAAGGTGGCATGTCGAGAAACAAATACCTTTTGTTTCTTGGTGTGGTAGAAGATATACCCGCGCGAATGTTTGGGATATCCAATAAACTTACACAGAATGGACCTTGCCACGAGTTTGTCCGGATTTTGCATTTTTATATATGCCGGACAACCCCATATCTTAACATAATTAAGATATGGTCTCTTTCCTATCCATATCTCATATGGAGTGGTTGGCACAGATTTGGTGGGAACCATATTCATTAGGTCTGCAGTTGTTTCCAGTGCATACCCCAGAAGGAAATAGGTAACTCAGCTGTGCTCATCATAGAGCGCACCATATCTAATAGGGTGCGGTTCCTCCGTTCCGATTCACCGTTGTGCTGTGGTGTATATGGAGGAGTTAGCTGAGAGAGAGTCGCATTCTTTTTTAGGAAGTCCAGGAACTCATTGCTTAAGTATTCACCTCCTCGATCTGATCGAAGGATTTTAATACTTTTCCCGGTTTGGTTCTCGACTTCTTGTTTATATTCTCTAAATTTCTCAAAAGTTTCTGATTTGTGTTTCATCATGAACACATATCCGAATCTAGAGAGATCGTCAGTGAATGCAATGAAGTACGCAGAACCATTCCTGGCATGTGTAGACATGGGACCGCATATATCACTATGTACCAGCCCTAAGAGTTCCGTAACTCTTTCTCCGTGTCCCGTAAACGGAGTTTTGGTCATCTTGCCTTTGAGACATGACTGGAAAGTGTCATAAGATGAAAATTCAAACGGATTCAAATATCCATCCTTATGCAACTTAGCTAGTCGTGTCGCATTGATATGGCCAAGTCTACAATGCCACAAGAAGGATTCGTTCATTTCTGAACTCTTCCTCTTGTGTGTGTTTGTTATGCTCAGAACTGCTGATTGATTTAGAACATAAATGCCATTGCACAACGTGCCTGATCCAACCAACTTTTGGTTCAGGAAAATGTTCATAACATTATCCTGTAATACAAAATTACATCCATCTTCACTCAACAAAGAAACCGATATAATGTTGCATATCAGGTTCGGCATGTAATAGCGTTCGTTCAGATTCAATGTATTACCAGTTGGTAATACAAGGTGATATTCCCCGACGGTTTTAGCTGCAACAATTGCACCATTTCCAACCCTTATGTCTTTATCACCTTCTCCAAGTTCTCTACCTTTTCTCAGCCCATGTAACTGATTACATATATGGGATTCTGACCCGGTATCTAATACCCAGGACGTAGAGCAAATAGAGAAACAGTTCTCTGTAATGAACACACCCGAAGAAAATGCATCAACATGTACTTTCTTCATTCGGGTGGCATGGGAATCCTGGTATTCCCCTATATCCTGTTCATTCTTATAACTTTTATAAGAAAGAACGGAACCAACGTTCCCCAGCACAGTATAACATGTGGCTTCGGTCAATACATCCATATTATTATCTTGATTAAGAAATGATATGGTCGCTACCTGGAGAGAGAGAGAAGAAAACACTTTAGCGTATGCTCTTGCAAGATCAGATTAGTTATTATTTTATGTAATCAGGATGGCTCCCACTGTTTTTATCAAATCTTCCTTCAAACCCTAAAAGGAAAGACTAGCCGGGATTAATTACACCCTACAATTTCGCCAATCTTTCAGCTAGGCCAGTGTCGGTACTTTGAGGGAGGTTCCCCGTGCTTTCACATGGACCTAATTAAAATAAACCTCGTTTTCCCAGAGGCATAACCCCGTTGACACCTTTCTAGACACCTACTTGATCGGCTAATTGTCCCGTGTAAAACTCTCCCAGGAGTAACAATTACACGCAGTGGGTATCGGGATCCAACTATCTCATAGAAGGTATGCAATCTCATTGCAAATTTCAACACTTGAAATTCCCGATAATATTTTTCACCTAGCGTCCCATGACCTTGACGCAGGCCAACAAACCATAGTGCGCTAGTCAAGTTCAACCCGTCATTTCTTGATTGAATTAAACCCACCCGCACGACCCTTGACGCAGGCCAACAAAGTCGCACGACTACCCTAATCCAATCTGCATCATATGCATAAGTAGATAAATACTAGTTAGCTACCGCACACTACGCCTTGACGCAGGCCAACAAACGTAGCACGAATACTAAGTAGGACTTATCTGAAATGACGGAGAGCTACGATAGGTTTTTCTGAAAATCTATTGCGTAATGAACTTGATATCGTTGTAGAAACAAGTGAATTTAGAAAAGGAGTGTTTTTGAGGTTTTCATTAGTTTTGCTAAAGAGGTCATTCCCGGTGAAGGGATCTCGGCTCTTTCCTCATCGAATAAGGTGCGGGATATATCATATATATCACTATGCAAAGCAAAACTCCAAAAGCAATCAAAAGACAAACCGAGTGTTATAGCATCTGCCAGTTTTGCTAAAGAGGTCATTCCCGGTGAAGGGATCTCGGCTCTTTTCTCATCGAATAAGGTGCGGGATATATCATATATATCACTATGAAAAGCAAAAACTGTAGCTACCCTTTTTGAAAAATTTTATTCTACAATATCTTTTAGGTTTCTTTTCTTTCATTAATCATATTAATGAGGTCCCATCATTTAAGTCACCTAAACATCACAGATAAATACGACGTACACTTATGCCATCCACATTCGCCTCGATGTCCCGTCATGCACCGTTAGGTTAGGTAACTAACGGTAGAGCGGGGCAGGGCTAGCGCGAGTGTAAAACATAAGTAACGTCTATATAATATATCATATATATTATATACAGTATCCATCAGAACATATCAAATGATCACATCACAGATATCGTAGCAGAAGAAACATATGAAATAATGGATATACTAGGAGATCCGTGTTTTATTTTGAGCCTCTATAAAACATGGATTCCACGGTCGCGATGAATAGCCAAACCCACATCCCTAGACCCCTATGAGAGTGGCAAGCAACCCTGCCAATTTTAGAGTTAGGAGACCCGGACTCGACTCCTCAAGTTGGTCTCCCACTGGACCCTAGAACCCGGTTACTTGTGCTCTCCTCCTTGGGTCATCCTAATGCGGAAAAGTAAATAATATACATCAATGGTGACATCAACCTCAACCCGGAAGTGCCCCAATAAAAGTATATTACATACATTTAAGTTTAAATGAATGAAAACAAAAACTCTCATCTCACATAAAACCCCCGGCTATTCAAAACGCGGCGATCCAATATAACATATCCAGCAGTACATAACATCACATGTCATCACAGCACAGAAAAACTAGATGATATTAAACATTCCAATCGAATCATCAAACACCCAAGATTACCCAGAAAGCTCAACACTTGAGCGTAGTTTAAAGTAATTCAGCATACGCCACAATACCAATGAACCAGCCATAGAAGGGTCAAATCAACGCCTCACATGTGAAACGCTAAACTACCACAAACCCTAGGGTTCAAGTGGAGGTTTTGACGGCCACATAATCGAGTTAAGGTTTACGTTCTTTTAGAGGGCCCATCGAATAACTTGCATGATCTTTGAAAGCTTTTTAACTACGGGAAAAATCCAACACTTGGAAATTTTCCCGGCAAGGGTTAAAGTGGGTATTTGACATCCGATTGAACTTTTTAACAATGTCTAAAGTTACCCGAAAACAGGTAAAATTACGAACGAAACACTCCGAGTTGTCATTATAGTAAATTAACATCACATGATAATTTAGCAAAAATAAACAACACCTGAAGCATCAAAACCCATGTAACGGAACACTGGAAAAATTAGGGGGGGCTCGGATTGGACCGGTATGGGGGGGTCTCGCCGGCCCAAACTACACATAATGCCTCCAAATTTCATCAGTGTTTATGTTATCATACAATTATGATTCTGTACTTGTTTAAAAAATTTTTAGGGCTCGTTTTAAATTCGACAGAAACATGATTTTTAGGGTTTCAAGTTCAGAGTTTGTTTCGTGTTCGTAATCTAACATTATCCGTATAATTTTCTAGCTAGGCTCAGATACCATTGTATGGTTCCTCTCTACGGTAGCAAGGTTTCGGGAGGCATCGTCCATGCCATTTTTAAAAATTTGCCGTTAAAAAGAACTCTAAACTAGAATCGTTAACTAGAAACATAATACGGAAACAAATGTAAACCATTTACAACTAAGTGAAAACGAAATACAACCTTTGTAGATCGGTCCTTCACTTCAATAGCTCCTTGTTATAGTCCCTTCACTGCGATCGTGGTTCTCCCGGATTCATGCATGGCTTCACAAGGTGAAAGGAGCGACCTTGCTTGAAGTCTTCGAGACCGAAGATGATCTACGTCGAGGGGATGCCAACTCAAGCTACTACTTCACTAACTAAGGAATTAGTGAAGCAAACACTTTATACTAAAGTGCTAATCTAGTAGAGAATGGAGAAATAGGAAGTGGGCTCACTTTAGAATTTGTTTTCTCACTTTTCTTTCTCACTTAATCAAACCCTAGAGAGCTTTTGAGCTCATGGAAGAAGATGAACAAATAATGAGATGAGGATAATGATCAAGTGAGTGAGCTAACCATGGATGAGTGGGTATCATATACTAACCCATGTAGAGCCATAAGCATGGCTAAGTGTGATGGTTAGGTTATTAAATATCTAAGGTAAAAACAAAGTGAGTGGACTTTGTCAAAGCAAATCCTAACTTCTACAAGCTTCATGCTTGTGACAAAACCTCCACTTATTTTGTAATTACCTTAAATAATAAAACCCCACTATCACAATTAGAATGGTCTATGTCTTACACACCCATGAAAGATGTATTAACAACCATGATACAATAATCAAAACACAAATTAATATATATCATATATATATTAAGTTGTGCACAAGTGAGAAAAACAAATGCTTAAGTGAACCAATGTTAGTTAATGTAAATTAGTATATCACATATACAATTATACACTAAATTATTAAATCAACACTTGACTTAATAATCCGGCTATATCATATATAGCCAACTAACATCCAATGTATCGACTTATCGAATCAACACTTGATTCAACATCCCGGCTATATCATATATAACCGACCGATACAAAAGTCACGAGAATAGAATACGGTATCTCATACACGCATTATTCTCGGTCCCGCACATATTACATATGTGCTCCTATTTCGTTTTGCCTGAGCCAGTAAAACCTCTATGTAGGACTCTAAAGACTTGTCAATACGCCGGCAGTAGGTGATGATCACATCAAGCACCCACAAGCCGTCAGCGGTACTAGCTGGACGTAACGGCTACCCAGGTATTGAGTGATCAGAAGATCAGCAAGCAAGCCCGCTCCAAATCCTGCAAAAGCCTGACGGTAACACTTGCCGTACAGTCCGGTCTCCTCGTCTGATATGTCGCATATCAAGTCTAGGGGTGGTAAACGTCAGACCCCAATAACCGATAAGTTATGCCGACGTGAGGCTCATAACGGGTCGAGAAACTACCGGTAACACTTACTAGTAAATCTCTAAATCAGCCCTGGCCAGGGACTTCCCTGTTATGGCCAATCGAGCACAGCGCAACATCAACCCCCAATACCGGGAGACACGAAACCCCTCCTATCGCTCATTGCCTCCATGTGACTCGGGACTGTACCCAAAAACCACCGTTTTGCATGCCCACTTGGACGTGGTAAGGTGGAAATCAAAGCACAGTGGGAATCACATAAGACTCTATGACGATCTTGGGTCTACAGACTAACCTGTACAAGTGTCACCAGAGAACTGCCATCTGACGTAAGGTATAATACCATCTAGGAGTTCTCGGCGAGTACGTCCAGTGTACCCAGTCTCCACTGAGCACCCGTATACCATCTCTGTTGTCAAATACTAATGGATATGGGATCATCCATCGCCCATCTCATGGGTCGAGAAGCGTATAAGCTAGTCTACTCTGGTATATCGATGCCCTGTCTCGATATACCCACGACTAGGAACATTAAAGGATGAACTTATGGACTACCATGGCCCTACTAGTATGATCTGTATCATAATCCTGGTAGTCAAGTACACATCCTAAGGGCTTTACCAACATGTAACTATACGACAGTATCAAGAGACAAGTATACATATTAAGATAAAGAGCAACCGGATAGCATACTGTCATATCGAGCAAGAAAGTCCTCTCTCTATATGTCTAAGCATCCAATATAATATACATCATCTATACAATACTGGCCTCTAGGGCATACATACAACTAACAGTTATGAGCCTCACATCGGCATGACTTATCAAGTTATTGGGGTCTGACGTTTACCACCCCCAGACTAGATATGCGACATATCAGACAAAGAGACTGAACTATACGGTAGTGTTACTTACTGGATTCATGGGAGTTTGGACAAGCTTGCTTGTTGATCTTCTGATCGCTCAATACCTGGGTAGCCGTTACATCCAGCTAGTACCGCTGACGGTTTGTGGGTGATTGATATGATCATATCTACTGCTGGCGTATTGACGAGTCTTTAGAGTCTTACACAGAGATTTCCTGGCTCAAGCGAAATGAAGTAGGGCACATATGTGATATGTGCGGGACCGAGATCAATACGTGTACCGTAATATAATCTCGCGATATAGGTTATATGTGATATAACCGGATTGTTGAATCAAGTGTTGATTGAATGATTTGATATTAGTCGGTTATATATGATATAGCCGGATTATTAAATCAAGTGTTGATTTAATAATTTAATATTTAATTATATATTTGATATATTAATATATAAATATTAACTAATATTAGCTCACTTAAGAATTTCTTTCTAGAAATACATTTAAACATATATATGTGATATATATAAATGTATTTAATTTTTTGTGTCATGCTTGATAATATATTGGACATAGGGGTATGCACTCACACCTAACTAAAGATAATTAGGGTAATTATTTATTAAGGGAAAAATCAAAATTAGGTGGAAATTAGCATGGCTAAAGAAGCTTTAGAAGCATGTAGAAGCCTTGACCTAATTCCACTAATTTTGTTTTACTCTTGATATTTATTAACCTAAACATTATCTTAAGCTACGGTTAAATCTCTACAAATATATGTGAGATATTTTCTCACCATGGTTCAATACTTCTTTTTCTTCTTCATCTCATTTTAGCTCTCTAGGTTTCTTTGAGGGAAGAAAAGAAAAGGAGAAAAATTATTCTAAAGTGAGCAAAATTCCTACTTCATCAATCTATACCAAACTAGCCATTTAGTATAGGTTTTTTACTTCACTAATTCATCAATTAGTGAAGAGAGAGCTTGAGTTAGAGATTCCTCAAGGTAGATCATCTTCGGCCTCGAAGATCTTTGAGGAAGCTCCTTCCTTTCGCCCAGTGGAGCTTAACGAGAGTCCGGGAGACCACTACTTGGAACTAAGCGACTACTACATGGAGCTTTAGAAGTGAAGGACCAGTCTACAAAGGTTGTATTCCTTGTTCACTTAGAGTAAAGTAGTTTACTTGCTTAGAAAACTAGTTCGATTCTAGGTTGGGATTTCTGAGCACACTAGATTTTTTAAAATTGTATACTTGATACTTCTAAAAACCTAGTGAGGGTGCTAAGGAATCCCAACATCGTATCAGAGCCAATCTAGAGCATTAGGAGTCGTCTAAACAAAGTTAAAGTGTTTTATTGAATTTCGAAACCCTATTTTTGCACCCTCTCTAGTGTTGGAATTTTTGGGTTTAAAAATATGCAGAAAATAGTGCAGGGTTTTCTATAGATCCCCAAGAAAAATGAGCGCCTAACTCGACTTAAAGACCGCGGAACCGCGGCCAAACCATAGGTTTAGCGGCGGTTCCGCGGCACCGTTAGTGAGGCAAGGACCGTGCCTTCTTGTGCTGATCCATGGGTACTAGTAGCACTTTCTGGGTATTTTTAAATCTGTCTCAAGTGTCGAGATCTCAGGGAATTGTGGATGTTTGTTGATTCGATTGAAATGTTTAACATTGTCTTGATATCTGTGATATGTGATACAATATTTGGAATCCACAATAATTAGTTTTGTGAAAACTAATTAGAATTTTATAAATCTAGCAATTTTAGTCTCAGTTGATTGGATGCCGTGGGATTTTGATTCGGATTAAAACTCCGTCGTAATCACATAGTGTACGCAGATACTCACCGGGTAACATTACTAGATAGCCACGCCCCATATCCCCGACCAAGTGACTGCAGGAGAACCCAGTTGCCAAAAGCATCCCCCTGGGTGGTGTTCCGCCTAAGTGCATTTCGTCGACGGCATCAGGGGTGTGGCCGTCTACTAAAGTTTCCGACGAGCATTCGATCAGGTTGTCGGGAATCTTGTTGAATTTTCCCGACTGGTTATTGAAAAATGTTTTCAATATCGAGACTAAAATGCGGGTTTTATAAGGTTAGGCATGAAATTCGGAATATGTGATATTTCGGGTTTATGATTTCTAAGGATGTTGCGGATTCTAATTATTATAATTCACTTTCTTTTCTGCGACCGTAAGTGTAATATGTGGTGTATCGCCGATTTCATTGCTATACGTCAACGACAATTAGGTTACACATATTTACATATGTTGATGACATGTTATGTTATGTATTGCCGTGATATGTTATATTGGATCGTCGTGTTTGAATAGCTGGGGTTTTTTGTGTGTGATGAGTGTTTTTCATTTTCATTCATGTAAAAACTAGTATGTAATATTCTTTTATTGGGACACTTCCGAGTTGAGAATGATATCACCATTGATATATATTATTTACTTTTCCGCATTAGGATAGACCCAAGGAGGGGAGCACAAGTAACCGGGTTCTAGAGTCCAGTGGGAGACCATCTCGAGGAGTCGAGACCGGGTCTCCTAACTCTAGAATTGGCAGTGTTGCTTGCCGCTCTCGTAGGGGGTCTAGGGATGTGGGTTTGGCTATTCATCACGACCGTGGAATCCGTATTTTTTACTGGCTTAATTTAAAACACGGACCTCATAGTATATCCAATATTTCATATGTTGACTTTTGCTGCAATGTTCTGTGATGAGATCATATAACTACGTTTGACGAATGCTTTATATTATATACATGATATATAATAGGCGTTGCTTATGTTTTGCACCCGTGCTAGTCCAGCCCCCGCTCTGCCAGTAGTTAAGTAACCTAACGGTGAAGACGGGCCCCGTGGCGAATGTGGATGGCATAAGCGTACGTTGTATTTTTGTTTCTTTATATGTGATGTTTAGGAAACATAAATGATGGGACTTTATTAATGAGATTAATGAAAAGGAAAGAAACCTAATGATGTTGTAGAATCAAATTTTCAAAAAGGTAGCTTTAGTTCTTGCTTTGCATAGTGCTATTCTTTGTAGAATATCCAGCAGCTCATTTGATGAGGAAAGAGCCTAGATCCCTTCACCGGGAGTGACCTCTTTAGCAGAAGCTAGCAGACGGTTTATTTTGAAAAACACATGCTTTTAAAAGCGGAGTTTAAACCACTCCTTTTCAAATCACTCGATTCTACCACGATATCATGTTCATTACGCAAAAGGTTTTCTTAAAAACCTGTCGTAGCCCTCCCTCATTTCAGATAAGTACTATTTAGTATTCGTGCTGCGTTTGTTGGCCTTTGTCAAGGCGTAGTGTGTGGTAGCTGATCAGTGCTTATCTGCTGCATATGATACGATTGGATTAGGGTAGTCGTACGACCTTATTGGCCTTTGTCAAGGGTCGTACGAGTGGGTTTAGTTCAATCAGGAAATGACGGGTTGAACTTGACTAGTGCCCTATGGTTTGTTAGCCTTTTTCAAGGTCATAGGACGTTAGGGGCAAAATATTATTAGGAATTTCATGTATTGAAATTTGTAATGAGATTGCATACCTTCTATAAGTTAGTTGGATCTTGATACCCACTGCGAGTAAGTGTTACTCATGGGAGAGTTTTACACTTTACAATTAGTTAACCCATTAGGTGTCTAGAAAGGTGTCAATAGGGTTTTGCCTCTGGGAAAACGAGGTTTACTTTAATTAGGTCCGTGCAAAAGCACGTGAAACCTCCCTCAAAGTACTGCCACTGGCCGACCGGTTAGCGAACTTGTAGGGTGTAATTAATTCCGGCTAGTCTTATCTTTTAGGGTTTGAAGGAAGATTTGATAAAAAAAAGTGGGAGCCATCCTGATTAGATAAAATAATAACCAATCTAATCTTGCAAGAGCATACGCTAAGTGTTTTCTTCTCTTTCTCTCTCCAGGTAGTGACCATGACACGCCTTAATCAAGATAATAATATGGATGTATTGACCGAACCCGCTTATTATACTGTGCTGGGGAACGTTGGTTCCGCTCTTCCTTATAACTGTTATAAATCTAAGCACGAAATAGGGGAATACCAGGATTCCCATGCCACCCGAATGAGGAAAGAGCATGTTGATGCATCTTCTTCGGGTGTGTTCGTTACCGAGAACTATTTCTCAGTATGCTCTACGTCCTAGGTATTAGATACCAGATCAGGATCCCACATATGTAATTTGTTACATGGGCTTAAGAGAGGTAGAGAACTGAGAATGGGTGATAAGAATATAAGAGTTGGGAATGGTGCAATTGTTGCAACCAAAGCAGTTGGCGAATATCATCTTGTATTACCAAGTGGTAATACATTGATTCGTAACGAATGTTATTACATGCCGAACCCGATACGCAACATTATATCAGTCTCTTTATTAAGTAAAGAAGGATATAATTTTATATTACAAGATAATGTTATGAAAATTTTTCTAAATCAAAAGTTGATTGGATCAGGCACGTTATATAATGGCATATACGTTCTAAATCAAACCACAGTTCTAAGTATACAGAACACACACAAGAGGAAAAGTTCAGAAATGAATGAATCTTTCTTGTGGCATTGTAGACTGGGTCATATTAATGTGACACAACTTGCTAAGTTACATAAAGATGGATATTTTAATACGTTCGAGTTTACATCTTATGAAACTTGCGAGTCATGTCTCAAAGGCAAGATGTCCAAAACTCCGTTTACTGGACACGGAGAAAGAGCTACTGAACTCTTGGGACTGATACATAGTGATGTATGCGCTCCCATGTCTACATATACCAGGAATGGTTTCTCGTACTTTATTACATTCACTGACGATCTCTCAAGATTCGGACATGTGTTCCTGTTGAAACACAAGTTAGAAGCTTTTGAGAAATTCAAAGAATATAAGTATGAAGTTGAGAACCAGACGGGTAAAAGTATTAAAATCCTACGATCTGATCGGGGAGGAGAATACTTAAGCATGGAGTTCCTGGATTATTTAAAAGAGAATAGGATTCTCTCTTAGCTTACTCCTCCATATACACCACAGCACAACGGTGTATCGGAGTGGAGGAATCGCACCCTATTAGATATGGTGCGCTCTATGATGAGTACTGCTGAGTTGCCTATTTCCTTTTGGGGCTATTCACTTGAGAAAGCTGCATACCTACTGAATAGAGTTCCAACTGAATCAGTGCCTACCACTCCATATAAGATATGAAAAGGGAAGAGATCATATCTCAATTTCATTAAGATGTGGGGTTGCCCCGACTATATTGAGAAGCAAAATCCGGATAAACTCGAGGCAAGTTCGGTTCTGTGTAAGTTTGTTGGATATCCCAAACATTCACAAGGGTATATCTTCTACCACGTCAAGGAACAAAAGGTGTTTTGTTTCTCGGCATGCCACCTTTTTAGAAAAGGAATTTCTTGTAAAAGAAATTAGTGGTTATGAGGTAGAACTGGAAGTAATTCCAGCTACACAAACTGCGACTGATGATTTAGTGGAACCAGAGGATTTGATAGTCTCCAACGAATCTCAGTCTCTCCGCCGATCTGGTAGGGTTTCTCATCTACCTGAGAGATACT
This sequence comes from Agapanthus africanus, assembly GCA_030015575.1. Classification (NCBI taxonomy): domain Eukaryota; kingdom Viridiplantae; phylum Streptophyta; class Magnoliopsida; order Asparagales; family Amaryllidaceae; genus Agapanthus; species Agapanthus africanus. Next base: position 550,609,752 of record CM057345.1, read on the forward strand.
TCAATTTTCTCATGGACGGTGGACCCGAGGATTGCGTCATGGAAGATGACGACCCTACTAGTTTCGAGTAAGCCATCACGAGTAGGAACTCTGTGAAATGGCTGGATGCAATGCGATCTGAGATGGAATCCATGTACACCAACAAAGTATGGACTTTGGATGTTGCTCCTAAAGGGGTAAAACCCATCGGAAGCAAGTGGATCTTTGAGAAAAATACTTGGTGTAGATGGAAAAGTTAAGACTTTCAAAACTAGACTTGTAACAAAAGGTTTTCGTTAACAACCAGGTATGGATTATGATGAAACCTTTTCTCCAGTGGCTATGTTTAAGTCCATCCGGATCCTACTTGCCATCGCTGCATACCATGACTATGAAATCTGGTTGATGGACGTTAAGACCGCTTTTCTAAATGGTGATTTAGAAGAGAGTGTGTATATGACACAGCCAGAGGGCTTCGTAGACAGTGGGAGCAGCGGAAAGGTGTGCAAGCTGCTTAAATCAATCTACGGGTTAAAGTAGAAATCATGGAGTTGGAACATTTGTTTTAATATGGCAGTCAAAGAGTTTGACTTCGTCAAAAACGTAGATGAACCTTGTATATATAAGAAGGTTATAGAGAGTAAAGTTGTCTTCTTCGTATTGTACGTAGATGGCATACTCTTGATAGGAAACGATGTTCCTATGCTACACCCGGTCAAGCTCTTCTTATCATAATGGTTCTCCATGAAGGATCATGGTGATGCCTCTTACATCTTGGGGAGAATCTCTGGACAGCTGTGAAGAACATTCTTAAGTACTTGAGAAGGACTAAAGAAATGTTCTTGGTGTATGGTAACGGTGAACTCCAGCTGGAGTCCTTTACCGATTCGAGCTTCCAGAGTGATAAGGAAAACAGTAATTCGGTTTTGGGTTTTGTCTTCACCCTCAGTGGAGGGGCGGTATGTTGGAAGAGTTCCAAGCAAGATACCGTGGCAGACTCAATGACGAAGGCTGAATATATCGCTACCAACGAAGCTACCAAAGAGGCAGTTTGGATACATATGTTCATGAGATGAACTTAGTGAGGTTCTTACCATTGAGTGTCCAATACTTCTGTATTGTGATAACAATGGAGTTGTGGTTTTGGCCTAGGAACTCCGGTCCCATCAGCGGTCCAGACATATTCTTAGGCAGTGTCACCTGATCAGGGAGATGGTTGATCTCCGGGAGATCGAGGTCAGGAGAGTTGACAAGAAGATTAACACAGCGGATCCACTCACTAAGGCCTTTCCCAAGAGAGACTTTACGGGATGTTGGCTATGAGATACTACAACTGGACTTAGTGCAAGTGGGAGATTGTTAGTTGTATGTATGCTCTAGAGGCCATTATTGCACATGATTGTATATTATAATAGATGCTTGGACATATATAGGGAGGGCTTTATTACTCGACATGATAATATGCTATCTGGTTAATCTTTATCTTAACATATATACTCGTATCTTTAGACCGTCACTCTGTTATATGTTGATAAAGCTCTTAGGATGCGGACTTGACTACCTGGACTATGATAAAGATCATACTAGTGGGGCCAGGGTAGTCTATAAGTACATCCTTTAATTGTTCCTAGTCGAGGGAGTATCGAGATGGGGCATCGATATTCCAGAGTAGACTAGTGTGTACGTTTCTTGACCCTGTATGGGGCGGTAGCTGTGTTAGTTATATGTATGCCCTAGAGACCATTACTGTACATGTGATGTATATTGTAGTGGATGCTTGGAAATATATAGGGATGACTTTCTTGCTCGACATGATAGTATGCTATCTGGTTGCTCTTTATCTTAACATGTACACTTATTGTCTCTCTATTACACGTTGATCAAGCCTTTAGGAAGAGTACTTGACTACCAGGATTATGATGCAGATCATACTAGTGGGAATAGGTAGTCGGTAAGTACATCCTTCAAATATTCCTAGTCGTAGGAGTATCGAGACAGGGCATCGATACACCAGAGGAGACTAGCGTATACGCTTCTCGACCCATATGATGGGCGATGGATGATCCCACATCTATTGGTGTTTGACATCAGAGAAGGTATAGTGGTGCTCAGTGGAGATTGGATATACTGAACGGACTCGCCGAGAACTCCTAGATGGTATTATACCTATCGTCGGATAGCAGTTCTCTGGTGACACTGATACAGGTTAGTCTGTCGACCCGAGATCGTCATAGAGTCTTGCGTGATTCCCATTGTGCTTTGATTTCCACTATACCACGGTCAAGAGATCATGCAAAAAGGTGGGTTTTGGGTACAGTCTCGAGTTACAAGGAGGCAATGAGCGATAGGAGGGGATTCGTCTCTCCCGGTATTGGGAGTTGATGTTGCGCTATGTACGATTGGCTATAACAGGAAATCCCTGAACAGGATTGTTGAGATTTACTGGTAAGTGTTATCAGTAGTTTCTCAAACCGTTATAGACCTTGCATCGGCATGACTTATCAGGCTATTGGGGTCTGACGTTTAACCACCCCCAGGCTGTGATATGCGACATATCTGACGAAGAGACCGGACTGTACGGTAGTGTTACTGATTGGATTCATAGGAGTATGAGCAGGCTTGCTTGTTGATCTTCTGATCGCTCAATACCCGGGTGGCCGTTACGTTTAGTAGACCGCTTGCGGCTTGTTGGTGATTGATATGATCATCACCTACTGCCGGCGTATTGACGAGTCTTTAGAGTCCTACACAGAGGTTTCCAGGTTCATGCGAAACGAAGTAGGAGCACATATGTGATATGTGCGGGACCGAGATTAATGCGCGTATGTGATACCGCATTCCATTCTCGCGATATGTGATATCAGTCGGTTATATGTGATATAGCCGGGTTATCGGATCAAGTGTTGATTCGATAAGTTGATTCATATGATATTAGTCGGTTGTATGTGATATAGCCGGATTATTAAATCAAGTGTTGATTTGATAATTTAATGTATACTTATATATTTGATATAATAAATTACATTAACTAATATTAGCTCACTTAACCATTTCTTTTTCTCACTTGTTCATACATGATATATATGTGATATATATTAATGTATCATGCTAGGTTATATATGCAACTTGTGTGTATGAGACTTACACCATGACCATGATAATGTTTAGGGTTTTATTTATTTTGGTAATTCAATTTTGTGTGGAATTTAGTCATGGTTGGAAGCTTGGAGAAGTTCATCACAACCATTGACTTAGTCCACCAAATTTGTTTTACTTAAAGATATTTATAAACCTAACCATAATCACTTAGCCATGGTTTATTCTCTATATGAGTTAGTGTATGATACTAACTCACCATGGTTTCAATTCTAACCTCATTCTTATTCTCTTCTATCTTCATCTTATTCTTCCTCAAGAAAAAAAGCTTTCTAAGGTTTTGAAGAAATGAAGAAATATTGTGAGAAAAATAAATCTAAAGTAAGACCATTTCCTACTTCATCATCCTCTACTATATTAGCCATTTAGTTTAGGGTGACTGCTTCACTAATCTACAATTAGTGAAGAGGTGGCATGAGCTTGAGTCTCCTCGACGTAGGTCATCTTCGGCCTCGAAGACTTCGAGAAAGTTTGCTCATTTCTTCATGTGAACCCTTACTAGAGTTCGGGTGTTCACTACTTGGAGCGAAAGGACTATTACACAGAGCTTTAGAAGTGAAGGACCGGTCTACAAAGGTTGTATTTCTCATTCACTTAGATGCAAAGTTGTTTGTATGATGTTTTGTTTAAATCTTTAGTTAAGATTCTAGGGTTGGGGTTGTTTAGAACGACAAATTTATGAAAATGGCATGGACCATGCCTCCCGAAACCTTGCTGCCGTGCTAAGTACCCGACAGTGGTATCAGAGCCAAGCTATAGATTTAAACGATGTTTGTTAGATTACGAAGCCGAAACTACTCCGAAACTTGAAACCCTAAAATCCAATTTCTGTCGAATTTTAAATGGCCTCTAAAAATTATTTTAGTAACTGCAGAATGTTGTATGAGATATTATATGAACACGGAAGAAATTTGAACCAACTTGGCCGGTTTTTGGCCGAGCACATGAGCACAAAAACTGAGGAGGCCGGCCCCAGTGAAGTGTTCTGGCTTCAAATTTTTTCTGTGTTCCAGTCTCTGGGTTTTGGTGTTTCAGGTGTTGCTAGTTTTTGCTAAATTTGCATATGATGTTATCTTTGTGCAAAGGCAATTCAGAGTGTTTCGTAGTCGTAATTCTAACATGTATTCGGGTTATTTAGACGACGTTAAAAAGTTCGAACGGATATCAATAACCCATATTTTCTCTCGCTGGAAATTTTCCAAGAGTTGGATTTTTCATAGTTTAAAATCTTCAGAAAATCATGCAAGCGATTCTGTGGACGCTCTAGAAGAACGATACCCAAACTCGACATTTTGGATCGCGGAACCACGGTCAAACCTTAGGGTTTGCGGCAGTTCCGTGGCGACATGAGTGAGGCATGGGTCGGCCCTTCTACGGATGGTTCATAGGTGCCGTGGCATGTTCTGGGTACTTTTTGAACTTCGCTCAAGTGTTGAGTTCTTTGGGAAATTTTGGATGTTTGTTTATTCAATCGAAAAGTTTAACATCATCTAGCTATCTGTGATTGTGATACAATATTTGGAATCCACATAATTAGTTATGAGATAACTAGTTTGAATTTTATAAATCTAGCATTTTAGTCTCATTTGATCGGTTGCCACGGAATTTTGATGTGGATCAAAAGTCCGTTGCAATTACGTAGTGTACGTGGATACTTGCCGGGTAACCTTACTAGATAGCCACGCCCCATAGCTCCGACCAAGTGACTGTAGGAGAACCCGTCGCCAAAAGCATCCGTTCGGGTGCTCGCGGCCACGGTGTTCCTCCTTACTGCACTTCATCGACGGCATCGGGGGTGCGGCCGTCTACTAAAGTTTCCTATGAGCATTCGATCAGGTTATCAGGAATCTTGTTGAATTACCCAACAGGTTATTGAAAAGTGTTTTCAATATCGAGACTAAAATGCGGGGTTTATAATTGTTAGGCATGTGATGTCTAAGGAATTATTTGGTTGGGTATGAAATCCAAAGTATGTGATACATTGGGTTTATGATGTCTAAGGTGGTTGAGGATTTCAATTGTTGTAGTTTTCACTTTCTTTTCTGCGACTGTAAGTGTAATATGTGGTGTATCGCTGGTTTCGTTGCTATATGTCAACGACAATTGGGATACGCATATTTACTTACGTTGATGACATGTGATGTTATGTGTTGCTGTGATTTGTTATATTGGATCGTCGTATTTTGAATAGCCGGGTTTTTTTATGCGAGATGAGAGTTTTTCATTTTCATTCATGTAAAAGCTTGTATGTAATATTCTTTTATTGGGGCACTTACGGATTGAGGATGATGTCACCATTGATGTATATTATTTACTTTTCCGCATTAGGATAGACCCAAGAAGGAGAGCACAAGTAACCGGGTTCTAGAGTCTAGTGAGAGACCATCTCGAGGAGTCGAGACCGGGTCTCCTAACTCTAGAATTGGTAGGGTTGCTTGCCGCTCTCGTAGAGGTCTAGGGATGTGGTTTGGCTATTCATCACGACCGTGGAATCCGCGTTTTTTATTGGCTTAATTAAAACACGGAATTCCTAGTATATCCAATATTTCATATATGTTCTTCTGCTGCTGATATTTTGTGATGTGATCACTTGATATGTTCTGAGATGAATGCCTATATTATATATATGATATATAATAACTATTGCTGCTTTCGTTTCTTCGGTGATACTTAGGAAGCATAATATGATGTGACTTCATTAATGAGATTAATGAAATAAAAGAAAGCTAAACATGTTGTAGAAACTTGTTTTAAAAACTGGTAGCTCTAGTTCTTGCTTTGCATAGCGGTATTCCTTGTAGAATATTCAACACCTTATTCGATAAGGAAAGAGCCGAGATCCCTTCACCGGGAGTGACCTCTTTCGCGAAACTAGCAGATGCTACAACCCATTCGGTTTGTCTTTTGATTGCTTCTATAGTTTTTGCTTTGCATAATGGTATTTATGAAATATCCTGCACCTTATTCGATAAGGAAAGAGCCGAGATCCCTTCACCGGGAGTGACCTCTTTAGCAAAACTAGTAAAAGCCTAAAAAACACTCCTTTTCAAAATCGCTCGATTCTACGACGATATCAAGTTCATTACGCAAAGGGTTTTCTTAAAAATCTGTCGCAGCCCTCCGTCATTTCAGATAAGTAGTATTTAGTATTCATGCTGCGTTTGTTGACCTTGTCAAGGCCTAGTGTGCGGTAGCTGATTAGTGTTTATCTGCAAAGTATATGATGCGATTGGATTAGGGTAGTCGTGCGGCTTTGTTGACCTTGTCAAGGGTCGTGCGGATGGGTTTAATTCAATCATGAAATGTACGGGTTGAACTTGACTTGCGATTTATGCTTTGTTGACCTTATCAAGGTCATAGATCGCTTGGGGCTAAATATTATCGGGAATTTCAAGTGTTGAAATTTGCAATGGGATTGCATACCTTCTATGAGATAGTTGGATCCCGATACTCACTACGAGTAAGAGTTACTCTTGGGAGAATTTTACACATTACAATTAGCCGATCAAGTAGCTGTCTAGAAAGGTGTTAACGGGGTTACGCCCCTGGGAAAACAAGGTTTATTTTAATTTGGTCTGTGCGAAAGCATGGGGAACCTCTCTCAAAGTACCGATACTGGCCTGGCCGAAAGATTGGCGAACTTGTAGGGTATAATTAATCCCGGCTAGTCTAACCTTTTAGGATTTGAAGGAAGATTTGATAAAAACAGTGGGAGCCATCCTAATCAGATAAAATAATAATCAATCTAATCTTGTAAGAGCGCACGCAGAGTGTTTTCTTCTCTCTCTCTCTCTCTCCTGGTAGCAACCATGTCATGCCTTAATCAAGATAATAATATGGATGCATTGACCAAACTTGCTTATTATACTGTGCTAGGGAACGTTGGTTCCGCTCTATCTTATAACTGTTATAAATCTGAGCAGGAAATATGGGAATATCCGAATTCCCATGCCGCCCAATCGAAGAAAGTGCATGTTGATGCATCTTCTTCGGGTGTGTTCATTACCGAGAACTGTTTTTCAGTATCCTTTACGTCCTGGGTATGTGATACCGGATCAAGATCCCGCATATGTAATATGTTACATGGGCTACAGATAGGTAGAGAACTTGGAATGGGTGATATGTCTCTAAGTGTAGAGAATGGTACAATTGTTGCAGCCAAATCAGTTGGCAAATATCACCTTGTACTAATACATTGATTCTGAATGAATGTTATTACATACCGAAACTGATATACAACATTACATCGGTTTCTTTAATGAGTTAAAGAAGGATATAATTCTGTATTGGAGGATAATGTTGTGAACATTTTCTTGAATCAAGAGTTGATTGGATCAGGCACGTTATATAATAGCATATACGTTCTAAATCAAATCACAGCTCAAAGTATATAGAATACACACAAGAGGAGTAGTTTAGAAATAAACGAATCCTTCCTGAGGCATTGTAGACTAGGTCATATCAATGCGACACGACCGGCTAAGTTACATAAGGATGAATATGAGAATCTGTTCGAATTTTCATCTTATGATACTTGCCAGTCTTGTCTTAAAGATAATATGACCAATACTCCATTTACTGGAAACAAAGAAAGAGTTAGTGAACTCTTAGGACGGATACATGATGTATACGGTCCTATGTCTACCAATGCCAAGGTTGGTTCTTCGTACTTCATTATATTCACTGATCTTCTCTCAGGATTCGGACATATGTTCCTGTTGAAACACAAGTCTGAAACTTTTGAGAAATTCAAGAAATATAAGCTTGAAATTGAGAACCAGACGGGTAGAAGTATTAAGTCCTTCGATGTGATCGAGAAGGCGAATACTTGTGCATGGAGTTCCTGGAGTTTCTAAAATGAGAATTTGATTCTCTTTCCGCTTACTCCTTCGAGTACACCGCAGCACAACAGTGTATCGGGACGGAGGTATCACACCATATGAGATATGGCGCGCTCTATGATGAGTACTGCCGAGTTACCTATTTTCTTTTGGGTTTTATGAACTTGAGAAGCTGCATACCTATTGAATGGGGTTCCATCCAAATCAGGGCCTACCACTACATATGAGATATGGAATGGGAAGAGACCAAGTCTTAAACAAGTTAAGATATGGGGTTGTCCGGCCTATGTTGAAAGGCAGAATCCGGACAAGATCGAGGTAAAGTCAGTTCTGTAAGTTTGTTAGGATATCCTAAATATTGCGAGGGTATATCTTCTACCTAACTGAGGAGCAAAATGTGTTTTGTTTCTTAGCATGCACCTTTTGAGAATAGGAATTTCTTGTGAAGAGATAGTGGTCATGAGGTAGAACTGGAAGCAGTTCCAGCTATACAAACTAACAACTGATGATTTGGTGAAACCAAAGGATTCAATAGTCTCCAACGAACCTCAGCCTCTTCGCGAATCTGGTGGGGTTCCTCATCCACTTGAGAGATACTACGGTCTTCTCGGTGACAGTGGGTGCGAGGATTGCATCATGAGATGATGTCCCAACTAGGTTCATACAGACCATCACGAGCAGCGACTCTGTGAAAAGGCTAGATGCTATGCGATCCAAGATGGAATCCATGTACACCAACAAGTATGACTTTGCATGTTGCACCTGAAGGGGTAAAACCCATTGGGAGAAAATGGATCTTGAGAAGATTCTGGTGTAGATGGAAAAGTTGAGACTTTCAAAGCTATGCTTAAATCCTCAGGATCAATGCGCGCATCGCGAGTTGGAACTGTTAGTGATATGTATGCCCTAGAGCCATTACTGTACATACAATGTATATTGTAGTGATACTTGGACATATAAATGGAGGAATTTCTTGCTCGACATGATAGTATGCTATCTGGTTGCTCTTTATCTTAACATGTACTCTGATTGTCTCTATGTTACATGTTGACAAAGCCCTTAGGATGAGTACTTGACTGCCAGGATTATGATGCAGATCATACTAGTGGGTCAGTGTAGTCGCTAAGTACATCCTTCAAATGTTCCTAGTCGTAGGTGTATCGAGACAGGGCATCGATATACCAGTGTAGACTAGCGTATAGCTTCTCGACCTATGTAGATGGGCGATGGATGTGTAAGTGCACGGCGGCGCCCCGGCCGTCAATCGACGGCCAAATGCGGAAACGGTGATAAACTTTAAATTTGCGAACTTTGCAAACCGGCACCACCGCGCACTAAACCCTGGATCGGGCCATTAAACTAGATCTAGCTAACAGAGAAAGATTAGAGAGATACCGAGTGATCCGAGTCCTCCGGTCTTCTCGCCGTCGTCCCGATCTCCCGCGGATCCTCCGGTCGTCGCCTCCTTGCGGAAGGGCACCACATCGCCTGTATCTTTTACGGGCTCCCACCTCAATACCGAGGCAACTCGGGCGCGAAGTTGGCTAGCCGACGCGCCCAAGATTTGCTGTAGAATAATGTAGAAACTTGTCTCTTTGGGGTTTAGGATAGTTGCCATGATGGAGGAATTTGTGCACAATGATTTTCATGAAGGCTTGAAGAAAATAGAGCATCCATCAAAAAGGAGCTCTGCCAGATGCTTTTGTGCTTACTGGAAATGAATGAATCAAGCACCAATAAATTAATCCTCATCTCATCATGTTTCACTCCAGCACCCTCATTTTTTTAACACTTGCAATCATATAAATATTAATTAATCAATCCATCAAAAATAATTCCAGCAGCCTCATTAATCATTCATCCATACAAAGGAAATTAATCCACTATACAAAAATCCTCACTCCATACCCAACAGTGGCCGGCCCATTTATCCATCATAAATGCACAACCAAAACCCATACCCATCCTTACCTTAATTAATGCAAGTGATGGAGCATGGAAATATGCAAAGAACCCCTCCACAAGATGTTATTTGCAAACTTGCAAATAACCCCCTCCAACGAAAAGTCCGGCCGTGAAGGAACAATGAAAAACCGGCCGAAAGGAATGCAAACTGGCAACCCAGAAAACTGGTCCATAATAAATTACAGGAAAACCCCGATACTGTGCATACACACCCGCATTTGTATTTTTACCGAAATACAAATGTAAAGAGACAAAACTATACTATCAAATACTAAGATCCGGCTTAAGCCAAAGCCGGCTAGTAAAAACCGTCCGATCACGATCCGTGCAATACCGCACGTATCTGATCGAACCCTGCCATATCTCCATACGGCCTCTAGTACAAACCGTCCGATCCTGATGCGTGCAATACCGCACATATCTGATCGGACCCTGCCATATCTCCATACGGCCTCTACAGCGTTTCGCCCGAAAGCTGAGTAACTGAAAATGTGGTGGACTCTAAAGACTCGTCAATACTATGGCTGTGGATTTAACCACTAGCACGTCAGAGGTATAAGCCAATACGTGACGGGCCACCAGCTATTGACTAAAAAGGGACGTCGATGAGCAAACTCATCCTGACACCCTACTGAGCCTGTCAGTGACAATATCCGTACAGTCCGGTCCGTTCGTCTATGAGCATCGCATGTCGGGCCTAGGGGGTTGGTAAAAGTCAGACCCCCAAAAGCGGTACAAGTCGTGTCGGAGTGTAGCCCATAACACCCTGAGATACTACTGGAATACCTACCAGTAAATCTCCTGCCTTGGCCAAGGACTTCGTGTAATGGCTCTCCTAGACACAGCGCGACCTCACCCCCAATACCGGGAGAGACGAACCCCTGAAGATCCGCTCACTGCCTCCATGTGGCTCGGGACTGTACCCAACTAAAACCTGTTTGCACGACTCCTTTGAGCCGTGGTAGGGTAGTAATCAAAGCACAGTGGGAACTCACACGAGACAAATGACGATCCCCAGGTCGACGAACTAACCTGTACACATGTCACTTGGGAACTGCTATCTGACGTCAGGTATAAGACCAACTAGCATGTTCCCGGCGAGTCCTGTCCGGTGTACTCATAACCCAATGAGCACCTGTATACATCTTAGGTGAACCAACTGACACCAGTGGCTTGTGAGACCGGCCACCGCCCCTCGTCGGGGTGTCAACTGTATACACTAGTCTACTCTGGAGAATCGATGCCCTGTCTCGAAACTCCCACGACTAGGGACCTTTTAAGGATGTGCTTATAGACTCCAGCTCTCACTTATATGATCGCCCTCATACTGCTGGCAGTCAAGCAAGAATCCTAGGGGCTCTATCAACGTACAATAGCGACATGTCAGGTCACCTAAAGCAGTACACGATGATAAAGGTAAACCAGATAGCAAGCTATCATCTCGAGTAAGACTGTCGTACCGGGATAGGTCCTCCCTCAATCATTGCAATCACGTGCCTGTGATCCAATAATTGACTCTGAGGGCACTATCTCCAACAATCTCCCACTTGCACTCAAGGCTAATTATTGCGATGTCGCATACTCACAGCCCGTGTGATACCGAACACCCAACTCCTCTACTGGTCAGTCTCACAAAGCTCGTTTGTGAAACTATTGCGTTCAAGGAATAGCCTCAGCGAGTGGATCCGCCTTGATGTTTCTTTCTATGTCTCTCTGTATCTCAAGTTCGCGGAGAAAGCCATCTCCCGAAATGAGCAATACCTGTCTTAGAATGTCTGGATGTCTGATGGGACCGAGCTCATAAATGAACTCCAAATCCAAACTTCTTAGACTGTATCGTCAACTGAACTTAATCAGTATCCTGCGCCATGCCACCCTCAGTATTTCCTTGGACCACCTGTCCAAAATACTGCCCCTCGTCAGAAGGAAAACTAAAACTCTGACAACCTCCTTGTCGTCGATGTCACCTTGGAAGCCTGGAATGATAATTGTCTCCCAAAGGAGGCAGCCGTTATCATATCCCTAGAACATCCACTTATGTTCTAAAACTGCTTCCGACTGTTTCTCCAGGATTGGATCAATGTCAACTTATTGCATCCAGTGCAAGAACAACATCTGGTGTGGTACTTGACATCTCATGATTGACTCAATTGCCTAAGCAAGTGATCTGCCAATCATGCACACCCCTCTCTACTTTAGTCTATAAGACACCTTTAGAGAGGATGACTCCATTACCTGCAGGTACACTACCATGCCAGGAGTCGTCCATTCTAAATACTCTTAGAATGCTGTCAAGGTACCCTGATTGAGAAACCACCCAAATCTAGATCTAAAACCATAGATCTAGTAACCAGTATGTCTGATATAATGTCCAAGTCCCTTGTGGAGAAACCACTGTGTGACGACCAAAGTATAACCGATCGTAGTATAGGAATATCACTTCCTACTTTGTGTATGTCATCCAAAACCCGGATATCACACCCTACTACCTTCTCAACAGATCCATCCCCTATTCTGATGACGTCAAACCCATGACAGTCACATCAGAAATAGATGATCTATCTCCGCTATATCTACTTTAGTCTATAAATAGACATAAGCCAGATGTCCACCAATGCTTCCCCTGCTCCCACTGACTACGACAACCCTCTGGCAGAGTCATATAGACGTGCACTTCTAAATCTAGTTTAGAACGACGCTATACTCATCCTCCTGCCGGGTCTCGCAGCCTGGAACAACAACAATGGCTAGTGTGGGTAAACAAGAACTTCCCTGTCACCGTCCTTGAGGCTACCGGAGTACCTCTCGGGTGCCTGAAGTTACCCACCGTATCTGCGGAGTGGCCAATGGAATGTCAAACCAGATTGAATCTTTAGGTTCCTTATCAAATCTTCAGTAATCGTTTGCGGTTCTGGAATCACTTTCAGTTCTACCATACTCCCACTACTGTTTTTGAAAAAATCCATTTTTAATAAAACTGTGGCGAGTCCAGAACAATATTTCTATTGATCTGCCAGATGGTAGAAAATCAACCCTCGTCATAGCCTGGGTCAACCCACAAACAGCCATTACAGAAACGTGCCTTGAGTTATCCAGAGTCTGGTTTTAATCATAAGCCGGACAACTCCCCGTACCTTAACAATGTTAAGATATGAACTGTACTATATCCAATATAGAACCAGAGGCACTGATTTAATTGAACTAGATTCAAATCATGCAGCTATCTCCAGTGCATGTCAACTAAATGGAGAGAGGCCGATCAGCGTTACTCAACTTAGGAATGCTTCCAATTATGAGTAACCTGAAAGAGAAGCAAGTTCTCTTTATCATTACTATCAACTGAATACCATACACAAGTATCTACATCTTCAATCACTTTGAAGAATCCCGATACTTGCTACACCTGGTTCTCTACTCTATTCAAATACCTATAACTCCTCAAAACTTAGACCCTGTGTTTCTACGAAACACATGTCTAAGAACTAGAGAAGTTAAAAGTAAACAGAATATAGTACGAGGACCAACCCCTCTGTCCTAATGGACACTGGACAACATACAATACTCTGTATAAGTCCGCTGAGTCTAACAACTCTTTCACTGTGTGTCGTAGGTTGAAAACTGTACTTATGGTTAAGAAGAATTACACCGCTGTTTAATGCTCCTTACCTAACCATCCACTAATATAGGTAAATGTCATCGACATAATATCAAAAGGTATATCTCACTCTATAAAAATAGACGTACAAATATATCAATTTGAAATTGGTGCACAACAGCGGATATTCAAAAACCAAACATTTGCCGACCGGCAAACAGCCCAGATGATCTCCTCAAATATCACCGATTACAACGAATCCCGATATAATGAGGATGATCACCCTATTCCCAATAACTTACTCCCACTCATCATCTGTAAAGCCATACAGATGTGAGAATCAAACCTGGTAAATACATACCCTGGAGCAAGTGTCTAATCGGGAAATCAATTTTCCTTTAACAGTACACAGTGAAACTGAAACATTGAAATGTTTCGATGGGGTATCCTGGTATTCCTAGTAATGCCTCTACCATTATCCAGATTCACAACTATAACCGTATAATTCTTTGCCACCTCTCCAAATCCCTTTATATGTCTTTAGTCATTACCTTCTGCACACCCCTTTAGGCCAATTGGTTTTCTTCCTTCCCTACCGTTCGGCACCAGCCTATGGTTTGGAAGAAGACTATCCAACAAGCATAATGGGTGTACTGTCCTAGTCCTAGGAGCACTCGCAATGCGAGAGAAGGTGAAGATAAAAGACAACCGAATAAACCTTATTCCTATTTCTCCTGGACCAGAATCCATCCCCGAACTGGAACAAGTTCCTTTCGAGTTCGTATATAACCATACGATGGAGTATCCAATAAACTGTGGATCTTCGTAGTGATACGGAGTGTCCTGGAGAAATACAAAGGTGATTTAGGATTGGCGAAGAAAAACTTGGTTTGGTCGTGAATATCAGTCGCAATTTACTTTGCCCTCTTACTAATCCCTTTCTTTGTCTTAATCTTAATACCTTCTGCACACCATCGTTATGCTAATTGGTTTTCTTCATTCCCTACCGGTCGGCACCAGCCTAAGGTTTGGAAGAAGACTATCCAATTTGCGTAATAGGTGTACTATCTCCTAAACTAAGGAGTACTCGTAACTTGAGAGAAGGTAAAAGGGAAAAGACAACTGAATAATCCTATCCGTTTTCTCCAAAACCGGAAACCATCCTCGAATTCCTTCGAGTTCGTATCTAACCATACGATGGTTTTGTCCAATGGAAGTGGACGTTCGTAGTAATACGGGGTGTCCTGGAGAAGAGGGTAAAAGTAGGAGTGGCAATGAGGTCTGCAACTTTGACAATCCAAAAGCCAGTGTAAAGAAGGTTCGGTCAACTTGGTCACTGAGTCATAGTCTTAGGGTCGGGTCAATGGTCGCTGCCAGAGAGAGAGAGAGAAAAGAAACACTCAGCGTGCACTCTAACCTAGATCAGAATGGTTATCACTTTATCTTATCTGGAAACCTCCCACTGTACCTCAAATTCTCCTCCAAACCTGAAAGAAGAATTAGTCGGGGTCACCCGAGGAGTAAACCAACTCATCAGTGGGAATCGGGATCCAACTCTCATCGCATGATAACGTGACGGAATCCGCTCACGGTACCACACTCCAGAAGGTATGCGCATATCTGGCAAGTTTCAGTTCTTTTGAAACTCCCGATGTGATTTCTACCCCATGCTCTTATGACCTTGGCCTGAGGTCAAAATATCATAAGTCACATGTCAAGTTCTACCCATCATTGTCCAGGTTAATTTGAACCCACCCGTACATACCCTTGATGTAGGCCAAAATAGTAGTACGACTGTCCCAAACTAACGCATCTATCTATGCAACAGATAAATACCCGGCAACTACCAAACATTATACCTTGGCGTGAGGTCAAAATACATAGCTTGAATACTACCGAATATTTAACTGAAATGATGGAGGGCTACGAATGGTTTCTGGCGAAAACCTTTAACGTAATGAACTTGATATCGTTGAAGGAACGGATAGCTTTTTAGAAAATATAGTGACGAAAACCTTTACTAAAGAGGTCACTCCCGGTGAAGGGATCTCGGCTCTTTCCCCGTAGAATAGGGTGCAGGATATTCCAAATGAATACCACGATGCAAAGCAAAAGTAATCGGCTATAGTGAAGTTAGTGCCCTGACGCAAACTTCTGTCCAAGGGGTCACTCCCGGTGAAGGGATCTCGGCCCTTGCCTCGTCGACTGAGGAGCAGGATATTCCAAATGAATACCACGATGCAAAACAAAAGTGAACGTCCTTGCAATAACAGCTTTTTGAAAAGTGTTCCAACAACATCAGAATAGGTTTGTTTAACTTGCATTGATCCGAATCAACGCAGTCCCATCAATTGATCACACCACAAAGAACGAAAATATACTGACGTACGTATATGCCATCCGCATTCGCCACTGGGTCCCGTCATCACCCGTTAGGTTAGCTAACTAACGGCAGAGCGGGGACTGGACTAGCGCGGATGAAAAACATATACAACATCTACTAATATATATACCAATATATTATATTCGCTCAAGGCGTGAAAAAAAATGCAACATCACAGAAATGTACAGTATCACAGAACAATACAGATATCTGGGATCCCCGGGTTTCACAGAGCCACTACTGAAAACCCGACGTTCCCCTGGTCGTGTGGATAGCCTGTGCAATGAAATCCTAGACCCCTACGGGCGCGGCAAGTTACCCGCCAAAACCTGAAGCGAGGCAGCCCCCTTCAGCGCCGTGAATGGACCACCCAGCACTTCACGGAATCCGGTAACTTGGGCACCCCTCCTGGGTCAACCTATACCCCCTACGAGTGCGGCGAATAGCCCGCCAATTCTAGAGTGAAGCCCCCTCCGTCCCAATGCCATGAGATGCGGGCTTGTTGCCCTCCAGAACCCGGCTATCCGTGCACCCCATCGCGGGGTAAACCTAGTACAGAAAGTAAAATATACATAGAACGGGTACATCGACCGCAACCAGGTCGTGCCCCAAAATAATAATACAAACAGGCAGTGACGGCAGTCCACATGTCGGACGCTCGCCCCGCAATATCAAATGTACATAATACAACAGAAACAGTACTAGCATTGCATCCAGGCTATCCCCCACGACCGATCTGCAACATCACAGCAAAAACACAGAACATCAACGTGAAAGTCACGTTCGCAAATCCGTCTAACCGGGCTATAGCAGTTAGACCGGATTTACCGATCGAGTGACATTCACGGTCGCAGATATAATATAAATACTGTGAAATAATGTGTTTAAAATATCCGATCGATCAAATTTTAACAAGTGGGCCCACAAGCAATACTGTAGCACTCACAGAAATTATGGGCCCAAATTTAACATTCCAAAACCCCTAAAATCATCCCAGAAGCCCACTGTAAAAACCCGACCCACTGAATCCTCCATACTGCGGCGGAACCGCGGCAACAAGTAGGGTTTTGCCGCGGTTCCGCGCTCCCCTGAAGAGATCAGTGTCTCGAATTTTTCCAGAACTCTTAGATCTTCCAGTACACTAGTTTTATACAACCTGAAAAATTTTTGGACTTAAAAAATTTTCGACAGAAAACTGTTGTAAGTGAAAACACGGGTTTTGGGATTTTTGATCGATCGGAAATGAAAACACATTACACCAAGCTAGACTAAGTTAATGGCGTGGCTCTGATACCACTGTAAGTGCACGGCGGCGCCCTGGCCGTCAATCCGACGGCCAAATGCGGAAACGGTGATAAACTTTAAATTTGCGAACTTTGCAAACCGGCACCACCGCGCACTAAACCCCGGATCGGGCCATTAAACTAGATCTAGCTAACAAGAGAAAGGTTAGAGAGATACCGAGTGATCCGAGTCCTCGGTCTTCTCGCCGTCGTCCCGATCTCCCGCGGATCCTCCGGTCGTCGCCTCCTTGCCGGAAGGGCACCACATCGCCTGTATCTTTTACGGGCTCCCACCTCAATACCGAGGCAACTCGGGCGCGAAGTTGGCTAGCCGACGCGTCCAAGATTTGCTGTAGAATAATGTAGAAACTTGTCTCTTTGGGGTTTAGGATAGTTGCCATGATGGAGGAATTTGTGCACAATGATTTTCATGAAGGCTTGAAGAAAAATGGAGCATCCCATCAAAAAGGAGCTCGGCCAGATGCTTTTGTGCTCACTGGAAATGAATGAATCAAGCACTAATAAATTAATCCTCATCTCATCATGTTTCACTCCAGCACCCTCATTTTTTTTAACACATTGCAATCATATAAATATTAATTAATCAATCCATCAAAAACAATTCCAGCAGCCTCATTAATCATTCATTCCATACAAAGGAAATTAATCCACTATACAAAAATCCTCACTCCATACCCAACAGTGGCCGGCCCATTTATCCATCACAAATGCACAACCAAAACCCATACCCATCCTTACCTTAATTAATGCAAGTGATGGAGCATGGCAATATGCAAAGAACCCCTCCACAAGATGTTATTTGCAAACTTGCAAATAACCCCCTCCAACGAAAAGTCCGGCCGTGAAGGAACAATGAGAAACCGGCCGGAAAGGAATGCAAACTGGCAACCCCAGAAAACTGGTCCCATAATAAATTACAGGAAAACCCCGATACTGTGCATACACACCCGCATTTGTATTTTGACCGAAATACAAATGTAAAGAGACAAAACTATACTATCAAATACTAAGATCCGGCTTAAGCCAAAGCCGGCTAGTAAAAACCGTCCGATCACGATCCGTGCAATACCGCACGTATCTGATCGAACCCTGCCATATCTCCATACGGCCTCTAGTACAAACCGTCCGATCCTGATGCGTGCAATACCGCACGTATCTGATCGGACCCTGCCATATCTCCATACGGCCTCTACAGCGTTTCGCCCGAAAGCTGAGTAACTGAAAATGTGGTGGACTCTAAAGACTCGTCAATACTATGGCTGTGGATTTAACCACTAGCACGTCAGAGGTATAAGCCAATACGTGACGGGCCACCAGCTATTGACTAAAAATGGACGTCGATGAGCAAACTCATCCTGACATCCTACTGAGCCTGTCAGTGACAATATCCGTACAGTCCGGTCCGTTCGTCTATGAGCATCGCATGTCGGGCCTAGGGGGTTGGTAAAAGTCAGACCCCCAAAAGCGGTACAAGTCGTGTCGGAGTGTAGCCCAGAACACCCTGAGATACTACTGGAATACCTACCAGTAAATCTCCTGCCTTGGCCAAGGACTTCGTGTAATGGCTATCCTAGACACAGCGCGACCTCACCCCCAATACCGGGAGAGACGAACCCCTGAAGATCCGCTCACTGCCTCCATGTGGCTCGGGACTGTACCCAACTAAAACCTGTTTGCACGACTCCTTTGAGCCGTGGTAGGGTAGTAATCAAAGCACAGTGGGAACTCACACGAGACAAATGACGATCCCCAGGTCGACGAACTAACCTGTACACATGTCACTTGGGAACTGCTATCTGACGTCAGGTATAAGACCAACTAGCATGTTCCCGGCGAGTCCTGTCCGGTGTACTCATAACCCAATGAGCACCTGTATACATCTTAGGTAAACCAACTGACACCAGTGGCTTGTGAGACCGGCCACCGCCCCTCGTCGGGGTGTCAACTGTATACACTAGTCTACTCTGGAGAATCGATGCCCTGTCTCGAAACTCCCACGACTAGGGACCTTTTAAGGATGTGCTTATAGACTCCAGCTCTCACTTATATGATCGCCCTCATACTGCTGGCAGTCAAGCAAGAATCCTAGGGGCTCTATCAACGTGCAATAGCGACATGTCAGGTCACCTAAAGCAGTACACGATGATAAAGGTAAACCAGATAGCAAACTATCATCTCGAGTAAGACTGTCGTACCGGGATAGGTCCTCCCTCAATCATTGTAATCACGTGCCTGTGATCCAATAATTGACTCTGAGGGCACTATCTCCAACAGGATGATCCCATATCCATTGGTGTTTGACATCAGAGATGGTATACGGGTACTTAGTGGAGACTGGGTACACTGGACGGACTCGCCGAGAACTCCCAGATGGTATTACCTCACGTCAGATGGCAGTTCTCTGGCAACACTGGTACATGTTAGTCTGTAGACCCGAGATCGTCATAGAATCTTCTGTGATTCCCACCGTGCTTTGATTTCCACCTTACCACGTTCAAAAGAACGTGCAAAACGGTGGCTTTTGGGTACAGTCCCGAATCACATGGAGGCAATGAGCGATAGGAGCGGTTTCTTCTCTCCCGGTATTGGGGGTTGATGTTGCGCTGTGCTCGATTGGTTATAATAGAAAGTTCCTGGCCAGGGCTGCTTTAGAGATATACTGGTAAGTGTTATCAGTAGTTTCTCGACCCGTTATGAGCCTCATATTGACACGACTTATCGAGTTACTGGGGTCTGACGTTTACCACCCTAGACGAGATATGCGACATATCAGACGAAGAGACCGGACTGTACGGTAGTGTTACTGATTGGATTCGCAGGAGTGTGAGCAGGCTTGCTTGTTGATTTTCTGATCGCTCAATACCCGGGTGGCCGTTACGTTTAGCAAACTGCTTGCGGCTTGTGGGTGTTTGATATGATCATCACCTGCTGCCGGCATATTGACGAGTCTTTAGAATCCTGCGCAGGGATTTCCTGGCTCAAGCGAAATGGAGTAGGAGCCCATATGTGATATGTGCGGAGCCGAGATTAATGCGATATGTGATACCGCATTCTATTCTCACGATGTGTGACATGAAAGGTTATATGTGATATAGCCTGGTTATCGGATCAAGTGTTGATTCGATAAGATATTACATTATGATATTAGTCGGTTATATGTGATATAGCCGGATTATTAAATCAAGTGTTGATTTAATAATTTAATATATAATTATATATTTGATATATTACATTACATTAACTAATATTAGCTAACTTAAGATTTCTTTTCTCACTTTGGATACATTGATGTATATGTGATATATGTTAAATGTATCATGCTAGGTTACAAATGCAACTAGGGTTAATGAGGGTTAAACCAGGCTAGGGTTAAGATTAGGGTTTAAATTTTATCATTAAGTAATTCAAATGTTATGGATAAATGTCATGGTTGATATTTGTTGAAAGCTTGTAGAAGCTTGTAAGCATCTCTGACATTGTCCATTTTCATTGTCTGGCTTAAGATATTTTTTTGACCTAACCTTTAACCTTATCTCATGGTTAACTCTCTACAAGGGTTAAGAATGACATGCTTAACCCTTGATTGCATATCTAACCTCACACAAATAATTCATTTTCATCACAGCATGTTCTTCTTCTTCTTCTTGACAAAAGCTTTCTAGCTTTTTCAAAAGTGATGATTTTGAGTGAGAAAATGATTTCTAATGTGAGCAAAATTCCTATTTCATCATCCTCTACTACTTGCCATTTATTATAGGGAGTTTGCTTCACTAATTCCATGGTTAGTGTAGAGATAGCTTGGGTTAGTGTCTCCCTGACGTAGATCATATTCGGCCTCGAAGTCTTCGAAGCAAGCATGTTCGTTTCTTCATCGGAGCCTCTCTAGAGTCCGGGTTTCACGATCGCAGTGAAGGGGACTACTACACGGAGCTATTGAAGTGAAAGACCGGTCTACAAAGGTTGTATTCCTTGCTCACTAGACTTGTAAACTGTTTGCATTTCATTTCCGTCGATTTCTAGTTAACGATTCTTAGTTAGGGTTAGCTAAACCGGCAAAAATTTGAATTTGGCATGGACGATGCCTTCCAAAACCTTGCCGCCGTCTTAGGTAACCCTGCAGTGGTATCAGAGCTATGCTAGAAATTTATACGGATTTTCTTAAGATTACGAAATCGAAACAACTCTGAAACATGTAACGTGAAACCCTAGTTTCTGTCGATTTTAAAAGTTGTTAAAAAAAGTTTCAAACAAGTACAGAGTGATGTATGAGATATATCATGAACACTGTAAAAATTTCAGGGCATTTCCAAAAATTTTGGCCGGCCACCACCATGGTGATCTCGGCCAAATCCGAGCACCCCATGAAAATTTTAGTGTGTTCCAGTGGCTTGCTTTTGGTGTTTCAGGTGTTGTTTGTTTTTGCTAATTTTGCATGTGATGTAATTTTACACTATAAACAATTCGGAGTGTTTCGTATTCGTAGTTTTAACATTTTTTAGGGTTATTCGCATGTTGTCTAGGCGAACTTAAAAAGTTTGATCGAATGTCAAAAACCCATTTTTCCAAGTTTAACGTATTCGGAAAAACATGCAAGTGATTCTATGAACCCTCTAGAAGAATGAAACCCTAACTCGACTTTTTTTGGATCGCGAAACCGCGGTCAAACCATATGCTTTGCCATAGTTCCGTGGCGACATGAGTGAGACTTGGGTTTGCCTTTCTACGGCTGGTGCATAGAAACTGTGGCATATTCTGGGTATTATTAAATTGTGCTCATGTGTTGAGCTGTCGGGAAATTGTGGGACTTTGATGAATCGATCGAAAAGTTTAACGTTCGTCCGAATATCATGTGATGGGATACAATATTTGGAAACCATATGTAGTTATGAGATAACTAATTTGAATGTTATAAATCTAGCAGTTTAGTCTCATTTGATCGGTTGCCACGGGATTTTGATGTGATCAAAAGTCTGTCGCAATCACGTACCGTACGCGGATCACGCCATAGCCCTGACCAAGTGACTGTAGGAGAACCCCATCGCCAAAAGCAACCGTTCGAGTGCTCGCGGCAGCGATGTTCCTCCTTAGTGCACCTCGTCGACGGTATCGGGGGGTGCGACCGTTTACTAAAGTTTCCGACAAGCATTTGATCAGGATGTCGGGAATCTTGTTGAATTGCCCGACTGGATTTGAAAAGTGTTTTCGAGATCGAGACTAAAATGCGGGGTTTATAATTGTTAGGCATATGATGTCTAAGGAATTCATTTGGTTAGGCATGAAATCGAAAGTATGTGATACGTTGAGTTTATGATGTCTAAGGTGGTTGCAGATTCCAATTGTTGTAGTTTTTCACTTTCTTTTCTGCGACCGTAAGTGTAATATGTGGTGTATCGCCAGTTTTGGTGCTATATGTCAAAGACAATTGGGATACGCATATTTACTTACGTTGATGACATGTAATGTTATGTGTTGCTGTGATATGTTATATTGGATCGTCGTGTTTGAATAGCCAGGGGTTTTATGTGAGATGAGAGTTTTTCATTTTCATTCATGTAAAATTCATTGTATGTAATATTCTTTTATTGGGGCACTTTCGGGTTGAGGATGATGTCACCATTGTATATTATTTACTTTTCCGCTTTAGGATAGACTCAAGGCGGGGAGCACAAGTAACCGGGTTCTAGGGTCTAGTGGGAGACCATCTAGAGGATTCGAGACTGGGTCTCCTAACTCTAGAATTGGTAGGGCTGCTTGCCGCTCTTGTAGGGGTCTAGGGGTATGGGATTGGCTATTCATTACGACTGTGGAATCCGTGTTTTACACAGGCTTAAAATAAAACCCGGAAATCCTAGTATATCCAATATTTCATATGTTGTGTTCTGCTGCGATATCTGTGATGTGATCATTTGATATATTGAGATAGATACTGGACATAGTATATGCGATATATTATATAGACGTTGCTTATGTTTTACACCCGTGCTAGCACTGCCCCGCTCTGCCGTTAGTTACCTAACCTAATGGTGTACGAGAGGACATCGAGACGAATGCGGATGGCATAAACATACGTTGTATTTATCTGTGATGCTTAGGTAATTTAAAATGATGGGACATTCATTAATGAGATTAATGAAATAAAAGAAACCTAAAGATGTTGTATAAACTTGTCTCGAAAACTGGTAGCTCTAGTTCTTGCTTTGCATAGCGGTATTCCTTGCAGAATATCCAACACTTTATTCGATAAGGAAAGAGCCGAGATCCCTTCACCGGAAGTGATCTCTTTAGCGAAACTAGCAGATGCTGCAAACTCGGTTTGTTTTTTGATTGATTTTGTAGTTTTTGCTTTGCATAGTGGTATTTGTGAAATTTCCTGCACCTTATTCGATAAGAAAAGAGCCGAGATCGCTTCACAGGGAGTGACCTTTTTAGCAAAACTAGTAAAAGCCTAAAAAACACTCCATTTAAAATCACTCGATTCTACGACGATATCAAGTTCATTACGCAAAAGGTTTTCTTAAAAACCTTTCATAGCCCTCCGTCATTTCAGATAGGTTCTACTTAGTATTCGTGCTACGTTTGTTGGCCTTCGTCAAGGTGTAGTTTGCGGTAGCTAACTAGCGCTTATCTGCTTAAGCATATGATGCGATTGAGTTAGGGTAGTCGTGCGACTTTGTTGGCCTTCGTCAAGGGTCGTGTGGGTGGGATTAATTCAATCAAGAAATGTACGGGTTGAACTTGACTAGCTGCCTATGATTTGTTGGCCTTCATCAAGGTCATAGGTTGCTAGGGGTAAAACATTATTGGGAATTTCAAATGTTGAAATTTGCAATGAGATTGCATAGCTTCTATGAGATAGTTGGATCCCGATACCCACTGCGAGTAAGAGTTACTCCTGGGAGAGTTTTACACATTACAATTAGCCGATCAAGTAGGTGTCTAGAAAGGTGTTAACGGGGTTACGCCCCTGGGAAAACAAGGTTTATTTTAATTAGGTCCGTGCGAAAGCACGGGGAACCTCCCTCAAAGTACCGGCACTGGCCTGGCTGAAAGATTGGTAAAATTGTAGGGTGTAATTAATCCCGGCTAGTCTTTCCTTTTAGGGTTTGAAGGAAGATTTGACTAAAACAGTGGGAACCATCCTGATTAGATAAATTAATAACCAATCTAATCTTACAAGAGCATACGCTGAGTGTTTTCTTCTCTCTTTCCAGGTAGCGACTATGTCACGCCTTAATCAAGATAATAATACGGATGTATTGACCGAACCCGCTTGTTATACTGATCTAGGGAACGTTGGTCCCGCTCCAACTTATAATTGTTATAAGACCGAGCAGGAAATAGGGGATTACCAGGATTCCCGTGCCACCCAAACGAAGAAAGTGCATGATGATGCATCTTCTTTGGGTCTGTTTATTACCAAGAACTGTTTCTCAGTATCCTTTACGTCCTGGGTATGAGATACCGGATTAGGATCCCACATATGTAATATGTTACATGGGCTACAGATAGGTAGAGAACTGAGAAAGGGTGATAAGTTTCAAGAGTTGGAAACGGTATAAGTGTTGCAGCCAAGTTTGTTGGCAGTTATTACCCTGCAATACCAAATACATTTATTCTGAACGAATGTTATTAGATACCGAACCTAATATACAACATCATATCAGTCTTTTTATTAAATAAAGAAGGATATAATTTTGTATTGTTGGATAATGTTTTGAACATTTCCTATATCAAGAGTTGATCGGTTTAGGCACGCACGTTCTAAATCAAACTACAGTTCTTAACATACAAAACACACACAAGAGGAAGAGTTCAGATATGAATGAATCTTTCTTGAGGCATTGTAGACTAGGTCATATCAAAGCGACCGGACTAGCTAAGTTACATAAAGATACATATTTAAATCAGTTTGAATTTACTTCTTGTGAAACTTGTCGATCATGTCACAAGGATAAGATGACCATATCTCCGTTTATTGGAAACAGAGAAAGAGTTGGTGAACTCTTGGGATTGATACATGATGATATATGTAGGTCCCCTGTCTACACATGCCAGGACTGGTTCTTTGTACTTCATTACATTCACTGATGATCTCTCAAGATTCGGACATGTGTTCGAAACATAAGTCTGAAGCTTTTAAGAAATTCAAAGAATATAAGTCAGAAGTAGAGAACCAAAACGGGTACAAGTATTATGTCCTTTGATGTGATCAAAGAGGAGAATACTTGAGCACGGAATTCCTGGACTATTCTAAAGGAGAATGAGATTCTCTCTCAGTATTACTCCTCCGAATACACCACAACACGTTAGTATATCGGGGCGGAGCAATCGCACCTTATGTGATATGGTGTGCTCTATGATGAGTACTACCGAGTTGCCTATTTCCTTTTGGGGGTTATGCACTTGTGAAGCTGCATACCTATTGAATAGGGTTCCAATCAAATCAGGTGCCTACCACTCAATATGTGATATGGTATGGGAAGAGACCATCTCTTAAGGAGGTTAATATTTTGGGTTGTCCGGCCTATGCCTAAAAGCAAAATTCGGACAAGCTCGAAGCAAGATCAGTTCTGTAGAAGTTTGTTGGATATCCCAAGCATTCGCAAGGGAATATCTTCTACCACACTGAGGGGCAAAAGGTGTTTTGTTTCTCGGCATGCCACCTTTTGGAAAGGGAATTTCTTATGAAGAAATTAGTGGTCATGAGGTAGAACTGGAAGGAGTTCCAGCTATATAAACTACAACTGATGATTTGGTAGAACCGGAGGATTCAATAGTTTCCAACGAACCTCAGCCTCTCCGCCGATCTAGTAGGGTTCCTCATCCACCTGAGAGATACTTCGGTTTCTCTATGATAGTGGGAGCGAGGATTGCATCATAAGATGATGACCCAACTAGTTTCGAGCAGGCCATCAAGTGTGGGGACTCTGTGAGAATGGCTGGATGCTAAGCGATCTGAGATGGAATCCATATACACCAACAAAGTATGGACTTTGGTTGCTTTATCTGAAGGGTTAAATCCCCATCAGGAGCAAGTATATCTTGAGAAGGTTACTTGGTGTAAATGGAAAAGTTGAGACTTTCAAAACTAAGACTAATTGTAAAAGGTTCTCATCATCGACCAGGTGTGGATAATGATGAAACCTTTTCTAGTGCCTATGCTTAAGTCTATCCGGAACATACTTGCCACTGCTACATACCATAACTACGATATCTGGCGGTTGGGTGTCATGACTGTTTTTTCTAAATAGTGATTTAGAAGAAAGCGTCTATAAGTACACAGCCAGAGGGCTTCGTAGAAAGTGGGAGCAGCAGAAACGTGTGCAAGTTGCTTTATGGGTTAAAGCAGGTATCGCGGAGTTGGAACGTCTGTTTTGATGTGGTAGTCAAAGAGTTTGACTTCATCAAAATGGTAGATGAACCTTGTATATACAAAAGGGTAGTAGGGAGTATGGTGATGATCCTTGTATTGTATGTGGATGACATACTCTTGATAGGAAAGGAGTTTCCTATGCTACGCTTGGTCAATCTCCTGTTATCACAAGGATTCTCCATATAGGATCAAGGTGATACCTCCTAAATCCTGGGTTTTGAATCTATGAGATAGATCTAAATGGATGTTAGGATTCTCACTAGGTGTAGTCAGATGGTATCAATCGATCCTGAGGAGAATCACTGGATAGCTTCCAGGGTGGTAAGGTCGACTCAATGTCAGTCACAGGCAATGTATTTACCCTCAATGGAGGGACGGTATGTTGGAAGAGTTCTAAGCTAGATACCGAGGCAAACTAGATGATAAAGGCTGGATACATTTCTACAAAGGATACTACCAAAGAAGTAGTCTGGATGTATATTAGTTCATGAGATGAACTTCGCTCCTACCATTGTATGACAATGGAGTTGTGGCTTTGGCCTAGGAATCCCCATCCCATCAGTAATCCAGACATATTCTTAGGCAGTATCACCCGATCATGGAGATGGTTGATCTCCAGGGAGATCGAGGTTAGGAGATTAGACACAGTGGACAACAGCGCGGATCCACTCACAAAGGCCTATTTCCCCGTAGAGACTTTTATGGGATGGTTGAGTATGAGATACTTCAACCACTACTGATTGTTGGGTATGAGATACTACAACAGATGGCCCTAGTGCAACTGAGAGATTGTTAGTGATATGTATGCCCGAGAGGCCATTACTGTACATACGATATATATTGTAGTGGATGCTTAGACATATATATGGAGGACTTTCTTGCTCGACATGATAGTATGATATCTGGTTGCTCTTTACCTTAACATGTACTCTGATTGTCTCTATGTTACATGTTGATAAATCCCTTAGGATGAGTACTTGAGTACCAGGATTATGATGCAGGTCATACTAGTGGGGACAGTGTAGTCGCTAAGTACATCCTTCAAATGTTCCTAGTCGTGGGTGTATCAAGACAGGGCATCGATATACCAGTGTAGACTAGCGTATAGCTTCTCGACCCATGTAGATAGGCGATGGATGATCCCATATCTATTGGTGTTTGACATCAGAGATAGTATACGGGTGCTCAGCGGAGACTGGGTACACTGGACGGACTTGCCGAGAACTCCCAGATGGTATTATATATCACGTCAGATGGCAGTTCTCTGGTGACACTGGTATAGGTTAGTCTGTAGACCTGAGATCGTCATAGAGTCTTGTGTGATTCCCACTGTGCTTTGATTTCCACCTTACCACGTTCAAGAGAACGTGCTAAATGGTGGCTTTTGGGTACAGTCCCGATCACATGGAGGCAATGAGCGATAGGAGGGGTTTCGTCTCTCCCAGTATTGGGGGTTGATGTTGAGCTATACTCGATTGGCTATAACAGGAAGTCCCTGGCTAGGGCTGCTTTAGAGATATACTGGTAAGTGTTATCAGTAGTTTCTCGACCCATTATGAGCCTCATATCGAGTTACTGGGGTCTGACATTTTCCACCCCTAGACGAGATATGCGACATATCAGACGAAGAGACCGGAGTGTACGGTAGTGTTACTGATCAGACTCGCAGGAGTGTGAGCAGGCTTGCTTGTTGGTCTTCTGATCGCTCAATACCCGGGTGGCCGTTGCGTTTACTAGACCGCTTGCGGCTTGTGGGTGTTTGATATGATCATCACCTGCTGCCGGCGTATTGACGAGTCTTTAGAGTCCTACACAGGGTTTTCCTGGCTCAAGCGAAATGGAGTAGGAGCACATATGTGATATGTGCGGGACCGAGATTAATGCGATATGTGATACCGCATTCTATTCTCGCGATCTGTGACATGAAAGGTTATATGTGATATATCCGGGTTATCGGATCAAGTGTTGATTCGATAAGATATTACATTATGATATTGGTCGGTTATATGTGATGTAGCCGGATTATTAAATCAAGTGTTGATTTAATAATTTAATATATAATTATATATTTGATATATTACATTATATTAACTAATATTAGCTAACTTAAGATTTCTTTTCTCACTTTGGATACATTGATGTATATGTGATATATATGTTAAATGTATCATGCTGGGTTACAAATGCAACTAGGGTTAATGAGGGTTAAACCATGCTAGGGTTAAGATTAGGGTTTAAATTTTATCATTAAGTAATTCAAATGTTATGGATAAATGTCATGGTTGATATTTGTTGAAAGCTTGTAGAAGCCTGTAAGTATATCTGACTTTGTCCATTTTCTTTGTCTAGCTTAAGATATTTTTTTGACCTAACCTTTAACCTTAGCTCATAGTTAACTCTCTACAAGGGTTAAGAATAACACGCTTAACCCTTGGTTGCATTTCTAACCTCACACAAATAATTCATTTTCATCACAACTTGTTCTTCTTCTTCTTCTTGACAAAAGCTTTCTAGCTTTTTCAAAAGTGATGATTTTGAGTGAGAAAATGATTTCTAATGTGAGCAAAATTTCTACTTCATCATCCTCTACTACTTGCCATTTAGTATAGGATGTTTACTTCACTAATTCCATGGTTAGTGAAGAGATAGCTTGGGTTAGTGTCTCCGCGACGTAGATCGTCTTCGGCCTCGAAGTCTTTGAAGCAAGCATGTTCATTTCTTCATCGGAGCTTCTCTAGAGTCCGGGTTTCACGATCGCAGCGAAGGGGACTACTACACTGAGCTATTGAAGTGAAGGACCGGTCTACAAAGGTTGTATTCCTTGCTCACTAGACTTGCAAACTGTTTGCATTTCATTTCCGTCGATTTCTAGTTAACGATTCTTAGTTAGGGTTAGCTAAAACGGAAAAAATTTGAATTTGGCATGGACGATGCCTCCCAAAATCTTGCTGCCGTCTTAGGTAACCCTACAGGAACATCTGTTTTGATGTGGCTGTCAAAGAGTTTGACTTCTTCAAAAAGATAGATGAACCTTGTATATGTAAGAAAGTTATAGAGAGTGAGGCTGTCTTACACGTATTGTACGTAGATAACATACTCTTGATAGGAAATGGTTTCCTATGCTACACTCGGTCAAGCTCTTCTTATCACGAGGATTCTCCATGGAAGGTCTGGATGATACCTGCTACATCTTGTGGATTATGATCTATGATGATAGATCTAAGTGGATGTTGGGATTGTCCCAAATCCAAGTACAATAACACCATACTAAAGGGGTTTAGTATGGAGGATTCTAAGCGCGGTGGTTTGCCCACTTACTAAGGAATCACTCTCTCCAAAAAGAAGTCTTCCAAGACTGATTTGGAGAGAGCTCGCGTGCAAGGGATACCCTATACTTCGGCAGTAGGCTCTATCATGTATGCGATGTTATGTACCAGACCAGATGTAGATGACTCACTAGCTGTAGTGATTAGGAATCAATCGGATCTTGGGAGAATCACTGGACAGCTGTGGAGGACATTCTTAAGTACTTGAGAAGCACTAAATGAATATTCTTGATTCCAGCTTCCATAGTGATAAGGTCAACTGAAAGTCAGTCACAGACATTGTCTTTACCCTCAGTGGAGGGACGGTATGTTGGAAGAGTTCCAAGCTAAATACCGTGACATACTAGAAGATAACGGCTGAATACATTGCTACCAACGATACTACCAAAGAGGTTGTCTGGACATTTCTTGTTCATGAGATGAACAAGATTCCTACCATTGAGCGTCCAATAACTGTTATTGTGACAACAATGGAGTTGTGGGTTTGGCCTAGGAACGCAGATCCCATCAGCGTTCCAGACATATGCTCGGCAAGTATCACCTGATCAGGAAGATGGTTGATTTCTAAGGGATCGAGGTAAGGAGAATTTATGCGAAGGATCACATGGCGGATCCACTCACAAAGGCCTTTCCCTAGAGAGACTTCTATAGGACGTTGAGAATGAGATATTGCAACAAATGGCCTTAGTGAAAGTGGGAGATTGTTAGTTATATGTATGCCCTAGAGGCCATTACTGTACACGTGATGTATATTGTAGTGGATGCTTGGACATATACAGGGAGGACTTTCTTGCTCGACATGATAATATGCTATCTGGTTGCTCTTTATCTTAACATGTACACTTATTGTCTCTCTATTACATATTGATAAAGCCCTTAGGATGAGTACTTGACTACCAGGATTATGATGCAGATCATACCAGTGGGAAAACGGTAGTCGGTAAGTACATCCTTCAAATGTTCCTAGTCGTGGGATTATCGAGATAGGGCATCGATGTTCCAGAGTAGACTAGCGTATACGCTTCTCGACCCATGTGATGGGCGATGGATGATCCTATATCCATTGGTGTTTGACATCAGAGAAGGTATAGGAGTGCTCAGTGGAGACTGGGTACACTAAACGGACTCGCCGAGAACTCCTAGATGATATTATACCTATGTCGGATAGCAGTTCTCTGGTGACACTGGTACATGTTACTCTGTCGAACCGAGATCGTCACAGAGTCTTGTATGATTCCCACTGTGCTTTGATTTGCACCATACCACGGTCAAGAGATCGTGAAAAAATATGGTTTTTGGGTACAGTCCCGAGTCATATGGAGACAATGAGCGATAGAAGGGGATTCATCTCTTCCGGTATTGGGAGTTGATGTTGCACTATGCACGATTGGCCATAACAGGAAATCCCTGGCCAGCGTTGCTGAGATTTACTGGTAAGTATTATCAGTAGTTTCTCAAACCGTTATGGACCTTGCATCAGCATGAGTTATCACGCTATTGGGGTCTGACGTTTAACCACCCCCAGGCTGCGATATACAATATATCTGACGAAGAGACCGGACTGTACGGTAGTGTTACTGATTGGATTCGTAGGAGTATGAGCAGGCTTGCTTGTTGATATTCTGATCGCTCAATACCCGGATGGCCGTTACGTTTAGCAGACCGCTTGCGGCTTGTGGGTGTTTGATATGATCATCACCTACTGCCGGCATATTGACGAGTCTTTAGAGTCATTAGAGTCGTATACAGAGGTTTGCTGGTTCATGCGAAACGAAGTAAGAGCACATATGCGATATGTGCTGGACCGAGATTAATGCGCGTATGTGATACCGCATTCCATTCTCGCGATATGTGATATCGGTTGGTTATATGTGATATAGCCGGGTTATCGGATCAAGTGTTGATTCGATAAGTTGATTCATATGATATTAGTCGGTTGTATGTGATATAGCCGGATTATTAAATCAAGTGTTGATTTGATAATTTAATGTATAATTATATATTTGATATATTAAATTATATTAACTAATATTAGCTCACTTAACCATTTATTTTTCTCACTTGTGCATACATGATATATATGTGATATATATTAATGTATCATGCTAGGTTATATATGCAACTTGTGTGTATGAGACTTACACCGTGACCATGATAATGTTTAGGGTTTTATTTATTTTGGTAATTAAAATTTGTGTGGAATTTAGTCGTGGTTGGAAGCTTGGATAAGCTCATCACAACCATTGACTTAGTCCACCAAATTTGTTTTACTTAAATATATTTATAAATCTAACCATAATCACTTAGCTATGCTTTATTCTCTATATGGGCTAGTGTATGACATTAACTCACTATTGTGGCAATTCTAACCTCATTTTTATTCTCTTCTCTCTTCATCTTTATCTTCCTCAAGAAAAAAAGCTTTCTAGGGTTTTGAAGAAATGAAGAAATATTGTGAGAAAAATAAATCTAAAGTGAGCCCATTTCCTATATCATCATCCTCTACTATATTAGCCATTTAGTTTAGGGTGTTTGCTTCACTAATCTATAATTAGTGAAGAGCTAGTATGAGCTTGAGTCTCCTCGACGTAGATCATTTTCGGCCTCGAAGACTTCGAGCAAGCCTGTTCATTTCTTCATGTGAACCCTTATTAGAGTTCGGGTGTTCACTACTTGGAGCGAAGGGACTACCACACGGAGCTTTAGAAGTGAAGGACCGGTCTACAAAGGTTGTATTCCTCATTCACTTAGATGCAAAGTTGTTTGTATGATGCTTTGTTTAAATCTCTAGTTAAGATTCTAGGGTTAGGGTTTTTTAGATACTTAAATTTATGAAAATGGCATGGACGATACCTCCTGAAACCATGCTTCCGTGCTATGTAACCCGACAAGTTGATCTCACAGACATTGGTGTTTGACATCAAAGATTGTACACATGTGCTCATTGGAGAATGGGTACACTGGACATGACTCACCGAGAACTCCTAGATGGTATTATACCTGACGTCAGATTGCAGTTCTCTGGTGACACTGGTACATGTTAGTCTGTAGACCCGAGATCGTCATAGAGTCTTGTGTGATTCCCACTGTGCTTTGATTTCCTCCCTACCACGTTCAAGAGAACGTGCAAACAGGTGGATTTTGGGTACAGTCCAGAGTCACATGGGGGCAATGAGCGATAGGAGGGGTTCTTCTCTTTCGGTATTGGGGGTTAATGTTGTGCCATACTCGATTGGCTATAACAGGAGGTCCCTGGCCAGGGCTGTTGATGAGATTTACCGGTAAGTGTTATCAATAGTTTCTCGACCCGTTATGAGCCTCATATTGGCATGACTTATCAAGTTTTTGGGGTCTGACGTTTACCACCCCCAGACTAGATATGCGACATATCAGACTAAGAGACTGGACTGTACGGTAGTGTTACTTACTGGATTCACGGGAGTCTGGAAAAGCTTGCTTGTTGATCTTCTGATCGCTCAATACCT
Organism: Agapanthus africanus; assembly: GCA_030015575.1. Taxonomy (NCBI): domain Eukaryota; kingdom Viridiplantae; phylum Streptophyta; class Magnoliopsida; order Asparagales; family Amaryllidaceae; genus Agapanthus; species Agapanthus africanus. The sequence continues at coordinate 550,643,159 of CM057345.1, forward strand.
GAGTAGCCGTTACGTCTAGCTAGTACCGCTGACGGATTGTGGGTGATTGATATGATCATTAGCTAATGCTGGTGTAATGACGAGTCTTTAGAGTCCTACACTGAGGTTTCCTGTCTCAAGCGAAACGAAGTAGGGCACATATGTGATTTGTGCGAGACTGAGATCAATACGTGTATATGATACCGTATAATAATCTCGAGATATAGGTTATATGTGATATAACCGGATTATTGAATCAAGTGTTGATTCAATGATTTGATATTAGTCGGGTATATATGATATAGCCGGATTATTAAATCAAGTGTTGATTTAATAATTTAATATATAATTATATATTTGATATATATATATATATATATATATATATATTAACTAATATTAGCTCACTTAAGAATTTCTTTCTACAAATACATTTAAACATATATATGTGATATATATAAATGTATTTAATTTTTTGTGTCATGCTTGATGATACATTGGACATAGGTGTATGGACTCACACTTAACTAAAGATAATTAGGGTAATTATTCATTAAGGGAAAAATCAAAATTAGGTGGAAATTAGCATGGGTAAAGATGCTTTAGAAGTATGTAGAAGCCTTGACCTAATTCCACTAATTTTGTGTTACTCTTGATATTTATTAACCTAACCATTATCTTTAGCCACGGTTAAGTCTCTATAAATACATGTGAGATATTTTCTCACTATGGTTCAATACTTCATCTTCTTCTTCATCTCATTTTATCTTTCTAGGTTTCTTTGAGTGAAGAAAAGAAAAGGAGAAAAATTATTCTAAAGTGAGCAAAATTCCTACTTCATCAATTTATACCAAATTAGTTATTTAGTATAGTTTGTTTACTTCAGTAATTCATTAATTAGTGAAGAGGGAGCTTGAGTTAGAGATTCCTCAAGGTAGATCGTTTTCGGCCTCGAAGATCTTTGAGCAAGCTCGTTCCTTTCGTCTAGTGGAGCCTAACGAGAGTCTGGGAGACCACTACTTGGAGCTAAGCGACTACTACACAGAGCTTTAGAAGTGAAGGACCGGTCTACAAATATTGTATTCCTTGTTCACTTAGAGTAAAGTAGTTTACTTGCTTAGAAAACCCTAATTATCTAGTTCGATTCTAGGTTAGGATTTCTTAGCACACTAGATTTTTTAAAATTGTATACTTGATGCTTCTAAAAACCTAGTGAGGGTGCAAAGGAATCCCAATATGGTATCAGAGCCAAGCTAGAGTATTAGGAGTCGTCTAAACGAAGTTAAAGTGTTCGATCGAACTTCGAAACCCTATTTTTGTACCCTTTCTAGAAATTTTTCCAAATGTTGGAATTTTTGGGTTTAAAAATATGCAGAAAATAGTGCAGGGTTTTCTATGGATCCCCAAGAAAAACGAGCGCCTAACTCGACTTAACGACCACGGAACCATGGCCAAATCATGGGTGTAGCGGCGGTTCCGCGGCGCCGTTAGTGAGGCAAGGACCGTGCCTTCTTTTGCTTATCCGTGGGTACTAGTAGCACTCTCTGGGTATTTTAAATCTGTCTCAAGTGTTGAGGTCTCAGGGAATTGTGGGTGTTTATTGATTCGATCGAAATATTTAGTATCGTCTAGATATCTGTGATATGCGATATAATATTTAGAATCCACAATAATTAGTTTTGTGAAAACTAGTTAGAATTTTATAAATCTAGCAATTTTAGTCTCAGTTGATCGGTTGCCGCGGGGTTTTGATTTGGATCAAAACTCCATCACAATCACGTAGGATACGCAGACACTCGCCAGGTAACATTACTAGATAGCCACACCCTATAGCCCCGACCAAGTGACTGTAGGAGAACCCCATTGCCAAAAGCATCCCTCCGTGTGCTCACGGCTGCGGTGTTCTGCCTAAGTGCACTTCGTCGACGGCATCAGGGGTGCGGCCGTCTACTAAAGTTTCTGAAGAGCATTCGATCAGGTTGTTAGGAATCTTGTTGAATTGCCCGAATGGTTATTGAAAAGTGTTTTCTATATCGAGACTAAAATTCGGGGTTTATAAGGTTAGGCATGAAATTCGGAATATGTGATATTTCGGGTTTATGATGTCTAAGGATGTTGCGGATTCTAATTATTATAGTTCACTTTCTTTTCTGTGACCGTAAGTGTAATATGTGGTGTATCACCGGTTTCTTTGCTATACGTCAATGACAATTAGGATACGCATATTTACTTACGTTGATAACATGTGATGTTATGTATTGCCATGATATGTTATATTGGATCGTCGTGTTTGAATAGCTGGGGTTTTTTGCGTGAGATGAGTAATTTTCATTTTCATTCATGTAAAAACTAGTATATAATATTCTTTTATTGGGACACTTCCGGGTTGAGGATGATGTTACTATTGATATAAATTATTTACTTTTCCGCATTAGGATAGACCCAATGAGGGGATCACAAGTAACCGGGTTCTAGAGTCCAGTGGGAGACCATCTCGAGGACTCGAGACCGGGTCTCCTAACTCTAGAATTAGAAGTTTTGCTTGACACTCTCGTAGGGGTCTAGGGATGTGGGTTTGGCTATTCATCACGACCGTGGAATCCGTGTTTTTTACTGGCTTAATTTAAAACACGGACCTCCTAGTATATCCAATATTTCATATGTTGACTTCTGCTGCAATGTTCTGTGATGAGACCATATAACTGCGTGAGATGAATGCTTTATATTATATACATGATATATAATAGACGTTGCTTATGTTTTGCACCGCGATAGTCCAGCCCCCGCTCTACCGGTAGTTAAGTAATCTAACGGTGAAGATGGGGTCCCGTGGCGAATGCAGATGGCATAAGCGTACGTTGTATTTTCGTTTCTTTATCTGTAATGTTTAGGAAAAATAAATGATGGGACTTCATTAATAAGATCAATGTAAAGGAAAGAAACCTAATGATGTTTTAGAATCAAATTTTCAAAACGGTAGCTCTAGTTCTTGCTTTGCATAGTGGTATTCCTTGTAGAATATCCATCACCTCATTCGATGAGGAAAGTGCCTAGATCCCTTCATCGGGAGTGACCTCTTTAGCAGTAGCTAGCAGATCTACACCCACTCGGTTTATTTTGAAAAGCACAATTTTAAAAGTGGAGCTTAAACCACTCCTTTTCAAATCACTCGATTCTACAACGATATCAAGTTCATTACGCAAAATGTTTTCTTAAAAACTTGTCATAGCCCTTTGTCATTTAAGATAAGTACTATTTAGTTTTCGTGCTGCGTTTGTTGGCCTTTGTCAAAGTATAGTGTGTGGTAGTTGATTAGTGTTTATCTGCTGCATGTGATGCGATTGGATTAGGGTAGTCATACGCCCTTGTTGGCCTTTATCAAGAGTCGTACGGGTGGGTTTAATTCAATTAGGAAATGGTTGGTTGAACTTGAATAACGCCCTATGGTTTGTTGGCCTTTGTCAAGGTTATAGGACGTTAGGGGAAAAATATTATTAGGAATTTCAAGTATTGAAATTTGCAATAAGACCGCATACCTTCTATGAGATAGTTGGATCCCGATACCCACTGCGAGTAAGTATTACTCCTGGGAGGGTTTTGCACTTTATAGTTAGCTAACCCATTAGGTGTCTAGAATGGGGTTATAGCAGACGCAATCTCAACAAAGGCTCCAAAACAGCCACATCAAAAAAAGAAAGCGAAGGCAAAATTTCTAGCTTCAGGATCTTGACGGCAAATTAAATAAAACCCGAAAGGCTATCGAAGATCATTCCACACCAGTGCGGAGTGGTTATGACTCATCGGTGCTCCCAAACCGAGCCTAACCTTAAGTAAAAAGCGGCATGGCAAAATTCCTAACGATTACTCTTCCGACGGTTAAACTGCCTAAGAAGATTACTTGAAGACGTCTTGTCCATCCCCCGAAGGGATCAGAGACACAACAATCGCTGGGCTACTCGAACAGTAGAGTAAAGATTGCATATCGGGGAATGTATCAGCCAACGCGACGGTACCACTGACTAAAACCCTAGTACCACAAAACCTAACGGACCTCTGTCACAAAGAGCAGAGGTTATTTATAACGTTAGGATAAGTTTGCCTATAAACCCAAGAGAGGTAAACTAAACAAACTCCGAAATGAGTTCATAAACTAGAGACTTCGGAATGAGTGAATAAACTACAAACTCCGAAATGAGTCCATAAACTAGAGACTCCAGACTCCGGAATGAGTGAATAAACTACAAACTCCAAAATGAGTCAATAAACTAGAGACTCCGGAATGAGAGAATAAACTACAAACTCTGAAATGAGTGCATAAACTACTTTACGCTAAGCCAAGACATCGAAGGAAAGAGAAGTGCTAGTATGAAATGAAATGTTTTTTATTCATGAATTTAAGTGAATACAAGATACTTTTATTCAAGGATCAAAATGAATACATTTTATTTAGGGTTCAAAATGAATACAAGAAGAAAAGAATATACAGCAACAAAAATTTCTAAGCCGGCGGACGGTTCAATAAGCCAGCAAGTTCATCATTTTTCCACTGTACTTCTGCTTCGAGCTCTATCGGTGCTGCAAGACGAGTCCCTGCCTGTGTCTGTTGATTCTGGTATGAAGCGAACCGACTTTCAAGCTCTTTTTCGGCGACCTTGTGGGTTTCAGCCATCTCATGTGTAAAAATAATGGCTTTATCAAGAGCCACCACTTCTATAATGGCTACTTGAAGCACTTTCTAAATTTCATACCCACATGTGGTCTTGACAGTGAGCTGAGCTTGAAGTTCTCCTAAAGCTTTTGAAGCCAACTCCCCCGTCGAAAACTTCCAGTTGAGCCTTTTCTCACATGACTGGAGATTGGCTGCACATCGTTCAATCCATCCATGCAGGTTCGCTTTTAAAGACAAGATGTCGGAGGGAAGGCGTATGCATTCAATCCAGTGTGGACAGGTCTCCACTCTGCGGCCTCAACCCAGGTACGCACCGTTGCCTCATCATGATATGTGGCAAGACCAGATAAGTAAGCGTTGGCTTCAGCAGCGAATTCTTCGGCCGCGACAGAAGTACCAGCGCGAAGATCTTCGATGAGAGCCGCCAGAGAATAAATGCTCTGTTTTGCATCCTCTCAGATACGTGTCGGGCGTAAGGGCCTGGTGTCATGGAAATCCGAGACTCTAATGGTGTCAGGGCTGGCAAAGCTGTGAAGATATATGCGCGGTTAGTTGCCTTTCCAAATATAGAGTAAACAAAATGATGTTCGGGATAAAGCGTCACTTACTTACAGTCATGCAAGGCGGGTTTGAGAGATCCCCAGGTCCATCAAGAATCTCGATTTCGTTGTCGGCTTCCAGAACTGTGGTTTAAAATGAAGGGCATATCAACATCATTATAAAAATATAAAGCAAAAAGGGCAAAAGAATACCGACCTTAGCCAGAAGAGAGGACTATGCGTTGTGGAGGTATCGCTTGTTAGTTATATGTATGCCCTAGAGGCCATTACTATACATAGGATGTATATTGTAGTGGATGCTGGGACATATATAGGGAGGACTTTTTTGCTCGACATGATAGTACGCTATCTGGTTACTCTTTACCTTAACGTGTATACTGTTTGTCTCTCTGTTACATGTTGGTAAAGCCCTTAGGATGTGTACTTGACTATCTGGACTATGATGCAGATCATACTAGTGGGGACATGGTAGTCCATAAGTACATCCTTCAAAGTCCCTAGTCGTGGGTGTATCGAGACGGGGCATCGATATACCAGAGTAGACTAGCGTGTACCTTCTCGACCCATACAGATGGGCGATGGATGATCCCATATCCATCGGTGTTTGACATCAGAGATGATATACGGGTGCTCAGTAGAGACTGGGTACACTGGACGGACTCGCCGAGAACTCCCAGATGGTATTATACCTTACGTCAGATGGCAGTTCTCTGGTGACACTGGTACAGAGTAGTCTGTTGACCCGAGATCGTCATAGAGTCTTGTGTGGTTCCCACTGTGCTTTGATTTCCACCTTACCACATCCAAGAGGGCGTGCAAAACGGTGGTTTTTGGGTACAGTCCCGAATCACATGGAGGCAATGAGCGATAGGAGGGGATTCGTCTCTCCCGGTATAGGGAGTTGATGTTGCGCTGTGTTCGATTGGCTATAATCGGAAATCCCTGGCCAGGGTTGCTGAGATTTACTGGTAAGTGTTACCAGTAGTTTCTCGAATTGTTATAGACCTCATATCGACACGACTTATCAAGCTATTGGGGTCTGACGTTTACCACCCCTAGGCGAGATATGCGACATATCAGACGATCAGACCGGACTGTACGGTAAGTGTTATTGGTTGGATTCACAGGAGTGTGAGCGGGCTTGCTCGTCGATCTTCTGATCGCTCAATACCCGGGTGGCCGTTACGTTTAGCAGACCGCTTGCGGCTTGTGGGTGTTTGATATGATCATCATCTGCTGCCGGCGTATTGACGAGTCTTTAGAGTCCTACACAGAGGTTTCCTGGCTCAAGCGAAACGAAATAGGAGCGCATATGAGATATGTGCGGGACCGAGAATAATACGTGTATGTGATACCGTATTCTATTCTCGCGATGAATGTGTCGAATGGTTGTATGCGATATAACCTAGTTATCGAATCAAGGATTGATTCGATAAATCGATACATTGGATATTAGTCGGTTATATGCGATATGACCGGATCGTTAAATCAAGTGTTGATTTAATGATTTAATGTATAATTATATATATGATATATTAATTTACATTAACTAGTATTGGTTCACTTTAAATGGATTTTCTCACTTGGATTGTGCACATTGTATATGTGATATACTTTTGTACACAAGTTTGTATCATGTTTGATGATACATGCTCACTATGGTTTGTGTAAAGATTAAACCATGGTTGTGTAATGGTTAGGGTTTTCATTTTCTTATTCATTTATTTATTTATTTCATTTATTTTATTTTGGAAAAGAAAATGGGAAAGATGGTGGCTTTCTTTGTTTGTATTTGAAGCTTCATGAAGCTTTGACTAAGTCACCATTTTGTCTCATGCTTAACCTTAACCATTCCACTTAACCCTAGTCTATTCTCTACACTTGCCATGGTTACATTATAATAAGTATTCATTTTATTTCCTATTTGAAAAATACTCATCATAATATTCATCTTCTTCTTCTTCTTCTTCACTTGAAGAAAGCTTGCTTCATCAATGGTGAATTGATGAAATGAGTGAGAAATCCAATTCTAAAGTGAACCCACTTCCTATTTCTTCATCCTCTACCTCTTGCCAAGTAGTAGAGTGTGTTTTCTTCACAAGTTTCATGACTTGGTGAAGTGGGAGCTTGATCTTGTGATGCTTCGACGTAGATCATCTTCGGCACGAAGCCGACGACCTTTCCCGCCCATTTCTCCGATGAAGCCGACGCTAGAGCCCGGGATTCCATTTGGACAGTGAGGAGACTTCATCGCGGAGCCATGGAGGTGGAGAACCGGATCTACAAAGGTTGTATTTCCGTTTACCATTTAGTTAAGTTGTTAACTAGTTTCTTTTTCGCCTAAACTTCTAGCCAACGATCCGTATTAGGGTTTCTCGGCACCGTAAAATTTAAAATTGGCATGGTTGATGCCTTGTGAGACCTCTTGAGAGTGCCTAGGAACTCTACAGTGGTATCAGAGCCTAGCTAGAGCCTTAGGCGAAGTCTAGACGGAGTTTGAAATCCGAACGAATCGAAACCCTAATCCATAAAGTGCTCTCTGGACTTTTTCTAAAAACTGGGTTTTTTCCAGATTAAAAATTCTTAAAAAATTCAGCAGGGAATTCTAAGAATTACGATGCAAAATTTTTTTCATGATACCTCTAATGCGCGGCGGAACCGCGGCAGAAGCCTTCCTTCTGCGGCGGTTCCGCGGCCTCTTGACTTGATTGGCCTTCAATCATTGCACAGTAATTCATGCTTTCTGGTGCTGGTTTTCCTGGGAATTTTTAATATTTATTCAAGAGTTGAATTTTCTGGGGTTGTTTTGGGGATTCGATGATTCGATCGGATTATCAGACTTTGTCTTTGTGGCTTTCCGGATAATTTTTGAATATGTTAAAAAGTTCGACCGGATATAAATACCCAATTTTTCCCCTGTCGGGAAATTTCCAAGTGTTGAATTTTTCCGTAGTTTAACGACGTTCTAAGTAGTGCAAGTAAAGCGATGGCCCCTCTAGAAGACAACAAACCTTAACTCGATTATGTGACCGTCTTGAACTGCCCTTTGAACCTTCGGGTTTGGGGCAGTACGGCGTGCCACATGTGAGGCGTTGGCTTGACCCTTCTACGGCTGGACCGTTGGTACTGAGGCACGAACTGAATGTTTTTAGACTTATTTCCTGTGTTGATCTGTATCGGGAAAACTTGGGTGTTTGACTGTTCGATCGAAAAGTTTAACATTTTCTATTTATCTGGAATGGGATACAATAATTGGAATTCACAAAAGTTATGAGATAACTGAATGAATGTTGTAAATCTAGCAATTTAGTCTCACTTGATCGGTTGCCACGGAATTTTGATGTGATCAAAAGTCCGTCACAATCACGTAGCGTACGCGGATACTCGCCGGGTAAACTTAATAGATAGCCTCACTCCATAGCCCCGACCAAGTGACTGTAGGAGAACCCCGTCGCCGAAAGCATCCGTTCGGGTGCTCGCGGCAGCGGTGTTCCGCCTTGGTGCACTTCGTCGACGGTATCGGGGGTGTAGCCGCCTACTGAAGTTTGCGACGAGCATTCGATCAAATTGTCGGGAATCCTGTTGAATTGCCCGACTAGGTATTGAAAAGTGTTTTCGATTTTGAGACTAAAATGCGGGATTTATAATTGTTAGGCATGCGATGTCTAAGGAATTCATTTGATTAGGCATGCGATGTCTATGGAGGTTGCGGATTCCAACTGTTATAGTTTTACACTTTCTTTTCTATGACCGTAAGTGTAATATGTGATATCGCCGGTTTCGTTGCTATATGTCAACGACAATTGGGATGCGCATATTTACTTATGTTGATGACATGTGATGTTATGTGTTGCTGGATATGTTATATTGGATCGTCGTGTTTGAATAGCCGGGGGTTTTTATGTGAGATGAGTGTTTTTCATTTTCATTCATGTAAAAACTTGTATGTAATATTCTTTTATTTGGGGCACTTCCAGGTTGCGGAAGTTGTCACCGTTTGTATATTATTTTCTTTTCCGCACTAGGATAGACCCAAGGAGGAGGGCACAAGTAACCGGGTTCTGGAGTCCAGTGGGAGACCAACTCGAGGAGTCGAGTCCGGGTCTCCTAACTCTAGAATTGGTAGGGTTGCTTGCCGCTCTCGTAGGGGTCTAGGGGTGTGGGTTTGGCTATTCATCACGACCGTAGAATCCGTGTTTTATACTGCTCGTATTGAAAACACGGACGTCCTAGTATATCCAATATTTCATATGTTTCTTCTGCTGCGATATCTGTGATGTGATCATGTGATGTTCTGTGATAGATACAGTATATAGTATATATGATATATTATATAGGCGTTACTTATGTTTTACACCCGCGCTAGCCCTGCCCCGCTCTGCCGTTAGTTACCTAACCTAACGGTGCACGAGGGGACATCGAGGCGAATGCGGATGGCATAAGTGTACGTCGTATTTATCTGTGATGTTTAGGTAATTAAATGATAGGACTTCATTAATGAGATTAATGAAATAAAAGAAACCTAAAGATGTTGTAGAATTGAATTTCAAAATTAAAACAGGTAGCTACAGTTCTTGCTTTGCACAGCGGTATATATGATATATCCTGCACCTTATTCGATAAGGAAAGGACCGAGATCCCTTCACCGGGAGTGACTCCTTTAGCAATAACTGGCAGATGCTACACCCCTCGGTTTGTCTTTTGATTGCTTTTAAGAGTTTTTGCTTTGCACAGTGATATATATGATATATCCCGCACCTCATTCGACGAGGAAAGGACCGACGATCCCTTCACCGGGAGTGACTCCTTTAGCAAAACTAGAAAAGCCTAAAAAACATTCCATTTTTAAAATCATTTGATTCTACAACGATATCAAGTTCATTACGCAATAGGTTTTCAGAAAAACCTGTCGTAACCCTCCGTCATTTCAGATAAGTAGTATTTAGTATTCGTGCTGCGTTTGTTGGCCTTTGTCAAGGCGCAGTGTGCGGTAGCTAACTGGTGCTTATCTGCTTATGCATATGATGCAGATTGGATTAGGGTAGTCGTGCGACCTTGTTGGCCTTTATCAAGGGCCGTGCGGGTGGGTTTAATTCAATCAGGAAATGACGGGTTGAACTTGACTAGCATCCTATGGTTTGTTGGCCTTTGTCAAGGTCATAGGAGGTTAGGGGCAAAATATTATCGGGAATTTCAAGTGTTGAAATTTGCAATGAGATTGCATACCTTCTATGAGATAGTTGGATCCCGATACCCACTGCGAGTAAGAGTTACTCCTGGGAGAATTTTACACATTACAATTAGCCGATCAAGTAGGTGTCTAGAAAGGTGTCAACGGGGTTACGCCTCTGGGAAAACGAGGTTTACATTAATTAGGTCCGTGCGAAAGCACAAGGCACCTCCCTCAAAGTACCTACACTGGCCTGGCTGAAAGATTGGCGAACTTGTAGTGTGTAATTAATCCCGGCTAGTCTTTCCTTTTTGGGTTTGAAGGAAGATTTGATAAAAAGCAGTGGGAGCCATCCTGATTAGATAAAATAATAACCAATCTATTCTTGCAAGAGCGCACACTGAGTGTTTTCTTCTCTCTCTCTCTCCAGGTAGCGACCATATCACGCCTTAATCAAGATAATAATACGGATTATTGACCGAACCCGCTTGTTATACTGAGCTGGGGAACGTTGGTCCCGCTCCAACTTATAATTGTTATAAGACAGAGCAGGAAATTGGGGAATACCAGATTTCCCGTGCCGCCCAAACGAAGAGAGTGCATGCTGATGCATCATCTTCGGGTGTGTTCATTACAAAGAACTGTTTCTCAGTATCCTCTGCGTCCTGGGTATTTGATACCAGATCAGGATCCCAGATATGTAATCTGTTACATAGGGCTACAGAAAGGTAGAGAACTGAGAACGGGTGATAAGTTTCATGAGACAGAAAACGGGGCAAGTGTTGCAGCCAAGTCTGTTGGTCACTGTCACCCTGTATTACGAATACATTGATTCTGAACGAATGTTATTAGATACCAAACCTGATATACAAAATCGTATCTATCTCTTTATTAGTAAAGAAATGATAAAATTTTGTATTGTTGGATAATGTTTTGAACATTTCCTATATCAAAAGTTGATCGGTTCAGGCACGTTATCTAAAAGCATTAATGTTCTAAATCAAACTGCAGTTCTTAGTATATGGAACACACACAAGAGGAAGAGTTCAGAATTGAACGATTCCTTCTTAAGGTATTGTAGACTAGGTCAGATCAATGTGACCCGACTAGCTAGAGTTACATAAAGATGCATATTTAAATTAGTTTGAATTTACATCTTGTGAAACTCGCCAGTCATGTCACAAAGATAAAATGACCATAGCTCCGTTTATTGGAAACAGAGAAAGAGTTATGTAAACTCTTGGGATGATACATGTTGATGTATGTAGGTCCCCTGTCTACACATGCCAAGACCGGTTCTTTATACTTCATTACATTCTCTGATGATCTCTCAAGATTCAGACCTATGTTCCTATTGAAACACAAGTCCGAACCTTTTGAGATATTCACAGAATATAAGTTAGAAGTAGAGAACCAATAACAGGTATAAGTATTATGTCCTTTGATGAGATCGAGGAGGAGAATACTTGAGCACGGAAATCCTGGATTATTCTAAAGGAGAATGAGATTCTCTCTCAGCATTACTCCTCCGTATACACCATAGCACGATGGTATATCGGGGCGGAGCAATAGCACCCTATGTGATATGGTGTGCTCTATGATGAGTACTACTGAGTTACCTTTTTCCTTTTGGGAGTTATGCACTTGAGAAGCTGCATACCTATTGAATAGGGTTCAAATCAAATCAGTTGCCTACCGCTTCATATGTGATATGGAAAGGGAAGAGCCCATATCTTAAGATGGTTAAGATTTGGGGTTGTCTGGCCTATGTCTAAAAGCAAAATCCGGACAAGCTCGAGGCAAGGTCTGTTATGTAGAACTGGAAAGGTTCCAGCTATGCAAACTGCAGCTGATGATTTGAAAGAACCAAAGGATTCAGTAGATTCCAACGAACCTCAGCCTCTCCACCGATCTAGTAGGGTTCCTCACCCACCTGAGAGATATTTCGGTTTCTCTATGACAGTGGGAGCGAGGATTGCATCATGAGATGATGACCCAACTAGTTTCGAGCTGGCCATCAGGAGTAAGACTCTGTAAGAATGGCTGGATGCTTAGTGATCTGAGATGGAATCCTTATACACCAACAAAGTATGGACTTTGGTTGCTATATCTGAAGGGTTAAATCCCCATCAGGAGCAAGTATATCTTGAGAAGATTACTTGGTGTAGATGGAAAAGTTGAGACTTTCAAAGCTAGACTTGTTAAAGGTTTTCATCATTGACCAGGCGTGGATAGTGATGAAACCTTTTTCCAGTATCTATGCTTAAGTCCATCCAGATTCTACTTGCCACGGCTACATACCATGACTACGATATCTGGTGGTTGGGTGTCATGACAGCTTTTCTAAATGATGTTTTAGAAGAGGGGGTCTATAAGTACACAGCCAGAGGGCCTCGTAGACAGTGGGAGCAGCGGAAACGTGTGCAAGATGTTTTATAGGATAAAGCAGGCATTGCGGAGTTGGAACATCTGTTTTGATGTGGTAGTCAAAGAGTTTGACATCATCAAAATGGTAGATGAACCTTGTATAAACAAAAAGGTAGTAGGGAGTATGGTGACGATCCTCGTAGAGTACGTGGATGACATACTCTTGATAGGGAAGGAGTTTCCTATACTACGCTTGATCAATCTCCGCTTATCACAATGATTCTCCACATAGGATCAAGATGATACCTTTTAAATCCTGAGTTTTCATCTATGAGATAGATGTTATTTGGGTGTTAGAATACTCACTAGCTGTAGTGAGATGGTATCAGTTGATCCTGAGGAGAATCACTGGAAGGGTTCCAGGGTGATAAAGACGACTGAATGTCAGTCACAGGCATTGTCTTTACCTTCAGTAAAGGGACGGTATGTTGGAAGAGTTCCAAGCTAGATACCGTGGCATACTAGACGATAAAGGCAGGATACATCGCTACTTAAGATGCTACCAAAGAGGCTGTTTGGGTGTATATTGGTTCATGAGATGAACTATGTTCCTCCCATTGTGTGACAATGGAGTTGTGGCTTATGCCAAGGAACACCCGTCCCATCAGTGATCCAGACAAACTCTAAGGCAGTGTCACCTGATCATGGAGATGGTTGATCTCCAGGGTGATCGAGGTTAGGAGAGTAGAGTCAGAGAACAACATGGCGGATCCACTCACGAAGGCCTATTCCCAGAGAGAGACTTTTATGGGATGGTTGAGTATGAGATACTACAACCACTGCTACAGATGGCCCTAGTGCAAGTGGGAGATTGTTAGTTATATGTATGCCCTAGAGGCCATTACTATACATAGGATGTATATTGTAGTGGATGCTGGGACATATATAGGGAGGACTTTCTTGCTCGACATGATAGTACGCTATCTGGTTACTCTTTACCTTAACGTGTATACTGTTTGTCTCTCTGTTACATGTTGGTAAAGCCCTTAGGATGTGTACTTGACTATCTGGACTATGATGCAGATCATACTAGTGGGGATATGGTAGTCCATAAGTACATCCTTCAAAGTCCCTAGTCGTGGGTGTATCGAGACGGGGCATCGATATACCAGAGTAGACTAGCGTGTACCTTCTCGACCCATACAGATGGGTGATGGATGATCCCATATCCATCGGTGTTTGACATCAGAGATGATATACGGGTGCTCAGTAGAGACTGGGTACACTGGACGGACTCGCCGAGAACTCCCAGATGGTATTATACCTTACGTCAGATGGCAGTTCTCTGGTGACACTGGTACAGAGTAGTCTGTTGACCCGAGATCGTCATTGAGTCTTGTGTGGTTCCCACTGTGCTTTGATTTCCACCTTACCACATCCAAGAGGGCGTGCAAAACGGTGGTTTTTGGGTACAGTCCCGAATCACATGGAGGCAATGAGCGATAGGAGGGGATTCGTCTCTCCCGGTATAGGGAGTTGATGTTGCGCTGTGTTCGATTGGCTATAATCGGAAATCCCTGGCCAGGGTTGCTGAGATTTACTGGTAAGTGTTACCAGTAGTTTCTCGAATTGTTATAGACCTCATATCGACACGACTTATCAAGCTATTGGGGTCTGACGTTTACCACCCCTAGGCGAGATATGCGACATATCAGACGATCAGACCGGACTGTACGATAAGTGTTATTGGTTGGATTCACAGGAGTGTGAGCGGGCTTGCTCGTCGATCTTCTGATCGCTCAATACCCGGGTGGCCGTTACGTTTAGCAGACCGCTTGCGGCTTGTGGGTGTTTGATATGATCATCATCTGCTGCCGCCGTATTGACGAGTCTTTAGAGTCCTACACAGAGGTTTCCTGGCTCAAGCGAAACGAAATAGGAGCGCATATGAGATATGTGTGGGACCGAGAATAATACGTGTATGTGATACCGTATTCTATTCTCGCGATGAATGTGTCGAATGGTTGTATGCGATATAACCTAGTTATCGAATCAAGGATTGATTCGATAAATCGATACATTGGATATTAGTCGGTTATATGCGATATGACCGGATCGTTAAATCAAGTGTTGATTTAATGATTTAATGTATAATTATATATATGATATATTAATTTACATTAACTAGTATTGGTTCACTTTAAATGGATTTTCTCACTTGGATTGTGCACATTGTATATGTGATATACTTTTGTACATAAGTTTGTATCATGTTTGATGATACATGTTCACTATGGTTTGTGTAAAGATTAAACCATGGTTGTGTAATGGTTAGGGTTTTCATTTTCTTATTTATTTATTTATTTATTTCATTTATTTTATTTTGGAAGAGAAAATGGGAAAGATGGTGGCTTTCTTTGTTTGTATTTGAAGCTTCATGAAGCTTTGACTAAGTCACCATTTTGTCTCATGCTTAACCTTAACCATTCCACTTAACCCTAGTCTATTCTCTACACTTGACCATGGTTATATTATGATAAGTATTCATTTTATTTCCTTTTTGAAAAATACTCATCATAATATTCATCTTCTTCTTCTTCTTCTTCACTTGAAGAAAGCTTGCTTCATCAATGGTGAATTGATGAAATGAGTGAGAAATCCAATTCTAAAGTGAACCCACTTCCTATTTCTTCATTCTCTACCTCTTACCAAGTAGTAGAGTGTGTTTTCTTCACAAGTTTCATTACTTGGTGAAGTGGGAGCTTGATCTTGTGATGCTTCGTCGTAGATCATCTTCGGCACGAAGCCGACGACCTTGCCCGCCCATTTCTCCGATGAAGCCGACGCTAGAGCCCGGGATTCCATTTGGACAGCGAGGAGACTTCATCGCGGAGCCATGGAGGTGGAGAACCGGATCTACAAAGGTTGTATTTCCGTTTACCATTTAGTTAAGTTGTTAACTAGTTTCTTTTTCGCCTAAACTTCTAGCCAACGATCCGTATTAGGGTTTCTCGGCACCGTAAAATTTAAAATTGGCATGGTTGATGCCTTGTGAGACCTCTTGAGAGTGCCTAGGAACCCTACAGCTTGTGGGGCCGCCATATCAAGCAAACGCTGGAAGGTTTTCCTTGGAGAAAGATCCACGATGGAAGCCGCCAACTCCTGTAATTCTAAAAAAAGGGGTTCAAATAACAGAGGGGTCGTTAAACAAAATGTATATGTATATAAGATTACCTTCGATACTTCGCCCGCCCTGAACTGGAGGGATGACAGCTTCGGCTACTTCCTTTACACCCTCAGGTGCATCCCTGGAGGTATTTATGAAATCTATAGCCGGCGTGGAAGTCTCCAATAGAGGGACAAAGGCCGCCGCTGAAGGCTCCAAGGCAGGGATAACAGTTTCAGCAATCTCTTCTACACCCTCCGGTGCGTCACTAGAGATATACATGTGATCTATAGCCGGCAAGGCCACCTCTGCTGGAGGAATAGGCGCCGAAGGAACGGAAGCCACCACCGGGAGCTCCACGGCAGGAGTAACAGTTTCGGTAATATCCTCTACACCCTCCGGTGTGTCACGGGAGATATTCGTAGAAGCTATATCCATGGCGCGATCTTGGCTCAAACCTACTCTCGCTGCAGAAGTCCCTACAAAGTTTTTGCAAGGATAAGGTAACATGAAAATAATACAAATTATTCGCCAAATGGAAAACATGAAAAATATGCATACCAATACGCCAGGGAGCCTGACGTATGGCCTTTTCGAGCCGTTGTTCTTTTCTGATCAAGTGCGCCCACCGGGTTTCGATCGTAAGCAAATGCCTACCCGTCTTCAGTGCAATCTCATCTTCAGAAATGGACGAGATGGGCCGTTTGAGAGCCCGTTCTTCTTCCATCATCAGAGGACCCATGGGTACCCTAGGTAATAATGGATCGACGTCATAGAATATGACAGGTGGAAGGCTTTCTTCTTAGGACGCACATTTTTAGTTTTATTTCATGAGCGCCTTAAATCCTTGGCCAAATGAGCAGCCTCCTCGGCAGAGGAACCCGGGAAGAGAAGACCATCGTCCGGCTCCTGCATGGATATCGGCTCATCTTGGATAAGGGGCTCAGATTCAAGCAAGACGTCGAGTAGGCCGATGACTGATTTCTTTCTCCTTTTTGAGACGGAGCTAACACTAGCGGAGGAGTGCTTTCTCCCCTTCGGTGCTTTGGCACGGCGCTGCCCAACCTCGCCTTCAGTATCATCCTTTGGTGGCACCACTACTAGTGCTTTATCAGGAACTTCCGCCTCGGCTTTAGTACACACCGGCATACCAGCAGTGCGAGGGGCTGATTCTACTTTTGCGGCCTTAGGGATAAGCACTGAACCGCTTTCCTTCAGAGGAGGACGAACCGCCGATCGCGGCCGCAATGGGGCGTTGGTGACTTGAGCTGGGACGGGAGCTTTACATTCGAAAAGCACCCATCTCTCCTCTACAATGATGGGACCGACCCGATGGTGATACCAACCCTTGAAGGAACCTACGGGCCTCGGAAGATAGTTGGGCTCCGGGATCATAAAGAGGGAGCCGGTGTTCAACCGCATGAAATGATGGATGACATCGCGGGTAAGCTCTAGGGACAAAGTGGGCTCAACTAGAAATGCCTCGAGAGGGACACCCTGGTTGTAGCCTAACTGCTGGGCAAAGCGATGCGGATTATATCGCATGAAGAGAGCAGTGTCATTCTGGCGGAACACCAAATAACCCGGCCTAATTGAGTATAAGTGCATAATCTCCTTACGCTTTAGAGATGGTGCTCTATCCTTCGACAAATCAAACAATTGCTGGATGGCCCCACTGGAGCAGGAAGGATTCGGTCGTTGAAAACCATTCCGGCCTCATTTGAGTACAAATTGAACAATACGCGAATAGCCCCTAACTGTGCCGGATCGGGAGTGGAAGCATCAACCAACCTCATGATCCGCGGGAAGGTATATGAATCATAAAAATCTGGCCGCCGATGTCCAGAAAACGCTCCTAACACGTGCATCTCGATCCACGACGTGAAGTAGTGGAGGGAGAAATTCACGGTATCCACACCCGGATTAGAAGTATTACCGACAATTCTTATAACATGATATATATGCGATAAACCCGCAACACCAACAGCTAATTGCGCCCCTTCAGCTATGCGGTGAGCAGGGTAGAATGCTGAGGCCCTCATGAAATGTCGATGCATCGGCATGGCGAACCAGCTGAGCCAGAGGATGATAAAGCCGACAAAGAAAGTTTCTTCGTCCATGCCAGGGGACGCGATCGCATCAAAAGCAACATCCGACGAGTTTGGAATATAAAATTGCGGCAGGTCTTTCTCTTTGACCGGCAATTTCTTTAACCCGAATCCAAAAGGATCTTCAATTTTCATGAATTTTGGAGCCTTCTTGGATAAGATATCATCACGGAGAAAGCAAGCAATAAAAGCGTCAAAGGTGACACCTTGCCCTTCCGATGTCACAAACAGTTTTTTAAAAATACCCAAAGCCTTGATAAGACTCGGCTACTTATGAAGAACGGCGTTCTCAGTTGTCAGGCCATCAAGCATAGCAGGCACCATATCAAAGGTGTACTCATCAGGAGGCAGTAACTCTTCGTAATGCTCTCCCCTGATCGGCAACCCTGAAACTTCACGAAACTCCTCTAGTGAGATCGAGACTTCACGATACCCTAGCAAGAACGTGTTTATAGAAAGATTCCATTGGTTCAAGAAAGCCTTGACCCACCAGACATGAGGGGTGTGATAATTGAATAATGATGCATATACTGCTTGGTACAACCCAACTTTCTGCAGCCATGCGCGTTGGGCGGAAAGAATGTATCGAGCCCAAGGAAGGTAGCCCACTGGGTGGCGGGGGGTAACACCTACCTTATAAACCTGCCCCCAGGGTCGAGCTTCACCTTGACATATTCGGCGCCCCAGAATATCAATGGCTACCAGGGGTTGGTTGGATATCTCGGTCGTTGACGGCTCGAGTCGGCCCGTGGGAGTTCAATTGGTCGCCTCCACCGCATAAGCATTCCGTGGGCGTTCCATCAATGATATTAGGCGGATGGGTTCTGTTGGCACTTCACAGGTAAAGATAGGGCGGCTCCTGATGATGTGACCGTACCAAACCTCCCATAAGAGAAGACTTGTTTGGTCCTTATCATGTGCCATAATCATCGCCATAGCTTCCTCATCCGACGACGACTGTGAAAAGGCGACTTCTGAGCGAGTGTAAGAGAAGTAAGGAAGTGAGACCATTGTTCCTGAAATAACAGGGGAAAGGAAAACCATTAAAAACGTGAAGTTTGTTCCATTGGACCACTGGCTGCAAAACCAGTGGACCCTACAAAATCAATATGGCGGCTTACCAATGATGAGGCAACATAATCATTGCGAGAATAAAAAAGGATTCTCATTAAATAGACTTTGGAGTTTAAACAAATCTTAGCATTCTAAAATAAAAACGAGGTCTGTTAAATTACCCAACGAATTAAAATCTGTGAAAATGAAAATATGCTCAAGAATGCCAGAGAATAAATTTCCCAAAAGGCCTCTGGATCTTTCAGAGCTAAGCTCTTTAATGAGGAATCAAATTCTTTTTAAACAGTGGAATTAAATTCTAGAAACCCCCATGACGGGGAAATGAAGAAATGGAATTAAATTCCAAAGATCCTCAAAGATCCGAGGAGAAATGCCCGATCTTCGAAGACATTGGGGTTTACTATACAAAAATTATGTCTTTTTGGATCTCTAAGAGATCAGTTCCAGAAAAGAGTAAAGCTCTTGTGATGGATTTAAAATCCAGAGAAAATTAAAGAAAAGGGTTTCTTGTTCCTAAGAGACAAATGTTGTTCAAGATCTCTACCCATAAGAGTTCTTTTTGACAGAGTTTAACTCTGAAATTTCAGCAGGCAGAGAACTAAGCTCTGAAAAGAGAATTAAAATTCTCAAGGAAAAGAATAAGGAATAAGACGAAGGAATAGTGGCCATCTCAAGGGCCAAGCCTTCATTTATAAGACGTGATGGAAAGCGGTTCATCTCCCCGTTCTCCTAGGTAAATCCAACGGTTGTAAGGGTGGACAGCTTTGCACTCACGTGAGAACAATACCGGGGGGCATTTTTTCCCTCATAAAAATAATAATAATAAATATATAGAAAGAAAAAGGGGGAAAATCCCCACTGTGCAAATCTCACGTGTAAACATGTGAGCGCCTATATACAAAGCATATAGACGCTGCATTTAAGCAACCGATAGGCTAAAACTAAGCTTCATGTGTAAACACGTGAGCACCTATATGCAAAGCATATAGGAGCTACACTCAAACAAATGGCAAGACAAACAGGCCCACGTGTTAACACGTGATGCGCTTATATGCTTTTGCATATAAGTGAACAAGCTTAACCCCATTGGGGATCACATGCTACACGCGAGTGCTTATAAAACCTTCGAAGCTGATAGAATTAAATTCTATATAATATAATTAAATTCTATTTAGGAAATATTTCCTTGTATCTTTCTAATATGGAAAGATCCTTCTATAACAGAGAATCTTGGATGAATTATCCAATAGAATTAAATTCTATGTGAAAATATTTTCTCGATCATTCGTAAAATTAGAAAGATCTTCTCTGTTAAATAGAGGACCCTTAGATCAAGGATCCAAAGGCGATTATAAAACCACCAACCGGCCATCTGATAGAATAAAATTCCATCTTAGGAAAAATATTTTCTAATCTTGATAAATAAACAAGAAAACCTCTCTATTGAGCAGGGAGCCTTCGGATTAAAATCCAATGGTGAATAAAATTCACCGATTGATCTAAAGATCACTTTTGATCTCTCAATCAAAGATTTGCTCAACGAAATTGATCTTTTCCCCTCTCTTATAAATAGGAGCGAAGAAAAAGAAAAGAGAGGAGGAAAAAAAAGAAGAGGTGAAAGGAGCAAGACAAAAAATAGAGAGAGAATTTAATTCTCAGTGAAAACTTGTTTTGTCAGAACATATTAGGTAAAAAAAAAGGATAAACACAGAGATTATTCTATCTTTTCTTGGCCTCTCTAAGGGTTTAACACTTCATATAAGAACTTAGTTCTTCCTCTGGTTAAGATCAGCAGAAGCAGATCTCCCTACAAGTTGAGAATTTAATTCTCATCGGGGAGATTCTGTCCTGTAGATTCAAAATCTAAGAAAAAGAACTAAGTTCAAAGAATTTAATTCTTACAAAAAAATATGGGAATTTAGTTCATCTAAAAACTAGGGTTTAACCCTATATTAAGAATTTGATTCTTGTAAAAACAAGAGGCGAACTTGATCCCTCAGTCCAAACGATGATAATGAACTGAGACTTTCCAAACCCGAATCCTAATGACTAGAAATGCCATTAATAAGAGATCAAAATCTCTAAACAATAGAACAGCCGAGACTGCCTCACGTGTTCACACGTAAGCACTACAAGAACCAAGTGCTTAGCACTTATACAAAATGGGGGAATAAAACCCAATGAGCAATACCCATATTTGGGGTGCCTCACGTGTTCACACGTGATCGCCTCCAAAGTTCAGTGTTTAACACTGATTCAACGCCTCACGTGGGTACAAATGAGTGCTGCATATACCAGTGCTTAGCACTGTGGGGTAACTAGGGATACCCAGACCTAGCCCAAATTGGCTAAGCTTTCCGAGGTCAAAGCCTCGTTAATCTCCAATCGACCGAGCCTTTATGCTCATGCTTTCCCAAATTGATCTCAGTCTCAAACATGATTGATGATCCTTCAACTGATGATATCCAAAATGATATTCATCCTACACCCCCCGAGGAAATCTTAGTCTTAAAACATGGCTAATGATTTTTAGGTTTACCACTAATTCCTTTTTCCCTCAAACACGGGATTTGGTTCGAGGGTACATCTCTCCACACCTCTGATGCATGTCGTTGTAATTCCTCAACTTCTTCAGAGAGTGGCGGGTCCTAATAACTAACAACTCTTTGATGCACTTCCAAACTGACGTGCACACCCCAAATCAACCCACACCCCAAAATTGGTGCATCCCACATCATCGTTGTTCATCCTGTCACGTAACAAATACACGTGTGCGCAAGATGGATAACGGACTGAGACGTCCTTAAACTAAAACCTCACCTCCAAAATGGTGATCAACAGACCGATGCGTTCTTAAACTAAAACCTCACCTCCAAAATGGCGATCAACAGATCGAGACGTCCTTAAACTAAAACTTCGCCTCCAAAATGGCGATAACGGGCCGAAATGTCCTTAAACTAAAACAACAGAGCCCAAATGCTCTTTCGTTGGATCTGAAGCAAAAATGATCCTAAGACCTTGTTAAGTAAATCTTAGTCTCAAATTGGACGAACATATCCTTATCAAGAAACCAACCGATCCCCAATCGCTTACATACATTTAAGTTGATCTTAATCTCAAATTAGATCAACGATCCTTAAATAAAACAAACCCAAATCTAAGATATATGGATTCAGACTAATCTACGCCCTACGGGCGACAGCATAAATTAGTCTCCGTATACAATCCACGAGCAACCTAAACAAATAAAAACACACACGACACGAAGTGAACTTCCGGAGCAGGAGAAAGTGGTTATCGCGATACGGTAACGTAATTAACTGCAGAGGCTTGCGCCTGCAGGGAAGAGCGTCCTCACAATCAAAAACCCCTCATTAAAATGAAGGGAATCTGACGAAGTCTGCTACACGGCTTCATCCGTCCAAACCTCCGATAGACGATGCCAAAAATCAACTTGGTATCTTCGGAGAGTGGACGGATAAATCCAAATAGCATCTGCCTCCAAATTCAGGCAAGACGACCAACACGGTTTCGTCTCCGGTTTTCGACAGAGAATAAGAGCCTCCTCTGGTTTCCCCTGGGTGGATCGTCTTCAACAAGGGTGGTCGATTCTCAAGCACGATCCCGGCGGCTACAAGTTTGGAGGGGTCTTCCATAATTGGGTCGACACGTGACAAAGCTTGTATTTTCTCAACCATTGCACTTTTAGTTGGCTAGTTTAGGTCTATGGACCGTATCATGGGTTTTACGGGTGTTCGTTTTTCGCTAAATTTTTTGTTTTCGCTTCCGCTTCGGCCGCGGTTTCCGCGGCGTGGGCACCGTAACCCAACATATGACATAAACAATGGCACGTGCGCAACACGTGTGCGCACCCTTGCCATGCGCACTTGGTAAAAATCACCGAGTGGATGCACATGTGCAAAACACGTGCGCATATGCTAAATGGAGCGCACATGCTAACGGGCTCCTCTAATAAAAGCGAAGCTATTTCAGTACAAAACGAAAAAGATGTGCGAATATAAAAGGAAAAAGCCGCTCTCCGTTAATATTTCGAAAGATGAAATACAAACTACCAGCTCGATACGAGCTTCGCAAAACAAAAGGAAAATACAAATCCTAACTCATTCAATAGTTATAGAAAGGGCAAGAGATCATCACTAGCACATTGGTTATGAAAATCAAAAATAAGATTTTGTAAGGCCTCCCAAGCAGCAGCCTCCCTCTCCTTGTGGTTTCGTTCACGAACATGAGCGTCAGGGTTGTCACCAACATCTTCAGCTCTAGCATGAGAGGATATGATCACCTTTTGCTGGTAGATCTGATGCAATACATCTACATAACAATCCCGCCGGTTCTTGGAGATTAAGCCTATCAGATAAACCGAATGTACTTTATCCTCATCTTGATCTAGTGGATGTTGCGGAATCGCCCTAAAAAGCCCGGGTGTGGCCCTCCAGATCGTATGAAAGAGCAGCTGCAGAAGAGAAGACCGACGTGGGAGCAACCGCCCACAGTGATCCTCCAAACGATGGAGTACAGTCTTGCGTTGAGTTGTGGAATAACTGGGGTCATACCAGTAAACATCATCATGAGACACAATACCCCTAACGTCATACAAATGACCAGCAATGGTACTTAAAAGAGAAAAAACGTGAAAGGCGTCAGTCCGCAAATTTGAGATGTCCTATGAAAAGGTAGAATATCTAACTTCGGAGCTAAAAGATAAAATTGGTTGATTAAAACCAAACTTAAACCACATGTTTGATGTTAAGACAAGTGCGCAACCTAAAAAGTGCACAAGCTTAAGTTAAGTCAGGCGCACAACCTAAGGGTACGCATTCATAAAACAAAGACAGATGTGCACATATGCACTTACCAAGTGAATAAAAAAGCAAGGGCTTTTAAAAGGAAGCAATGGCTTCAAAAAGAGTGCCGTTCTAAAAGGAATTAAGAGAGAGAAAAGGAATGGTGCACTTCAATGAAGGAGATGGCCCCTATTTATAAGGTTTAAAAGACGGTTCCTATCCCCATAAATTTCAAGGCAAATCCGACGGATCGCAGCTTGACACTTGGCCGCTACCATGAAAACATGCGAAGGAATAAATGCACATTTATAACAATGGCTAAATGACTCCAATGCGCACCTATTAATGAATCAACAGGTGCGCACATGGCTAAAATACATTTCAAAACAGGTGTGCATATGAGCATCAAATAGGAGCAACACGTGCAATGCACGTGCGCACCATTTTGAAGTGCGCAACCGCCCAAACGAAGCAGATGCTTCTAAATGAAGAAATAAAATCTTCTTCGTTAAAATAAAATTAACAAATCATACTAAATTGATACGAGATCATCAGATCCGACGGTGCGCATGCACTGGGAATCAATCCAACGGTGCATACTTACCCCGTAATTGATATGAATCAATTTAAACTAAATTAAATCAAAATCAGATTAAATCAAATCAAACTCAAATCAAAACTAACCTAATTTGTTAGTAACAAACCTTAATTTTTCCTCTCCTATAAATAGAAGTTTTATTCACAGAAATTCGAGACAAAAGACCCCCCACAAGCTCGAGAAAAATCTCATCTTCTTCCTCCTTAAACAAGGTAAAAAAAAGAGGAAAATAGCTCCCATCTCAAAAATAAAAGCCATCGCTTTCACACAAAAACATTAAAGGTTTTGCTTTACACAGAAGCCCTCCTTCTTTTAATGAATCCATTGATTCACCATGAAAAAGATTGAGAGATCTCAGGGTTGATCACTCTTTCTAGAAAAATTTCAACTTTTGTGAGAGATTAGTCCTAAAGTTTTAAGAAAACCCCCCATCAAAGACCCACTGTTCAAAACATCAGTAAATATAATTCGATCTTAATCTAAAATAAGATTAACGATCCTTAACCATATTTTAAATCGATCTTAATCTAAAACAAGATTAACAATCCTTAAACTCTTGAACCTACGGCAGAAAATACCTAAGTTCATTCAAAATCTGAGATTTACAGATTTGGACTAAACCGCGCCCTACGGGCGACGACAAAATTAGTCTCCGTATACAATCCAAGAGCAACCCCAAAATAAACAACAAATATAACACGACATGAAGTGATGCACATAGAGAAGTAAAAAGTTTTTGTCGCGTTGCGATAACGTAATTAACTACAGGGGTTTGCGCCTGCAGGAAAAAGCACCCCCACAATCAAAAACCCGGGGGAATTTGATAATTCTGCTAAAACGGTCGCATCTATCCCAATCTTCGATAGACGGTGCCATAAATCAATTTGGTATCTTTAGAGAGGTGGATGGATATATTTCATATAGCATCTGTCCCCAAATTCAGGCAAGACGTTCGTTTTTCCAGTTTTCAGCGGTAAACACCTATATATCTGCTCCCAAATTCAGGCTAGATGTTCAATCCCAGTTCTTCGTCTGACCTGTTTTCGACGGTAACAATAAAAATGATTGGTTTCATAATTCATAAGAATAATAACTAAATTATCCATACCATATTTTCAAAACATCATACGAAAATCAATTTTCTTCGACTAGCTCATCCCTAGAGATATCTTGGAAATGCAGATTATTACGAAGAAATTTACCTCTAGGTTGTTTGGGACCAAGTAGATTATTAATAATTTAATATAGCCAAGCATGTTTTATACCTGAATACCCAACCCGCTATGGTTTGTACTGGTTAAATACTGTATCATGTGTTTTGTGTTTCATTTCATTCCGTATCGTTTCGTACGATACAAAATATGTATTGACCAATACATTAGGAACCTGATACAGACTTACAATTCGTATCAAATTGTCTCCATTTCGTTTCGTACAATACTTTTCGAGTTTCGCAAGAAACTAACAACACTGGTTGTTCCAAACCATTTCCGTTATATGTTTCTTTCTTTGTCTGCAAAAGTAACATGTTGGTTGTTGCAGATGTGAGATGCTCCATTTTGAAGCCCAAAATTTGATCCCAATTAACCATCACAGAGCAATTACAATTGCCTTATGTGGTGAGGTGGATCTTATGTCCAAGGTTCTCTTTCACACATCTTACGTAGAGAAGGGTGGGATGTAATAACTTGTTAAATTATTTTATATGACAATTGAAGAGTGTTAGAATTTAGTTATACATTAGGAACTTTGGGAGAGTAGGCATATTGTAACACCTATATATAGAGGGGCTCTCTATATCTTTTAATATAAGAATTCTTTTTTTCTCAAATTCTTTGATATGGTATCAGAGCCATGTTTAGCCAAACCATAGTCGCTGCCAACACCAAAACCTAGCCACCAGCCACCCCGCCGCATCCACCCTGCATCACCGCCTCGTGATCAAGATCCGGATTCACAACTAGATCGCACCACCATCACACCACCTCGTCTCCAGATCCAAATTGCACCACCGCCTCGTTTCCAGATCTCGCACTACCTCACCTCCAGATCGCACTACCACCGCACCACCGCACTATCTTGCCTCCAAATCCAGATCGCACCACCATTGCACACCACCACTGTGCCTCAATCCTCCAACAACTTCACATTACCCTGCACCACTGATGCATCATCACTGCATCACAATCACATCGATGATCTACTTCATCATCTGTTCGGATTTGTTTTTTTGATTAGGAGATGGGTGGTGCTAGGTGTTTTCGTGTTGTGACTTTGTTGTTGTTGCCATAGGTGACGTCGAGAAAGAGTTTGTCGAGATATTTGTTGTCGGTCCAATCTTGGGTTCTGTTAATTTGTTAGATTGGAAACTCAATGGTTCGAATTAGCAATAATGGCAGATTATTACGATGACGAATTTAACTAGGAGGGGTAAAGATCATTATCTTACCAATGATTCACCAACTCGAAAACTGATGCTTGGATAAAAGATGATTGATTGGTGAAAGGTCTCTTATGGAAGGTCATAGTGCAGGATGTAATGGATCTAGTTCTTATTTGTTCCACTGTGAAGGAGATGTGAACATTATTGCAATCCACATATTCAGGGAAGAGTAGCATGTCCCGGGCTTACACTGTCTCTCAGACCTATTCTATATTAGATCAGGAGTGTCAGACGTTAAAGGAGCACTATGCTACTTTCAAGAAGATATGTGATGAGTTACGGACTATTTTCCCTTTAGAAGCTGATTTGGAGAAAATGAAGACACGTTAAAATAAGTTTGATGTACTGACCTTCCTAAGGAGTCTGAATTCTTCGTATGATGCGACACGACCATTAGTGATTGGCAGTGAGTCGTCAAAGAATCTTCAAAAGGCATTCTATCTGATCCGAGAAATGTTTCCAACTCACCGAGAGCAAAAGCAGTCGAAGAAAAGTCTGCATTAGCCGCTATGTCACAGAGAGGCAGCTTCAGTCGAGGTAAGGGTCTTTCTGGTCGAGAAGGAGGTCGTGGTAGTTATTATGGAAGAGGAGTTAGTGTTAGATGTTGGTTCCTTTTGAGGCAATTAGTTGTAATTATAATCTATATGTATAGAACTTTCTTGTTCGTAATAATAGTATACTATTTGGTTTTTCTTTATTGGCATTTCTTTTATTTATAATACTCTGTTTATTATTGATTACTAATAAAGTCTGTAGAATAATACTAGACTACATGATTGTGATGTAGATCACAATAATGAGACATGACTAGTCGATAAATATATTCTTAAATGTTCCTAGCCATAGGAGTATTAAGATTGGATATTGATACACTGGAAGACTAGTGTATACTATACTTACTCATTAGAGAGTA
The DNA here is from genome assembly GCA_030015575.1 of Agapanthus africanus. Lineage (NCBI taxonomy): Eukaryota > Viridiplantae > Streptophyta > Magnoliopsida > Asparagales > Amaryllidaceae > Agapanthus > Agapanthus africanus. The sequence continues at coordinate 550,671,011 of CM057345.1, forward strand.
ATGACTATTCTCATAATCATTTGGTGCGAGTATTGTATGCAGGTTCTTATACATGATAAGTACATCGAACGACTCAACTTAAATTTCTAGTTGGTAATAATACATAACTGTTAGATAGAAATTCATATAGTGACGACTGGTATGATTTAGTCTCCAGACCTGAGATTCACTATAGTATCTTACGTGTGCTAGAGATTGCTTTAATTACTACCCAACCACAGAACCATTGATACTGTGTATAACGGTAGTAATTGGGTATAACCGAACATATATGAAGGTTGTGAGGAATTAATATGGGATTTGTCTCTCTGGTATAAGGAGAACAGTGTTCTGCAGTGTGCGATATATTAGTGACTTAAAATCTCTGGTCAGAGTACTAAAAATCAAATGATAAGTAGTTATCAATTTGATCTTATGGTTACATGATAATATCAACACAACAGTTATTTGAGTTATTAGGGTTTGACAGTACTACCAAGCCTTAGACCAAATAAGAAGCATAAGGAAACGAAGAGACCGGACCGTACGGTAGTTGCCAGGTATTGATTTTCTTGGATAGTATTTTTTTATTCCAATCTAGTTATCAAAAGTTTACCCAGGTAGTCTAAATACGTAGCTATCGTTCTTATAGACTTGTGGATTTTACTGCTTACAGAATTAATTTGAATTGTTCAAATTAATTATCCACTGCTAAGTAAACGTCGAGACTCCGGAGTCACATATAGGTGAACTCTTACCTGCCAAACATAGAACTATAAATGAAGAGAAAGTATATGGTTGATATACCAAAAGGGATTTAATTAAGTAAGTATATTTGGTGTACTATTAATTAAATAAGGGTAAAATTATCAAATACGATTTGATGTGCTACTAAAGATAATATATATGTTATTAAATGAGTAAATAATACATGCCAATATCTATTAATTATATTATGAATATGTGTGTGTGTGTGTGTGTGTGTGTGTGTGTGATTATAAATATAAATATATGTGTGTGTATGTGTGTGTGTGTAATTATAAATATAAATATATATAAGATAATATTGTTATGCATTTAATGTGTATCAAATATTATATGCATATATATGTGTGGGCCAACATGTATTAAGTTATAACTAATTAGTTTGTTTAAGAATTAAACAAATTAATTAATTATGAGGGTTTAAATAGAAAAAAAACTATATCTCTATATATAGGCTTCTATTTGATACAAATCCTAAACCCTAATCAATTTCCTCATCCCCCTCCTAAAAGTTTCGGCCATCCCCTCTTCTCTTTTAGCTGAAATTTATTAGGAGAAATAAATTAAAATTTCGATTTTTAATTCCTCTTCTTTAATAATAATTCTCTCTAATAAATTAGATAAGCTTACTAATTCATTATAGTTCATTAATCTTGGAGATTCGTGTGGAGACAAGTAAGGAGATCATCAAGGTGCAATCTTGATTGGTGAAGGAATCGCTAGTACAATGAACGATACACAAATCCGAATTTGCGCAAAGGTATTATCTTTTCAAATAAATTAAGGGTTAATTGATTTTATTAATAATTAACCAAATTTATAAAGCCTAATTGGTGTTAATGGAAAATTTTCAATTTTCCCTTCCGCCGCGTTTACACCAATTTAACCAACAGTAGTATCAGAGCGAAGGTTTATAAATTAAGTTAACTAATTTGTTCTTGATTGCATCCATAAATATTGCTATAATTAGGATTAATCAATATGTTCTAAGTGTTAGAATATTATTGAATGCATATGTCAAGCTTGATTAAAAATGTCACCTTTTAAAATTTGAAACGTTAGATGGTTTTAATGAGATTAAAAATTTTACCTTTTAAAATTGTTCAAGCTTGATTTTTTTGAAAATTTTAAAAATAGGAAAAATAACAATTTTTTTTCTTTCAACAAAAAAAATTTGGCCAAATTTAAACAAAAAAAATCGGTCGAGCTTTTTTAGCCACATCTACATTAGGACTGGACATTTTTTATTATAATAAAAAAATTGCAACAAAATCCAAGTTGTTGGAGTTTGTTGGTTATTGTTGGAGATTATTTAAATTTAAATCCAAGTTTGTTGGAATTTGTTTAAAGTTGTTATTAAAACATTTGTTGTTATCTTTAAATTGACATTTAGATGCATGTGTGTTAAGTTGTTAACATATAAGATAATTTTGTTTTGTTATTTTTAGTGAGTTGTTATTAAAATAATTAAATGATTTTAGTTCTAAATTATAGCAAATATTTTATGCATTTAATTATATGTGATATGATGAGATATGTGTTGATGTGATCATATGCTTGAAATGTCTTCCTTTTATTTTGTATATGTGATATACGATAGTTAGATTAGTATATTGGAATGGATTTAGACAAACCCTCTGAGATTTGTGTTGTAATTTTAAAGTGGAATGCGAGACATTCGGTATTGGTTTAATAAAATAGGGCCTACGAGTCTCAATTTATTTATGCAATAGTTTGTGAGTTTCATGAGGGCAAAATTTTGATGTAAGAGCTAGACATGATTGAAGGAGTTCAATAGAGCATTCAAGTGGCTCAAGATCTTCTCTTTTATTTTAGTTTATATACATGTGATGTAAAAGTCTAAAGTGAATTATCGTGTTTATATTCTATCGCTTGAATCAAAGCACGATAAATAATACTCGTCCAATCCATTCTAGTATAAGCTCGATTTTATGATATGCATGACTGTAATGCCTTAGAAATTATTTTATGGATTTGCATGACTGTAATGTTTTAAAAGTTGTTTTATTTTCATTACACGTTATTTTTCAAAAACAAGATTTTACTAAAATGAGTTTTTCTAAAACGATCATGAAAAAAGTTAAAAGAAGTTTTAACAAGAAAACGATGAGATTATTAAGTATAACAAACCACTTAAAATTGAAAAACAATTTTTTCAAAATGAATAGGAGAATTAGTAATAACTCAAAAACATAGTTTTTTTTTTCTAAAAATGTTTTTGAATTGAAATCAAGTAAAAAATGTTAAGAGTATTTTTTAAAAACATTTGAGACAATTAATAGGCAGTTGAGTATGGTGTCCAGCTGTTTTTCTAGAAGCCTCTATCCTATCTCTCAAAGAAATGATGGGTTTGGATTTATCGTTGGAAGGTCTATGTGAACAAGAACGATAAAATGAAATGTCTGGTTCAGGATAGTAAAGATCTGCAAGAGTTGATCGTTTTGGGTTACCTATGATTGAGATGAAAAGAAAGAGGGTGAAATGGTAAAAAATATTTTGGGATATGTTTTGCTTTGGACTAAGAGAAACTTGACTCAACCAATCACAATAAACATGCGCAAACAACACCTTAAACTAAGGTCACATAGGTCAAATCACTAGACCGCTCCTACACTTCCAAGTGACAAGTTGCAGGATATAATCTTTAACTGCCTCTTCACTGCCAAATGTGGCCAGGTAAGTCTAAGCGAGGAAGGAGGTTTTCCAAGATTTTCGGCAAGTTCCTTAATTAAATAAACTCTCGCTTAGCTTGTGTAGACACCACATAGTCAAGTTTAGATAAACAATATATTCCCCTCAACCTTCACTTGTTCTTAATGAGCGCGATTGCCCTTAAAGGCTGAGCCTAGATCTTTTTTAATTAATGGGGGTGAATGCGTATGCTCGTTTGTGATTTTTAGGGTTTAGGAAGGGTGATGAAATCCCCACCGAAGCTGAATTTGGGTTTTTTGCCCTTTAATGTCCATTTTAAATATGCAAGCAAAAACACAAAAAAATCTAAAACATGCAAAATGATCTTTTTATATAAATTTTGGCGCTATTTGCAAAGAATCCTGTAAGTAGAAATAGTTTATTGGAGTTTCAGAAGGGGTAGAAGGAAGAAAAGAAGATACCATAGAAATTTGAGAACCTGAAGACACAACTTAGCCGCGTTTCCGCCATCGATAGCACCTCCACAACCGCGTTTTCGCCGCCTCCCTTAGGCCAACTTGCCCAAAACATTGGCACTGATCTCCATGTTCCTTGTTCTCTTGGTTCAAGTAATTAGATTCACTATAGGCTCCTTCCAGATGCTCCAGATTTCCTGCAAAACTTGAACAAACACCGTAAATCATATCGAGATGCGGTTTTTATTTTTATGTTTTTTAAAATTTTTTTTTTTGAAATAAAACGAAATCAACCCGAATAATAAGAAAAATAATACTACCGTCTCTCCGGCAATGGTGTCATTTGATTGATGTTAAAAAATTTTCTTTTACCGTTTCCTAAGTACCGTAATCAATAACGGAGTCCTTAATAGCTAGCAATTGTGAGTATGGGCCGTCCACATAGAGATGGTGAATTACTTTTCTTGTTTTAGACGAGTTAATAGAAGAAAGGTTGGATTTTTGTCGTTTTATACTAAAGAGGTTTGAAAACTTTATAAGAGAAGGGCTTATAAGGTTTTTCGGATTGGATAGTTTAAGTGATGGTTTTTAATAAAAATATTCTTTTTATCTTTTTAATTAATTAATGGTAGAGAAATAACGATGAATATAGATTAGGGTGCTAAGAGGGGTACTAGAGATTTTCTCTATTTACTCTTGTCCCTTCATTGATCGTTATTACGCTAAAACCTTCAATCAAAGCAACCTTAATTAAACTCAAATCGATGTCGCAACTTTCCTGAATTGAAGGTGCACCTAAATAAAAGGGTTAAGGTTCCCCTTGATTAAAGTTTATAAAAAATTAAAAACAATAACGAGAATTGAAGGTAAATTTCCGTCAAATAAATAGCCCACTCCTCCAAACTCTCACAAGCGAAGAAATTACTCGCTCATTAGGTTAGAAACAAAACGAGGAGAAAGATGAGAAATAATGAAGAAGAACGTGTATGTTACCTACCAGGGCTCTCACGAAAGCAAGAAGCAACATTTAAGTATCATCGCATATAAATCAAGGAAAAGGAAGAAGAAAGAAGAAAATCAAAAGAACACCATCAACTAACTAATTAAAATTAAAAGCGAGAAAAGTAATTGCGAAGAATTAAAACTGCGAAAATAAGTGCAAAAAATTAAGAGGCAAAAATTAAAGAACGAATCTAGCTTTTATTAAAAAAAAAAACTAGAAACTTCATTACACAAACTGAAACCCTAATGATCTTCCTCTAAATTGTAATGAGAGAGATACCTCCACCCTTATAATTACATCTCTTTATATAGGGTTAGGATGTTTGGAGATCAAGTAATAAATGATACAAGAAAATAAAATTTTTCCAATCAATCTTCAATCCTAATTCTAATAGATTTCCACTAAATCTTTTGAAATTGATTCTCTAGGTTTTTTCTGGTTTCTTATCTTGATTTTTGGAGATTTTTTAGATGATAATTTCTTGAAAATATTCTCGTATCTCTCCAGTTGCATGGATCTCCAGTTTGCTCATAAACTTCGCAGCTTGATTTGTTAAATTTGATTTGATTTGATCTCTTGAATCCTATTTGCAGCCTTGAACTGATTTGCTACCATTAAAACTGCACAATATCTCAAATTAAATTATTATTAGCATTTTTTTCATTTGGAAAAATATTTCAACAATTTAATCGGTATCATATGAAATGTTTAAAGAACTCAAGGCTATTTGTTTAAATATGATATGCATATTTTATTAATAATAATATTGCTTATAATTTAAGAAACACATGAATATATCTTTTTACACATAACTCCACATATGTTCTCAAATTATAAATAACATCAATAATTAATTAATAGAAATGATAGTAAAAATGTGCAATAAATATGACTGATTAAATACTCTTAAACATACCTTTTGCTCATCCCGAGCAAACTGTTTTATTTGAAAGAAAAGAAAAACTAAGTTCACTTTCGTAGGTGACATGATTGCACTTAGCTCATGGAACATGCCTTTCAAGCTCTAGGCGTCCCCAGTAGGAGGAGTTGTGTCTCCTGAGAGATTTTAGCGAATACTACCCACAAAATTCCAAAATTGTAGAAAATAAAGGAAACAAAAATAAGAAAACGAAAATTACATACCAAGATAAGAATACATAAAAGAAAAAAACTTGAAAAAAAGAGTTTCGGACTACACTAGCATTTTAGTTGTCATGAGCCCTATCTTAATGGTCTTGTAAAGATGCTGGAAATTACATCCTCCTTCAATAAAATATCGTCTTTAGTCTTCTTCCCTACCTCTCCTCTAAAAATCGATAATATACCCCTACGTGTGTGTAAAAGTCATCCCTACACTTGGAGAATTCAATTTAAACTATCATACCCTTTGCCCATAGTTCTTAGTACTTTTTAGTCGGTGAATGTTTTGGATGAATTTGCTCACACATTTTTCATACGACAATTAATGCTTCTTGAGGCACTAACCAACCGATTACCGGATGTGCTCACTTATTAAGGCATAATTAGCAATATCTAATCTTGTAACACCTAAGACTTAGCAGTGACCCCTAAACTAGTTGGTCTAAGGCATCAGGTGATAAGGCACTCTCGTTGTATTTTTTTATATGTTGCATTAAGTAATTACAAAACCAGTGTTCATTTTTTTAAAATTTATTTTATTTGTCATTTAGATTTTGTTGATTTATATTTTTTTCCTTCATACTAAGGCTTCCAGGCAAGAGTATTTCAAGGTATTCTCTACTATCCCAAACTTCAAGATTTTTGCAAGTGCGTATAATAGGGTATGGACATTCAGAAGTTTGGACTCAAGAACAGGGACTATCTTTTAGACTTATTTCTATCCACAGACTAGTGACTCTTTTGTCTTACTAACTCTTAGGACGACTGCTCATGACCACGTATTACTAAATTTAGTCTAAAACATCTAATTTTCTTGCATTTCTTAAGTCTCTTCCTCTCTTTATATATATTTTTCACTTTTTCACTTTCATTTTCAAAATCTTCTAGTTTTTTATGTAATGCAAAATTTATATATGATGCGTGGATACATACAAATCTTCTCCTCCCCAAACTTGTTTGCAGCAGTGTCCTCACTGATGTCATCCTTTGAGCTCAAAACTTGAATACTTGGAGTGGAAAAGTTCAAGAAGATGGTTTAAAGAAGGGGTTAAGAGAATCATAGTGAAATCCTCTCCAAATTTTTTCTTGGCACACAACTGTGCATGATTTTTTTTAAAGAAAAAAGGAAAAATATGCGTCAAGAAAAAGAAAAAATAATATACATACCCCCAAACTTATTTGAAATAGTGTTTCGACTGTTTATGCTTATGAAGTTCAAAGTGTGAGGAGAGAGAACATCATTGGTCTACATAGACCAAAAGTCAACACTAACTATTCAAATATTTTATCATGATAATACACTAGTTGGTGGAAGAATGCGTAGAAGAAGGGAATGAAAAACAAGCATGACTGTATATGGATAGAAGTGGTATGAAGTCTCGGTGAACGGAAATGAGAAGAAGAATGGAAGGAAGGAAGGAAGAAATGAAATGGGTGAACGAAATGGAGTACGAACTTGAGGTTGTAAATTGATTGAATACATTGGTATAGTTTTTAATGATTGACGTGTAAATCTGGAATTTTCCAACTGTACTAATTTATTAATATTTTTGGAAATGTGATCAAATTTCTCAAGATTCGTGAGGAAACATATGACGGCATAAATTGGTGAACCGGATGTGGGATATGAAGGTGAAAAGTCTTCTTGCAATTTGGATAGATTAATGGAAAAGATGGAGGGAAATATTAAGGAATAATATCGGTTAAGTGTTCAGAAGGATGTTCATATTCGATGCAAAGGACATGATGAGTCGGGGAATCCAACTCATCCAATAAATCTAGTTCATCCTTAAATATATCCTCAAAATCACCTTCAAGATTAAGCTTATCCATACATTCGGTCAAACCGTCATTAACGATATCAAGTAGCAAACAAGGTTCGGGAAAAACAGTTAAAAGTTCGGAATGATCCCCACATGGAGTCGAAGGTTAGTGGTGAATTGGTGAGAAAAACTTATCCAAAATTATGGGTTCATTTTCAAAAATATCCCCAACATTGATATCATCAATTAAGTAAAACTTAAGCTTCTCAAACACCTCGTCAAAGATACGGTCTTCAATCGGTTTGTTTTTAAGAGTGGAGATGTAGAGATCAAAAGGAATGGTATCGGTTTCACTTGAAAGGGTCCCCTCATAATTGGGTAAATCAATCGTTTCTTACTCACACAACTCCTTGAACATATTGTCCTCAATCGAAGAATTATTTGGTTTACTCGACAGGTTTTTAGAATTTAAGATGCGGAGTTCAGTAGGAGAAGGGTAGGTGTGATTCGGAAGGGTGCATCGTTCTTTTTCATTACTCAAATCATCAGTTTGTCCTGTTGCCACATCATACATGGTAAAATATTGAGCTATCTCCTTTTGGGAACTAGCTGATGGTTCAATCGGTTGTATCAATGTGGATAAGTATGAAGTCAATTCCTATGTTTTTTGAAAAAATTCTTCCAACTCTATTTCAAGACTAGACATAGTTTGTGAAAGAGTTTCAAAAGAGTCAAATTCATTTAGAAACGTGAAACTCCCTATTTGATATTCAGAAGCAATGTTTAGGGAAGGTGTGAAAGTTGGGTAGGGTTGGAATTGGTTGAATTGTTGGCTTCAGACGTGTTCAATATGTTCCTCAATGGAGATGGGCTTACGAATCGCCATATTAGCTTCAAGAGAAGTATCAACATGAGAAGGTGTGAATGTTTAGTATTATTGATAAGAATTGGATGGAGGTGTCCATTTGTCATAGAGAGGATTAGGATCAACACATTGATATGAAAATAATTGAAATTGGTTGAATTATTGGCGACTGCCTTTTTCAATTTTCTCAGCAATGGTCATAGGTTTAGAAGTTACCAATATTTTCATATGGAAACGATTGTAATTGTTGTCCTAATGGTTTTGGAGTAGAGAAAGGTTTGAAACTTTGGCTACAGACTTTCACAATATGTTCAGCAATAAACATGGGTTTAAAAGTTTCCTCATTAGCCTAAAAAAGAGTATCAACATAAGAAGGGGTGAACGTTTGAGACAGTTGATAAGCAGTTGAGTATGGTGTCCAGCCGTTTTTTGTAGAAGCCTCTATCCTATCCCTCAATGAAATGACGGGTTTTGATTTATCAATGGAAAGTCTATCAAAGAAAGAATGATAGAATGAAATGTTTGGCTCAGGATAGCAAAGATCTGCAAGAGTTGGTCATTTTGGGTTACTGATGATTGAGATGAAAAGAATGAAGATGAAATGGTAAAAAAATTTAGATCTGCAAGAGTTGGTCGTTTTGGGTTACTCATGATCTACAAGAGATAATCTTACCTTTTAGGGTTTGAAGGAAGATTTGATAAAAACCAGTGTGAGCCATCCTGATTAGATAAGATAATAACCAATCTAATCTTGCAAGAGCATACGCTAAATGTTTTCTTTTCTATCTGTCCAGGTAGCGACCATGTCACGTCTTAATCAAGATAATAATATGGATGCATTGACCGAACCCGCTTGTTATACTGAGCTGGGGAACGTTGGTTTCGCTCTATCTTATAAATGTTATAAGTCTGAGCAGGAAATAGGGGAATATCAAGATTCCCTTGCCATCCAAACGAAGAATGAGTATATTGATGCATCTTCTTCGGGTGTGTTTGTTACCGAGAACTATTTCTCAGTGCACCCTACGTCCTGGGTATTAGATACCGGATCAGGATCCTACATATGTAATATGTTACATGGGCTAAAGAAAAATAGAGAACTGGGAAAATGTGATCATTCTCTAAAAGTAGGGAATAGTGTAAGTGTTGCAGCCAAAGTAGTTGGCGAATATCACCTTGTATTACCAAATGGGAATACATTGATTTTGAATGACTGTTATTATGTACCTTCTATGATATGAAATTTAATATCAGTTTCTTTATTGGACAAAGAAGGATACAACTTTGTAGTAGAGAATAATATTATGAACATTTTCCTAAATCAAGTGTTGATTGGATTTGGTACGTTATGTAACAGTTTATACGCTCTGAATCAAAATATAGTTCTCAACATGCAAAACACACACAAGAGGAAAAGTTCAGAAATGAACGAATCCTTCTTGTGGTATTGTAGGCTAGGTCATATCAATGCGACAAGACTAGCTAAATTACATAAGGATGGATATTTGAATCCGTTTGAATTTTCATCTTAAGAAACTTGCCAGTCATGTCTCAAAGGCAAGATGATCAAAATTCCGTTTACTGGACACGGAGAAAGAACTACATAGCTCTTGGGACTGATACATAGTGATGTATGCGGTCCTATGTCTACACATGCCAGGAATGGTTCCTCATACTTTATTACATTCACTGACGATCTCTCACGATTCAGATATGTATTCCTGTTGAAACACAAGTCTGAAGCTTTTGAGAAATTCAAAGAATATAAGTATGAAATTGAGAACCAAACAGGTAAAAGTATTAAAATCCTTCGATCTGATCGGGAAGGAGAACACTTGAGTATAGAGTTCCTGGATTATCTAAAAGAGAATGGGATTCTCTCTCAGCTTACTCCTCCGTATACACAACAACACAACGGCGTATCGGAGCGGAGGAATCACACCCTATTAGATATGGTGCGCTCTATGATGAGTAACGCTGAGTTACCTGTTTCATTTTGGGGTTATGCGCTTGAGACAGCAGCATACCTATTGAATAGAGTTCCAACCAAATCAGTGCCTACAACTCCATATGAGATATAGAATAGGAAGAGACCATCTCTTAAACGAGTTAAGATATGGGGTTGTCCGACCTATGTCAAAAAACAAAATCCGGATAAACTCGAAGCAAGGTCTGTTCTGTGTAAATTTGTTGGATATCCAAAGAATTCCTATGGATATATGTTCTACCATACCGAGGAACAAAAAGTGTTTGTTTCTTAATATGCCACTTTTTTAGAAAAGGAATTTCTTGTAAAAGAAATTTGTGGCAATGAGGTAGAACTGGAAGAAGTTCCAGCTACACAAACTACAACGAAAGATTTCGTAGAACCAGAGGATTCGATAGTTCCTGACGAGCCTCAGCCTCTTCGCCGATCTAGTTGGGTTTCTCATCCACCTGAGAGATACTAAGGTTTTCTCATTGATGGAGGGAGCGAGGATTGCATCATGGATGATGATGACCCAAATAGCTTCGAGCAGGCCAACACGAGTAGGGACTCTGCGAAATGGCTGGATGCAATGCTATTTGAGACAGAATCCATGTAGACCAACAAAGTATGGACTTTGGAAGATCCTCCTGAAGGGGTAAAACCCATCGGGAGCAAGTGGATCTTCAAGAAAAAATTTGGTATAGCTGGAAAAGTTAAGACTTTCAAAACTAGACTTGTAGAAAAAGGTTTTCGTCAACGACTAGGTATGGATTATGATGAAACCTTTTCTCCAGTGGCTATGCTTAAGTCCATCCGGATCCTACTTTCCATCGCTGCATACCATGACTACGAAATCTGGCAGATGGACGTCAAGACCGCTTTTTTAAATGGTGATTTAGAAGAGAGCGTGTACATGACACAACCAGAGAGTTTCGTGGACAGTGGGAGTAGCGGAAAGGTGTGCAAGCTGCTTAAATCAAGCTACGGGTCGAAGCAGGCATCGCGGAGTTGGAACATCTGTTTTGATGTAGCAGTCAAAGAGTTTGACTTCATAAAAAACGTAGATGAATCTTGTGTATACAAGAAGGTTGCAGAGAGTAAGGTCGTATTCCTCTTATTGTATGTGGATGACATACTCTTGATAGGAGATGATGTTCCTATGCTGCACTCGGTCAAGCTCTTCTTATCATAAAGATTCTCGATGAAAGATCTAGGTGACGCCTCCTACATCTTGGGAATTAAGATCTATAGAGATAGATCTAAACGGATGTTGGAATTGTCCCAATCCAGGTATATTGACACCATACTAAAGAGGTTTAGTATGGAATATTCCAAGCGTGGGAATTTACCCACGATCTCAGGAATCACTCTCTCTAATGAGATGTCTCCCAAGACTGATTTGGAGAGGGCTCGTATGCAAGGGATACCCTATGCTCTGGCAGCAGGCTCTATCATGTATGCGATGTTATGTACCAGACCTGATGTGGCATACTCACTAAGTGTAGCGAGTAGGTATCAATCGGATCCTAGAGAGAATCACTGGACAACTGTGAAGAACATTCTTAAGTACTTGAGAAGGACTAAAGAAATGTTATTGGTGTATGGTAACAGAGAACTCCAAGTAGAGTCCTTTATCGATTCGAGCTTCCATAGTGATAAGGACGACTCTAAGTCGGTCTCGGCTTTTGTCTTCACCCTCAATAGAAAGGTGGTTTGTTGGAAGAGTTCCAAATAAGAAATCGTGGCAGATTCGACGATGGAGGCTGAATACATCACTGCCAACGATGCCGCCAAAGAGGCTGTTTGGAAGAAGAAGTTCATAACCGAACTTGGTGTGGTTCCATCCATCGAGCATCCAATACCTTTGTATTGTGATAACAAGAGAGCAGTGGCTTTAGCTAAGGAACCTAGGTCCCATCAGTGATCCAGGCATATTCTGAGGCGGTATCATCTGATCCGGGAGATAGTTGATCGCTAGGAGATCGAGGTCAAGAAAGTTGACATGAAGAATAACACAACGGATCCATTCATGAAGGTTATTCCCACGATACAATTTGAGAGACTCTTCGAGATGTTGGGTATGAGTTACTACAACAACTGGCCTTAGTGCAAGTGGGAGATTGTTAGTTGTATGTATGCCCTATAGGCCATTATTATACATGATTGTATATTATAGTGGATACTTGGACATATATAGAAAGGAATTTCTTGCTCGACATGATAGTATGCTATCTGGTTGCTCTTTATCTTAACATGTTGACTTGTATTATGATACTGTCTTGCTCTCACATGTTGGTAAAGCCCTTAGGATGTATACTTGACTACCAGGATTATGATGCAGATCATACTAGTGGGGCCAGGGTAGTCCACATGTTCATCCTTTAATTGTTCCTAGTCATAGGTGTATTGAGATGGGGCATCGATATTCCAGAGTAGACTAGGGTATACCTTTCTTAACCCATTTGATGGGCGATGGATGATCCCACATCCATTGGTGTTTGACATCAAAGACTATATACGGGTGCTCAGTGATGACTGGGTACACTGAACAGGACTCGCCGAGAACTCCTAGATGGTATTATACCTCACGTCAGATAGCAGTTTTCTGGTGACTCTGGTACAGGTTAGTATATAGACCCGAGATCATCATAGAGTCTTGTGTGATTCCCACTGTGCTTTGATTTCCACCATACCATGTTCAAGAGAGCATGCAAACATGTGGTTTTTGGGTACAGTCCCGAGTCACATGGAGGTAATGAGCGATAGGAGGGAATTTCGTCTCTCTCGGTATTGGGGGTTGATATTGCGCTATGATCGATTGGCCATAACAGGAAGTCTCTGGCCAGGGCTGATTATGAGATTTACTGGTAAGTGTTGTCAATAGTTTCTTGACCCATTATGAGCCTCATATCGGCATGACTTATCAATTTGTTGGGGTCTGGCGTTTACCACCCCCAGACTAGATATGCGACATATAAGATGAAGAGACCGGACTGTACGGTAGTGTTACTTATTGGATTCACGGGAGTATAAGCAAGCTTGCTTGTTGATCTTCTGATCGTTCAATACCCGAATAGCCGTTACGTCCAGCTAGTACCGCTGACGGCTTGTGGATAACTGATATGATCATTAGCTACCGCCGGTGTATTGACGAGTCTTTAGAGTCCTACACAGAGGTTTCCTAGCTCATGCGAAACGAAGTAGGGCACATATGTGATATGTGCGGGACGAGATTAATACGTGTATGTGATACCGTATTCTAATCTCGCGATATATGATATCGATCGATTATATATGATATAGCCGGGTTATTGAATCAAGTGTTGATTCGATAAGTTGATATAAATGATATTAGTCGGTTATATGTGATATAGCCAGATTATTAAATCAAGTGTTGATTTAATAATTTAATATATAATTATATATTTGATATATTAATATATATTAACTAATATTAACTCACTTAAGAATTTCTTTTTTCTCACTTGTACATTTAATATATGTGTGATATATATTAATGTATTATTTTCTTTATGTCATGCTTGATGATACATGGGTGTATGAGACTCACACCATGCTAAAGATAATTAGGGGATTTATTTATTTAGGGAAAATCAAAATTAAGTGGAATTTGTCATGGCTTGTAAAGCTTGGAGAAGCTTGTGGAAAGTATTGACTTAGTCCACTAATTTTGTTTTACTCTAGATATTAATTAACCTAACCATTATCTTTAGCCATTGTTAAGTCTCTACATGAGTTGATATATGATATTTTCTCACCCATGGTTGCTATTCTATTCTTGACTTCTTCTTCTTCATCTCATTAGAGCTCACTAGGTTTTCTTGAGCTGAAGAAAGAGAGTGAGAAAAATTATTCTAAAGTGAGCAAAATTCATACTTCATCAATCTACACCAGACTAGCTATTTAGTATGGGTTGTTTGCTTCACTAATTCTCAATTAGTGAAGAGGTAGCTTGAGTTGGAGATTCCTCGACGTAGATCATCTTTGGCCTCGAAAATCTTTAAGTAAGCTTGTTCCTTTCGCCTAGTGGAGCCTAACGAGAGTCCGGGAGGCCACTACTTAGAGCGAAGGGACTACTACATGAAGGTTTAGAAGTGAAGGACCGGTCTACAAAGATTGTATTCCTTGTTCACTTAGAGTAAAGATATTTACATTTTTTGTATAACCCTAATTCTCTAATTAGATCCTTGGTTGAGGGTTTCCTAGCACTCTAGTTTTTAAAAATTGCATGCTAGATGCCTTAGAAAACATAGTGAGGGTACTAAGGAACCTTACAGTGGTATCAAAGTTGAGCTAGAGCATTAGGAGTGGTCTAGACGAAATTAAAGTGTTTGAACGAACTCCGAAACCTCAATTTTGACCCCTCTCGGGAAATTTTTCAAAATGTTGGAATTTTTCAAATTAAAAATTACCAGAAAATTATGCAGGGTTTTCGATGGATCCCCAAGAAAAACGACGACCCAACTCGACCATACGACCGCGAAACCGCCACCAAACCCTAGGGTTTGCGGCGGTTCCGCGGCGCCGTAGGTGAGACAGGAAGCCTGCCTTTCTTGTGTTAGTCCGTTGGTACTAGGTGCACTGTCTGGGTATTTTTAACTATGCTCAAGTTTTGAACTCTCTGAGAATTTTGGGAATTCGTTGATTCGATCGAAACGTTTAACATCGTCTAGCTATCTGTGACATGTGATACAATATTTGGAATTCACAATAATTAGTTTTCTGAAAACTAGTTTGAATTTTATTAAGCTAGCAATTTAGTCTCATTTGATCGGTTGCCACGGGGTTTTGATTTGGATCAAAACTCCATCGCAATCACGTAGTGTACGCGGATACTCGCCGAGTAACATTACTAGATAGCCACGCCCCATAGCCCCGACTAAGTGACTGTAGGAGAACCCCGTTGCCGAAAGCATCCCCCGGGTGCTCGCGGCCACGGTGTTCCGCCTAAGTGCACTTTGTCGACGGCATCGGGGGTGCGGCCATCTACTAAAGTTTCTGACGAGCCTTCGATCTTGTTGTCGGAAATCTTGTTGAATTGCCTGACTAGTTATTGGAAAGTATTTTCAATATCGAGACTAAAATGCAGGGTTTGTAAGGTTAGGCATGAAATTCAGAATATGTGATATTCCGGATTTATGATGTCTAAGGAATTCATTTAGTCAGGCATGAAATCCGAAGTATGTGATATTTTGGGTTTATAATGTCAAGGATGTCGCGGATTCCAATTATTGTAATTTTCACTTTGTTTTATGTGACCGTAAGTGTAATATGTGAGGTATCGCCGGTTTCGTTGCTATACGTCAACGAAAATTGGGATACGTATATTTACTTATGTTGATGACATGTGATATTATGTGTTGTTGTGATATGTTATATTGGATCGTCATGTTTGAATAGCCGGGGGTTTTATGTGAGATGAGAGTTTTTTTTTTCATTCATGTAAAATTCACTGTATGTAATATTCTTTTATTAGGACACTTTCGGGTTGAGGATGATGTCACCATTGATGTATATTATTTACTTTTCCGCATTAGGATAGACCCAAGGAGGGGAGCATAAGTAACCGGGTTCTAGGGTCCAATAGGAGACCATCTCGAGGAGTCGGGACAGGATCTCCTAACTTTAGAATTGGCAGGGTTGCTTGCCGCTCTCGTAGGGGTCTAGGGATGTGGGTTTGGCTATTCATCACGACCGTGGAATCCGTGTTTTTTACTGGCTTAATTTAAAACGGGGAACTCCTAGTATATCCAATATTTTATATGTTGAATTCTGCTGCAATGTTCTATGATGAGATCACATAACTATGTGAGACGAATATTATTATTATATATATGATATATAATAGACGTTACTTATGTTTTGCACCCGCGCTAGTCCAGCCCCCGCTTTGCCGGTAGTTAAGTAATCTAACGGTGAAGACGGGGCCCAGTGGCAAATGCGGATGGTATAGGCACATGTAGTATTTTCGTTTTTTTAGCTGTGATGCTTAGGAAGCATAAATGATGGGAAATCATTAATGAGATTAATGAAAAGGAAAGAAACCTAATGATATCGTGGAATCAAATTTTCAAAACTGGTAGCTCTAGTTCTTGCTTTGCATAGTGGTATTCCTTATAGAATATCCAGCATCTTATTCGATAAGGAAATAGCCTAGATTCCTTCACCGGGAGTGACCTCTTTGGCAGAAGCTAGCAGATGCTACACCCACTCGGTTTATTTTGAAAACACATGATTTTAAAAGAGAAGCTTAAACCACTCCTTTTCAAATCACTCGATTCTACAACGATATCAAGTTCATTACGCAAAAGGTTTTCTTAAAAAAACCTGTCGTAGCCCTGCGTCATTTCAGATAAGTGTTATTTAGTATCCGTGCTACGTTTGTTGACTATGTTAAGGCATAGTGTGCGGTAATTAGTGCTTATCTGCAATCATATGGTGCGATTGGATTAGGGTAGTCTTATGATTTTGTTGACTATATTAAGGGTCGTACGAGTGGGTTTAATTCAATCAGGAAATGACGGGTTGAATTTGACCAGCGCTTATGATTTGTTGACTATGTTAAGGTCATAAGTTGCTAGGGGCAAAATATTATTGGGAATTTCAAGTGTTGAAATTTGCAATGAGATTGCATACCTTCTATGAGATAGTTGGATCCCGATACCCACTGCGAGTAAGTGTTACTCCCGGGAGAGTTTTGTACTTTACAATTAGCTAACTCATTAGGTGTCTAGAAAGGTGTCAATGGGGTTATGTCTCTGGGAAAACGAGATTTACTTTATTAGTTCCGTGCGAAAGTACGGGGAACCTCCCTCAAAGTACCGACACTGGCGTGGCTGACCGGTTAGCGAACTTGTAGGGTGTAATTAATCCCGGCTAGTCTTACCTTTTAGGATTTGAAGGAAGATTTAATAAAAAAGAATAGGAGTCATCCTGATTAGATAAGATAATAACCAATCTAATCTTTCAAGAGCATACACTAAGTTTTTCCTTCTCTCTCTCTCTCTCCAGGTAGCGACCATGTCACGTCTTAATCAAGATAATAATATGGATGTATTGACTGAACCCGCTTGTTATACTGAGCTGGAGAACATTGATTCCGCTCTATCTTATAAATGTTATAAGTCTGAGCAGGAAATAAGGGAATACCAGGATTCCCTTGCCACCCAAACGAAGAATGAGCATATTGATGCATCTTCTTCGGGTGTGTTTGTTATCGATAACTATTTCTTAGTGCACTCTACGTCCTGAGTATTAGATACCTGATCAGGATCCCACATATGCAATATGTTACATGGGCTAAAGAAAGGTAGAGAACTGGGAAAATGTGATCATTCTCTAAAAGTAGGGAATTGTGCAAGTGTTGCAGCTAAAGCAGTTGGCAAATATTACCTTGTATTACCAAATGGGAATACATTGATCTTGAATGACTGTTATTATGTACCCTCTATGATATGCAATTTAATATCAGTTTCTTTATTGGATAAAGAAGGATATAACTTTGTAGTAGAGAATAATGTTATGAACATTTTTCTAAATCAAGTGTTGATTGGGTTTGGTACGTTATGTAACGGTTTATACGTTCTGAATCAAAACACAGTTCTCAACGTGCAAAACACACACAAGAGGAAAAGTTCAGAAATGAACGAATCCTTCTTGTGGCATTATAGACTAGGTCATATCAATGCGACATGACTAGCTAAGTTACATAAGGATAGATATTTGAATCCGTATGAATTTTCATCTTAAGAAACTTGCCAGTCATGTCTCAAAGGCAAGATGACCAAAACTCCGTTTACTGGACACGGAGAAAGAACCATATAACTCTTGGGACTGATACACAGTGATGTATGTGGTCCCATGTCTACACTTGCCAGGAATGGTTCCTCATACTTTATTACATTCACTGACGATCTCTCACGATTCAGATATGTATTCCTGCTGAAAAACAAGTCTGAAGCTTTTGAGAAATTCAAAGAATATAAGCATGAAGTTGAGAACCAAACGGGTAAAAGTATTAAAATCCTTCGATCTGATCGGCAAGGAGAACACTTGAGCACAGAGTTCCTGGATTATCTAAAAGAGATTGGGATTCTCTCTCAGCTTACTCCTCCGTATACACCACAGCACAACGGTGAATCGGAGCGGAGGAATCGCATCCTATTATATATGGTGCGCTCTATGATGAGTAACGCTGAGTTACCTATTTCATTTTGGGGTTATGCGCTTGAGACAGCAGCATACCTATTGAATAGAGTTCCAACCAAATCAGTGCCTACCACTCCATCTGAGATATAGAATGGGAAGAGGCCATCTCTTAAACGAGTTAAGAGATGGGGTTGTCCGACCTATGTTAAAAGACAAAATCCGGACAAACTCGAGGCAAGGTCTATTCTGTGTAAGTTTGTGGGATATCCAAAGAATTCCTATGGATATATCTTCTACCATACTAAGGAACAAAAAGTGTTTATTTCTCAATATGCCACCTTTTTAGAGAAGGAATTTCTTATAAAAGAAATTAGTGGCAATGAGGTAGAACTGGAAAAAGTTTCAGCTACACAAACGATGGACGATTTGGTAGAACCGGAGGATTTGATAGTTCCTGATGAGCCTCAGCCTCTTCACCGATCTAGTAGGGTTTCTCATCCACCTGAGAGATACTACGGTTTTCTCATTGATGGTGGGAGCGAGGGTTGCATCATGGAAGATGATGACCCAACTAGTTTCGAGCAGGCCATCACGAGTGGGGACTCTGTGAATTGGCTGGATGCAATGCGATCTGAGATGGAATGCATGTATACCAACAAAGTATGGATTTTGGAAGATGCTCCTGAAGGGGTAAAATCCATCGGGAGCAAGTGGATCTTCAAGAAAAAACTTGGTGTAGATGGAAAAGTTGAGACTTTCAAACCTAGACTTGTAGCAAAAGGTTTTCGTCAACGACCAGGGATGGATTATGATGAATCTTTTCTCCAGTGGCTATGCTTAAGTCCATCCGTATCCTACTTGTCATTGCTGCATACCATGACTACGAAATCTGGAAGATGGATGTCAAGACTGCTTTTCTAAATGGTGATTTAGAAGATTGCCTGTACATGACACAGCTAGAGGGCTTCATGGACAGTGGGAGCAGCGGAAATGTATGCAAGCTGCTTAAATCAATCTACAGGTTGAAGCAGGTATCGCGGAGTTGGAACATCTGTTTTGATGTAGCAGTCAAAGAGTATGATCAAAAACGTAGATGAACCTCGTGTATACAAGAAGGTTGTAGAGAGTAAGGTCGTCTTCCTCGTATTGTATGTGGATGACATACTATTGATAGGAAATAATGTTCCTATGCTGCACTCGGTCAAGCTCTTCTTATCGCAAAGATTCTCGATGAAAGATCTAGGTGATGCTTCCTACGTCTTGGGAATTATGATCTATAGAGATAGATCTAAACGGATGTTGGGATTGTCCCAATCCAGGTAAATTGACACCATACTAAAGAGGTTTAGTATGGAAGATTCCAAGCGTGGGAATTTACCCATGATCTCAGGAATCACTCTCTCTAATGACATGTCTCCCAAGACTGATTTGGAGAGGGCTCGTATGCAAGGGATACCCTATGCTTCGGCAATAGGCTCTATCATGTATACGATGTTATGTACCAGACCTGTTGTGGCATACTCACTAGGTGTAGTGAATAGGTATCAATCGGATCCTGGAAAGAATCACTGGACATCTATGAAGAACATTCTTAAGTACTTGAGAAGGACTAAAGAAATGTTCTTAGTGTATGGTAACAGAGAACTCCAAGTGGAGTCCTTTACCGATTCGAGCTTCCATAGTGATAAGGACGACTCTAAGTCAGTCTCGGGTTTTGTCTTCACCCTCAATGGAGGGGTGGTTTTTTGGAAGAGTTCCAAGCAAGAAACCGTGGCAGACTCGACGACGGAGGCTGAATACATTGCTGCTGACGATGCCGTCAAAGAGTCTTTCTGGATGAAGAAGTTCATTACCGAACTTGGTGTGGTTCCATCCATCGAGCATCCAATACCTTTGTATTGTGATAACAATGGAGCAGTGTCTTTGGCCAAGGAACCCAGGTCCAATCAGCGATCCAGAAATATTCTGAGACGGTATCACCTGATCCGGGAGATAGTTGATCGCCGGGAGATCGAGTTCAGAAGAGTTGACATGAAGAATAACACAGCGGATCCATTCACGAAGGCCATTCCCCAAATACAATTTGAAAGACTCTTCGGGATGTTGGGTATGAGATACTACAACAACTGGCCTTAGTGCAAGTGGGAGATTGTTAGTTGTATGTATGCCCTAGAGGCCATTATTTTACATGATTGTATATTATAGTGGATGCTTGAACATTTATAGAAATGACTTTTTTGCTCGACATGATAGTATGCTATCTGGTTGCTTTTTATTTTAACATGTAGACTTGTATTATGATACTGTCTTGCTCTCACATGTTGGTAAAGCCTTTAGGATGTATACTTGACTACCAGGATTATGATGCAGATCATACTAGTGGGGCCAGGATAGTCCACAAGTTCATCCTTTAATTGTTCCTAGTCGTGGGTGTATCGAGACGGGGTATCGATATTCCATAGTAGACTAGCGTATACGTTTCTTGACCTATTTGATGGGCGATAGATGATCCCACATCCATTGGTGTTTGACATCAAAGATTGTATACGGGTGCTCAGTGGAGACTGGGTACACTGAACATGACTCATCGAGAACTCTTAGATGGTATTCTACCTCACGTCAGATAGCAATTCTCTGGTGACACTGGTACAGGTTAGTCTGTAGACCCGAGATCGTCATAGAGACTTGTGTGATTCCCACTGTGCTTTGATTTCCACCTTACTACGTTCAAGAGAGCGTGCAAACAGGTGGTTTTTGGATACAGTCCCGAGTCACATGGAGGCAATGAGCGATAGGATGGGATTTCGTCTTTCCCGGTATTGGGGGTTGTAGTTGCACTATGCTCGATTGGCCATAACAGGAAGTCCCAGGCCAGGGCTGGTTATGAGATTTTCTGATTGTTAGTTATATGTATGCCCTAGAGGCCATTACTGTACATAGGATGTATATTGTAGTGGATGCTGGGACATATATAGGGAGGACTTTCTTGGTCGACATGATAGTATGCTATCTGGTTACACTTTACCTTAACGTGTATGCTGATTGTCTCTCTGTTACATGTTGGTAAAGCCCTTAGGATCTGTACTTGACTACCTGGACTATGATGCGGATCATACTAGTGGGGACATGGTAGTCCATAAATACATCCTTCAAAGTCCCTAGTCGTGGGTGTATCGAGACGGGGCATCGATATACCAGAGTAGACTAGCGTATACCTTCTCGACCCATACAGATGGGCGATGGATGATCCCATATCCATTGGTGTTTGACATCAGAGATGATATACGGGTGCTCAGTAGAGACTGGGTACACTGGACGGACTCGCCGAGAACTCCCAGATGGTATTATACCTCACGTCAGATGGCAGTTCTCTGGTGACACTGGTACAGAGTAGTCTGTTGACCCGAGATTGTCATAGAGTCTTGTGTGGTTCCCACTGTGCTTTGATTTCCATCTTACCACGTCCAAGAGGGCGTGCAAAACGGTGGTTTTTGGGTACAGTCCCGAGTCACATGGAGGCAATGAGCGATAGGAGGGGATTCGTCTCTCCCGGTATAGGGAGTTGATGTTGCGCTGTGTTCGATTGGCTATAACAGGAAATCCCTGGCCAGGGTTGCTGAGATTTACTGGTAAGTGTTACCAGTAGTTTCTCGAACAGTTATAGACCTCATATCGACACGACTTATCGAGCTATTAGGGTCTGACGTTTACCACCCCTAGACAAGATATGCGACATATCAGACGATCAGACCGGACTGTACGGTAGTGTTACTGGTTGGATTCACTGGAGTGTGAGCGGGCTTGCTCGTCGATCTTCAGATCGCTCAATACCCGGGTGGCCGTTACGTTTAGCAGACCGCTTGCGGCTTGTGGATGTTTGATATGATCATCATCTGCTGCCGGCGTATTGACGAGTCTTTAGAGTCCTACACAGAGGTTTCCTGGCTCAAGCGAAACGAAATAGGAGTGCATATGAGATATGTGCGGGACCGAGAATGATACCAGTATGTGATACTGTATTCGATTCTCACGATGTGACATTGATCGGTTATATGTGATATACCCGGGTTATCGGATCAAGTGTTGATTCGATAAGTTGTTACTAATGATACCAGTCAGTTATGTGCGACATGACCGGATCATTGAATCAAGTGTTGATTTAATGATTTAATGCATAATTATATATTTGATATATTACTTTGCATTAACTAGTATCGGTTCACTTTAAAATGGATTTTCTCACTCGGGTGTGCGCATTGCATATGCGATATGATTTTGTGCACTTGATTGTATCATGTTTGATGATACATATCTTTTTTGTTAAGTGTAATGAATTAAACCTAGGTTAAGTGAATGATTAGGGTTTTCTTTTATTCATTCATTTATCTTTTCATTTGCATTTAAAAGATAAATGAGAAAAGGAAAAGAAGTCAAAAATGGTGGCTATTTTTGTTTTCAACTTGAAGCTTCATGAAGCTTTCATTATGTCACCATTTTTGTCTCATCTCCTTAACCCTAACCATTCTTTAACCTTGGTCAATTCTCTACACTTAACTTGGGTTAATATTATGATAAGAATAAAATTATTATTCTTTTTATGATAACTCATCATCTTCTTGCTTTCTTCTTCTTCTTCACTTGATGAAGAAAACCTTCACTACATCAATGGTGGATTGATGATATGAGTGAGAAATCCAAATCTAAAGTCTACCCACTTCCTATTTCTTCATCCTCTATCTCTTGCCAAGTAGTAGAGTGTGTTTCCTTCACAAGTTTCTTGACCTGGTGAAGTGAGAGCTTGATCTTGCGATGCTTCGACGTAGATCATCTTCGGCACGTCGTCGACGACCTAGCCCGTCTATTCTCCGATGAAGCCGACTCTAGAGCCCGGATTCTTTTTGGACAGCGGAGAGGACTTCTTCATGGAGCTATGGAGGTGGACAAACGGATCTACAAAGGTTGTATATCCGTATTCCCATTAGTTTAATTGTTAACTAGTTTTAGTTTCGCCTAGTTTTCTAGCAAACGATCCGTAGTCGGGTCTCTCGGCACCCGTAAATTTTTATATTGGCATGTTCGATGCCTTGTGAGACCTCCATAGGGTGCCTAGGAACCCTACACTGATAAGTGTTATCAGTAGTTTGTCAACCCGTTATGAGCCTCATATCGGCATGACTTATCAAGTTATTGGGGTCTGAAGTTTACCACCCCTAGACTAGATATACGACATATCAGACGAAGAGACCGGACTGTACGGTAGTGTTACTTATTGGATTCACGGGAGTATAAGCAAGCTTACTTGTTGATCTTCTGATTGCTCAATACCCGGGTAGCCGTTACGTCCAGCTAGTACCGCTGATGGCTTGTGGGTAACTGATATGATCATTAGCTACCGCCGGCATATTGACGGGTCTTTAGAGTCCTACACAGAGGTTTCCTAGCTCATGCGAAACGAAGTAGGGCACATATGTGATATGTGCGGGTCCGAGATTAATACATGTATATGATACCGTATTCTAATCTCGCTATATATGATATCGATCGGTTATATGTGATATAGCCGGGTTATTGAATCAAGTGTTGATTCGATAAGTTGATATAAATGATATTAGTCGGTTATATGTGATATAACCGGATTATTAAATCAAGTGTTGATTTAATAATTTAATATATAATTATATATTTGATATATTAATATATATTAACTAATATTAGCTCACTAAAGAATTTCTTTTTTCTCTTCTGTACATTTAATATATGTGTGATATATATTAATGTATTATTTTCTTTGTGTCATGCTTGATGATACATGGGTGTATGAGACTTATACCATGCTAAAGATAATTAGGGGATTTATTTATTTAGGGAAAATCAAAATTAGGTGG
This sequence comes from Agapanthus africanus, assembly GCA_030015575.1. Classification (NCBI taxonomy): domain Eukaryota; kingdom Viridiplantae; phylum Streptophyta; class Magnoliopsida; order Asparagales; family Amaryllidaceae; genus Agapanthus; species Agapanthus africanus. Next base: position 550,695,677 of record CM057345.1, read on the forward strand.
AATTTGTCATGGCTTGTGAAGCTTGGAGAAGCTTGTGGAAAGCATTGACTAAGTTCACTAATTTTGTTTTACTCTAGATATTTATTAACCTAACCTTTATTTTTAGCCATGGTTAACTCTCTACATGAGTTGATATATGATATTTTCTCACCTGCGGTTGCCATTCTATTCTTGACTTCTTCTCCTTCATCTCATTAGAGCTCACTAGGTTTTCTTGAGGTGAAGAAAGATAGTGAGAAAAATTATTCTAAAGTGAGAAAAATTCCCATTTCATCATTCTACACTGGACTGGCCATTTAGTATAGCTTGTTTGCTTCACTAATTCTCAATTAGTGAAGATGTAGCTTGAGTTGGAGATTCCTCGACGTAGATCATTTTCGGCCTCGAAAATCTTTATGCAAGCTTGTTCTTTTCGCCTAGTGGAGCCTAACGAGAGTCCAGGAGACCATTACTTGGAGCGAAGGGACTACTACACGGAGCTTTAGAAGTGAAGGACCGGTCTACAAAGGTTGTATTCCTTGTTCATTTAGAGTAAAGTTGTTTACTTGCTTTGTATAGCCCTAATTCTCTAGTTAGATCCTTGGTTGAGGGTTTCCTAACACTCTAGTTTTTAAAAATTGTATGCTAGATGCCTTAGAAAACATAGTGAGGGTGCTAAGAAACCCTACAGAAAAATGGTACGTCCACAAGCGAAATGGGCACGGTTGAAAACCCTAAAGGGCATCGTGAGTAAAGACTGCAGGACTGCCGGTGAGTTGTGAAAACCCGAAAAGGGCGCAAACTCATAAAATAAAAAAAATACATGTGCACTTGCAAGGTCCTCTCGATTTTGTGAGGAGAAAATACCTGCGTGAGATCCTTAGGACTCACAAAGGAGCAACACACTTTGAAATCCCTATGATTCCTAAAGAGAAATTATACTGTTGGGATTTCCTAGCATCTTGACCATCTATCGTGGCCGTTGCGGAACAATTTTTTTTAGGGTTTGAAAAACTGGCGCTAGAAAAAACCCGATTAAGAATCAACCATAAACCTAAACTAGCAAACAAGAGGAGAGCTAATCACTATGATAGAAATTTCTCACCGAAAGATCCATGTCCTTCGGTCTTCTATCCTCTTTGTTGGCTCTTAGCGATCTCCTTAAACGAGCTTCATCGCCTTTCCCTGCTCCTTGAGATCTCCTAGATCTAGCTTGATCACTTTTCCTTGCTCCTTGTGATCTCCTGGATCGAGCTTGATCGCCGGTCTCCCTCCGTCGAAGATGCACCTGAAAGATGTAGTCCATGGATCTAGCTCCACACTAAGAGTCTAGTGGAGCAACTAAAAACTTTAGATTGCTAATCTAAAGTGTCTAGGATGTAGTGTAAGGATCTAAGTGTGTATTTATCTCACCTCCTCTCTTGATTCTCAATGCATGAGATTATAGAGAGGGGGTTGAAGATGAAGGTGGAGGAGCTCAAGAAAAACAAGTGAGGAGAGTGAAGCAAATGGTGAGAATGAATTATTACCCATGAGAGAGAAAAACCAACCATAGTTTTGTAAAACTATTTTTTGCAATATAAAAAAACAACCATTCTTGATTAATTAGCACAAATGAATTGAAAATTCATTTGTCAACATTATTGAAGCATGGTTCTCACCATACTCTCCTCGCTACCTTTACACCTCATTTTCCATTTAAAGATAAATGGATAAATCTAAAATGAGGTGTCCACCTTCTAGAATATTTTCCGTATAAATACAGATTACACTCTATTGTATATTCATACCTGTATTCGGATTAAAATATGAATACCCAAAGAGATAGAATAACACAAAGAATATAATACTAGAATATACATATCAAAATACATATATGTAGATTATTAAATCAATACCTGATTTAATAAGCCGGCTCAATCCCGAGCCGACTAGTATTATCAACTGTCTGATCGAAAGTCCGGGTAACTAGTACAATCAATCGATCGGAACCCTGGAAGTATCCAATACGGCTACCACATCATTTCACCTGAACCCGGGAAACTCTCTGTGTGGGACTCTAAAGACTCGACAGTACGCCGGCAGTGAATTACTGGATATATCCATAACCACAAGCACGTCAGTGACACTAGTTGTACGTAACGGCTACCCGGGTACCTGTCGAAAAGGAAGGCCGATGAGCAAACTCATCCGGATCCTTACTGAGCCTATCTGTGTCAATCTCCATACAATCCGGTCTCTTTGTCTGAGAGTATCGTATACTGGGTCTACCGGATGGTAAACGTCAGACCCTAATAACCTTATAATTCGTGCTGATGCGGTTCAGGACCGATCCGGGAAACTATTGATCAACCTATCAGTAAATCCCAACTGCCTTGGCCAAGGTTATGGTCCTGACCAATCGAACACTGTACGATATTGACTCCTTATACCGGGAGAGATGAATCCCCAACAATCGCTCACTGCGTCCATGTGGCTCGGGACTGTACCCAACCAAAACCTGTTTGCACGATTTAGTAGAGCCGTGGTAAGGTAGTAGTCAAAGTACAGTGGGAACTCACACGAGACAAATGATTATCTCAGGTCTGAAGATTAACCTATACTCATGCCACCTGAAAACTGCTATCTAACGATAGGTATAGTAGCATTTAGAAGTTTTCGGCGAGTTCGACCAGTATACTCACCCCCAGTGAGCACCTGTATACGATCTTAGGTGTGAAAGACCAATGGCTGTGGGACCAACCATCGTCCTTCGTCTGGGGTCTAGAAATGTATACACCAGTCTACTCCGGAATATCGATACCCAGTCTCGATACTTACACGACTAGGGACATTTTAAGGATGTGCTTATCGACAACCCGGCTCCCATAAGTATGATCGTCATCACAATGCAGGTAGTCAAGCAATGATCCTACGGGCTTTATCAATATCTATAAATGATACGTAATATCAAGTAAAATATATGCACATGTTAAGATAAAGACAAACCAAATAGCATACTATTATATCGAGCAAGATTGTTCTGTACATATATATGTCCAAGCATCCACATGTATACATATACAATAATGGCCTCTAGGGCATACATATCTAACATATACTTGCATGATCCTTACGACCCGTAAGGAGAATTTCCCCCCTATGAGACCCTTACGGCTTATAGGATTCAAAAGTCTTAAACTATAGGGATTTAAATCTGTTCTTAAGCCGTCATATTCCCTTAATATTGCCCTACAGGCGATCTAATATTGACCCTCGTATACAATTCACGGGCATAAATAAATATTCTCCCACCAAGTTCCACTAATGACGAGAAATATTTTCATATGGTGAACGACCCTTGTAAGTTCTCTCGACTTATAAAGAAAAAATACTCTTGTAAGATCCTTACGACTTATAAGAGAAAATGCACTTAGGAGTTCTCATGATTCTTAAGGAGAAAATACACCTATGAGATCCTTACGACTCGCAAGAATAAAAACCTTTATGAGATCCTTATGGGTCATAAAGTCAATAACTCTTAGTCGACAGGATCTCAACCCTGTTTGCTAAGCCACATTTTCCTAGTTGTAGCGATACTGATGCCTAAATAGGTATCAAACTCTAAGTCCTCTCACAGCAAATGATGATTCGTTCCTGGCAATATTCCAGTTGTTGCGATACTGATGCCAAGATTAGTATCAGATCTCAAGTCCCTGACTCGTAATAAAACTCAGCGAGTCAAAAAATGCATATGAAATAGCCAAAATGATAGGGTAACTCACAATAAAAATCAGCGAGCAAAAAATATACATATAAAACAGCCAAAATGTTTGGGCGACTCACAATAAAAAAATAGCGAGTAAAAATTAAAAAAATGAAATAGCCGAAATGATTGGGCACCACAAACAAAATAGCCGAAATGATTAGGCAATCGCGACAAAAAAGCTGAAAAGATAGAGCATCGCGGAAAGAAAAAAATGCAAATGAAAATTTTCTGCCCTGCAAGTATGTCTATATTGACTCTTGTACACGATCTATGGGCATAAATAAAGGAAAATGGACCATATTTTTCCACCACGCTTCGTCAAAAGGAGAACCATGTCTTAACGGTTCATATACAACCTAGAGACTATCCCGGCATTCCTTCTCATTCCATCAGAATGCAGATGCAACGTCACCATCAAAAAAAGAAAGGCCCAGGATCAAAACAAAAATGGAGTAATGGAAAAATCCCAGCTCCAGCTCGAAGTTCCTTCTTGATGCATACGCGACGTCAACAAAGGCTCCAAGGAGCCGAATCAAAAAGGAGTGATGGCAAAATCCTAACTCCAGCTCGACGTGCTTCCCATGCCAGCAGGATGCAGATGCAACGTCAACAAAAGACCCAAGGGTCAAAGAAAAAATGGAGTAACGACAAAATCCTAGCTCCATGTCTCGATAGTTCATATACAATCTAGAGACTATCTCGGCGTTCCCCTTCATTTTAGCAGGGGCGGACACAACAATCAAATAAAATGAAGCGACGGCAAAATCCCAGCTTCAGGTCTTAATGGCAACATCTACAGCCTAGAGATCAGCTCGATATTCTTCTCTTTCCCGCAGGATGCAGAGGCTATGTCAACAAAAGACCCAAGAGTCAAAACAAAAATGGAGTAATGGCAAAATCCTAGCTCCATGTCTTGACGGTTCATATACAACTTAGAGACTATCTCGACGTTCCCCCTCATTTCAGCAAGATGCGGACACAACTATCAAATGAAATTGGAGCAATGGTATATTCTTAGCTCCAGATCTCGATTGCAATACATGCAGCATAAAGATCACATAGATGTTTTCCTGACTTCAGCAAAGAATCGGTGCGACATCCTAAAAAAAAACGAACGAACTGACAACATATTCCTAGCTTCGGGTCTTGACGACAACTCATATAAACCCTAAAAGACCATTGGAGATCACCCATCCCAGAAGGGTGCGGTTATGACTTATCAGGGCTCCAAATTGAGCCTAACTTCAAGTAAAAGGCGTCATGACAAATTCCTAACGCTTGCTCTGCCGACAGTAATATAACTTAAGGGGATTACTTGAAGACGTCTTGTTCAGCCCCCGAAGGGATCAGAGACACAACAGTTGCGGGGCTACTCGAACAGCGGCTTAAAGACTGCATATTGAGGAATATATCAGCCAGCGCGACGATACCACGGACTAAAACCCTAGTACTACAAAGCTAATGGATCTCTATCAAAAAAAGGGGTTATCTATATTTCATGTTAGGATACATCTGCGAGATCCTCTCGACTCGTCTCGATACGTAGAGATTTTTTTATGAAACCCTCATGGCTCATGAAGGTGAAAAGCCTTAGGCGACGGGGATATCAACCTGTTTCCTAATCACTGTGGCCCTATAAGTAGGTCCAAACCGACTCTTGTATACTATCCATGGGCCACATTCTCCAAAGTCGCACACCGATAAGGAGGAGAAACCCCTTACAAGTCCTCTCGACTCGTAAGGGAAAAATTCTCTTGTAAGATCCTCACGACTCTCAAAAGAAAACGCACTTAGGAGTCCTCACGACTCCTAAGAAGAAAATACACCTACGAGATCCTCTCGACTCGTAGAGAGAAACTTTTTTATAAGAAAAGTTGAAAAGCATTAGGCGACAGTTCTAAACCTATTTCCTAAGCCATCGCCGCCCTACAAGAAGGTCCAAACTGACTCTTGTATACTATCCATGGGCCACATTCGTCAAAGTTACATGCCAATGAAGTGAAGAAGCTACTTAAGGGTCCTCACAACTCATAAAAAAATACCCGAGTGAGATTCTTATGACTCACAGAGGCGATGAACACTTAGGAATCCAAACGATTTCTAGGGAATATATGCACCTATGAGATCCTCACGACTCATAGGGAGAAAAACCTTCTTAAGACCCTTACGGTTCATGAAGATGAAAAAAGTGTTAGGCTACAAGGATTCTAAATTTGTCTCCTAAGCCATCAATTCTATGGCCATGCATAACTTTGCACTATTTCACCGGCATACATACTTACGTGGGCAAAATAGTGGGAGCATTTGTTCCCGCCAAATTTTTTGGCTTAGAGCTTATTGTTCCCTTATAAAAAAGGGAAGAGAAGATAGATGAAAAGAATTGCCGCATCACGTGTTAAACACGTGAACGCTTATATGCAAAGCATATAAGCGCTGAATGCAAATAACAAAAAGGCCAAACAGGCCTCGCGTGCTAAACACGTGAGCGCCCATATGCAAAGCATATGGGTGCTGAACATAAATAATCAAAGGCCAAACATGCCTCACGTGTTGAACACGTGAGCATTCATATACAAAGCATATGAGCACTGAAAATAACCAGGCTAAAACCCATATTAGGGGTCACGTGTTAAACACGTGAGTTCTCTTGCCGCTTTCTTTGGCAGCGCTCACATGCAAAGCATGTGAGCGCCCCTAATTTAAAATTCTCCCATCTGATAGAATTAAATTCTATGTGATAGAATTAAATTCTATTTGGGAAATATTTTCCCTGATCTTTCTAATATAGAAATATTTTTCCCTAACAGAGAATTTTGGATTTAAAATCCAATGGTGATAAAATATAATCAATTAAACCATCTAATAGAATTAAATTCTATGTGGGAAATATTTTCATGATCTTTCTCAAATTAGAAAGATCTTCTCTTTTAAACAGAGAACCCTTCGATCAAAGATCCAATGGTGATTATAACATCAACCATCGATCATCTGATAGAATAAAATTCTATCTTAGGAAAATATTTTCCTAAGATTGTTAAACTAACAAGATATTCATATAACAGAATTAAATTCTATGTTAGGAAAATATATTCCTAATCTTGTTAAACTAACAAGATATCCATATGATAGAATTAAATTCTATATTAGGAAAATATCTTCCTAATCATGTTAAACTAACACGATATTCATATGATAGAATAAAATTTTATGTAATAGAATTAAATTCTATGTTGGAATAAAATTCTAATTTTGTTAAATTAACAAGATATCCATATGATAGAATTAAATTCTATATTAGGAAAATATCTTCCTAATCTTGTTAAACTAGCAAGATATCCATATGATAGAATAACATTCTAATCTTGTTAAACATATTCATATGATAGAATAAAATTCTATCTTAGGAAAATATTTCCTAATCTTGTTAAACAAATAAGAAATCTAGAAATCTTTTCTGTTAAACAGAGAGCCTTTGGATTAAAAATCCAACAGTAAATAAATTCACCGATTGATCTAAAAGATCATTTTGATTGATCATCAAATCAATCATGATCTCTCAATGAGAGATTTTCTGAAGAAATTGATTTTTTTCTCCTATAAATAGGAGCAAAGAGATTAATCAATGAGAGGAGGACTCGATAAAAAAGAAAAGAGGAACCCCCCCCATAAACTTCTGTAAAAATACAGAAATATCTAAAAACAACAGAGAATTTAATTCTCTCAAAGAAAAAGATCTCCCTCCTATATGCCCTAGGTAAAGAAAAAAGAAAAGATTAAAATATCTCATTTATCTATCATATCACATCTAAGGGTTTAACCCTTTTAAAAGAACTTAGTTCTTTCTCTGGATCTGAGATCCACAAGACAAATCTTCCACAAGTTGAGAATTTAATTCTCATCGGGAAAATCTTATTCTTGAGAATCAAAAATTCAGAGGAGAACACGGATACAAGAACATAAAAAAAATATGGAGTCCATAATACTCTAGGAACCTAGTTCCTTCAAATCAAGAACTTAGTTCTTTAAAACCCCGGTCCAAGATCCTCAAAATAGTGATCTTGGTGATCGTTAATGGTCAAAATATCATTAACAGAGATTTAAGTTCTCTAAAATATCAACAGAGATTAAATCTCCAAAAACATAGCGCCTCACGTGAAACACACGTGAGCGCCAGAGAAAATTAGTGCTTAGCACTATTGTAGCGCCTCACATGAAAAGCACGTGAGCGCCAGAGGCTAAAAACTCAGCGCCTCACGTGAAAAGCAGGTGTGTGCCCAAGGCTAAAAACCCAACGCCTCACGTGAAAAGCACGTGAGCGCCAGAAAAGATTAGTGCTTAGCACTAGTCTAGCGCCTCACGTGAAACATACGTGAGCGATGTATATCTTAGTGCTTAGCACTGCTGGGTAGTATAGAAACCCAATCTCAGCCCAAATTGGCTAATTTTCCTGAGGTTAAATCTCTTTGATTTTAAATCGACCGAGCCCGTATGCTCGTGATTTCCAAACTGATTTTAGTCTCAAACATGATTAATAATCCCTCATTAATGATATCCAAAATGATATTCATCCCATATCTCTTAAGGTAATCTTAGTCTCAAATATGACTAACGATTCTTAGGTCCACCACGGCCCCATCTTCCCTTAAATACGGGATTTGGTTTAAGAGTACATCTCTCCACACCTCTGATATATGTCGTTGTAATTTCTCAACATATTCATAGAGGTGGTGGGTCTCGACAATCAACAACTCTTTTCTAGTCCCAATTTGATGTAAAATTTCATCAAGACAGCGAATGATACATCCCACATTGATACACTTTCAAATTGATGTGCACACCTCAAATCGGATCGCACCCCAAACTGGGCGCATTCCATGTCACTATCGTTCACTCTACCATGTAACAAATACACGTGCGCGTAAGATGGATAATGGACCGAAATGTCCTTAACTAACATTCGTCCCCAAAATGGGAATGTTAGACCGAAATGTCCTTAAACTAACATTCGTCCCCAAAACGAGAATGCTGGACCGAAATGTCCTTAAACTAACATTCATCCCCAAAATGGGAATGTTGGACCGAAATGTCCCTGAACTAGTGCATCGCCTTAAATACGGTGATAATGGACCGTGATGTACTTAAACTAAAATAATTGAGCCCATATACTCATTTGTTTCTAGGTTAATTTTAATCTCAAATATGACTAACAATATTTAGATCAAACTCAAATATCATATGAACGGATAGACCTCATAAATGTGAGAAATACGTCCCAAGTTCATTCCCGTTGGTAAACCAATCTACCAGCGTGCACCCCATCAAGCAAATCCTTGACCCAACCCCAAATCTAAAATATACGGATTTGGACTAATCTGCGCCCTACGAGAGAAGACATAAATTAGTCTCCGTATACAATCCACGGGCAACCTAAAATAAAACAAACACAACACGACACGAAGTGAACTGCTAGAGAAGGAGAAAGTGGTTATCGCGATGCGGTAACGTAATTAACTGTCGGGGCTTGCGCCTGCAGGGAAGAGTATCTCCACAATCAAAATCTCCTCACAAATGAGGGGGAATCTGATGAAGTCTGCTACAATGGTCACGTCTGTCTAAACCTCCGATATATGGAGCCATAAATCAACTTGGTATCTTCAGAGAGGTGGATGGATAAGTCTAAATAGCATCTGTACCCAAATTCAGGCAAGACGATCTATCCCAGTTCGTCTCTGTTTTCGACGGTGAACAATACCAACACTCCGTCTCAGGAAAAGGTCAAATAGTGGCACTCCGCCTCGAAGATACGTCATACACCGACAATCCGTCTCAGGAAAACGTCAAACAAACACTCCGTGCCGGGGATACGTCAACCAACGACACTCCGCCTTGGGGATACGTCATATACCGACACTCCGTCTTGGGGAAACATCAAACAGATACTCCGTGTCGGGGATACGTCAACCGGCGACACTCTGTCTTGGGGAAACGTCAAACAACAGACACCCCGTCTTGGAGATAAGTCAAGTATCGACCATCCATTTCGTAAAATGGGCAGTGCCATCCTTCCAGAAGCGAGAACCAAATCAAGTCAACCCCCACGCGAAAGAAGATCCATCAATTTCACGCACACGACCCATACATGTAGTGTGCATTCATTGATGAGGGGTACTTTGTTGGGGTTAAAATTTACATCCCATTGACCAAATGTCAAAGTCAAGGTCAAACCGCAGACAAGTAGGCCCAAGCCAAAGAAAACGGACCTGAGTTTTGAATCAACCCGAACCTAAGCCATGCCCACACTCAAACCCAAGTCCAAACTGGGGGGCCCAAGCCTAGACCGGCCCCATGCCAAGAAAATACAATAAATAAATGTAATATTTAAATAAATGTGCAAAATGTGAAATAAATGGGTAAAAAGCCAAATTTTTATAAAGCCCATGACTCATATGCAAAAAGAAATAAGTACATGAAGAATGGGAAGGGCAAAATGCCATTTTGTAAAACCCAAGGGGCTATGTGTAAATTTGTAAGCCTATATAAAGCAACATTATGATGAAATGATGCGTAATTGATTCCCCACAAAAATAGTAGGGTTATGTGCCTCCTTTTTCTTTCTCAAGGTTTTAAACCTTCTTCTCTTTTTGAATTAAATCAAGAGTTTAACTCTTCCTTTCTCAGAAAAAATAGTTTTTCGCCATAAAACCCTTGAAGGGGAGTTCAAATCTCCCATCAAAACTCTAAAAAGGGAGATTTTAATTCTCACCACCATTTTTCTCTAAGATCTAACCAACAGAGAGGAGGAAGAAGGAGACCCATCTCTAAAATCCCACTTTGGGAGGATCCAAGGCTCAAGAGAGGATCTGAGGCTCAAGGAAGAAGAAAGGGTCCCCTTTCGTCATCTCCGAAAATCTTTTGGTAGTTTAACTCCAAATAAGAATCTCTTCTTTAGGAGTTTAACTCCAAACCAATTTTGAGAAGCTCAACTCCAAGATCCAAATCCTCCAAGGAGTTTAACCCCAAAATCCAAATCTTTTAGGAGTTTAACTCCAAATAAAAACCCTTCTTCTTCTAGGAGTTTAACTCCAAAGTCTTTCGGAAGTTTTACTCCATGTTCAAGGGCTAAGCCCCTTTTTCCGCTGGTGCCAGCAGCCGCGTGCCAGGAACGTGACCCGCTGGCGTCTGGCGCCCAGTGCCCACATGCAGGGCACATGATCCGCTAGAGACCAGCGCCCACACGCCATGCACGTGAACCGCTGGCGTTCAGTGCCCACACGCCACGCACGTGACCCCCTAGCACCCGCAGCCATGTAGCATTTCATGCGTCCTTAGAATGCTCTTCACCTCTCTTTTTCCCACACGTTTCACACTCGAAACACTTCCCCGTTAGAAATTTTTTTCATACGGGGCGCTGTCCCGCACCCCGCAAGGGGGCTTCTAGCTCTCTTGACCTCCAGCCCGCTATCCGAGTAGCGGGACCCCTGTAAATTTTGCGAGACCTCTGATACGTCCAAAACACTTTCAAAACACAACACACGCACACTGCACATTGAATTCGCATGACCAGTTTTACTCATCAATCGGAGGTTTTTTCGCTCCAAATACGAGGGGTAATTAACGACAGCTTAGTCCGCGGCTGCCGGAGATTTAGATCCCCACAATCAACAATCCCTACCCTATCTTGGCAGAGGGAATCTGTATATGCCTGACAAGCGCGCGTATTCCTATCTCAATAGGATGACGAAAAGCACTCTACAGATTATGGCACGCCCGGTGGGATCTTTCTCTCCTCCCATGTTTCACGTCAACTGTTCATGCAAACTCAATCAACAAATTTATCGATTTCCTGTATTGAAGTCATGCCTTTTTTGTGTGCAGGGTAACAGTTTTCAATCGCAATCTCGAACTTAGCAACCATGTCTATCAGGGCGAGCTTAGCTCTCAACACAACTCCCATCTCTTATACGATGAAGATGGATGCAAGGACGGTCCTCCCGGCCAATCTCAGGCTACAGTAGAAGGAGCCACTACTACAGTTTGGCTCTATTATGTTCATGCCAGATTACACCATCCCAGCTCTTCAAGCTTCGGTAACAGACAAACTGGCCTCGAAAGGCAGGAGTGTAAATGTGATGGCCTTGAGGGCGTCCCAACCCAAACACAATTCGGTGTTTGAATGGCTCTCCTTGGCCCCAGCTAGGGGCAAAGCCATCGGAACAAAAGAAGTCACCAGATGTCACAGGCAAGCTCAGGCGATGCCTTCGGCGAGTGAGCGAGCGGGTGTCTTTTCAAAGCTCTTTATTAGCTGACCCAGGGCGGCTTCTCGAAGAGCAGAAGCCCACAAAGCCTTCAAAATCGAGAAGCTAAGACAGAAAAGGCTCAGATACAGAGCCAACAAAAGGGCCAGGGCTCCTGCTAGGGTGAACTTCGCGAGGTTCCAAGAACAAGGTCATCCCGCAGCAACAGCTGAATTGGCTGTAAAGCTCGTTAACTCCTTTGAACCACTGAAATTGGTTCAGGAGAATGCTATTACAACAAGAGTCAAGAAAACTGCGATTCGGATTGTGTCACCTGAAAGTGTTTTCTAGCACCACCATGAGGTTTTAACCAGCATCAAGCATGTAATTTTAAAAATTTCTTGGTGCTAGCCTACACTAACCAAGATTCTAACTAGATTATTAGGGTTTGTGTGATGATATGAAAATATCTAAGCTAAGTGAAAGAATATACAACCTTTGTAGAACGTGTCCTTCACTTCTATAGCTCCGGGTAGTAGTCCCTACAACTCCACAAGGCTCCACTTGAAGAAGGATCGAGCTTCCAACGTGATCTTCGTGTCGAAGATGATCAACTTTGAAGGTTCTATAATCCAAACTACCTCTTCACTAATCTTTGATTGGAGAAGGAAACATCCTAAACTCAAGTGCTAATCAAGTGTAGGATGATGAAATAGGGGTGTTAAGCTCACTTAGATTTATCCAAAGACCTATGGTTCACATCATATGAGAGGTTTGGATGAGGAGGAGGAAGAAGATGATGAAGAGAGCTAAGCAAAATGAGCTCAAGAAAAATCAAGTGTAAAAAGAATAAAGAATGGCTCACATATAATCTTCACTCATCAAAGAATGAATATTTTCTCATAGAAAATATTCACCATGTTTCAATAGTGAAGCCAAACCAATATAATAATACATGAACCATGCTTCACAACCATACCTCAAATATCTCCTCTTTTCCACTTCATTTCTATTTTCACAAAATTGAAAATCTATCCATGCTTCATAATATATATATATATATATATATATATATAAATAAATAAAATTAGTGAGCGTTAATATTAGTCAATATATAATTATATCAAATATAAATATATATCATATTATTAAATCAACACTTGATTCAATAATCCGGTTATATCATATATAATCGAATAGTATCATTTATCTGTATATCACATTATAAAATCAACACTTGATTCAATAATCCGGTTATATCACATATAACCTAATCGATATCAAATTACTGTCAGATTAGAATACGGTATCATATACTCGTATTTAATCAGGCCCCTGCACATATCAGCATATGTGACCTACTTCGTTTCGCTTGAACTATGAAATATCTGTGTGGGACTCTAAAAACTCGTCAACATACCAGAAGTAGGTGATGATCACATCAGTCACCCACAAGCCGTCAGGGGTACTAGCTGGACGCAACGGTTACTCAGGTATTGAGCGAATAGAAGATCAACAAGCAAGCTTATCTAGACTCCCCTGAAGACTATGAGTAACACTTACCGTACAGGAGCAACTTCCAAAATCCATACTTTTTTTGTGTACATGGATTCCATCTCAGATCGCATAGCGTCCAGCCATTTGACAGAGTCCCCACTTGTGATGGCCTGCTCGAAACTAGTCGGGTCATCATCTTCCATGATGCAATCCTCGCTCCCACCATCTATGAGAAAACCGTAGTATCTCTCAGGTGGATGAGGAACCCTACTGGATCTGCAGAGTGGCTGAGGTTCATCGAGAACTATTGAATCCTCCGGTTCCACCAAATCATCAGTTGTCGTTTGTGTAGCTGAAACTTCTTCCAGTTCTACCTCATTACCACTAATTTCTTTCACAAGAAATTACTTTTCTAAAAAGGTGGCATGTTGAGAAACAAACTCTTTTTGTTCTTCAGTATGGTAGAACATATATCCATATGAATCTTTTGGATATCCTACAAACTTGCACAAAATAGATCTTACCTCGAGCTTGTCCGGATTTTTCTTTCTAATATAGGCTGGACAATCCCATATCTTAACTCGTTTAAGAGATGGTCTCTTCCCATTCCATAACTCATATGGAGTGGTAGGCATGAATTTGGTCGAAACCCTATTCAATAAGTATGTAGCAGCCTCAAGTGCATAACCCCAAAAGGAAATAGGTAACTCCACTGTACTCATCATAGAGCACACCATATCTAATAGAGTGCGATTCCTCTACTCTGATACACCGTTGTGCTGTAGTGTATACGGAGGAGTAAGCTGAGAGAGAATCTCATTCTCTTTTAAATAGTCCCGGAATTCCGTGCTCCAGTATTCTCCTCCTCGATCAGATCGTAGGATTTTAATACTTTTATCTGTTTGGTTCTCTACTTCGTACTTATATTCCTTGAATTTCTCAAAATCTTTAGACTTGTGTTTCAACAAGAACACATGTCCTAACCTTGAGAGATCATCGGTGAATGTAATAAAGTACGAGAAACCATTCCTGCCATGTGTAGATATAGGACCATATATATCACTATGTATCAGTCCTAAGAGTTTAGTAGCTCTTTCTCCATGTCAAGTAAACGGAGTTTTGGTCATCTTTCCTTTGAGACATGACTGGCAAGTTTCATAAGATGTAAATTCAAACGGATTCAAATATGCATTTTTATACAACTTAGATAGTCTTGTCGTATTGATATGACCAAGTCTACAGTGCCACAAGAAGACTTCGTTCATTTCTGAACTCTTCCTCTTATGTGTGTTCTGTATGTTCAGAACTGTAGTTTGATTCAGAACGTATATACCGTTACATAACGTACCAAATCCAATCAATACTTGATTTAGAAAAAATTTCATAACATTTTCCTCCAATACAAATTTATATCCTTCTTTATGTAGTAAAGAAACTGATGTAATATTGCACATCATGTTTGGTACGTAGTAACAGTCTTTCAGAACCAATGTATTATCGGCTGGTAATACAAGGTGATATTCGCCAACTGCTTTGGCTGCAACAATTGCTATGTTCCCTACTTTGAGAGACATATCACCCTTTTCCAGTTCTCTATCTCTTCTTAACCCATGTAACAAATTACATAAGTGGGATCCTTATCCGGTATCTAATACCCAGGACGTAGAGCAAACTGAGAAATAGTTCTCGGTAACGAACACACCCGAAGAAGATACATCAGCATGCTCTTTCTTCATTCAGATTGTGTAAGGATCCTGGTATTCTACTATTCCTTGCTCAAACTTATGACTGTCATAAGATAGAGCGGGACTAACGTTCCCCAGCCCTATATAAAAGGCGGGTTCGGTCAGTACATTATTATCTTGATTGAGGCGTGTAATGGTTGCTACCAGGAGAGAGAGAGAAGGAAACACTTTAGCGTGCGCTCTTTGCAAGATTAGATTAGTTATTATCTTATCTAATCAGGATGGCTCCCACTATTTTTATCAAATCTTCCTTCAAACCGTAAAGGTAAGATTAGCCGGGATTAATTACACCCTACAAGTTCGACAATCGGTCAGCCATGCAGGTATTGGTACGCCGAGAGAGTCTCCCCAAGCTTTCGTAAGAAACTAATTAAATAACCTCGTTTCCATAGGGGCATAACCCCTTTAACACTTTTCCTAGACACCCACTAGATCAGCTAATTATAAAGTGGAAAACTCTTGCAGGAGTAACACTTACTCGCAGTGGGTATCGGGATCCAACTATCTCATAGAAGGTATGCAATCTCATTGCAAATTTCAACACTTGAAATACCCGATATCTGTTTTTACCCCATGCGATTTATGACCTTGACAAGGTCAACAAACCATAAACCACAAGTCAAATTCAACCCGTTCATTTCGTGGTTCAATTAAACTCACCCGCATGACCCTTGATAAGGTCAACAAGGCCGTACGACTACCCTAATCCAATCGCATCATATGCGGCAGATAAGCACTAATCACTACCGCATACTACGCCTTGACAAGGTCAACAAACATAGCACGAATACTAAATAGCACTTATCTGAAATGACGGAGGGCTACGACTGGTTTTTAATAAAACCTTTGGTGTAATGAACTTGATATCGTTGTAGAATCAGGTTATTTGGAGTGGTTTAAGCTCCTTTTTTAAAATCGAATAGTTTTGTAGCATATACTAGTTTTTCTAAAGATGTCACTCCCGGTGAAGGGATCTCGGCTCTTTTCTTATTGAATGAGGTGCCGGATATTCATCAAAGAATACAACTATGCAAAGCAAGAATTAGAGCAGCTATCAAAACAAAACGAGTGGGTTATAATATTTTCTAGTTTCGCTAAAGAGGTCACTCCCGGTGAAGAGATCTTGGCTTTTTCCTCATCGAATGAGGTGCTGGATATTCATCAAAGAATACCACTGTGCAAAGTAAAAACTATAGCTACCTTTTTGAAAAATTCTGATTTTACAACATCTTTAGATTTCTTTTTATTTTTCCATTAATCTCATTAATGAAGTCCCGTGATTTAATGTTTCCTAAACATCACAGAAAAGAAACGAAAATAGAACGTATGCTTATACCATCCGCATTCGCCACGGGGCCCCGTCATGCACCATTAGGTTACTTAACTAACGGTAGGGCGGGGGCTGGACTAACGCGGGTGCAAAACATAAGCAACATTTATTATATATATATCATATATATAGTATTCTTCTCATGCAGTTATAAGATCACATCACAGAACCAAGCAGCAGAAGTTAATATATGAAATATTGGATATACTAGAAGGTCCATGTTTTAAATTTAGCCAGTAATATAAAAACGGATTCCACGGTCGTGATGAATAGCCAAACCCACATCCCTAGACCCCTACGAGAGTGGCAAGTAACCTTACCAATTATAAGTTAGGAGACCTGGTCTCGATTCCTCGAGATGGTCTCCCACTGGACTCTAGAACCCGGTTACTTGTGCTCCCCTCCTTGGGTCTATCCTAATGTAGAAAAGTAAATAATATATATCAATGGTGACATCATCCTCAACCCGGAAGTGTCCCAATAAAAGAATATTACATACATATTTTACATGAATGAAAATGAAAAACTCCCATCTAAGCAAAAACCCCGGGCTATTCAATCACGACGATCCAATATTACATATCACAACAACACATAAACATCACATGTCATCAACGTAAGTAAATATGCATATTCCGAATGTCGTTGACATATAGCAACGAGATCGGGGATACCCCACATATTACACTTGCGGTCACAGAAAAAAAATGAAAAACTATAATAATTAGAATATGCATTTTCCTTAGACATCATAAACCCGGAATATCTCATATCTCATATTCCGGATTTCATGCCATCCTTATAAATCTTGTTATTTAGTCTCAAATCGAAAACACTTTTCAATAACTTAGTCGGGTAATTCAATAAGATTCCCGACTACCTGATCGAATGCTCGTCGGGAATTTTAGTAGATGACCGCGCCCCCGATGTCGTCGACGAAGTGCACTTAGGAGGATCGCTGTAGCCGCGAGCACCCGAGTGGATACTTTTGGCAACGGGTTCTCCTACAGTCACTTGGTCGGGGCTGTGGGGTGTGTCTATCCACTAGAGTTACCCGGCGAGTGTTCACGTACAATACGTGATTATGATGGAGTTTTGATCCGAATCAAAACTCCGTGGCAATCGATTAACTGAGACTAAAACGCTAGATTTACATTACAAACTCGTTTTCACAAAACTAATTTATTGTGGATTCTAAAAATTGTATCACTTATCATCAAAATCTAGACGACGTTAAATATTTCGATCGATTTATCAAACACCCAAAAATTCCAGAGACCTCAACAACTTGAACATCACTAAAAACACCCAGAAAGTGCCAAATATAATAATGGAGCAGCATAAGAAGAAAGAACCCAAAACACCACAAACTTGCGGCGGAACCGTGGCCAAAATGGGGTTTAGGCCGCGGTTCCGCGGCGCTTTGATAGTATTAGGGTCTCGAACTTCTTGGGGCTCCATTAAATACCCTGCACAATTTTCTCAATATTTTTAATCTCGCAAATTTCAACTTTTGAAAAATGGACAGAAACTTGTCAAAAATCGGCTTCGAAAATTCGATCGAACACTTTAACGTCGTAAAGTCTTTCCCTGATATTCTAGCTTGGCTCTGATACTATGAAAGTGTTTCCTAGCACCACCATGAGGTTTTAACCGGTATCAAGCAAGCAATTTTAAAAATTTCTTGGTGCTAAACTACACTAACCTAGAATCTAACTAGATTATTAGGGTTTGTGTGATGATATGAAAAGATCTAAGCAATGTGAAAGAATATACAACCTTTGTAGGTCGTGTCCTTCACTTCTATAGCTCCGGATAGTAGTCCCTACGACTCCACTAGGCTCCACTTGAAGAAGGATCGAGCTTCTTATGTGATCTTCGTGTCGAAAATGATCCACCTTGAAACTTCTATAATCCAAGCTACCTCTTCACTAATCTTTGATTAGAGAAGGAAAATTCCTAGAATCAAGCGTTAATTAAGTGTAGGATGATGAAGCAGGGGTGTTAAGCTTACTTAGATTTATCCAAAGCCTTATGGTTCACATCACATGTAAGGCTTAAGGCTTGGAAGAGGAGGAGGAAGAAGATGATGAAAAGAGCTAAGCAAAATGGGCTTAAGAAAAATCAGGTGTAGAAAGAATGAAGAATGGCTCACATATAATCTTCACTCATTAAAGCATGAATATTTTCTCATAGAAAATATGTACCATGCTTCAATAGTGAAGCCAAACCAATATAATAATGCATGAACCATGCTTCACAACCATGCCTCAAATATCTCCTCTTTTCCACCTTATTTCTATTTTCACAAAATAGAAAATCATTCCATGCTTCATCACACACACACACACACACACACACACACACACACATATTAAGAAAATAATTAGTGAGCAATAATATTAGTCAATATATAATTATATCAAATATAAATATATATCATATTGTTAAATTGTAACGACTCCAATTTCAATGTACAGAAATTTATTTAAAAGTTAATGTACAATTGGGGTATTTGCAAATCCTGTGTACACTATAAGTTATTGATTTGTTTTTGAACAGCAAGAAAGTGCTTGTAACTCACTGGTAAAAGCCTTGCACTGCTGTGACATAGCATCTGTGTTCAAATCCCACCAGCCACATTATCTTTTTATTTAATTTTCTTTTAATATTTTAGAAGCCCAAAGGTTTACACGTGCACTACAAGTAAAATGAAGAGTCACGGAATAAACAAACACATGCACTGGGGTATATGAAGCGACAACAACACGTGGTCAAAGATCTAAGCTCCCCCACTGGATTTCGACCGGCGAAACGCTTGGTAAAACCGACACCGCCGGGCTCCCCGTAAGGAATGCTTTCCATTTCTTTGCCCGAGCACCCCTTGGCCTACCCTAGTTCGCTCATGTTGTTTATTTTCTCTGCATTCATCCAGAGAATATTAAATCACCTTTAATCCAATTTTTAATGTATATTTTTAATGCATTCTGTAACTCTCAAAACCTTAATTTTCACTATAAATACCACACTCCATTTCACCCCTCCTCACTCAGAATTTCATTACAAAATTCTCAAGTCCATATAATTGTGCAAGTGGAGTTAGCAGGAGGCGAATATCCGACGAAATTCAAAGGAGATTCCGGCGACGAAACGACGCACCGAAACTTTCCTAAGCTTCCCCTTTCTCCTCTCTATATTAAAAGCTTGTAAGTCCCCTTTTCCCCTCTCTTCTTCAACCCTAAAACTTTTCTATTTCAAAACACGTCGGAAGCGGAGTTAGTCCGACCTCTGATTCTCTTTTCTTTAAAAATACAATTTTTTTAATAACAAACATACAAATTTTAATATATTATTTAGTAATCATTAACAAAGATAATAGAACAAGTTTGACATCAAAATAATAATCATAGCTAGTTCCATTTCACTTTTACATTAAAATACCCTTATGTTTAAATTTGACATTGCTTATTCCTTTTAACCCTATTACCTTAGAAAACTCACGAGATAATGACCTACCTCATCACAACACATATTTCTTGACATAACACGATATCATTTGGGACATTAGCTAGTGGGAAAATACATATTACAATAAAACACATTAAACTATTATAAAACCCGTATTTCCTTAAAGTGTAGCAACAAATTCCATACAATCCTCGTCCTTACAACCCACTTTTGGCGAAATCTGATCGGGATGGTGCGGATTATCGCACTTCCTCAGAGCTAGTAGGGCGGAATTCAAACCTCCTCAAGGAGCATTCGAATTCCGATGGAATTATTATTACAATTTAAGAAAAACGAGATTTCTAGAATAAATAAAATCATATTTTTAATAAATAAATAAATATTATCAAAATACTTATTTTAAATATATAAAATATTCCATGTTTCCAAAACTCAACAAAAGAATTCAAATATTACATGAAACTACCATGACAATTCAAGACAAAATCTATATTACAAATAAATACCATATACAATTATTACTAGGTTCTACTCACTAGAAAATTCCATTTTTATAAAATATACATCTATGAAAACCCTAAAGACGATAATTAAATACTTGAGGTGTATTTTTAAATTATACCAAAACTATTTTTACATAAAACCCCCTCAGTTATATAAATTTATAATAAAAACCCTAGTAAATATAGGTTTAAGCGGGACAAGTTCTCTTGAGCCTCAGGGAGCCGGAGAATATGGGTGCGTAGCTATATAAGGTAGACAATCTAACAACGGAGTTATCAATACGGTAATTGTCTTGGAAAAAGACATAAATCCTGCCGTCCATGTGCAGCAGTTACCGATAACTTCAAAACCAATTCAGGACTTCAATTTCTTTTCAAAATGTCTGACTCAGACAGAGTCTCAATCTAATCAATCTGACCTGAATATGATTCAAGTATAAAACTGCAATTCAACATGATTCTATCTATACCAGAATTCAATCTATAACAATCTGACTCGACCGAACCGAACCATGGATATACTCCGTTTACATGTCTATCCATTATATCCGTTCTATTTATCTGATATCATGGTTTTGGCAAGTCATACAATCTATTATGCAAAACAATACAAATCAATACAAAATATATTACAGGGTTTTTAAAGGGGTAAATTGGTACGGAAGGTGTTAGAAGTGGCACGAGACTGTAACCATAATACACCTAACCTGAATATCTATTGTCGTTGTACCATGGCTGAACGGTTCCTTGTGCTCCATATACCTTAGTCTCTAGAATAATGGGACTCCTCTCGTATACACTGGTATTTTCTGTACCAAGCTACAAACAATCGCGCTAAAATTATAATAGAACATTATTAATTATATTCTCCTTCTGTCTATTCTATCTCTACTCAACTCTGGGACTTACCGAGCGATTGTTCACTGATGACATTCCTTTTCTTCTTTCTTTGGAATGTTGTCAGGTGGATTGGACTTACTAGAGATCGAGCCCAGTACCGAGGACTTGGAGCAGTTATCATTTGACCCAGAGCTTTATATACTTGTACATACTATTTCCATTTCTGTTATGCCATTGTTTAGGCATTGCTTTCATTTCATGTATTTACATTTCAGTTGTATTGTAAAAGAATGTTAAGTAAATAAAGTTGATGTTCAATTACATCTATTGTCATTTACTTTATATTGCTTAGATACAATTAGCGTGATTATTTCTGAGTAAATAAGCAGCGGTCCTTGTCGCGTCCCCTTACCCGTATGCCGAGAAGCGGGGCATGACAGGTTTTGTTGGCGGCCCATGCAGGTCAGTTCTGCATGGACATGCAGGTCAATTCTGCATGAAGTCCTGATCAATATAGCATAAGAAACAACAACTGAAAACATTCTTTACAATTTCGTGTTCCTTAAATCTTACAATTTCATATTCTTTAAATTATCCTAACCCTATTTTTCTTTCAAGGTTATGGATTCCCCAAACAATGCTAGCACCAATGTCAACAACGCATCTCCACTTCTACCTCTTACACCTACCGTAGCTGCTCCAATCAACGAGCAGACGGTTTTTCTTGAGGCAATCCGAAGCGTCCTGGAAGGACAACAACAGCAGACTGCTACATTGATGAACCGACCAGAAGTGGAAGCCTCAGCGGTAAAGCAATTCCGAGCTTTACACCCCAAGCAGTTTTTTGGGAAAGAGAGCCCTCAAGAAGCTGAGGAATGGGCTCAAAGCATTGAGGATGATCTGGCAGCAGCACAAGTGCCAGAGGTCGCTTGGGTACGAGTTGTGAAGCTGCAGCTCACTGACAATGCCCGAGTTTGGTGGAAGACGAAAGAAAGCCGTCTTGCCTAGCCTATCGAATGGAAGACCTTTCGTGACATGTTCGACGTGGAATACTTCCCAAAGACTGCCAGATTCGACATAGAACAACAGTTCATCCACCTACAACAGGGTTCGATATGGACCAAATCCGTGGATGAGTATGATACTGAGTTTACCATGCTCAGTTGGTAAGATATGTCTTTCTATTTCGATTTTCAAATATCACATACTACACAGCTAACACAATGCCTCAACAGATTCGCGGCACACCTGATACCAACGGATGAGATCAGAGCCCGACGATTTCAGCAAGGGTTAGATCTAGATATCTAATATGCGTTAGCTACAGGGGATTTCCCGACCCACGAACTGGCTCTGAAAGCTGCCCGTCGATATGAGGCAGTGGTAAAGATGAGGGGAAGATCCCAATCTGCCGGAGTGAAGCGCCCTGCCAACCAAATGGCAGGAAGAAGCCTGTAGGGTGTTTTTCGTCACCACATTAAGATGGGAATGCACGCGCACTTGTCAGGCGCATTACAGATTCCCCCTGCCTAGGGTAGGCTGAGGGTTTATTGATTGTGAGGATCCGAATATCCGGCAGTCGCGGACTAAGCTGCCGTTAATTACCCCTCGTCTTTGGAGCGAGAGAACGTTCGATTAACGGGTTAAACTGGTCATGCGAACTCAATGTGCAGTGTTGTGTTTTGAAGGGGTTTTGGATATATCGGGGCCCCGCAGAGTTTTTACGGGGGTCCCGCTAC
Source organism: Agapanthus africanus (assembly GCA_030015575.1). Lineage (NCBI taxonomy): Eukaryota > Viridiplantae > Streptophyta > Magnoliopsida > Asparagales > Amaryllidaceae > Agapanthus > Agapanthus africanus. The sequence goes on from CM057345.1 coordinate 550,718,760, forward strand.
CCGGATAGCGGGATGAGGGTCAAGGAGGCTAGCAGCCCCTTGCGGGGTGCGGAGCAGTGCCCCGTTAGAATTTTTTTCTAACAGAGGACAGTGTTGTAGAGTACGTGTGTGTGTATTTGTATATATACATGTATATAAAATGGGGAAAAGCGCCCAAAGGACGCGTGGGGTCAGCGCCTCACGTGCCTAGCATGCGAGCGCTGGGCGCCTGAGTGCTGTGCGCTTAGGCGCTAGCGCATCACGTGCCTAGAACGCGAGCGCTGGGCACTTGAGCGATGGGTGCTTAGTCGCTAGCGCATCACGTGGGCGCTGGCCCTTGAGCGCAAGGCGCTTGAGCGCTAGCGCCTCACGTGTCCGGTACGTGAGCACTGGGCCCTTGAGCGCTTGGGCGCTGGGCGCTTGAACACAAGGCGCTCGAGCACGAGCGTATCACGTGATCGGCACGTGGCCGCTGGGTGCTTGAGCGCAAGGCGCTCGAGCACTAGCGCTTCGCGTGCCCGGCACGTGGGCGCTGAGCGCTCGGGCGCTAGGCGCTCGGGCGCTTGGGCGCCGGCGAGAAAAAGGGGCTTTCAGCTTAAGGAATAGGATTTAAACTCCCGAAAGAGGATTTAGAGTGGAGTTAAACTCCTAAAATGTTTTTGGAGATGATGAAAGGGGCTTCTCCCTTGAGTTCTGGATTTTCCCAAAGTGGGATTTTTGGGAGATGGGTCTCCTTCTTCTTCCACTCAGTTGGCCGGATCTTGGATGAAAAGGGGGGTGATTTTAAAAATCTCACCTTTTTAAGATCTGATGGAAGATCCAAGCTCCCCTTTGTAGGTTTTGTGGTGAAAAACTATTTAGTTTTGGAAAAGAAAAAGTAAAACTCTTGATTTAATTCAAAAGAAAGAAGAAGGTTTTAGAACCATGAGAAAGGAGAAGATCACAGATTTGTTGGAGATAGTGCCCTCAGAGTCAATTATTGGATCACAGGCACGTGATTGCAATGATTGAGAGAGGACCTATCCCGGTAGGACAGTCTTACTCGAGATGATAGTATGCTATCTGGTTTATCTTTATCATCGTGTACTGCTTTAGGTGACCTGACATGTCGCTATTACACGTTGATAGAGCCCCTAGGATTCTTGCTTGACGACCAGCAGTATGATGGCGATCATATACGTGGGAGCTGGTAGTCTATAAGCACATCCTTAAAAGGTCCCTAGTCGTGGGAGTTTCGAGACTGGGCATCGATACTCCATTAGTAGACTAGTGTATACAGTCGAGACCCCGACGAGGGGCGGTGGCCGGTCTCACAAGCCACTGGTGTCAGTTGGTTCACCTAAGATGTATACAGGTGCTCATTGGGTTATGAGTACACCGGACAGGACTCGCCGGGAACCTGCTAGTTGGTCTTATACCAGACGTCAGATAGCAGTTCCCAGGTGACATGTGTACAGGTTAGTTCATCGACCTGAGATCGTCATTTGTCTCGTGTGAGTTCCCACTGTGCTTTGATTACTACCCTACCACGGCTCAAAGGAGTCGTGCAAACAGGTTTTAGTTGGGTACAGTCCCGAGCCACATGGAGGCAGTGAGCGGATCTGCAGGGGTTCGTCTCTCCCGGTATTGGGGGTGAGGTCGCGCTGTGTTTAGGAGAGCCATTACGCAAAGCCCTCGGCCGAGGCAGGAGATTTACTGGTAGGTATTCCAGTAGTATCTCAGGGCGTTCTGGGCTACGCTCCGACACGACTTGTACCGCTTTTGGGGGTCTGACTTTCACCAACCCCCTAGGCCCGCCATGCGATACTCATAGACGAACGGACCGGACTGTACGGATATTGTCACTGACAGGCTCAGTAGGGTGTCGGGGTGAGCTTCCTCATCGACGTCCCTTTTGGTCAATAGCTGGTGGCCCGTCACGTATTGGCTTATACCTCTGACGTGCCAGTGGTTAAATCCACAGCCATAGTATTGACGAGTCTTTAGAGTCCACCACACTTTCAGTTACTCAGCTTTCGGGCGAAACGCTGTAGAGGCCGTATGGAGATATGGCAGGGTCCGATCAGATACGTGCGGTATTGCACGGATCAGGATCAGACGGTTTGTACTAGTAGCCATATGGATATATGGCAGAGTTCGATCAGATACGTGCGGTATTGCACGGATCAGGATCGAACGATTATTACTAGCCGGCTTTGGTTTAAGCCGGTCCTAGTTTAGTACAGTGTAGATTTTGTCTCATTGCATTTGTATCCGGACGGAATACAGATGCGGGTGTGTATGCACAGTATCGGGGTTTTCCTGTAATTTATTACGGGACCAGTTTTCTGGAGTTGCCAGTTTGCATTTCGTCCCGGCCGGTTTTCCTTCATTCTTTCCCGGCCGGACTTTTTCGATGGAGGGGGTTATTTGCAGTTTTGCAAATAACACTTTGTGGAGGGGTTTCTTTGCATATAGTTTGATTATGATAGATTTCATTTCTTTCATCCATTGACTTGCTTTTTAAAGTGAAGTGAAAGGTTATGGAGTGCATAGTGTTTTAAGCATGGTTGATGTTTTGTTGACCTTGGATGTGGTCACCCCTCTCTTGCTCCTACACTCACCTCCCTCTTGCTATCATATTATCATTCCTCCACCATTCTCATACTCACTAGATGATAAGTCTTTCATGGTTGTGAGAAGAAGAAGAGAGAGAGCTTGATTCATGAGAGTTTTTCTTTCTTGATCTAGTTTTCATGCTAGAAAAATGCAAGCACCATTTTTCTAATCCTTGTTTCCTCCATCATCTTCAAATGGCAACAAAACCCAAGTGAGACAATCTACTACACATTCTACAGCACATCTTGAGCATGTCGAGTTGCCGGCTTCATGCGCGAGTTGCCTCGGTATTGAGGCGGGAGCCCGTAAAAGAAGAAGGCGATGTGGTGCCCTTTCCGGCGAGGAGGCGACGATGTGGAGCCAAGCTTTTCCGCGAGAGATCGGGATGATGAAGAGAAGACCGGAGGACTCGGATCACTCGGTATACTTCTCACCCTATCTCTTGATTGCTAGCGTAGGTTAATGGTTAACGATCCGGGTTTTCTTTGTCCGCGGTAGCGCCGGTTTCCGAGTAAGGAAAAATTTTGATTCCGCAATTTGGCCTCGAGTAAGACGGCCGGGGCGCTGCCGTGGCGCAACATGGTATCAGAGCCACGCCATTAACCTTACCTAGCTTCGTTTGATGTGTTTGCGTTTCCGATCGACCGAAATTTCCAAAAACCGTATTTTTATTGCACATCAGTTTCTGTCGAAATTTTTTGGAGTCTAAAAATTTTTCAGGTTGTCTCAGAGTGATGTGCAGGGAAATACAAGCATACTGAAAAAAAATTTGTACCCTGAACTGTTCATGTCACCGCGGAAGGGCGGCCAAAACCTTGATACGGCCGCTCTTCCGCGGCAAGTTGAACAGTGTACCCACCCAAAATTTTTCAGTATGTTTTCCAGTGAGAAATGTGGTTTCTGGGATATTAAAATTGGGCCCAGGTTTTCTGTGAGTGCTACAGTTTTGATTGGGGGCCCACTTGTTAATTTTTGGTCAATCGGAAAATTTTAAACACATTATTTCACAGTATTTACATTATATCTGCGACCGTGAATGTCACTCGATCGGTAAATCCAGTCTAACTGCTATAGCCCGGTTAGACGGATTTGCGAACGTGACTTTCACGTTGATGTTTTATGTATTTGCTGTGTTGTTGCGGATCGGTCGTGGGGATAGCCTGGATGCAATGCTAGTACTGTTTTCTTGTATTTTATACATTTGATATTGCGGGGCGAGCGTCCGACATGTGGACTGCCGTCACTGCCTGTTTGTATTATTCTTTTGGGGCACGACCTGGTTGCGGTCGATGTACCCGGTGTATGTATATTTTACTTTCTGTACTAGGGTTACCCCGCGGTGGGGTGCACGGATAGCCGGGTTCTGGAGGGCAACGGGCCCGCATCTCAGGGCATTGAGACGGAGGGGGCTTCAGTCCAGGATTGGCGGGCTATTCGCCGCACTCGTAGGGGGTACAGGTTGACCCAGGAGGGGTGCCCAAGTTACCGGATTCCATGAAGTGCTGGGTGGTCCATTCACGGTACTGAAGGGGGCTGCCTCGCTTCAGGTTTTGGCGGGTGACTTGCCGCGCCCGTAGGGGTCTAGGATTTCATTGCACAGGCTATCCACACGACCAGGGGAACGTCGGGTTTCAGCAGCGGCTCTGTGAAACCCGGGGCTTCCAGATATCTGTATTGTTCTGTAATGCTGTACATTTCTGTGATGTTGCTTTTTATTCACGCCTTGAGCGAAATACTATATATTGGTATATATATTAGTAGATGTTGTATATGTTTTACATCCGCGCTAGTCCAGTCCCCGCTCTGCCGTTAGTTAGCTAACCTAACGGGTGATGACGGGACCCAGTGGCGAATGCGGATGGCATATACGTACGTCAGTATATTTTCGTTCTTTGTGGTGTGATCAATTGATGGGACTGCATTGATTCGGATCAATGCAAGTTTAAACAAACCTATTCTGATGTTGTTGGAACAATTTTTAAAAAAAAAAAAAAAAAGGCTGTTATTGCAAGGACGTTCACTTTTTGTTTTGCATCGTGGTATTCATTTGGAATATCCTGCTCCTCAGTCGACGAGGCAAGGGCCGAGATCCCTTCACCGGGAGTGACCCCTTGGACAGAAGTTTGCGTCAGGGCATTAACTTCACTATAGCCGATTACTTTTGCTTTGCATCGTGGTATTCAGTTGGAATATCCTGCACCTCATTCTACGGGGAAAGAGCCGAGATCCCTTCACCGGGAGTGACCTCTTTAGTAAAGGTTTTCGTTTCTATATTTTTATAAAAGTTATCCAGTTCCTTCAACGATATCAAGTTCATTACGTTAAAGGTTTTCGCCAGAAACCATTCGTAGCCCTCCGTCATTTCGGATTAGTATTGCTTAGTATTCGCGCTACGTTTGTCGTTGCTATTCGCCGAGGCGTAGTGTGCGGTAGCTCTGTAATGCTTTCTGTCGCATGGATATGTGGATTGGTTAGGACAGTCGTGCGACTTTGTTGATTATTCGTCAAGGGTCGTGCGGGTGGGTTTAACGCAATCAAGATAATGACGGGTTGAACTTGACTAGGACCTTTTGATTTGTTGATTATTCGTCAAGGTCACTTGGGTCCTAGGGGTAAAAATCTCATCGGGAGTTTCAAAAGAACTGAAACTTGCCAAGCATGCGCATACCTTCTGGAGTGTGGTGACTTGAGTGGATTCCGTCAAGTTATCATGCGATGATAGTTGGATCCCGATTCCCACTGATGAGTTGGTTTACTCCTCGGGTCATCCCGACTAATTCTTCTTTCAGGTTTGGAGGAGAATTTGAGGTACAGTGGGAGGTTTCTTGATTAGATAAATTGGTAACCATTCTGATCTAGGTTAGAGTGCACGCTGAGTGTTTCTTTTCTCTCTCTCTGGCAGCGACCATTGACCCGACCCTGGACTATGACTCAGTGACCAAGTTGACCGAACCTTCTTTACACTGGCTTTTGGATTGTCAGAGTTGCAGACCTCATTGCCACTCCTACTTTTACCCTTTTCTCCAGGACACCCCGTATTACTACGAACGTCCACTTCCATTGGACAAAACCATCGTATGGTTATATACGAACTCGAAGGACTTCGAGGATGGTTTCTGGTTCTGGAGAAAACGAATAGGATTATTCAGTTGTCTTTTCTTTTCATCTTCTCTCGTTGCGAGTACTCCTTGGTTTAGGAGATAGTACACCTATTACGCAAATTGGATAGTCTTCTTCCAAACCTTAGGCTGGTGCCGACCGGTAAGGAATGAAGGAAACCAATTAGCATAACGATGGTGTGCAGAAGGTATTAAGTTAAGACAAAGCAAGGGATTAGTAGGAGGGCAAAGTAAATTGCGACTGATATTCACGGCCAAACCAAGTATTTCTTCGCCAAATCCTAAATCACCTTTGTATTTCTCCAGGACACTCCGTATCACTACGAAGATCCACAGTTTATTGGATATTCCATCGTATGGTTATATACGAACTCGAAAGGAACTTGTTCCAGTTCGGGGATGGATTATGGTTCAGGAGAAATAGGAATAAAGTACATTCAGGTGTCTTTTATCTTCACCTTCTCTCGCATTGAGAGTGTTCCTAGGATTAGGACAGTACACCCTTTATGCCTTTTGGATAGTCTTCTTCCAAACCATAGGCTGGTGCCGAACGGTAGGGAAGGAAGAAAACCATTTGACCTAAAGGGGTGTACAGAAGGTAATGACTAAAGACACAGAAAGGGATTTAGAAAGATGGCAAAGAATTATACGGTTACAGTTGTGAATCTGGATAATGGAAGAGGCATTACTAGGAATACCACGATACCCCAACGAAACATTTCAATGTTTCAGTTTCACTGTATACTGTTAATGGAAAACTGATTTCCCAGTTAGACACTTGCTCCAGGGTATGTATTTACCAGGTTGGATTCTCACATCTGTATGGTTTTACAGATGCTGAGTGGGAGTAAGTTATTGGGAATTGGGTGATCATCCTCATTATATCGGGATTCGTTGTAATCGGTGATATTTGAGGAAGTCACCTGGGTTGTTTGCCGGTCGGCAAATATTTGGTTATGAATATCCGCTGTTGTGCACCAATTTCAAATTGATATATCTGTACGTCTATTTTTATAGAGTGAGATATACTTTTTGATATTATGTCGATGACATTTACCTATATCAGTGGATGGTTAGGTAAGGAGTATTAAACAGCGGTGTAATTCTTCTTAACCATAAGTACAGTTTTCAACCTACGACACACAGTGAAAGAGTTGTTAGATTCAGCGGACTTATACAGAGTATTGTATGTTGTCCAGTGTCCATTAGGACAGAGGGGTTGGTCCTCATACTATATTCTGTTTACTTTTAACTTCTCTAGTTCTTAGACATGTGCTTCGAGGAAACACAGGGTCTAAGTTTTGAGGAGTTATAGGTATTTGAATAGAGTAGAGTACCAGGTGTAGCAAGTATCGGGATTCTTCAAAGAGATCGAAGATGTAGATACTTGTGTATGATATTCAGTTGATAGTAATGATGAAGACAGATTGCTTCTCTTTCAGGTTACTCATAATTGGAAGCATTCCTAAGTTGAGTAACGCTGATCGACCTCCTTCCATTTAGTTGACATGCACTGGAGATAGTTGCATGATTTGAATCTGGTTCAATTGAATCAGTGCCTCTGGTTCTATATTGGATATAGAACAGTTCATATCTTAACGATGTTAAGGTACGGGGAGTTGTCCGGCTTATGCTTAAAACCAGACTCCGGATAACTCAAGGCACGTTTCTGTAATGGCTTTTTGTGGGTTGACCCAGGCTATGACGAGGGTTGACTTTCTACCATCTGGCAGATCAATAGCAATATTGTTCTAGACTCGCCACAGTTTTTATTAAAAATGGATTTTTTCAGAAAAAGTAGTGGGAGTATGGTAGAACTGGAAGTGATTCCAGAACCACAAACGATTACTGAAGATTTGATAAGGAACCTAAAGATTCAATCTGATTTGACATTCCATTGGCCACTCCGCAGATAAGGTGGGTAACTTCAGGCACCCGAGAGGTACTCCGGTAGCCTCAAGGACGGTGACAGGGAAGTTCTTGTTTACCCACACTTGCCATTGTTGTTGTTCCAGGCTGCGAGACCCGGCAGGAGGATGAGTATAGCGTCGTTCTAAACTAGCTTTAGAAGTGCACGTCTATATGACTCTGCCAAAGGGTTGTCGTAGTCAGTGGGAGCAGCGGAAGCATTGGTGGACATCAGGCTTATGTCTATTTATAGACTAAAGCAGATGTAGCGGAGATAGATCATCTATTTCTGATGTGACAGTCATAGGTTTGACGTCATCAGAATAGGGGATGGATCTGTTGAGAAGGTAGTAGGAAGTGATATTCCTATACTACGATCGGTTATACTTTGGTCGTCACACAGTGTTTTCTCCACATGGGACTTGGACATTATATCAGACATACTGGTTACTAGATCTATGGTTTTAGATCTAGATTTGGGTGGTTTCCCAATCAGGGTAACTTGACAGCATTCTATGAGTATTTAGAATGGACGACTCCTGGCACGGTAGTATACCTGCAGGTAATGGAGTCACCCTCTCTAAAGGTGTCTTACAGACTAAAGAGGAGAGGGATACGCATGATTGACAGATCACTTGCTTAGGCAATTGAGTCAATCATGAGATGTCAAGTACCACACCAGATGTTGTTCTTGCACTAGATGCAATAAGTTGATATTGATCCAATCCTGGAGGAACAGTCGGAAGCAGTTTTAGAACATAAGTGAATGTTCTAGGGATATGATAACGGCTGCCTCCTTTAGGAGACGGTTATCACTCCAGGCTTCCAAGGTGACATAGACGACAAGGAGGTCGTCAGAGTTATAGTTCTCCCTCTGACGAGGGACAGTATTTTGGACAGGTGGTCCAAGGCAATACTGAGGGAGGCATGGCGCAGGATACTGATTAGTTTCAGTTGTTGATACAGTCTAAGAAGTTTGGATTTGGAGTTCATTTATGAGCTAGGTCCCATCAGACATCCAGACATTCTAAGACAGGTATTGCTCATTTCGGGAGATGGCTTTCTCCGCGAACTTGAGATATAGAGAGACATAGAAAGAAACTTCACAGTGGATCCACTCGCTGAGGCTATTCCTCGAACGCAATAGTTTCACAAAAGAGCTTTGTGAGACTGACTGGTAGAGGAGTTGGGTGTTCGGTATCACACGGGCTGTGAGTATGCGACATCGCAATAATTAGCCTTGAGTGCAAGTGGGAGATTGTTGGAGATAGTGCCCTCAGAGTCAATTATTGGATCACAGGCACGTGATTGCAATGATTGAGAGAGGACCTATCCCGGTAGGACAGTCTTACTCGAGATGATAGTATGCTATCTGGTTTATCTTTATCATCGTGTACTGCTTTAGGTGACCTGACATGTCGCTATTACACGTTGATAGAGCCCCTAGGATTCTTGCTTGACGACCAGCAGTATGATGGCGATCATATACGTGGGAGCTGGTAGTCTATAAGCACATCCTTAAAAGGTCCCTAGTCGTGGGAGTTTCGAGACTGGGCATCGATACTCCATTAGTAGACTAGTGTATACAGTCGAGACCCCGACGAGGGGCGGTGGCCGGTCTCACAAGCCACTGGTGTCAGTTGGTTCACCTAAGATGTATACAGGTGCTCATTGGGTTATGAGTACACCGGACAGGACTCGCCGGGAACCTGCTAGTTGGTCTTATACCAGACGTCAGATAGCAGTTCCCAGGTGACATGTGTACAGGTTAGTTCATCGACCTGAGATCGTCATTTGTCTCGTGTGAGTTCCCACTGTGCTTTGATTACTACCCTACCACGGCTCAAAGGAGTCGTGCAAATAGGTTTTAGTTGGGTACAGTCCCGAGCCACATGGAGGCAGTGAGCGGATCTGCAGGGGTTCGTCTCTCCCGGTATTGGGGGTGAGGTCGCGCTGTGTTTAGGAGAGCCATTACGCAAAGCCCTCGGCCGAGGCAGGAGATTTACTGGTAGGTATTCCAGTAGTATCTCAGGGCGTTCTGGGCTACGCTCCGACACGACTTGTACCGCTTTTGGGGGTCTGACTTTCACCAACCCCCTAGGCCCGCCATGCGATACTCATAGACGAACGGACCGGACTGTACGGATATTGTCACTGACAGGCTCAGTAGGGTGTCGGGGTGAGCTTCCTCATCGACGTCCCTTTTGGTCAATAGCTGGTGGCCCATCACGTATTGGCTTATACCTCTGACGTGCCAGTGGTTAAATCCACAGCCATAGTATTGACGAGTCTTTAGAGTCCACCACACTTTCAGTTACTCAGCTTTCGGGCGAAACGCTGTAGAGGCCGTATGGAGATATGGCAGGGTCCGATCAGATACGTGCGGTATTGCACGGATCAGGATCAGACGGTTTGTACTAGTAGCCATATGGATATATGGCAGAGTTCGATCAGATACGTGCGGTATTGCACGGATCAGGATCGAACGATTATTACTAGCCGGCTTTGGTTTAAGCCGGTCCTAGTTTAGTACAGTGTAGATTTTGTCTCATTGCATTTGTATCCGGACGGAATACAGATGCGGGTGTGTATGCACAGTATCGGGGTTTTCCTGTAATTTATTACGGGACCAGTTTTCTGGAGTTGCCAGTTTGCATTTCGTCCCGGCCGGTTTTCCTTCATTCTTTCCCGGCCGGACTTTTTCGATGGAGGGGGTTATTTGCAGTTTTGCAAATAACACTTTGTGGAGGGGTTTCTTTGCATATAGTTTGATTATGATAGATTTCATTTCTTTCATCCATTGACTTGCTTTTTAAAGTGAAGTGAAAGGTTATGGAGTGCATAGTGTTTTAAGCATGGTTGATGTTTTGTTGACCTTGGATGTGGTCACCCCTCTCTTGCTCCTACACTCACCTCCCTCTTGCTATCATATTATCATTCCTCCACCATTCTCATACTCACTAGATGATAAGTCTTTCATGGTTGTGAGAAGAAGAAGAGAGAGAGCTTGATTCATGAGAGTTTTTCTTTCTTGATCTAGTTTTCATGCTAGAAAAATGCAAGCACCATTTTTCTAATCCTTGTTTCCTCCATCATCTTCAAATGGCAACAAAACCCAAGTGAGACAATCTACTACACATTCTACAGCACATCTTGAGCATGTCGAGTTGCCGGCTTCATGCGCGAGTTGCCTCGGTATTGAGGCGGGAGCCCGTAAAAGAAGAAGGCGATGTGGTGCCCTTTCCGGCGAGGAGGCGACGATGTGGAGCCAAGCTTTTCCGCGGGAGATCGGGATGATGAAGAGAAGACCGGAGGACTCGGATCACTCGGTATACTTCTCACCCTATCTCTTGATTGCTAGCGTAGGTTAATGGTTAACGATCCGGGTTTTCTTTGTCCGCGGTAGCGCCGGTTTCCGAGTAAGGAAAAATTTTGATTCCGCAATTTGGCCTCGAGTAAGACGGCCGGGGTGCTGCCGTGGCGCAACAAGATTTTGATTCTTTTTTTGGAGAGAGAATAAGTTGTTGAGATATTTTCATTATCTTTGCCTTTATAGGCTATACACTTTACATATAGCCCCTTGGGCTTTACAAAAATGGCATTTTGCGAATCTCATGCCTCATGTGCTATTTTTTTTGTACATAAGCCATGGGCTTTACAAAAATTTGGCTTTATGCCCATTTTTCTTACATTTATTCAAAAAAATAAAAAAAAGGAAATAGACCAAAATTATTTATTACAAAATTTTTATTTTGGCATGGGGGGAGGCCGTCCGCTTCATGTTCGGGCTCGACCCGGGCATTGGCCCACTTAACCTGGGCTTGGGCCCACATGGCTTGGGGTTGACTTTGATTTTGACTTGGTCAACCGAGGAGTAAATTTTTACCCCATCAAATTGCCCCTATCAATAAATGCACACCACACATGTGGGTCGTGTGCATGAAATTGATGGATCTTCTTTTACGTGGAGGCGACTTGATTCGGTTCCCGCTTTTTGGGAAGCTGGCACTGCTCTTTTTTTATGACACGGACGGTCGATGCTGCCCTTTTAGCGACTTGGATGGTCGATGCTGCTCTTTTTGCGACTTGGACGGTCGGCTCTGCCATTTTAGCGACTTGGACGGTCGGTTCTGCCATTTTAGCGACTTGGACGGTCAGTGCTGCCCTTTTTACGATGTGGACGGTTGATGCTGCCCTTTTTGCAACGTGGACGGTCGATGCTGCCATTTTAGCAACTTGGACGGTCGATGCTGCCCTTTTTGCGACGTGGACGGTCGGTGCTGCCATTTTAGCGACGTGGACGGTCGGCGCTGCCTTTTTTACGACTTGGACGGTCGGTGCTGCCATTTTCACGGCTTGGACGGTCGATTCTGCCCTTTTAGCAAAAAACCTCATCGGCGTTGCCTTTTTGTGAAGAAACCCTTGAGTGAGTGAGAGAGTGTGGACGGTTGGCTCAGCCCTTTTAGCGACTTGGACGGTCGGCTCTGCCCTTTTTGCGACTTGGACGGTCGATGCTGCCCTTTTAGCGACTTGGACGGTCGATGCTGCCCTTTTTGCGACTTGGATGGTCGGTGCTGCTATTTTCATGACTTGGATGGTCGATTCTGCCCTTTTAGCGACGTGGACGGTCGGCTCTGTCCTTTTAGTGACTTGGACGGTCGGCGCTGCCCTTTTTACGACTTGGATGGTCGGTGCTGCCATTTTCACGACTTGGACGGTCGATTCTGCCCTTTTAGCAACGTGGACGGTTGGATCTACTCTTTTAGCGACTTGGACGGTCGGCTCTACCCTTTTTGCGACTTGGACGGTCGGTGCTGCCCTTTTAGCGACTTGGACGGTCGGTACTGCCCTTTTTGCGACTTGGAGGGTCCGTGCTGCCATTTTCACTACTTGGACGGTCGATTCTGCCCTTTTAGCGACGTGGACGGTCAGCTCTGCCCTTTTAGCGACTTGGACGGTCGGCGCTGCCCTTTTTGTGACTTGGACGGTCTGTGCTGCCATTTTCACGACTTGGATGGTCGATTCTGCCCTTTTAGCGACGTGGACGGTCGGCTATGCCCTTTTAGCGACTTGGACAGTTGGTGCTGCCCTTTTAGCGACTTGGATGGTCGATGCTGACATTTTCACGAATTAGACGGTCGATTCTTCCCTTTTAGCGACGTGGACGGTCGGCTCTGCCCTTTTAGCTACTTGGACGGTCGGATTTGCCCTTTTTGCGACTTGGACGGTTGGTGCTACCCTTTTAGCAACTTGGACAGTCGATACTGCCCTTTTTGCGACTTGGACGGTCGGTGCTGCTATTTTCACGACTTGGATGGTCGATTCTGCCCTTTTAACGATGTGGACGGTCGGCTCTTCCCTTTTAGCGACTTGGACGGTTGGCGCTGCCCTTTTTGCGACTTGGACGGTCGGTGCTGCCATTTTCACGACTTGGACGGTCGATTCTGCCCTTTTAGCGACGTAGACAGTCGGCTCTGCCTTTTTAGTGACTTGGACGGTCGGCTCTGCCCTTTTTGCGACTTGGACTGTCGGTGCTGCCCTTTTAGCTACTTGGACGGTGTGCTGCCCTTTTAGCGACTTGGACGGTCGGGATTTGATTGGACTTGCTCCGCTTTCGGCGGTATCGAGGTTGATGTTGACTTGCTGATTATGATTTGGGTTGACATCAGCATTACTACGTTGGAATATGGCACCAGGAGTGAATCATCATTTACCATGAGGGAATTTCCCTTGTTCCCAGTTTAACGACTTAGGGGTTATCTGTTCCCAGTTTATAGACTTATGGGTCTATTGGATTGGAGTTTGGTATTTTGGGGTTAGGGTAGGTATCAACGTTGCTAACACTGAAGCACATGTGCCAGGAGCAATTCATCATTTGCCCTTTCCTGTTGGGGAGCGATGGCTTAGGAGACAGGTTTAAGTCTCTATCACCTAAGGCTTTTCAATTTTATGAGCCGTAAGGGTCCCATAAAAGCATTTTCTCCCTACGAGTCGAAAGGATCTCGTAGGTGTACTTTCTCCTTAGGAGTCGTGGGGACTCCTAAGTGTGTTTTTCCTTTGTGAGTCGTAAGGATCCCACGAAAGTGTTTTCTTACGAGTCGTGAGTATCCTGTAAGGTTTGTTCTCCTTATGCTTCATGAGGACGCATGAGTGGGTCTTCCCAAATGGAGCATAATTCCAAGGGCGGAGACATGCCATTGGTCGGGTGATTGCAATGGGGCATGGGTTTGATGAGAATTATTTCAGCCCGTGGATTGTATACGGTAGCCAGTTTGGGGACCAACTGTAGGGCTGGGAGAATTTTGAGAAATTGGATTTTGGTTGGCGTCTGCATCGCTGCACTGGAATATGGTACCAGGAGCGACTCATCATTCGCCGTTTGGGGATTTGGAATTTGGATCTTGTTTGGCATCAACATTGCTGCACTGGAATAATGCCATGAGTAATTCATCACTTGTACCGGGAGGATATGGGATTTGGTTTTTGGGTCGGCATCAGCACCGCTAACACTGAAGCAATGCCAGGAGTGACTCATCATTTGCCGTTCGGAAACTTGGGGTTTAGGTTTTTGGTCGGCATCAACACCACTAACACTGAAGCGAAATGCCAGGAGTGACTCATCATTTTCCGTTGCCCGTTGGGGAGCGATGGCTCAGGAGAAAGGTTTAGATCCCTATCACCTAAGGCTTTTCAATTTTATGAGCCGTAAGGGTCTCATAAAAGCATTTTCTCCCTACGAGTCGAGAGGATCTCGCACGTGTATGTTCTCCTTAGGAATCGTACGGATTTCTAAGTGTGTTGCTCCTTTGTGAGTCGTAAGGATCTCACGCAGGGATTTTCTCCTCATAAGGTCAAGAAGATTTTGCGAGTGTATTTTATCTCTTCTCACGAGTCTACGCCCTTTCGGGTTTTCACAAACTCACCGGCAGTCCTGCTGTTTTTACTCACGGAACCCTTTCGGGTTTTCATCCGTGCCCGTTTTGCTTATGGACATACCGTTTTTTTGTTTTTTTTGTTTGCGCACTGGTAGGACTTTTAAATGAAGTCTCACCGGCAGGACTTGGGAGAGATAGAGGTTGTTTACGCCCGTGGATTGTATACGGTTTTGCAGGATGTATGGTCCAGACCGTAGGGTTGGTGTGCTCAATTCGCCTGCAGCTTGGAGCATTCACGCGTAGTATTTCTTAAGATATCGGCCATTGATGGGTGGCATGGTCCTTTCTCCCTCGGCATTTATCAGTTGGTAGGATCCTCCGTCAAACACTTTCTCGATGACGTATGGTCCTTCCCAGTTTGGCTCGAATTTTCTTTTGGCATGCCGATTGGGGATGATCAGTTTTTTGAGGACCAACACCAATTCACCTTTCTTGAAAGCGCGGAGACGGGTTATATTTTCATAGGCCCGTGACATTTAGGCTCGGTATAGCTCCAGAATTTGCTGCACCACGAGTCTCTTTTCTTCGAGGGCGTCAAGCTCTTCAAGCCGAAGGGGCACGTTTTCCTCCTCCGTCAACTTGTGCTGAGCGACCATTCTTAAACTTGGAACTTCGACTTCGAGGGGGATGACCGCCTCCACTCCGAAGAGCAATGAGTATGGAGTGGACTGATTTGGAGTACGGTGCGTGGTACGATATGCCCACAATGCCTCGTGAAGTTTGAGATTCCAGTCTCTCTTGTTGGCTGAAGTATTTTTTCTCAGGAGCTTGCATAGAGTCTTATTGAAGGCTTCGACTAGCCCATTGGCTCTTGGATTATAGATGGAGGAATATCTCCAGTCTATCTTGTGCTGAGTAGCGAACCTTGAGACTTTGAAGCTCTTGAAAGAAGGCCCGTTGTCAGAAATGATCCTTCTTGGTGTACCGAAACGGTATAGAATATTATGCTGGAAGAATGTTAGAATATCTTCTGTCTTGACTTCTTTTAGCGGGATAGCTTCAGCCCATCTGGAGAAGTAGTCTGTTGCGGCCAGTATGAACCGTTGGCCTCTGGATGACGGAGGATCAATTGGGCCAACTATGTCGGTTCCCCAGACTTCGAAAGGCCACGACGCCACCGTAGGATGCAACGGATTGGGATGCTTGTGAATGAAATCATCGTGAATTTGGCAGATATGACATTTCTTTGCATGCACTCCGCAATCCCGTATCATGGTGGGCCAGTAATACCCAAGCCGTTTAATTTGAAGTCGCATCTTGGGGCCAGATTGGTGAGCACCGCAAACGCCCGAGTGAACTTCTTTCATGACCTTTTGGGCTTCGGCCAATGACATACACCTGAACCAGAGTTGGTCATATGACCTGCGGTATAGTGTGTCATTTACAAACACATATCGGAGAGCTCTCTTCTTCAGCTGAATTCTTGCAGATTTTCCTACGGGCAGGTTGTCGCATCGGAGGTATGCTATGAAGGGTTCTCTCCAATCGGGCTCGTCTTGGATGATCGAAGCTTCTTCGGTAGGACTGCCCTTCTGTTCCGCGCTTTCCTCTTCTCGTAGAGAGACTGGGAGTAGAATTTGTCGGCTCCTGACTGTAATCAGAATTTCGTCCATGTCAGGATCAGCCAGCTCCTTGGCTAAGCGAGCGAGTACGTCAACCTTTCCATTCAACGCTCCAGAGACTCCCATTAATTCAATGTGAGTGAACCATTTCATGAGTTCCACCACTCGGCCTTTGTACCGAGCTAACTCGGCCTTTGTACCGAGCTAACTCGGTTTGTACATCTTATTGTCACCGCTTACTTGGTTGACGACAAGCTAGGAGTCACCGTAAACCCATAACCGAAGGATTTCCATTTCTATGGCAAGCTCCAAACCGGCTATCAGAGCTTCATACTCAGCCTCGTTGTTTGTGCGAGGCTCGGTGAGAGCAAAAGAACGCCGTAGGGTTCCCATTGATGGCGTGATGAACACCAATCCTATCCCTGCTTTTATCTCCGGGACGCTTGATTTACTGGAGGTCCTTATCGATGAGGCCCTATCGAAGTAGAGCTCCCAACATGGCTCGTCATTCTCGAGGTGCAGCACTTGTTCGTCGGGTAACCCGCAATTGAGCGGTGACCCTTCTGGTATGGGATGAGCAGCGAGAAAGTCCGCAAGAGCTTGCCCTTTTACTGCTTTTTGAGGAGTATAAACTATGTCCAACTCAAGTAGCATGGCAGCCCATCTTGTCATTCTGCCGGCTAGGCTGGCTTTGGTCATCAAGTGTTTGAGCGGGTCGACCTTGGAGATCAGCATAACCCGATGAGCGAGCAGATAGTGCCTCAGCTTTTTCACAGCAAATATCAGAGCAAGGCATTACTTTTCGATTGGGGAATAGTTGTGTTCCGCCCCGACTAGAGTTCGACTTAGGTAGTAGAGGGCATTTTCTTTTCCCTCCTCGTTGTTCTGGGCAAGGAGCGCACCAAGTGACTCATCTAGCGCGGCAGTGTAGAGAATCAGCGGTTTATTTGAAACGAGAGCGACCGGCACTGGAGGGTGCAACAAGTACTGTTTGATGCTTTCGAACGCTTCTTGACATTCGGCATCCCAGACAAAAGGAGCTCCTTTCTTCATGAGCTTTGAGAAAGGCCTACATCTTCCCGATAAATTTGAGATAAACCTCCGTATATAAGCAAGCTTGCCTTGAAAAGATCTTAGCTGCGTCAGACTCTTTGGAGGGGGCATCTCCATGATGGCCTTTATCTTTGATGGGTCAACTTAGATCCCTCGATGTCGGATTATGAAGCCTAGAAATTTTCCCGATGACACGCCAAAAGCGCACTTTAAAGGATTCATCTTCAGATCGTATTCCCTCAGTCTAGTGAGCATGGTCCTAAGATCTTGGATATGGTCGGCCTTGGCTTTAGTTTTGACGACCAGATCATCAACATAGCATTCGACGACTTTATGGATTAGGTCATCAAAGATATTGGTCATTGCCCTTTGATATGTAGCACATGCGTTCTTCAGTCCGAACGGCATCACTTTGTAGCAGTATATTCCGATCGGGGTTCGAAATGATGTGTGTTTCTCATCCTCGGGCGACATCGTGATCTGATTATATCCAGAAGAGCCATCCATGAAGGTGAACAACTCGTAATTTGATGTGTCATCGACCATCATTTCCATGACCGGTAGCGGGAAGTTTAGGACATGCCTTGTTGAGGTCCCTGAAATCGACACAAACTCGGATCTGCCCATTTTTCTTCTTCACTGGGACTATGCATGCGATCCAGTCTGCATATTTCTCTTCCCTGATGAAGCCGGCATCGATGAGCTTCTTGGTTTCCTCGATGACCTTTTCTTCTAGTTCCCTTCTCATTCTTCGAGGAGCTTGTTTGACTGGCTTAGCATCAGAAGATATAGCCAGTTTATGCACGACCATTTCAGCGGACAGGCCAGGCATTTCTTTGTATGTCCACGCGAAGCAGTCGACGAACTCATGCAGCAGGGCAATTATCCGCTCTTTCATTTCCTCTGACAAGAGTGAGCTGATGTAGGTCGGCCTTGGATTATTGGGCGTTCCTAAGTCAATCTCGGTTAGCTCGTCAAAGGTTGCTTGACGTCATCTTCAAGCCCTTGAGGAGCTTCTTCTATCTCGGCTATCTCGTCATCATCATTTGATCTTTCGCTGGCTTCACCAACATGGATCATGTAGCATGCTTTGGACTCAGGTTGAATGAAGCCTATGCCTCATCTATCTGGAATTCGTCCATCGATGAGTGCTCGGACCTGGGGCGGATGCCATAGCCCTTCATAAAACTTTGCTTCGGACTCCGTTTGATATAACCGGCATCCACACCTTTTGAAATATTCCCGCATCTCGGGTGCATAGTATCTGGTATTGAGGACGGCTTTTATGCCTCTCTCATAGGGAAGGCACACGACAGACAAATCGTCCGGGTGCACGACGGAGTTTGACCCATAAAACAGGATACCCTTCTATCCACTTTTTCTCCCCGGAATGTAAAAATTTTTTAGCTGGTCCACGGTAGAGACTGACAATGCATCGAGCTCTTTGCACATCTGCTCTGGTACCCTTGTGACAACTAGGGACCCTTCTGCAATTTTGAAGGTCTCTCGTAGTTTTGCTTGCTGCATGGGGGTCCAATCTGCACAGTTGTTGCACGGCAGGTCCTCTTCCTCCGATCCTTCAGTGTCGCTGCCAAGATGAGGGCATACTTCGCTGCTAGATGGGCTTTCAGTATCGGATTTGTCCGTATCGCTACCAAAATGAGGGCGAGTTTCACGGAAGGACAGACTTCCAGCGTCGGACTCATCAGTGTCACTACCGAAACGCAGGCGCACTTGGGCGTTTTTGCTTTTGAAAGTGAAAGCCGGCTCAGATTTGCTTTTGAGTCTTAGGGCCGCTCTATCCTCAGTCAGTTGTGGCTTAGCATTTTGGTGGTTCATAAAGTACCGAGAATCTTCATATCGGACTTCATGCATACCGAACGGCTGGATGTCTCCGTCAATGCGTCTTTCTTCGCCATTTCTAGTATACTTCATGCATTGATGGAGAGTTGACGGAACGATGCCGTAATCGTAAAGCCACGGTCGTCCCAAGAGAATTTTATAAGACGTGTCAGCGTCGATCACGTATATCTTAGCTTCAGTTTGCAGATTACCAAATTTGATTGGCAACGCTATAGACCCCAGAACTTGCTGGCAGTTTTGATTGAAGTCTTGAATAACAATCTTTTCCCTTGACAGGTGTCGGACGTCCATTGAAAAACTCTTCAGAGTCCTCAAGTTCATGATGTTCACTGAGGACCCCGGATCAATAAATATGCGATTAATCCGATCTCCATCGCTGTACCCGATCACGTAAAGCGGCCGATTATGCTCAGCCATTCCCAGTAGCAAGTCTTCGTCCTTAAATGTGACTGCGGCGGCATGCAGAGCGTACTGGGTTTCTTTCATATTAATTTCCGCAAAGTGGGCCTGATACCGCTCAGGGTTTTGTAGAGCATGAATGAGAACATCTCTAAGCTCTTTAGATAGAACCAAGGTATCGTAGATGCTAAGGAGAGATGGAAGCTTTCGGAGATGAGCCAAGACATTATAGTCTACTGGGGAAGGAATCGAATCTTCATGGGCAAGTTCTCTGCCATCTTCTTCATTAGAGACTTGTTTTTCCTTCCCTTTTGGGGCGTTGCCCTGATTTGGCGGTAGAACCCTGTCGAGCTGGATTTGGTTGGCCTTAGTGGCAAGCTCTTCATCCTCTTCGGGAAAACAGAGCTCCTCCTCAGAGTCGCTGCCCAGGTGGATGGCATAGCAGGTCACTATAAGGATCTCTTCATTGGAGTCTTCTTCTAACTCCTCCAGAATTTCAGCCGCTTCTACAGGGAAGAACTTTTTCAATTGAATTAGAGTTCTTTCCTTCTGTTCGTAGTCTTCGAGGGAATCAATATATTTTTGAATAGTCGAACTCCTTGCAGACTCTTTTTCGCGTTGAGCTGCACTTCTCTTCTTCTTGAGCTTTTCGGATTTTGAGCCTGATGGAGCCGGATTGGCAGTTGGTACTGTAGGCTTCTTATGCCCTTCCCCTTCCATTCTGGGCTCTTTCCGAAGTAGCTTTAGCATCTTCTTCGTCTTATTAGATATGTGCGTACTCCACGGAGGCTGTGGTGAGTCGGTTTCATTTCTTAGGGCAGCGGGTTCGGCTGTCTGCTCCCAGAAGGCTTCAGCTTCTGTCTGTATAAAGTTGGTGGTTGCAACTTGATTGTTCACCAACACACTTTTGGACAGCTCGATCTCTCTGGCCTTGCATTGCTTCTCGACCCAGTCTTTGAAGATATAGCAATCCTCGATCGCATGGCTCACTACTCGATGGTACGGGCAATACAGGGGATTGCTGGTCATTTTTGCTTCCTGAGGTCTTTTCGACTCTGGCAATTGTAGACCGTTGTTCAAGGCATCTTTAAATATCTTTCGGACCTTGTCCCTTCTGAAAGAGTAAACCTTACTCTTTTTCTCCTCTAGGGAAGGCCCTTCTCCTCCCAGCACTGGCTTTCGAGACCAGTTGGTTTTGGATTCACCCACCCTTCGCTTTTCTTCATTGTCGGACGCATTGAAGACATTGGTACTGCTGGGATTCCCGCTTCTACGGTTGTTGTCCTACTTGCTTTTCCAAGTCTTGTCTCTTTGAGAGTCTGGGGTAGACTCTTGCTTCGAGCGTTCTAGCATTTGGACTTTCTTGGTTAGCTCTTGATACATCTTGAGGCCTACTGTACACAAGAATGGGACCATCCAATTGCTGAGGTTCCCAATGAGAAGGCTGACGGACTGGTCCAGCTCCAGCGGCGGTTCGCACTTGACTATGAGATTACTCCATTGGGAGATAAAGTCGGTGTTGCTTTCATTCTTCCCCGGCTTGGTCCTCACAAGGTCAGCAATGGAGATTTTATCACCGACACTCATGAAATCTTGCCGAAACAGAGACTCCATTTGGGCAAAGGTAATGACGGACCCGTCTGGTATACTCGCGTACCAGTCAAAAGCGACACCGGTCAGGCTGTTGACAAACTGACGAAGAAGGAGCGCATCATTGCCCCATGTATTTCCGCACGATGCTTTAAAATGGGCGACGTGCTGATTTGCATTTCCCGTCCCGTAAAATCTTCCGAACTTAGGAATGACGTAGCCGCTCGGGAAGTCGATCAAATCGTACTGTGTGGGATATGGCCGCCCACTGCTGCCAATTTCTTTCTGAGCTTCAGTTTCGGCCACCAATGTTTTAACCTTGCTGGTGACCAAATCCATTATCCGGTCTTGTGTTAGCGGGATAGTGTTATCTAGGGCCAAGGCGTCCCTAGAAGCGGAATGTGGCCGGCTTTCGTGGGGCTCGACCAATCTTGGACCCAGAGGGATAGGCATCGACCACTTCGGATTGTTATCATCCGGCTCATGAGTAGCGACTTGTGCTTGATTGGGAGGCGCTCGAGCAATTTGAGCCGTAAGCTGCATCACAATGTTCGTTAGGTCGTCAATTTTCGAATAGAGCTTGGCCATCTCTTTATCCTTTCTCCTGAGCTGTTTTCGAAGCTTTTGAAGCAGCTCTTACTCCGCGGTCCTGGGGCGGAAAGTCGGCTCTTCCTCGCTATCCGAGCTTGACTCTACATGGACTGAGGGGTCTTTCTGCCTATCATGCTTATCGAGAGAGTTTTCATCATCCAGCGGAGGTGGCTGTTCTTAGGAAGCGGAAACCACATTCAAGCCAGATTGGGCTTGGGATGTGATGGCCCCATCCTTACTTTTGTTGCGAAGGTTGTCGCTGGGGCGCCCGCCCGCCATATAGACCGTATGGATAATATATCGAGCCGTCATTTGGTTATCGGCGGCTGATTTCATGGATCTCTGTCTTGACCCCCCTGTTTCGGTAACATGCAGTCGATTGAAGGCGGATGGCCAGGCCGGATTCTTGAATGGTGGTGACGCCTCCTTTTTGGTTTTGCCCCGCTGTTTTTGCGTGGCACAGAGCGCCTGATAGACTGTTGAAGAGACAGTGTCATACTTTTTCTGTTGGGGCCGGAACACGTCTCTTCGTAGCAACGTTTAGACCGTTGTCTTCTTTATTCTGGCGGTCATAGCATTTTTTTGAACCCACTTCAGAGGTTCAAAGGAATTGCTGATTTTTACGGCCGACTCAGCCGTCGTCGCGGAGTAACACTGCTCTTGGAACCTCATAAGATTCCATATGTCCGAAGTCCTGGTCCTTTTGTTGGCTCGATACCTGAGCCGCTTCTGCCTTAACTTTTCTGTTTTAAGCACCTGGCAAACTTTGGCTCTTCGGGAAGACGCCGTAGACCGAGTGATAGAGAGGCCAGAGAAGACGCCCGTTCGTGCATTAGTTGGTGTCATCGCCTGAGCTCGTCCGCAACGTTTGATGTTGCCCTTTGTACCAGAAGTCTTGCCCGCAGCTGGAGCACCAGAGAGTCATCCAGACACCGTATTAAGTTTCGATTGTGGTGCCTTAGCGATCACAACATTCGGTCTATTGCCTCTTGAGACCGGCTTGGCCACCTGTTTTGCCGGGATTTCTGCCAAATGAGCACTTCCGGCAGGGTAGATGACGACGGAACCAAATTGGCGGGGCAGTTCCTCCCACTGTCGACTGAGGCTCGCGGGGAGAACCACACAAGCATTGATCTTGACCACGTACGAGATCGGGGTCACGTTGGAAGCTGAATTCGTCTTGGGAGACATTGTCGTTGAAAGTTGATTGCTGCACGGAAAAAAAACATTATTTCTGTTCAAAAATCGGCATATATGTCAATTGAGTTCGCATGAACGCTTGACCCGAGATATGGGAGGAGAGAAAAGTCCCACCAGGTGTGTCAGAATCTGTAGGGTGTTTTTCATCACCCTATTGAGATGGGAATGCACGCGCTTGTCAGGCGCATTACAGATTCCCCCTGTCTAGGGTAGGCTGGGGTTTATTGATTGTAGGGATCTGAATCTCCGGCAGCCGCGGACTAAGCTGCCGTTAATCACCCTTCGCCTTTGGAGCAAGGAACCTCCGGTTAACGGGTTAAAATGGTCATGCGAACTCAATGTGCAATGTTGTGTTTTGAAGGGGTTTTGGATATATCGGGGGCCCCGCAGAGTTTTTACGGGGGTCCCGCTACCCGGATAGCGGGCTGGGGGTCAAGGGGGCTAGCAGCCCCCTTGCGGGGTGCGGGGCAGCTCCCCGTTAGAAATTTTTTTCTAACGGAGGACAGTGTTGTAGAGTATGTGTGTGTGTGTATGTATATATACATATATATAAAAAGCGGAAAAGCGCCCAAAGGACACGTGGGGCCAGCACCTCACGTGCCTAGCACGCGAGCGCTGGGCGCATGAGTGCTGTGCGCTTGAGCGCTAGCGCATCACGTGCCCGGCACATAAGCGCTGGGCGCTTGAGCGCTAGGCGCTTAAGCACTAGCGCATCACGTGCTCGGCACATGGGCGCTGGGCGCTCGAGCGCTAGCGCCTCATGTGCCCAGCACGTGGGCGCTGGGTGCTTGAGCGCTTGGGCGCTTGAACATAAGGCGCTCGAGCGCTAGCGCATCACGTGCCTGGCACGTGGGCGCTGGGCGCTTGAGCTCAAGGCGCTCTAGCGCTAGCGCTTCACGTACCCGGCACGTGGGCACTGAGCGCTTGAGCGCTTGGGCGCTAGGCGCTTTGGCGCTTGGGCACCGGCGAGAAAAGGGGGCTTTTAGCCCCAGGAATAGGATTTAAACTTCCGAAAGAGGATTTAGAGTGGAGTTAAACTCCTAAGATATTTTTGGAGATGATGAAAGGGGCTTCTCCCTTGAGTTTTGGATCTACCCAAAGTGGGATTTTTGGGAGATGGGTATCCTTCTTGTTCCCCTCGGTTAGCCGAATCTTGGATGAAAAGGGGGGGTGATTTTAAAAATCTCTCCTTTTTAAGATCTGATGGAAGATCCAAGCTCCCCTTTGTGGGTTTTGTGGTGAAAAACTATTTAGTTTTGGAAAAGGAAGAGTAAAACTCTTGATTTAATTCAAAAGAAAGAAGAAGATTTTAAAACCTTGAGGAAGGAGAAGATCACAGATCTTGATTCTTTTTTTGGAGAGAGAAAAAGTTGTTGAGATATTTTCATTATCTTTGCCTTTATAGGCTATACACTTTACATATAGCCCCCTGGGCTTTACAAAAATGGTATTTTGTGCATCCCATACCTCATGTGCTATTTCTTTTTGCACATAAGCCATGGGCTTTACAAAAATTTGGCTTTATGCCCATTTTTCTTATATTTATTCAAAAAAATAAAAGAAAGGAAATACACCAAAATTATTTATTGCAAAATTTTTATTTTGGCATGGGGGGAGGTCGTCCGCTTCATGTTCGGGCTCGACCCGGGCATTGGCCCACTTGACCTGGGCTTGGGCCCACTTGGCTTGGGTTGACTTTGATTTTGACTTGGTCAACCGGGGTGTAAATTTTTACCCCAACAGAGCCTCTTCAAGGCCACCGTTTGTGCCTAGGAGACCGGGATTACCGTCCAACTGGCCTTGTCCTGCTTTTTACACATACTGCAGGAGAGATGGACACCTGGAGAAGGACTGCCGGCGTGCGAATTGCCTTTGCTTAGTCTGCAGCTCAACCACTCATGACATTGGATCTTGTCCTCGTAGAAATAACCCAAATGCTGTACCCAGACTATCAATCACCTACCCGCAGCGGCCAGCTATTCAGGCACCTACTCCACGACTCGCTCTTCCTGCTCCATCATCTCGTAGACCGACTACACCTCCTCCTCACCAGTTCCATCAAGCTCAACGGAACCTACCTCAAGGACAGAGGAACAGACAGAGGAATGCTCCTCCAGCAAGGAGGAATGTACCGAGGCGTCAGGTTTTCACAATGACTGTGGAAGAAGCTGAAGCTATTGGCTAAGTCATTACCGGTAACCTTTCAATCTTTCAAACCTATTCTATACTAGTCTATACCTCTATGTATTTTCCTTATACCTAAAACCTATCCCATATACCTTAGGTGCAATCTTAGTAGCCTCACTCCCAGCACTCGCACTATTCGATACCGGAGCATCTCATTGCTTTATGTTTCAACGGTTTGCCCGAACTCATGCGATTCCAGTCAAACCACTTGTATCCAACTGGAATGTCAGTTCAGAGAACGGTGTTCTAAAGGAAACAATGGGATACAACCTGTGTCCAGTGGTTTTCTGCAGCAGAGAATTCTATGTTGACTTCAAGGTGCTGGACATACCAAACTTCGATATGGTTCTAGGTATGGATTGGCTAGGAACCTTCTACGCTACCATCGACTGTCGTCAAAGGAGGGCAGTATTCGAGATTCCAGACCATCCGGTCTTTTATTTCAAAAATGGAGACCGTACTATGGAGCCAGGCAATTACAAGGCGAAACCGAAGAAGGCAGTGATTGCTACGCATCAGGCGGAAGAAGACAAGCCAGAGGTAGTTCGAAAGTTCGAAGACGTATTTCCTGAAGACATATCAGATTTGCCTCCCGATCGAGCTCTTGAATTCAGCATTGATTTAGTACTTGGAGCGTTGTTCCCCTCCGAAAAACGTAAACCCGACCGCGCAGGTCCGTCTTGCCTGAAATTCGGGGCAGATGCTAATTGGTGCTATCCGTCCACCTCTCCGAAGATGCCAAGTTGATTTATGGCACCATGTATCGAAGGTTTAAACGGATGTGGCCGATGTAGCAGACTTCATCAGATTCCCCCTCGTCTGAGTGGTTTTTGACTGTTGGGACGCTCTTCCCTGCAGGCGCAAGCCCCTGCAGTTAATTACGCTACCGCGTCGCGGTAACAACTTTCTCCTTCTCTAGATGGTCACTTCGTATCGTGGATATTTGTTTTATGTTTGGTTGCCCGTGGATTGTATACGGAGACTAAATTATGTTGTCGCCCGTAGGGCGTGGACTAGTCCAAATCCGTATCTTTCTTAGATTTGGGTTTAGGGGGTTTGGGTTTAAGGATACGTTAGCCTCATTTGAGACTAAGACCAACTTAAACGTTTGTTAAGGATACATTAGTCTGATTTTAGACAAAGATCAACTTAACGGGATCGTTTAGATCCGACAAGAGAGCAATTGGGCTCTATTGTTTAGTTTAATGACATTGCGGTCGATAATTAGTTTAAGTACATTGCGGTCCAATGTTAGTTTAAAGACATCGCGGTTGAGGTTAAGGACATCATAGTCCGTGGGTTTAAGGACCTCACAGTCTGATATTAGTTTAAAGACATCACGGCCGAGGTTAAGGACATCATAGTCCATGAGTTTAAGGACCCCACAGTCCATTGTTAGTTTTAATACATCACGGTCGAGATTAAGGACATAATAGTCCATGAGTTTAAGGACCCCACAGTCCGTTGTTAGTTTTAAGACATCACGGTCGAGGTTAAGGACATCATAGTCCATGACTTTAAGGACCCCACAGTCCGTTGTTAGTTTTAAGACATCACGGTCGAGGTTAAGGATATCATAGTCCATGAGTTTAAGGACCCCACAGTCCATGAAATGTATAGTTATCGGGACCCGTCACCTCTTTGAAGACGTTGAGGAATTACAATGACAAATATCAAAGGAGTGAAGAGATGTACCCTTGAACCAAGGTGAGTTGTTTGAAAAAGCAGATGTGCTCAGTTTAAGATAAGTTGAGAACTTATGGCCAAAATTGGGCTAAGTCCAATTAAAATGTTTTAACATTTTATTTTTTATTCTGGCTATCAAGCTTTTATTTGGGCTCGGCCCTTTTAATGATGCTAAGCATTGGGCTCTGACATTTTTTGTCTTATATTGAATGCATGGCATTCATCAGAACAAAGTGTGTTCTGACAGTGCGCCACGTGGCGCGTCAGGCGCTTTGTGCCAGTCAAAGAGCGCATCGCACTTTTGTCAGGTAGCGCACATGAAGAGGACACGTGTCGCTCTTAGCGCTAAGCGTTTGTCTGTTAGCGCATTGCGCTTTTAATTTATGAGCGCATTGCGCTAGTCTGTTGGCGCACCAGTGAGTGACACATGGTGCGCTTGGCGTTGAGCGTCAGCCCATGAGCGCAGTGCGCTATTTCAGAAGCGCAAAGCGCAGATTGTGTCTTTGGTTGACACGTGGCAGCTTTTGGCGCTGAGCGCCGGCCTAATGAGCGCAGGGGCGCAATTCATGAGTGCAAGACACTTTTCAATAGCGCAAAGCGCATCTGATAAAATTTTAAGATCAAAGAACAACTTTTATGTTCTTCTTAAAGGAGGCTTTGCCTCAAGATTCAAGAACAAAAGTTCTTGTTTAATAAAAAGGGCTCTGCCTTTATAGATCAAAGATCTGTGAATGAAGTAAAAAAATTCTTTTGTTTATTACTTTTTGATGATTAGATCTTTTGATCTTTTCTTTAAATCAGAGACCTTGGTTTTTTTATAGATCTAGAATCTTTTTTAGAAGATGATTATTCTTTTTACGAGATGGATTCATCTCTGTTGTTCAAGAACACAGTTCTTTTTTACCTTGAAGATGAAGAAAAAAATCTTCTTCTTTCTAAGAGCTTGCTCTTCTTTTTTTGGCCGAGGGTTTTTTCTCTCTCTTTTTTGTGTATTCTATATCTTTTAGACTTGAAGTTTAGGGTCCTTTATATAGGGCCAATTGATTTGTTAAACCAGTTTTAAGAGATCTTTCTCTGATTGATTTGGAATCTTTCTCACCATTGGATCTTTGATCCTAAGGCTTCTGTTTTACAGAAGATAATCTTCTTGTTTTAATAAGATTGAAAAATCTTTCCATAACAGAATTTTAGTTTTGATTAATTAATAATTTATTATTAGTAGATCTTTTGATCTAACGGTGGGGGAGTTTTTAATTCCAGCGCTGGCGCACCTACGTTCGCAACGCGGAGCGCAGCGCAACTGCGCTAGCGCACCCGTGTTTGACACGTGACGCGCAGCGCAGAGCACAGCGCAATTGCGCTAGCGCACCCGTGTTTGACACGTGGCGCGCAGCGCAGGGCGCTGGATCTGAAGCGTTGCTTCAACTTTTAAATTTTGAATTTTGAAACAGAGTTTTGCTCTGATTGGGGTGCATTGCCTAGGGCGCAACGCTCCTGGCGCTAGCGTGTCTGCTTTTGACACGTGGCACGCAGCACGCAGCGCACAGGATCTGAAGCATTGCTTCAAATTTTTGAATTTTTAAATTCAAAACAGAGCTTTGCTCTGATTGGGGAAACAAATGCCCTCCACCGTTGCGCTCACGTGGCGCACACGTGAGTGCAGCGGTGGCAACATCTGAGCCCTTCGATCAACTCAGAAGTTGAAGAGGCGGTTCAGTGCCTATAAATAGGACCTTTGGTCCTCAGATGATTATCATCTTCCCCTCAAGAATTTTTATTTCAGAGCCTTGCTCTTCTTTTCAAGAACTTTCAAGAGTTAAAACTCTACCAAACTTAGGTAAAATTAAATTAATTTTAATAAATTAGGGTTTTTACCCATTAACAGATCCTTGCTCTCCATAGATCCTTGATCTAAAGAAAACCCCTTTAGGGTTTCATAAACAGAGCCTTGCTATCAAGAATCCATAGATCTAAACAGATCTTTTCCTGGGGTTTCTTATCCCATGCATCAGAGCTCTGCTCTTCTGATAATATGTTGATCTTTTAATCTTTTGATGAAGAACTCTTAAGAGTTTTTTTTTATGGATCTTTAAGATCCCAGAATTTTAATTCTCAAGAATTAATTTCAGTTAATCTTTGATGGATTTTCCATCACCATTGCAGAGCTGGGCTCTTTAAGGAATTTTATTCCTTCACGACCAGAGTTTGACAAGTGTCACTCTGTTATAGAGCTTTGCTCTCAAAGGGAGATTTTCTCCTTTTCCCAAGGGATTTATCATTCAATGAGAATATTCCTTGAGGATTTCCTCATTGATTGACAGCCTCATCCAATGAGGAGGCTGTTTTATTAATTGATGCATTGTCATCTGGATTTCGTGGGTCCGCCTTTGGTCCCCTTTCTACTGCTTTGCAGTGTGGTACAAATTTTAAAGTGCCGAGTGTCAAAATTTTAAAATTATAATACTGATAATTGAATTCTGTTCTTTCTCGCAGGTGACATGTCTTCCGATCTTTCTTTCCCGTTTTTCCGTTCAGAGGGAGGACTCCCTGAGGCACCGGTGGATCGGGAGGTTCTCGCGCTTATCAGAGACTATGACCCGGAACACAAAAATCTTAACTTATAGGGTAGGTGGTATGACCAGATCATCAAAGGTCGTCAAAGCTTCTCCTGTGCGACGCCTTCGGTGCCGATCTCGTCAATTTCATATGCAGATGCACCCCCGGTGAACTATGCCGTGGAGGTTGTCAATTGGACTTCGGAGGGTCTTCTTCAACCTTCAATTGCCGCCATACCCATGCATCTGCCGGTGGCTTTGGATACTCTGGGGCGGCGCATATGCCAGGGCGAGTCACGCCCTTAGGGATAACCCTACAACATCGGGTTGAACCCCTGACATTCGGCCGGGTATTTGCAGTGGGCCAGGTATATTTTGTCAGCGAAGAAGGTGCACCTGCTGAAGATCGGTCTATACCCTGCGGTTTATGCCTCGCTGTTCCAATATTCTGCTCTTCCGACATGGTGGATTAGGGCGTTTCTGGAGCAATGGAACATCCCAACCCATACCTTTCTTCTGCTGGACAGAGAAGTCTCCATCTCCTTAGAAGAATTTGCTGAGATTTCCGGTCTGCCGGTGAGGGGGGAGCACTATGATGAGCTGTTTCCTCCGGATGAATACGTATTTGCAACCAAGCCGGTGGTGATGGGCCTAACGCCGGAGAACGCTATTCAGCACCAGTTTCCTAGTCTAATAAAGGTGCTGAACATGTACGAGAGCCTCTTCTTGGAATCCGGAGTCCGGGGGGTCAGCTTCGCAGACTTCATTGCTCGGTTTCTTCGCCCGGAGATTCTATCGCAACGAGGCGAAAAATTTGCCAGGCTTGACGACCCTTTCGGCTTTGGCTTGGACCGTTGACCAGTGCTCGAAAATGATCAGAAAGGGTTTTATCTTCCCGATGCCGCGATCATTCCTCTGTCAGAGATCGCCACTCCGAGCATTGACGAAGAGGCTTTCTTTCTTGGGTTTCTGGGGCTGTGGTTGCGCTGGTTCGCGCTGCACATGCACCCTCGCTATATGAGGCCGTCCGTCTTCTACTCAGTGCATCGAATGGTGGCCGGAATACAAGTGGCCATCGGGATTGCTGGGCTGGCCCACCTGTACTATGGTCTTAGCGTGGCGGCGGATACAACTGAACCGGGGGTGCAAGCTGCCAACTTCCCGATGCACTACTTTACTTCGTGGATGGAAATGCACGTGCTCGGGGTATTTGGTATCCATAAAAGACCCACGTTTTTTGAGAAGTGCAAATTCCCCAGAATTATGTGGCTGGTTGACGCTTCCATCCTGAATCCGTCTCAGCGGAAGGCTAGGGGTTGCTTCTTCGTCCATGCACGGTCGGAGCTGGTATGTCTTTCATGGATAAAGTCCTGACAATCGGCCAGGAAACTTCCAAGACGGTGCTGGCATTGCACGACAATTTTAAGGACGGGGCCTCCGTGTTGAAAGCTCGGGACATTCTACATCTATACTCCATCAGGTCGGGCTTCCTCGTATTCAGGCAAAATGATGCGGCGCTTTTTATAAGATACAACCCCCATCATTTTGCCCAGC
The DNA here is from genome assembly GCA_030015575.1 of Agapanthus africanus. Lineage (NCBI taxonomy): Eukaryota > Viridiplantae > Streptophyta > Magnoliopsida > Asparagales > Amaryllidaceae > Agapanthus > Agapanthus africanus. The sequence goes on from CM057345.1 coordinate 550,749,539, forward strand.
AACTAAGTTATAACCAGGGGTTCCCACTGGAGGCGTTTTTGGAAGAACCCGCTGCCACCAGAGAGGGAATACGGGGTGCACTGCATCACTTTATGCGCTTGAATACGGGCTCCCACTTCTTCATTAGCGAGCCAAGCTGCATCCTGAGGGCCCTTAACGTATACGGGGCCTAGTATCAGCACACGATGGGTGCTGTCATCAGGTAGGAGAGGAGGCTGTTGCTCGATCGCAAGAGTGCGCCTCCTGCCAACGATCGCAACGTCCCTTTAAGGCGACGGATCGCCGTGCCCCCTTCGCTAAGAGAGGCTGCTGCGGTTGAGCCCCCACGTGTGTTAATCCCCATGCGTGGATTGCCTCATACTCTTATGGAGACGGTGTACGTGCCCTCGGTGCCCCGAGCTCCCGTGGAGATGGTAACCGTAGCTTCACCCGAACCTGGCGTGGGCTCGGATATCGGGACTCGCCGTCCTAAAGTGCCTATGAAACGCAAGCTGGTGCTGGCTGCGACTGGAGCCCGCTCACAGAAGAAGAAAAAGAAGTCGCTCTTCTCTGCCAATGTCGTATTTGGTCAGGAGCCTCATGCTCCTTATAGTGAGGGCTTGAGCGAGTATGGGACAAATGAGTGCTTATTCATGCCGCCAGATGACACTGATCTGGCGGCTGCCAACTCAGCTTTCGAGTGATTGGCAAGACGCGAGGAAGGGTTGGCTAACCTCGCGCGATCAGGTAATCATTAGTTGTATTTTTCTCCATTGCATCATACTTCTATCATTGTTTTTTGACTAACGCTTTTCCTTCTTTAATAGGCATTTCTACCGAAGAAGCCCTCACTGCTTCTCTCAAGACTTTTGAGGAAGAGGAACGGCTTCGAGCATTCTTAGGCCTTGGTATATTTCGGTTCGCCATATTTCTGCTCCCAATTCTTATGAGTAATCTGACCCTTTCTTTGTCTTATCGCAGGGACCACAATGTCTATCTCGCAAGCTGATGCGGAAATTCTCCCCGGGCCAGCTACCGAAGTCCCGGCCTCTTCGGCACTGCCGCAAGAGGCCTTACTTAAAAAACTGATGACGGAAGCCTTGACGGTTCCAGAGGTAACCCTGAATGCGGACGATGACGTCCTGTTGAAGGAGGCTTCTAAAAGGTCTGTTTTGACGGCTCGGGAGGAAAGCGCCTGAGGCACGCAGCAATAGAGCGTAGTGCTGCTTTAGCTACGGGAGCAGGTTCAAGCGCCGTTACCCCTGCTGCTACTCCTTCAGAGGAGTTTCCGGTTGCCTTGTCTACAGCTCACAGACAGGCGGCACATGCGGCTCGGGAAGCAAACGGTAAATCAACTCCAGGTAATGTGCCTTGAGGCTCCGTTGTCAAAGTTCTAAACCATCGGTTCTCATATATCTTATCTTTGCAGACCCGAGTCTTCCTGAAGAAGTGGCGGCAACCGCTGAGCCTGAGAGAGCGGTGGAGGAGGTAGCTGCTATTCCCGAACCCGGGGCGGCGGCAGACGATGTGGTCGCAATTGCCAGGCTCGAGGTAGTGGTCGACGAGACGGCTACCACGGCTTAGCCTGAAGCAGCGGTGGATGAGACGGATGCAATTACTGAGCCCGAAGTGGTGGCGAGCGAAACGGGTGCAATTGCTGGGTCCGATGTGGCCGCTCTTTCTCAAGAGTCGGGCACCGCTCCGATCATCGCTCTTCCTGCCTATGGTTCTTTATCATCTCCTGGCATCGCAAGCGTAACGACGGCTCTCGTGGAGTCAGGGGACGAGACGACAGGAGGTGAGGCCACCCTGATGGAGGAAGGAGACGCCATTGTTGAATCAAGTGACGCCCTCGTCACGGCTCCGGCTGGCGACTCTTCAGGTAGATTTTAGGTTACCGCCCTTCTTTTTTATTCTGCAATCTTTTTTCAATCTTTCCTGACAGGGTTTATCTTGTTTTTAATGCAGGTGCGGCTAGTGCTGATGCCACGCTACTCGAGACAGCACCGTCAGTTACCGCCCTGACGGTGGCCACCTCTCGACCTTCTCCCGCACCATCGCAAATGCTGGAAGGTATGGATTTGTGACTCATCAGTCTTATCTCTCGGCTGTATAAATCATGTACTGACGCTGCGTTATCACGTTTTTGCAGGAGCCCTTTTTGACCACCTGTACCAGGTGCTGCACCCACACTTCTCCTTCTTGTCAGAGATTAGTCCACCTGCCGGTGTAGGTGAGTATTTTCTCTAAACGACGTCCTTTTCTTTAACGGGCAGTCGCATTACTACTAATTCTTCTTCATATTGCTTGTAGCCTTACGAATTGAAGGGGGGACGAGGCCGTCGTTGCGCCACCCGTACTCCCAGCTCTGCCCCCTGCCGCAGCCGGTATAGTAGACTCTACTTTTCGCGTATTTTCTTTATTTCCTGAGCCGACATCTGATTATGATCTATTTTGCAGCAATCACATTGACTCTAGCCCCATTCGAGTCTCGCATTATAATGCCGGCAGGGCCTTTCTCCAGGCGTCCACATCCAAAGGTGCTGTGACCAGTCTACGCATGCTGAGCGAATATATCGAGGAGTTTGATGCAGAGACTCCCACATCTGCTGCGGATTTTGCCGCAGAGGTTAAACCTATGCTGGCGACGCTCATGAACTTTCATGGTGAGGGTTTCATTGAGTCTTGGGTTAATCGCTGTAGGGAAATCGAGGCTTGCTTGCATAAGCTTGAGCTTAGGCGTCCTGCACCTAAGATTCTGGCTATGAGCACTCAATGAGCTGCATGGATCGAGCAAAGTACTTCTTAATTCCGCCATCTTGAACAAGAAGCGGCTTTAAAGCAAAGGGAATGTAAAGAAACTTCAAGCAAGTCTGCTCGACTGCATGTTGAGGTTGATGCGAATGCTGACCAGTTGAAAGTTGTCTTCGAAGGTCTTCTGCGATGTATCTCTGATGGGTTAACATTGAGGCAGAAGCTTGACGTTACCGAGCGGGATGCACAAGATCGCGAAGCCGCTCAGCGGGCCGTCGAGGAACAACTTTTGTCCTACTTGCAGCAGCGAGCCCAGGTCGAAGCGGAGTTGGCCGCTGCAGCTGATCAGGAAGAGGGGCTGAGGGAAGTGCGCGAGCGGCTGATTGGATTATTGAAAGCACTTTCCTCTTAATAAATTTTTTTGTACCATTTGTAATTTAGAATAAAATGTATTTGTTCTTTTATTCTTTCATATGATGTATTTTGTACCCAATCGAATTCATGAATAAAAGACGCACGTTCTTTGTAATGTCTTGTGTCATCTCTTTGCTTTCTTCTTTCTTGCTGTGTTGTTTGCCATGTGATTTTAGCAAGTGCGGTCTGTAGATGATATATAATTGTCAATCTTGTGCTCTTTGTAAGGTAGTGATGGCTTAGAAAACAGGGTTAGGATCTGTCACCTAAGACATTTCAACTTTATGAGCCATGAGGGTCTCATAAAGAATTTTCTTCCTACCGGTCGAGAGGATCCCGTAGGTGTAATCTCTCCTTAAGAATCGTGAGGATTCCTAAGTGTGTTCTCTCTTGAAAGTCGTAAGGATCTCACAAGAGAATTTACTCCCTTACGAGTCGTAAGGACCCGCAAGTGATGGATGAAGTTGTCCTTATCTGCATTTCACGGAGTTAGGGGTTGCTCTGGATGCTTCCCACGGGTTCACTGCCGCGTTCTGCGAGGACCAGGCTTCTCTCTGGACGTTTTCCAGGATACCGTAGTTTAAAGACATCGCGGTCGAGGTTAAGGACATCATAGTCCTTGGATTTAAGGACTCCACAGTCCGTTGTTAGTTTTAAGACATCACGGTCGAGGTTAAGGACATCATAGTCCATGGATTTAAGGACTCCATAGTCCGTTGTTTAGTTTTAAGACATCACGGTCGAGATTAAGGACATCATAGTCCATGAGTTTTAAGGTCCTCGCAGTCCAATGTTAGTTTTAAGACATCACGGTCGAGGTTAAGGACATCATAGTCCATGGGTTTAAGAACCCCATAGTCCGATGTTAGTTTTAAGACATCACGGTCGAGGTTAAGGACGTCATAGTCCGTGGATTTAAGGACTCCACAGTCCAATGTTAGTTTTAAGACATCACGGTCGAGATTACGGACATCATAGTCTGTGAGTTTAAGGACCTCACAGTCTAATTTTTGCTCTGGATGCTTCCCACGGGTTCACTGCCGTGTTCGGCGAGGACCTGGCTCCGCTCTGGATGCTTCATACGGGGTCATTGCCGCGCTCTGCGAGGACCAGGATCCGCTCTGGATGTTTTCCAGGGGGTCAGGAGAGACATAATCCGCGTTCCACGTAGCCAGGAATTTTGCTCTGGATGCTTCCCATGGGTTCACTGCCGTGTTCGGCGAGGACCAGGCTCCGCTCTGGATGCTTCACACAGGTTCACTGCCATGGTCTGCGAGGACCAGGATCCGCTATGGACGTTTTCCACGGGGTCAGGAGTGACATAATTCGCGTTCCACGTAGCCAGGAATTTTGCTCTGGATTCTTCCCACGGGTTCACTGCCGTGTTCTGCGAGGACCAGGCTCCGCTCTGGATGCTTCACACGGGGTCATTGCCGTGCTCTGCGAGAACCAGGATCCGCTCTGGATGCTTCACACGGGTTCACTGCCGTGCTCTGCGAGGACCAGGATCCGCTCTGGATGTTTTCCGCGGGGTCAGGCGTGACATAATCCGCGTTCCACGTAGCCAGGAATTTTGCTCTGGATGCTTCCCACGGGTTCACTGCCATGTTCGGCGAGGACCAGGCTCCGCTCTGGATGTTTCACACGGGGTCATTGCTGTGCTTTGCGAGGACCAGGATCCGCTCTGGACGTTTCCCACGGGGTCATTGCCGCGTTCCACGTAACCAGGAATTTTGACTCTATCCGTATTTCACGGAGTCGCGGTTTGACTCTTGGTTATATGTGCACCGCCGAGTCATGGAACTGGGGGTTGCCGCTGTTCCTCTTTGCTTTATGTTGTGTCTGTTGTAATGAGACGAATGTTGAGATGATCTCTAGGCTGTCTATGAACCATTGAGATTTGGCTTCTTCTTCTGATAAAACCTGGGAAGGAAAGGTGTGATTCCCTCTTTGTTTGCGCTCCTGGATTGTATACAGGGGGTGATGTAATATCACCTGTTGTTCATATTATTTTTTTTATTTTATTCCGCGATGCTCCATCATTTCAACTTTTGTATCGCGAAAGTTGCGATTGCCCAATCATTTCGGCTATTTTTCGCGGTGCCTAATTATTTCGGCTATATCTTTTTTATTTTTACTCGCTGCTTTTTATTGTGAGTTGCCCAATCATTTCGGCTATTTTGTATGCATACATTTTTTACTTGCTAATTTTGTTGCAAGCTGCCCCATCATTTTGGCTATTTCGTATGCATGTGTGGCCCGCAAGCTTTTTGCCGCAAGCTTAGGATTAGACACCGATTTCGGCATCAGCACCGCTACTACTAGGATATTTCCAGGAGCGAATCATCATTTGCCTCTTGTCGATGTCGAACAAAGGTGGCTTAGAGAACAGGGTTAGGATCTTGTCGACTAAGGATTTTGACTTCATGAGCCATAAGGGTCTCATGAAGGTATTTCTCCCTACAAGTCATGAGGATCTCGTAGGTGCGTTTTCTCCTTAGGAGTCGTGAGGACTCCTAAGTGTATGTTCTCCTGTAAGTCGTAAGGATCTTACAAGAGAGTTTTCTCCTTATAAATCGAGAGGATTTACAAGGGTTGTTCACCATATAGACATATCCCTAGTCACGGATGGGACTTCGTTAGGGAAATGTTTATTCGCGCCCGTGGATTGTATACGAGGGTCAGCATTGAGCCGCTTGTAGGGCATTAGTGGAGGTTGTGGGGACTGCTTAAGAACAGGTTCAGATCTCTATAGCTTAAGATTTTCAAATCTTATGAGCCGTGAGAGTCTCATAAGAAGGTTCTCCTTACGAATCGTGAGGATCTCGCAAGTGTAATTTCTCCTTAGGAATCGTGAGGATTCCTAAGTTGTTTCTCCCTTGTGAGTCGTAAGGATCTCACGCAGGTGGTTTCTCCTTACAAAGTCGAGAGGACCTTGCAAGTTTCTTTTAACGAGGTTGCGCCCTTTCGGGTTTTCACAAACACTCGCCGGTAGCCTTGTTGTTTTTACTCACGGAGCCCTTTCGGGTTTTCATCTTTGCCCTTTCTTCTTATGGACATACCATTTTTTTTTCTTTTTTTTTCTAACGAGGTTGCGCCCTTTCGGGTTTTCACAAAACTCGCCGGTAGCCCTGCTGTTTTTACTCACGGAGCCCTTTCGGGTTTTCATCCGTGCCCACTTTCCTTATGGACATACCGTTTTCTTTTTTTTCTCTTTTTTTTATTCTTCTTTTTCTCTTTTTTTGTATCAGCTTTGGGATGCTGCAATCCACCGTAGTTTATCGACATCTCGGTCAACAGCTCGTTTTAGGACATAGTGGTCCGTTGTTAGTTTATGCACATTTCAGTCCGTCGTTAGTTTAAAGACGTTTCGGTCCGTCGTTAGTTTAAGGACATTTCGGTCCATTGTTAGTTTAAGGACATTTCGGTCCGTTGTTAGTTTTAAGGACTTTTCGGTCCGTTGTTAGTTTAAGGACGTTTCGGTCCGTTGTTAGCTGGCTACTACTTATAGAGTTTGGGCTTAGGAAGATAGCGAGCGGATATAGTCGTCGTCATCTATCATTGACCTAGGCCGCGACTCGTCCGGCATAGTATTTCTTCATTAAGCGACCATTTTTTGGCCTAAAGGGCCTTTCGCCATGCATGTCCATAAGTAGATAGGCCCTACCCTGGTAGACCTTATCTATGATATACGGGCCTCCATAGTTTGGCTCGAATTTCCCCCGTTTGGCACGATTGGGGATCATAGGTCTTTTGACCACTAGCACGAGTTCGCCTTGGCGGAATGTCCTCGGCCTAGTCAATCTTTCGTATGAGTGCGTCATCTTTGCTTTATAAGCCTCCAGATTTTGTTGCGCTATGAGCCGGGTTTCATCAAGGGCATCGAGCTCCTCGAGGCGAAGATGAGCATTCTCTTCGTCCGTTAACTCGTAATGAACTGCCAATCGTAGAGAGGGTAGTTCTATCTCGAGGGGGAGTACCGCCTCTGTACCGAATACCAATGCGTACGGAGTTGTGTTCGTGGCTGTTTTGAACGTAGTTCGATACGCCCAGAGAGCTTCATGCAGTCTCTCATACTAGTCCTTATTTCGAGATACCGTCTTTTTCACGATCTTCGTCAAGGTCTTGTTAAAAGCCTCAGCTAGACCGTTAGCCTGGGGATTATAGACTGAGGAGTATCTCCAGTCTATATTATGCTGTTGTGCAAAGCGGTTGATTTTGCGGCTTCTATAGGCCAGCCCGTTTTCGGAGATAATCCGTCGCGGAGTGCCGAATCCATAGATGACGTGTGTCTTGAAGAAATGGAGGATGTTCTCCGTCTTCACTTCCCTCAGCGGTACTGCTTCTGCCCATTTGGAGAAGTAATCAGTTGTCACCAAAATGAATCGATGTCCTCTGGATGATGCTGGTTCGATGGGGCCGATTATGTCAGTTCTCCACATTTCGAACGGCCAGCTAGCCACCGTTGGATGTAGTGGATTCGGATGCTGGTGGATAAAGTCCCCGTGAATCTGGCATGTGTGGCACTGCTTCGCGTATTCGAGACAGTCTTGGATCATCGTGGGCCAATAATAACCCATCCGTTTGATCTTCAGCTTCATCTTCGGCCCGGTTTGGTGAGAACCGCAGAGTCCGTCGTGAACTTCCTGGACGACTCTCTTTGCCTCTTCAGCTCCCAGGCATCTTAGCCATAAGGAATCAAATGATCTTTTATACAGAGTATCATTGAAGAAAGCAAAAGACAAAGCTCGTTTCATAAGCTGATGGCTTGAGGATGCATCTTCAGGTGTTTGACGGGATTTGAAGTAGTCTATAAAGACTTCCTTCCAATCCGTAACTTTTTCCTGGTTTTTTATTTGCAGAGTCATTCGCTCGGTCGCTCCCTTTTCTTCGGACGACTCCGAAGATATCTCTGCCGGTGCGAGAACCCGACGGCTTTGCACAACGATCCTCATGTCATCGAGGTTCTCGTCAGCCAGTTCTTTAGCGAGCTTGGCTAATGCATCCGCCTTGCTATTTTCCGCACGCGGTATGCTTTCCAAGATGTAGGAAGGAATTTTATTCAGCAGTCGTTCTACATTCTCGCCGTACTTCACCAATTCAGGCTTGCACGTTTGATAGTCGCTGTTTACTTGACTAATGATCAGTTGGGAATCTCCGTATATGAGGAGGTTTTCAATTCCCATGTCGAGGCGATCTTGAGACCTGCTATCAAAGCTTCGTATTCTGCTTCATTGTTCGTCCTCGGCTCTGTTAAGGAGAAGGCAAAGCGCATTATCCCTCCTTGTGGAGTTACGAAGATGAGGCCTACCCCTGATTTGATTATGGGCGTGCTTTGTTTGCGCTTCTTCATGGAAGACACTCCATCAAAATAAAGTTCCTACCCGGTATTACCCCCGTCGATCGTGTCAAACACATGTTAGTATGGCAGTTCGCAATTCAAAAGAGAATCGGCAGGTATCGGATGCTCAGCGAGGAAGTCGGCGATGGCCTGGCCTTTCACTGCCTTGAGAGGACGATAAGTTATCGAGAACTCCATCAAGAGCAGGGCCCATTTAGCGAGCCTCCCCGTCAATATGGCTTTTGACATCAGATATTTGAGAGGATCTACCTTCGATATGAGACAAACTTCATGCGCCAACGCATAGTGCCTAAGCTTCGTTATCGCGAAGATCAATGCCAGGCAATGTTTTTCGATGGGAGAATAATTGCTTTCTGCCCCAGTAGAACTTGACTCAAATGGTAGAGGGCTCTCTCTTTCCCTTGGTCGTTCTCTTGTGCCCATAATGCACCTAAGGAACCTTCAAGGGCGGTTGTATACAGAATGAGAGGTTTTCGCTTGACCGGAGCGGCCAGTACTGGCAGATTCTGCAGGTATTGCTTGATTTCGTCCAGCGCGCTTTGGCATTTGCGATCCCAGATGAAAGGGGTTCCCTTCTTCATCAGGTGACTGTAAGGACAACACTTGCCTGAGAGATTGGCTATAAATCACCGGATGTACGCGAGTTTTCCTTGGAGAGACCGCAATTGCTTGAGGGTCCTTGACGGAGGCATTTCCATAATCGCCTTGATCTTCGATGGATCTATTTCGATGCCTCGGTGTCGTACAATGAATCCCAGGAACTTGCCCAAGGAAACTCCGAACGCGCATTTAAAAAGGTTCATCTTCAAGTTGTATTTACGAAGGCGTCGAAATACGGTCTTCAGATGCTCTAAATGCTCCTCGTATGATTTGCTCTTAAGCACGAGGTCGTCGATATAGCATTCGACGACTTTATGTATGAGGTCATCGAAGATTTTCGTCATGGCTCTCTGATAGGTGGCACCGGCGTTCTTTAGACCGAAAGGCATCACCTTGTAGCAGAATATACCCAAAGGGGTCCTGAAAGCGGTGTGCTTCTGGTCTTCGGGATTCATTTTTATCTGATTGTATCCTGACGAGCCGTCCATGAAGGAGAAAACCTCATGGGTGGACGTACTTTCAATCATTAGCTCAGTGACCGGTACTGGGAAGTCATCTTTCGGGCAGGCTTTATTGAGATCCCGAAAATCCACACATATGCGTACTGTCCCATTTTTCTTCATCACTGGGACAATGTTGGCGATCCAATCAGGATACTGAACCTCTTAGATGAAACCAGAGTCGATTAGCTTCTTGACCTCGGCGTTGATGCTCATCTCAAGCTCGAGCCGCATTCTTCTCGGTGCTTGTTTGATTGGCTTGACGTCCGGGGATATTGCCAGTTTGTGGATAGCAATCTCTGGGTCTAGTCCTGGCATTTTGGAATAATTCCACGCGAAGAAATCCTTATGCTACATAAGCACATCTTTTAGTGTAGGTACCCTTTCCTCAGATAGCAACTCACTGACGAATGTCGGTCGCGGGTCACTTGCCGTCCCCAAATCAATTTTCTTAAGGTTATCTGCAGTGGTGTGTATTCCATCTTCCAGCTCTTTTGGCGCTGGTGGAAACTCTGAGATCACCTCGTTATCATCTTTTTCAAAGCACCAGGGGAGGTTATCCATACCGTCGGGGTCTTCTTCCGATAGCGTTATCACGTGGCAAGTACGAGCTCGCTTCCAAGACCGATGTTGATCTGGTTCTACCCTCGTGGATTTGGGTTCATGCTTCTGCGGCGCGGTTACCCTCCAGCTGCTGGATAAAGCGAACCTGCCTTACTGATATTGATCTTCGACCCAGTTCTTGAAAGTGAAACAGTCTTCAATAGGATGTCCTATTGCCCTAGGATAGGAGCAATAGTCCGGATGAGAGACTTCGCCTGCTTGCTCGGGGTGCTTAGACTCCGGGAGTATCAGTTGATGTTTTATGGCAAGATCAAGTATTTTCTTCGTCTTGTCTTGGGCAAAAGAGTATGCTCGACCCATCTTCTTTATAAGAGATGAATCTGGATTGCCTAGCTCCTGATTGCATGATTTCTTGGACCCACTTTGTCGCTGTCGAACGCCTTTCCTGTTCTTTGGTTTGTTTCTGCCTCTGCGTCGTGCCTTTTGTACAACGGGTTGACAGGGAGGAGCATTTTCATCTTTCGCAGCTTGTTGAAGAAGGCGTTGTGTCCTGGCATTCTTGTAGATGGCCATTTCACGATTGTGGTCGTGTTCAGTTGATAAAATTGCACATTTGTTATTACATTTTTCCTACTATTTCTATACTAGAAAAGGTGTTTATTATAATATATGATGCATATCAGGGTTTATCTGTAAAAATACTATTTTTCATGTGTTGATATATTATAATTAACATTTGGTAGGAAAATGTATGTAAAAATACCATTGACCAAATCTTAATGGTAAAATTAATATCTCAATAAAACAAAACTCCACTAATATTATTTGTTGAGATTGTGCAGAATTTTTCAGGACTAAAAATCAAGGGAATCAAAGTTGTTAAGAGCAAAACTGCCTAATTAAGAAAGCAAACTAAGAAATCAAGTCTGGCAGAAATAAAGAAAAGATTTCCAATTTCCAAAGGTTCCAGAGATCGCCACGTGTCACAAGAAGAAAAGCCCAGAAAACAAAATACACCAATCCCTCTACAAGATCGTGGATCCGCGGTCAAACCTACTGTTGACCGCGGATCCGCCGCGTACCAGATATATTTGAAGCTGCGATTTTCTCTGTTGAATATTAACTGTTGGCTTCCAAATTAGAAAGCTAGGGTTCTGGCTTTTGGGGTATAAATAAGGACCGAGAGCCCCTTGGAAAAATTATCAAGCCGACGAGATCACGAAGTCCAAGACGGCTCACGCATCCAGGTTGATCATCAACGGTTCATCTACCTCCTTAGAAATGATCGAGAAGCAAACTAGCATTTGTAATCATTTTATAAGGAATCAAAGTGTAATGAATATTGTTGATTAATAAAGGTAGTTCTTTTTCTTATTCTATTTCTTTGTAGTTTTAATATGATCTCTTTCTCCATCTCTTCTTCTCCTAACATGCGCGAGTAATTCTCCGCTTGTTAGGGTTCGTAGGATTAGGGTAGCTTAATGGATCATGAAAATGCTTAAACTCTTTTTACGTCCTATAAAGTTTATAAACTTTATCAAAAGAATCATTAACATCCTAATCGGGCGCGCTACCAATTCATTGTTAGTCTCGACCGCGATTAGAGATTAGATTAACGATTGTTTTGGTAAAGGCTAGATATGAACGGAGTTCCGTGTCGAGATAGGGGTTAAGAGTGGGATTCCTTTTCCCTCCAGAAACCCTAATCTATATGCATCACTGTCGTTCTAGTTTTAAATCTATTAAAGGATAAAGAGGGTAATATTTAATTAATCATCCATAACTACTAAATCCTAATAAACCCTACAAGCCCTCTTCTTATATAAACTTACATCCGTAGTTAATCTAGATCTGTATTTTGCATCCGTGTTTAACGTAGATCTAGATCCTACAACCATTCTACAATATTCTTTATCCCTCCTCTCTTTTTCAACACGTCTAAAGTAAGAGTAAAAGGTTCCACGTTTCCCAGAGGACGACCCGTACTCATCTCGGTCTAGCTACGCGCGACACCGTTATTGATTGCGGTTATTCTACTACACACAATTTTCCACAACAATCAAATGGCGCTGTTGCCAAGGATACGTGCGTAATTTTTTATTCTTACTATTTGTGTTGAATTCTTATTCGATTCATATCATAATTAAAACAAAACTGCAAATTGCATATTTAACGATTTGTGTGTGAATTTTGCAAGGAGATCTGGAGTCACAGACTTGAGGAAACAGAGAGCCAGAGATATTCATCGAGATCCAGAGGAGCACAGAAGGGAACAAAAAAAATTTTATCAACAGATCTTTCGTTCTTGCGGCGGATCCGCGGCAAAGGAGGCATATCCGTGGCGGAAGCGCGGCGGTCTAGGAGAACTAGGGTTTCAAAGTTCTCTGGTATCTTTCTAAACTCTTTCTCTCTCCTCTAAAATCCAATAAAATCTATTTTCTGCAGGATTCTTTGCAAAATAGCGCCGCTCAAAAATCTTTTTGCAAAGGTTTTGTGATTGATTTTGTTTTGCATATTTTAATACGGACTTTAAGGGGTAAAAACCAAATCCAGATTAGGTGGGGATTTCATCACCCTTCCTAAGCCCCACAAATCGCAAACCGAGCATCTGCATCAACCCTATATTAATTTAAAAAATATCTAGACCAGACTCTAAGGACTGTCGCGCTCAATAAGGACAGAGGAAGGTCGTGGGTAATCTATCGGTTATCCGCATTACTTTTGTGGTGTCTAGGCAAGTGTGTCTAAGGCGAGTGGTTACTTAATTAGGACCACTACTTTCGTAGTGGGGAGCCTCCCACTCACCTGGCACTTACCTGGCTACAAGAGTAGTAAAAAGGCGGTAGAGGATTGATCCTGCGGCTTGTCCTTTGGAAGTCTAGGAGCGGTCTAGAGACTGACCTAGGTAACCTTAGTTCTAGGGTTGTTTGTGCATTTTAGAGTGATTTGTCTTGAGTCCCACTTTTTTCAAAACAAACCAATTTTAAATCACACACACGCTGCCACTTGCGCTAAACCCGCTTAGTGCATGCTTGGCTGGACACGGGATCCTAGTGCCCGTCTTGTCCGCGTTCCTGCTATCGACTCCGAAGTCGGTACTTCTTCATCTTCTTTTCCCCCACCACACTCCACGACCGAGATGGACGGTACTCCATCAGATTATAATACCATGCTGTCACCGCCCGTAGGTGCGTAGAATCCATCGTGCATCTCTCTCCAAGAGAGATGCTATCCTATCCGTGGTCCCCTTCCTACTTGTCTATCCAATCCACCAGCTAACGGGGATAATTTTGAAATTAAACCCCACTACATCAATCTGCTGCCCAAATTTCACGGGCTTGAGTAGGAAGACGCGTACGTTTTCATCACCAAATTCGAAAACGTATGCGCAATGATGGGTACTTCACAATTGACTTTGGATGCTATGCGCTTGCGTCTTCTTCCATTCACTCTGTGGGACTTGGCAGAAAAATGGCTTTATAATACTGCCGCACACTCTATCACTAATTGGGACGAATTTGTAATAGCATTTCTTAAGAAGTTTTACCCAAACCATAAGACCGCCCGTGTTAGAAGCGAGATCAACCAGTTTACCCAGCTTCCCAATGAACCATTTTGGAAGTGCTTTGAACGTTTCAAAGATCTGCTTGTCCAATGTCCTCATCATGGAATCAATAGACGGGATTTGTGCCGAATTATATATGAGGGCATTAATCCAGCGACAAAGCAGATGCTTGAAACAAATTGTCAATGCAATTTCATGTCTAAAGATAACGGTGAAGCTTGGAAATATCTGGAAGACCTTGCTGAACACACTTTACAGTGGGAAAGCGTAAGACCACCTTCATCTAAGGGAAGTATTCATCAGCTCGATGTTTCCATCGCAGTAAAAGCCGAAATGGCAGCGATAGAGAAGAAACTCGACGCTATTGAGAGCAAATTCTCTTCAGTCTCCCTAAACCAGGTTACGCTTCCCAAAACCGTTTGTGGTTGCTGTTTAGATCCTTCACACTTAACGGAAGAATGTCCTATGAATGCATCGTTTCAAACTAATGCTGCTTTTCAGCAGCAACCTAGAAACGATCCTTATTCTTTCACGTACAATCAAGGATGGAGGAATCATCCTAACTTTGCTTGGAACCAAAACCAACCCCAAAATCAAAATCAGTTCCAAAGCAATTATCAAAGACCTCCTCTACAGCAACCACAACCACAAAGTCAGCTCCGCTTTCAGTTACAAAATTTTCAAAATCCGGCCAACACTTCTACACCACAAGTGGCCGGTACTGATAACTCTTCACTCGCACAAACTTTGGATATGTTTATGAAACATACCATTCAAATGTCGGCTGATATGAAGTCTTCTATTGATACCATAAAGAAAGATTCCGCCCCCACAACGAAAGTATTAAATCAATAGAAAATCAACTTGCACAGTTGAACGCCACAATGAGTGCGAGAGAGAAAGGGAAACTCCCATCTCAACCCCTACAGAATCCTGGCTATTCACAAAATCATAATGTGAATGCCGTTACTACGTTGAGATCGGGAAAAGTGCTGAATAACCGAGTGGGTGAGCAATTTGATGTTAGTGACACCAATGATACCCTAGCTTCTTCTTCTTCCCCTAATTCGTCTATTCTCCCACCTTCATCCGAGCCTATTCTCCGTTTTCCCCAAGGCTCGAACATTCCGCCAAATCTATCTAAGTCGATTCCCACTCCAATTTTGGGATCGAATCCGTCCCCACAATCTTCTCCACAAATGTTGGACCCAAAACTTATTGATCAAGCTCCATTTCCAAACAGATTAAGGGCCAACAGACCTAACCCATAAATGGAGAAGATTGTGGAAATGTTTAAGCAAGTTAGCATGAATATTCCTCTCCTAGATGCTATTCAACAAGTCCCATCTTATGCAAGAATCCTTAAAGACTTGTGCACTAGGAAGAGAAAAACTCAAGTGCCTAAGAAGGTTTTCATGAAGAGTAATGTTAGCATAGCTTTTACCCAGCTAATACCAAAGAAACGTAAGGACCCTGGCTGTCCTACAATCTCTATTTCTATTGGGGGTAAAAATATTAATCGTTCTTTACTCGATCTTGGCGCTAGCGTTAACTTGCTTCCTTACTCAGTATACGAGCAGTTAGGAATTGGAGAGTTAAAACCTGCCCATTGTACTCTCCAAATGGCAGACCGATCGATCACCAAACCTCAGGGTGAACTAGAGGATGTGTTAATTAAAGTCGGGAAATTCATATTTCCCGTGGACTTTATTGTTTTAGATACACAACCTGTGGCAAACCCACGCAATCAAATCCCAGTGATACTTGGTCGACCCTTCCTAGCAACTTCTAATGCTATAATTAATTGTCATAACGGTTCTATGAACTTATCCTTCGGGAAAATGACAATTGAGCTTAATATTTACAAGCTAGGAAATCAGCCATCAGAACCTTCTGCTCATTTGCTGGATGTTTGTTCCATCCACGAGATAGCTCCCGAAAGCTGCATGGATGAGGAACTTTGCTTTGATGATCTCGACAACACTAATGAGACATCGTTTGATCTTGCACCACTTCATAGTGAGGATATGTTCAATGAGTTCGTCCTCAAGTTTGAACCCTTTGACTCGTTGCAAAAGTCAGCAGCACTTTCCGAGTCAATATCTTATGCAAGTTTTGAACCTCTTAGGGAGTCTGAATATCATTCCCTTACCCCACCTTCTATTGTCTCTCCGCCAATTCTTGATCTCAAACCGCTACCTTCTCATCTTAAATATGCATATTTAGGAGAGAATGAGACTTTGCCAGTGATTATATCCGCTTCTCTAGTTTTAGAGCAAGAGAACGTACTTTTGGCAGTGTTGAGATCGAATCGGCAAGCATTTGGTTGGACAATGGCCGACATCAAAGGGATTAGTCCCTTAATTGTTGAACATTACATACATCTGATGGATGAAGCCAAACCAACCCGAGACCCACAAAGACGGTTAAATCCCGTCATGAAGGAGGCGGTAAAGAAAGAAATTGTCAAGTGCCTTAATAGTGGAATAATTTACACTATATCTGATAGCCAATGGTTAAGTCCAATTTATGTGGTCCCTAAAAAGTATGGCATCACGGCCATCACTAATGAGGCTAATGAGTTAATCCAAACACACACCCAAACTGGGTGGCGCGTATGTATTGATTACAGGAAACTCAATGCCGCGACGAGGAAAGATCACTTCTCTCTACCTTTCATTGACCAGATGCTAGAACAATTAGCAGGACACGAATACTACCATTTCTTGGACGGATACTCTGGCTATAACTAGGTCCCCATCGCCGAAAAGGATCGAGAAAAAACCACATTTACTTGTCCTTTCGGAACTTTTTCTTATAAACGCATGCCCTTTGGGTTATGCAACGCTCCCGCTACATTTCAGCGGTGCATGATGGGGATATTTTCAAATATGGTGGAGAATTTTCTGGAAATTTTTATGGACGATTTCTCCATTTTTTGGGACTCCTTTGAGGACTGCCTTCATAATCTTGACGCGGTTCTTACCCGCTGTAAGGATAAGAACTTGACTTTGAATTGGGGAAAATGCCATTTTATAGTCCAAGAAGGTATTGTACTTGGACATATAATTTCACGAAAAGGCATTGAGGTTGACAGAGCTAAAATAGATGTCATTCATAACCTCCCTCGTCCCAATTGCGTCAAAGATATACGATCCTTCCTTGGTCATGCTGGATTTTATACGAGATTTATTAAGGACTTTAGCAAAATTGCTAGACCCTTAACCCTTCTATTGGCCAAGTTTACTACATTTCACTTCGATTCGGATTGTGAGGTTGCTTTTGAATCGCTTAAAGGATTACTCACTGCAGCCTCCGTTCTATCATCTCCGGATTGGAACCACCCGTTCGAGCTTATGTGTGATGCATCAGATTTTGCTATTGGTGCTGTCTTAGGACAGCACATTGATAAGATGCTATATGTAATTTACTATGCAAGTAGGACCTTGAATGATGCATAAATAAATTACACAACAACCGAGAAAGAACTCTTGGCAGAGCATTAGAGAAATTCAGGCCCTACTTGATTGGCTCGCCAATTGTGGTTTACACAGATCACTCCGCCCTACGACATCTTTTATCGAAGAAGGATGCAAAAGCCAGGCTAATACGTTGGATTCTATTGTTACAAGAATTTGATCTTGTCATCCGAGACAAGAGTGGATGTGAAAACGTTGTAGCCGACCATCTTTCACGCATCACTTCTTCGCCAATTTTGACCGTGCCGATAAATGACTCATTTCCTGACGAACAGCTCTTGACTATATCCTATGAACCTTGGTTCATGGATATCGTGAACTATCTTGCGACGGGACTTATTCCTAGCGATTGGTCGAAACAAGACAAACTTCGATTTCTATCCCAAGTAAAATACTTTTACTGGGATGAACCTTATCTGTTTTAGTATTGTTCCGATCAAATCATTCGCAGGTGTGTCCCTAACGATTAATTCTAGAGTGTGTTATCATTTTGTCATGATCAGGCATGTGGCGGTCATTTTGGTCCTCGAAAAACGGCGGAGAAAGTTTTGCAATGTGGCTTTTATTGGCCAACATTATTTAAAGATGCATATGAACATTGCAAAACTTGTCCGCGATGTCAGCATTTGGGTCGGATTTCACGAAAAAACGAGATGCCGCTCCAACCTATATTGGTTGTGGAAATATTCGATGTTTGGGGTATTGATTTTATCGGTCCTTTTCCCAACTCCTTTGGAAATTTATATATCTTGTTAGCGGTTGATTATATCTCGAAATGGGTGGAAGCTATACCGTGTCGCACTAATGACAACAAAGTTGTCATTAAGTTCCTTAAAGAAAATATCTTTTAGCGATTCGGACACCCTCGCGCTATAATTAGCGACAACGGGACACATTTCTGTAATCGGTCTTTCGAGGCCTTGATGCGGAAATATTCAATCACTCACAAGCTTTCTACGCCCTGTCATCCCCAAACAAGTGGGCAAGCTGAGATCTCAAATAGGCAGATCAAACAAATTTTGGAGAAGACGGTTTCTAAAAACCGTAAATATTGGTCAACCAAATTGACGGATGCTCTTTGGGCATTCCGCACCGTTTATAAGACCGATCTTAGTATGTCTCCATACCGCCTTGTGTTTGAGAAGGCATGTCACCTTCCTGTCGGGATCGAACATAAAGCAATGTGGGCTATTAAAGAGCTTAACTTTGATTTTGATCATGCAGGCATCTATCGGAAGCTGCAATTGAATGAGCTAAGCGAACTCCACGATGAAGCTTACGATAATGCGGTGATAGTAAAGAACAGGACTAAAGTGTTCCACGATAAAAATCTTTTTAGAAAAACCTTCACATCGGGGCAAAAAGTCCTTCTTTACGATTCCCGTCTCCATCTTCATCCGGGTAAGCTTAAATCTCGTTAGAAAGGACCTTTTGTGGTGCGGTATGTACACCCGCACGGGGCTGTAGAAGTTGAAAATTTAAAAAACGGTTCAATTTTTAAAGTAAATGGGCATAGATTAAAACCGTATTTCTCGGCTGACCCCGCGGAGGAGCTCCTATTTTTACAGGAGCCGCTTTATCAAAACTGAATTTCCTCCGCCTCACCTCCATGTTCTGGTAACATTTTCTCATTTTAAGAATGGAGGTGAGTAAAAATGGATTTAATTGAATATCTGTGCGTGCTAAAGAACAAGTTTGGGGGTATTTTTCATTTAACTATTATTTTACCCCTTGTATCTCTCCCCTAGTATACAGGTCCATACTATCAAAAGACAACATCAGTGAGGACACTGCTGAAAACAGGTTTGGGGGGAGGTTTGTATTCACTGAATTATCTTTGACACTGGGCATTGACACCGGGCATTCAAATTTTTTTTTATAACAAAAGAGTAGAAAGTGAAAAATTACATCCAAAAGATAGGAATAGTTTAAGAAAACCAAGAAAATTAGAAGTTTTCTTAAATGAATTAGTAATAAGTAGTTATGAGCTGTTGTCCCAAGGGTTAGAAAGATGAAGGAAGTCACTAATCTGAGGATAAAAATGAGTCTGAAAAATAGTTTTTATTCTGGAAGCCAAACATTTGAATGTTAATACCCTACTATATGCACTTACACACGTCTTGAAACTCGGGATAGTAGAGGATACCTTGAAATGCTTTTGTCTAAAAGCCAAAGTATGAAGGAAATAAAAAATGAATAAAATATAAAATGGTGAAAAGAAAAAAATGAACACTGGTTTTGTTATCGCCAAGGCAGCAATAAAAAAATATAGCGAGGGTGCTTCATCACCTAGTGCCTTAGACCAACTGGTTTGGGAGTCACTGCTAAGCCTTAGGTGGTGCAAGACGAGGAAAATACTATCACCTAATCAGCAAGTACATGAGTAATCGGTCGGTTAGTACCTCAAGAAGTATTAACGGTCGCATGAAAATGTGTGAGCAAATCTAAATATTCATCAAATTAAAAAGTACTGAGGTAGATGGACAAGAGTATGATAGCTTGAATTGAATTCTCCGGGTGTAGGGATGTTCTTTACACACACGTAGGGTTATATGATCGATGTTTGGATGAAAGATAGGAATGAAGAATAAAGACGATGTTTTATTGAGGGATAATGTGATTTCTAAAATCTTTTCATGACTATTAAGATAGGGCTCATGACAACTGAAAAGCTAGTGTAGTCGGAAACTCTTATTTTCAAAGTATTTCTTTTATGGTTCTTATCTTTATATGTAAATTTCACCATCTCTCTTTAATTATAGGATTTTGTGGGTGTAATCCGCTGAAAACCCTCAGGACACAACACTCCTCCTAGTAGGGACACCTAGAGGTTTAACGGCTTGTTGCACGTGCTCAGTGCAATCGTGTTTGCCTACGAAAGTGTGCTTAGTTTTCTCCTTTCTTTTTATTCTTCTCTTGAATAAACTAGTTTGCTCGAGACGATCAAAGATAAGTTTGGGGGTATTTGTTCAGTTGATAAAACTGCACATTTGTTATTACATTTTTCCTACTATTTCTATACTAGAAAAGGTGTTTATTATAATTTATGATGCATATGAGGGTTTATCTGTAAAAATACTATTTTTCATGTGTTGATATATTATAATTAACATTTGGTAGGAAAATGTATGCAAAGATACCATTGACCAAATCTTAATGGTAAAATTAATATCTCAATAAAACAAAACTCCACTAATATTATTTGTTGAGACTGTGTAAAATTTTTCAGGACTAAAAATTAAGAGAATCAAAGTTGTTAAGAGCAAACCTTCCTAATTAAGAAAGCAAACTAAGAAATCAAGTCTGGCAGAAATAAAGAAAAGATTTCCAATTTCCAAAGGTTCCAGAGATCGCCATGTGTCACAAGGAGAAAAGCCCAGAAGATAAAATCCACCAATCCCTCTACAAGACCGCGGATCCACGGTCAAACCTACTGTTGACCGTGGATCCGCCGTGTACCAGATATATTTGAAGCTGCGATTTTCTCTGTTGAATCTTAACTGTTGGCTTCCAAATTAGGAAGGTAGGGTTCTGGCTTTTGGGGTATAAATAAGAACCGAGAGCCCCTTGGAAAAATTATCAAACCGACAAGATCACGAAGTCCAAGACGGCTCATGCATCCAGGCTGATCATCAACGGTTCATCTACCTCCTTAGAAGAGATCGAGAAGCAAACTAGCATTTGTAATCATTTTCTAAGGAATCAAAGTGTAATGAATATTGTTGATTAATAAAGGTAGTTCTTTTTCTTATTCTATTTCTTTGTAGTTTTAATATGATCTCTCTCTCCATCTCTTCTTCTCCTAACATGCGCGAGTAATTCTCCGCTTGTTAGGGTTCGAAGGATTAGGGTGGGTTAATGGATGATGAAAATCCTTAAACTCTTTTTACGTCCTATAAAGTTTATAAACTTTATCAAAAGAATCATTAACATCCTAATCGGGCGCGCTACCAATTCATTGTTAGTCTCGACCGCGATTAGAGATTAGATTAATGATTGTTTTGGTAAAGGCTAGATATGAACGGAGTTCCGTGTCGAGATAGCGGTTAAGAGTGGGATTCCTTTTCCCTCCAGAAACCCTAATCTACATGCATCACTGTCGTTCTAGTTTTAAATCTATTAAAGGATAAAGAGGGTAATATTTAATTAATCATCCATAAATACTAAATCCTAATGAACCCTACAAGCCCTCTTCTTATATAAACTTACATCTGTAGTTAATCTAGATCTATATTTTGCATCCGTGTTTAACGTAGATCTAGATCTTATAACCATTCTACAATATTCTTTATCCCTCCTCTCTTTTTCAACACGTCTAAAGTAAGAGTAAAAGGTTCCACGTTTCCCAGAGGACGACCCGTACTCATCTCGGTCTAGCTATGCGCGACACTGTTATTGATTGCGGTTATTCTACTACACACAATTTCCCACAACAATCAGGTCGTCTCGAACCTTTTGACCAACTTCCCTTATAAGCTTGTCCATTTGTTCTTCGAACGATGGACTGGGCATTTTCACGTCGGGAGCTCTTTCTGGTTCAGGGTTAGCATTTTCCCAAAAAGCATCTCCCTCTTCATCAAAGTCATGTATGACGTAGCAGTCGCGGAATAACTCCCGTTTCTTGGATTGAACATACCCAAGTCCGGTCGTTTCCATTCTTCCGTTGGGCAATTTCCACTGAGTTCCAGGAACGTTCCAGATCCTGTTATAAAACTGTGCTTGTTGAGTAGTTTGTTTAAGGGGTACGCCTTGGTGCCTTAATAGCCTTTTTAGTCCGCTCATGTAATATCTGGGCAAACGGATGGGCTGGAGCCTGTCAAGTGTAGAATCCGCACCGTGCCAGATTTCTTTCTCCCCTTTGGTTTCCCCGGATCGGTAGAATAGGATCGCCTTTTCACCTTCTCGCCTGGGAGGGACATAGAACGTCTGCAGCTCTTCCACACTATAGGTATCAAGCGCGTCTAGTTCATTATGATATTTGGGCGGAACCATAGCAACTTGCAAACTTTGTTCTTCATCAGCGAATGTTTGTATTGAAGGCCGAGCAGAGAATATGGCGTTGACCTCATCTTCTGAATCGCTGCCGAAGATAAGCATAGGAGCGGAGGGTCCCGGCTTGTTGTACTGGGGCGGACCTGAATAAACTATCTCTTCCTCCTCCTCGGTATCACTCCCGAAGAACGGAATGATAGGGATAGCTTTGTCCTTAGGCTTGTGATATCTCTCCGTGTCCTTGAAATCTGATAAGAAGTATTTTGCATCTTCATACTTTCGGACTTCGTTCACGGAGAATGGATTCAACTCTCCCGTCACAGTATACTCGAGGCCATCTTTAAAATACTTCATACACTGGTGCTGTGTAGAAGAAATAATGTTGTACTCATGTAACCAAGGCCTACCGAGCAAAGCATTATAGCATGTCTTAGCGTCAATGACGTGCAATTTAATGTCTGTGACAAGCAGCCCGAAGCGTAGCGTCAGTATTACAGACCCGAGGGTCCGTGATGACTGGGAGTCAAACCCGGAGATGGTGATCTTATCACGAGCGAGGTGTTGAATGCTCATGAAGATTTCCTTCAACACTCGCACGTTGAGGAGATTGACGGAAGACCCATTGTCGACCAGGATTTTGCCTATCTTTATATCGCGGCAGTATCCTGAGACATAGAGGGGATGGTTGTGCTCGCACGTCCCAAGGAGGAGGTCTTCATCGCCGAAGGTGATATCGGCTGTGTGTACTTCCTCTAACTCATCCTTCATCTTTTCTTCAGCGAGGAAAGCTTGGAATTGCTCGGGTTCCTGCAGTGCCTTGATTAAAGAATCTCTCGCCTCTTTGGATAACAGGAGGGCGTCGAGAATGCTGAGCTGCGAGGGTAACTTCCTCAAGTGCGTCTGAACGTTGTAATCCACCTTACTTTTCTGTGGCGGGTCCTTGGCGGTCAGCTCTTTCATGACTTGGTCATCTAGGGCGATATCCTCAGTGACCTTTTCTTTTCCCTTATATTTTCTATTTGACCCATCGTTCGAGGGCCTAAGATTCTTTTCGTGCAGCTTACGATCGCGTAGCTGAATATTTTCACAGGTCTTTGGTTCCTCCACTTTTCCCAAGGTGGACTCTTTAAAGAGAGGACTAAGAGTCATATCTTCGTCAGGGTCGCTCCTGAAGGTAAGAACTTGCGATCCTCTGGCGTTAACCATGCGACAGTTGCTGGTAGTTCCTCTAAACCCCTCAGTCGTACTTCCTCGCTCCCGACGAGTTTTGCATTTTATCCGCTTAAAATGTTGCCGATGAGCAACATATCACTGCCACCATCTTTTAAAAGCGTTGCACTCTTCGGTGGGGTGTACAATCTTTCGGTGATATAGGCAATAGCTAGGATGTGTTTTTGCTTTACCAAGAATGTTTCCTTCGGAGGGTGGTAGCTTCATTCCCATTGATATGACTTTAGCAAACCTCTTCCTCGTCTTGAACATGTTTTTATCTGCGACAGATGTCTTTTGATTTGGTGGGAATGTCTTGACTCTTTCGTCCAGTCGCCGGCGTTTGGCCTTTTCAAGTATAGCCATCTCACATTCCTGATCAGCTTTACTTTTCAGAAGAACTTCGTTCAGGAATGCGTCGATCATTTCGTCTGACGGCCCTGGAAGTGCCGGTTCAGGACCTGCCCCCGGTCTCTTGGTGCAAGGAGCTTCTTCATCATCTATCGATGAGTGAGAGATCACATGGAAAATTGCTATGCAATCCTAAGATTCATCCGACGAGTCTTCTCCATCATCTCCATCTTCAAGGACGTGGCCGAGAAACTCTTGGAGTGTGATTGGAGTCCGCGCCTTCTGGTTATACTCTTCCAGCACGTCGATTTATTTCTGCAGGTCTGTGTGCTTGTCGCCGAGCTTCACGGGCTTTTTAGATTTCTTCTTCTTTTTCGAAGATTTTGACGGTTGGGTATGCGAGTTTTGGCTGTCACTACTGATCTTTGAAGTTGGGAGTGGCTTCAGCATCCCTTCGATGATCTGGGGTTCCAGCGGATTCTTCCACCTGATCGCCGGGCATGTCTGGAGATCATTCAACATTCTTTTGGTTTTCGCTGAAAGAGCGACCTCCCATGAAGCTTCTTCAACAAAAGAGCACGTTGCCCCCGGTGTGTCCATCTTCTTAGAAGTATGCGGTTGTGGTGGGCTCACTTTACACTTCTCAGACAATGCAAACTTGCCTTGTTGGTACTGATCCTCGATCCATCCCTTAAAGACGAAGCAATCTTCGATCGGATGACTTACCATTTGGTGGTAAGGGCAATAATTGGGATTATTTACTTCGCCGGGTTGCGATGGTCGCCTTGGATTCGGCAAATTGATAAGCCTGTTGCGCATCGCCAGCTTGAATAGTCTCTTCGTTTTATTCCGTGGGAACGAGTAAGGACACTTCATCTTTTCATTATAATAGCGGCGTCTTTTTTCCAGTTGATCCGCTAGCTTTGGGGTACTGGGCTGCTGTTGGGTGTTCACAACGAAGATTGCCTTCCCTTTACCCTTTTCGTTCCGCGGTTCCAGCTTCGGAGGAGACGGTCTATGACCCATCTGGTCCATCTGGGCCAGCTTATCGATTAGAGCCTGGAATGTGGTCGGTTTAAAGAACATCATGGACTATGAAATAGTTGCATGAGGGTCTAGAGTACCCACGAACATGCCCATCGCTGGTGCTTCTTCGATGTGCTGTTCACACTTCGACCACATGTTCCGCCATCGGATTTCGTACTGAACCCACGTCTCGCCTGGCTTCACCCTGGCATTGATCAATGCCGTTATTGGGGTGCGTTCACTAGCACTCGCAAATCGCTGGGTGAACAACAACTCCATCTCTGCGAAGGTTTTTACGGAGTCATTTGGAAGTTCGGAGTACCACTCAAACACCGTCTTCGACAAACTGCCGACGAATTGGCGAAGCAAAAGCTTATCATCTCCTTCGGTGTTGCCGCACAGAGCTCTAAATTGGGCAACGTGCTGGTGGGGATTGCCTGTCCCCTTGTATACGTGGAATTTGGGGATCGTGTATCCCGGCGGGTACTTTATTTGATCATACCAGCCTGGATACGGTCGCCCAGTTTTGACAACTTGGTCGGCTGCTTCATTTGCCTGGTGAACTCGTATCTACTGAACGATATAGTCATCCAGGGCGGACTTGGAAATAGTTTCCTCCTTTGGTGCTGAAAGAGCCGGAGGTGGATTTGATATTTCTCCTCTATCATCTTCAATTATTACTAGAAGATCTTCAGCTGGGGGATTCGACTGGATCATCATGCCCACCATATCTTGGAATAGAAGGGTTATTTGCTTTATATTGGCCGCTTGTTCCGCGGCCTCTTTGTCCTTCTTTTCAAGCATTCTCCGAAGGAACTCGGCATCAGTTTCCTGCTCGTGGCGTTGTTCTGAGGATGCCTCTGGGCTTGCTTTCGGTCCTGTGAGTGCGGCCATAGCAGTCATCATCTCCTGAAGCTTCTGCTGCTGCTCTTGGGCTTTTGTCATGGATCGTGTAAGCGGTCGATGACCCGTGGAGATACGGCTATCCTCTTTTCTGGATGCCATATAGACGGCATGCACCACCATGCCCCCACACTTAGGGCGTTTGGGCTCAGTGCCTTTGACATTTGTCGCAGGCATGGGGATTTTCTCCGGCCTTCCCCTCTTATGGGCGGTCGAAGTTGAGGGGGCCGCTGCAGTGGGCACCCAAGTAGCCATCGTCTTTTGTGGCTTAACAGGACGGTTTTCTTCCTGTCGGACCTTCATCTTCTTCTACTGGCGGGGGTAGTCTTGATCAACTACTGACTCTCGGACTTGTCGCCAGATTTTGTAAACTTTAGAAGACAGCCGTTGAGGGGAATGCTCCGGCTTTATTTCTGTGATAGTCTCCACCGGCGGCGGAGATCTTTTCAGTATGGCGGTAGGTGAGTTCCTGCGCACCTTATTCAGCAGCTCAAAGCTGTTCCAGGTTGGAACAGTAGCATTAATTTCCACCGTTGGAGCTGGTGGAGTTAGCCCAGAGAGGGAGTTGCCCCCAGCCTTCCTTACCCAGCGCCAGTGGCGGCGTCGAGCGTGTCGAGCTGTTGGGGTTAGTTCGGTGATGGGGATGGCTTTTTCTTGCCCCATGTTCAGATGAAGGGCTGTTGCTGGCGTCAACCTCTTGAAAACCGATGTCCGTTGAGAAGCCGTATCCAACCGGTCAAAAACAGACTTCTGAGCAGGAGCGGGAGTGGGAGTAGTCAATCTTGTAAAAACCGACCCTTTGGCAGGAGAAGCCGCCTTAACGACTTCAGGAGCAGGGATGGCTATCTTCTTTGGGATGGCCACTTCAGGTATCATGGGCTTCTTGGCAGGCCTATCGGAGTTCAGGCTCAGTCTGGCGAAGACCGAGGAGTTGGAGATGGACGACCCGTTGAGAGAGGCCGTGATAGCAGCAAGCCGATTGAAGACTGACTTCTTGGGAGCTTCCGGTGTTGGTACAGGGGTGCTGAAGCTCATCGGGGGGGAGCATAGTCCCAAAAAACAATCCAGTAGTAGCCTGGGTGACCTGTTCCACCGGCATCGTGAACACGGACGCCGCTTGAGGTCCATAAGCTACACCTCCAGGTGAGGCGGAGCGTAGGTTGCAGTTGCAGTTGGAACATCTTGCACAAGTGGACGCCATTGATTCTTTGCTTTCTGCAGCAAGCAAAACGCCAAATCTTAGTACCTCAAAACCCAAGGGCAACCATTAGCAAACCACGATTGGTTCGCGAACACGGCACACGAAGTGTGGAGTGGAAAGAGGAAAAGGTCCCACCGGGCATGCCAGAATCTGTTCCACTCTGGAAGACGCAGACGCGACCGCGCAGGTCCGTCTTGCCTGAAATTCGGGGCAGATGCCAATTGGTGCTATCCGTCCACCTCTCCGAAGATGCCAAGTTGATTTATGGAATCATGTATCGAAGGTTTAAACGGATGCGGCCGATATAGCAGACTTCGTCAGATTCCCCCTCGTCTGAGGGGTTTTTGATTGTGGGGATGCTCTTTCCTGCAGGCGCAAGCCCCTACAGTTAATTATGCTACCGCGTCATGGTAATAACTTTCTCCTTCTCCAGATGCTCACTTCGTGTCGTGGATGTTTGTTTTATGTTTGGTTGCCCATGGATTGTATACGGAGACTAAGTTATGTTGTCGCCCGTAGGGCGTGGACTAGTCCAAATCCGTATTTTTTTTAGATTTGGATTTGGGGGGTTTGGGTTTAAGGATACGTTAGCCTCATTTGAGACTAAGATCAACTTAAATGTTTGTTAAGAATACGTTAGTCTGATTTTAGACTAAGATCAACTTAACGGGATCGTTTAGATCCGACAAGAGAGCAATTGGGCTCTATTGTTTAGTTTAATGACATTGCAGTCGATAATTAGTTTAAGGATATTGCAGTCCAATGTTAGTTTAAAGACATCACGGTCGAGGTTAAGGACATCATAGTCCGTGGGTTTAAGGACCTCACAGTCCGATGTTAGTTCAAAGACATCGCGGTCGAGATTAAGGACATCATAGTCCATGAGTTTAAGGACCCCACAGTCCGTTGTTAGTTTTAAGACATCACGGTCGAGGTTAAGGACATCATAGTCCATGAGTTTAAGGACCCCACAATCCGTTGTTAGTTTTAAGACATCACGGTCGAGGTTAAGGACATCATAGTCTATGAGTTTAAGGACCCCACAGTCCGTTGTTAGTTTTAAGATATCACGGTCGAGATTAAGGACATCATTGTCTATGAGTTTAAGGACCCCACAGTCCGTTGTTAGTTTTAAGATATCACGGTCGAGATTAAGGACATCATAGTCCATGAGTTTAAGGACTCCACAGTCCGTGAAATGTATGGTTGTCGGGACTCGTCACCTCTTTGAAGACGTTGATGAATTACAACGAAAAATATCAAAGGAGTGAAGAGATGTACCCTTGAACCAAGGTGAGTTGGTTGAAAAAGCAGATGTGCTCAGTTCAAGATAAGTTGAGGACTTATGGCCAAAATTGGGCTAAGTATAATTAAAATGTTTTAACATTTTATTTTTTATTCTGGCTATCAAGCCATTATTTCGGCTCGGCCCTTTTAATAATGCTAAGCATTGGGCTCTGACATTTTTTGTCTTATATTGAATGCATAGCATTCATCAGAACAAAGTGTGTTCTGACAGTACGCCACGTGGCACGTCAGGCGCTTTGTGCCAGTCAAAGAGCGCATTGCGCTTTTGTCAGGTAGCGCACATGAAGAGGACACGTGTCGCGCTTAGCGCTAGTCTGTTAGCACATTGCGCTTTTAATTTATGAGCGCATTGCGCTTTTAATTTATGAACGCATTGCGCTAGTCTGTTGGCGCACCAATGAGTGACACGTGGCGCGCTTGGCGCTGAGCGCCAGCCCATGAGCGCAGTGCGCTGTTTCAGAAGCGCAAAGCGCAGATTGTGTCTTTGGTTGACACGTGGCAGCTTTTGGCGCTGAGCGCCGGTCTAATGAGCGAAGGGGAGCAATTCATGAGTGCAAGGCACTTTTCAATAGCGCAAATCGTATCTGATCAATTTTAAGATCAAAGAACAACTTTTATGTTCTTCTTAAAGGAGGCTTTGCCTCAAGATTCAAGAACAAAAGTTCTTGTTTAATAAAAAGGGCTCTGCCTTTATAGATCAAAGATCTGTGAATGAAGTAAAATACTTCTTTTGTTTATTACTTTTTGATGATTAGAACTTTTGATCTTTTCTTTAAATCAAAGACCTTGGTTTTTTTTATAGATCTAGAATCTTTTTTAGAAGATGATTTTTCTTTTTACGAGATGGATTCATCTCTATTGTTCAAGAACACAGTTCTTTTTTATCTTGAAGATGAAGAAAAAATCTTCTTCTTTCTAAGAGCTTGCTCTTCTTTTTTTGCAGAGGGTTTTCTCTCTCTCTTTTTTGTGTATTCTGTATCTTTTAGACTTGAAGTCCAGGGTCCTTCATATAGGGCCAATTGATTTGTTAAATCAGTTTTAAGAGATATTTCTCTGATTGATTTGGAATCTTTCCCACCGTTGGATCTTTGATCCTAAGACTTCTGTTTTACAGAAGATAATCTTCTTGTTTTAATAAGATTGAAAAATCATTCCATAACAGAATTTTAGTTCTGATTAATTAATAATTTATTATTAGTAGATCTTTTTATCTCTGACGGTGGGGAGATTTTTAATTCCAGCGCTGGCGCACCTTGCGCTCGCGCACCTACGTTCGACACGTAGCACGCAACGCAGAGCGCAGCGCAACTGCGCTAGCGCACCCGTGTTTGATACGTGGCGCGCAGCGCAGAGCGCTGGATCTGAAGCGTTGCTTCAACTTGAATTTTGAAACAGAGCTTTGCTCTGATTGGGGTGCACTGCCTAGGGCGCAGCGCTCCTGGCGCTGACGTGTCTGCTTTTGACACGTAGCACGCAGCGCACGGGATCTGAAACGTTGCTTCAAATTTTTGAATTTTGAAATTCAAAACAGAGCTTTGCTCTGATTGGGGAAACAAGCGCAACCGGTGATCAAAGCACATTATCGTCTAAGTCCATAAGGTTCGAAGGAGATCCGAACTCAGTTGGACGAATTATTAAAGAAAGGATGGATTCGTCCCAGCACTTCAAATTAAGGATCACCAGTTTTGCTCGTGAAGAAGAGGGAAGGTTCATACCGAATGTGAATTGATAATAGATCCTTGAACGAAGTAACGATAAAGAACAAGTATCCACTATTGCGCATCGACGATTTATTCGATCAGCTGAGTGGATCTTGTATTTTCTCTAAGTTAGATTTTCGTTCAGGTTA
This sequence comes from Agapanthus africanus, assembly GCA_030015575.1. Lineage (NCBI taxonomy): Eukaryota > Viridiplantae > Streptophyta > Magnoliopsida > Asparagales > Amaryllidaceae > Agapanthus > Agapanthus africanus. Next base: position 550,779,595 of record CM057345.1, read on the forward strand.
TCATCAGGTGAAGGTCAAGGAAGCTGATATTCATAAAACAGCATTCAGAACTCGCTATGGACATTACGAATATCTCGTGATGCCATTTGAAATGAACAACGCACCAGCAATATTCATGAACCTAATGAATTAAGTTTTCCGAGAGTATCTAGACAGGTTTGTCGTCTTATTTATCGACGATATCCTGGTGTATTCAAAGAAACGAAAAGAACACACCGAACACTTAAGGATTGTCCTGGAGACTTTGCGACAACATCAATTCTATGCTAAATACAACAAGTGTGAGTTTTGGGTAGACTAATTCGAATTTCTCGGACATATTGTATCGGGCGAAGGAATCTCTGTAGATCCAGCAAAAGTATCAGCCGTAAGAGAATGACCAACACTGAAGTCAGTGAAGGACATTCGAAATTTCTTGGGTTTAGCAGGATATTACAGAAAATTCATTGAAGGCTTTTCCAAGATCGCAACACCCCTGACCAAGCTTACACGTAAAGTTGAAAAATTCATGTGGTCAGAAGCATCCGAACTGGCTTTCGTAGAACTCAAGTCACGATTGACATCAGTGCCTATCCTTGTCATACCGGACCAAACTGGAGGTTTCGTAGTGAATTGCGATGCATCCGGTAAAAGATTAGGACGTGTTCTACATTAGCACGTGATTGCTAGATTTTGTGCGTGTTCTAGTTTAATTACCGCAATCAGGACGGTTTCGCTTTGTAGCTAGTCGGATGAGTACAGGTCGATCCACAGAGAGATGGGAGTCTTTTTCTTTATGTTTTAACGAGTTAAGTCCAAATATGTCCAAGTTTGTTTAAGATTAGCTAATTAGAAATGAATGATAAGAGAACTTGTTAGGGTTAGGATTTGGTTAGTTTGAGTTAGGAGCTCGCTCACTTAATTCATTTGCAACTCTTAATATCGATGTTATGGTAATCGGCAACAACGGGGATTAGCACGACTAAGAAGGAAACTTGCGAGTATAAGCTAGGCTTTCCAACACTCAGTTTCCTCTCTTTGGTCCTTGTCCGTCCGTTCTTGGCTCTTAGTCGTAACCTCAGGTTGATTCAACCACAACCGGTCTCACTAGGGTATCACCGCTATTATAAAGAATAGGGTGCCGTAGGAGCGGATTGTGGTTCAATTAACGGGAGTTTGAATCAAGATGTTGGGCAAAGAAAAGAGTGAGGAAGATTTCCTTCTCTCAAACTTTCCTTTTCCTACCCTAACAAGTGAGAAATTACTCACCCATTATAAAAGATAAATAAAATGAAACAAAGAAAGAAAGATAATAAGAATTTAGGTAGAAAATCACAACTAGCTATTTGTGACCTCACTTAGGCAAGGATTACACTAAGCATCATGGTTGTAAGGATAAAAGAAAATAGAAGAGAATAAAACAACAAACAAATAACAACAACTACTTTTAACAATTGAAATTACAGGCAAAATAAAGAACTAAATTACCAAACACGTATGTAGAAAAATAATACTTCTTTCATTCTTCAACACTCAATAAAGCTCACTACAAGTTTAAATGGAGGAAGATGAAGAAGATACAACTCTTATTGAAAACTAAACTAAAATTTAGTACAAGAAATCACACCCCTTAGCTCTGGCTCGAACTGAGCTATTTATAGACATGTTTCTGAAACAATAGGAATAAAATATAAGCCCAAATACAATTACAAAATCACCCCCAAATTTTCATCAGATGATGCCACGTATGCGCCGCGGTTCCGCGGCCATAGTGGACTATTGGCCGCGGATCCGCGGTTGGTAGGTGGCCTTTTTTGGCGTTTTTCCTGTCTTTTGCCTTGTACTCATTTTTCTTTGTGTTTGAAAACTTTAAACAGTAACAAGTCTTCCAGAAAATCTTCAGATTTCATAGTCCAAGATTGCTTCATTTTTCCTCTCCTTTGACTTCTATTTCCCTTGGGCCCCACGCTTGATTTAGTCACAAATGACGACTATTTTCGTCCCATCTTTTGAACTCGTAATGGACGGATACTGGAACCCGGCTTTTATCTGTTTGAGACAGATGTTCTGATTTTTTTGGCATAACTGTGGAGATTTTGTCGGATTTGTATTCTTTTGAACTGGAAACCTGTAATCTGTAAACATGCAGCAAATACGGATTAAAAGCACCTACCTTTATGCAATGTGATCAAGAATGGGCGGTATAAATATACAAAATTCTGATGTGAACAAATACCCCAAACTTATCTTTTGCTCATCCCGAGCAAAGCCATTTTATTCACAAAAAGTTCTAACCTCTCTTTCGCAGGGAATGCGATTGCACTGAGCACGTGCAACAAGCCGTTAAACCTCTAGGTGTCCCTAGTAGGAGGAGTGTTGTATCCTGAGGGTTTTTAGCGGATTACACCCACAAAATCCGATCAAATTGGCCGTCGAATTTAATCCTACTTTTCAGCATTCTAGCAAGAAACTCTATTATCATTAACTTAGAAATCATTAACCCGTATTCTTCACACTTCCTTTTTATTTAACTTAAGATCCTATACGTCTAGCCATTTTACAAAGCTTTCAGCATCACTTGAATTTTCCTTCTTAAGCGCAATCTCGAATCCGGAATTTTTATCAACTCTACTGAAGAAATAAACCCTATTTTTCATTCCTATCTCTCCTCTAAACTCTGATTATATACCCCTACGTGTGTGCAATTATCACCCCTACACTTGGAAATTCAGTTCAAGCTATAATACCCTTACGTTAATACCTAGCACTACTTCTTTTCATTAATGATGGACGGTTTTTCTCATACATCTTTCATGCGACTATTAATGCTTCTTGAGGCACTAACATCCGATTACTAAATGTGTGAGCTTTAAAGCGTAAATAGCAGTTTCCAAGTCTTTTATTTTATTTATTTTTTTTCCTTTTTTTTCTTTATTTTTCTTTTTCAAGACCGGATATATTTTTCAATGGTGCTCTTTTGGTGTTTAGCTTTAAATACCGTTTTTTTTTTCATACTAGGCTTTCAGGCAAAAGTATTTCTAGGTATTCTCTACTATTCCAAGTTTCAAGGTGGTGTATGTGTGATTTGTAGGGTATATATTTCAAGAAATTTGGACTTAAGATTCAGAATTATTTTTCAGTCTTAATCTTCAAATAGAGCTTCAATACTCTTCCCTCATTTTGACTTAGCCTAAGAACTAAACTCAAAATTTGCTTATTTCAAAATAAACCGCTGGGACGCATATTTTCTACAGTTATACTTCAACGAAGGTTATTTTTAGGGTTTTTAATTAACTAAGTTTAAGATCTAGTTGTTTCTAATTAGTCAACTGTCATATCGAACTTGAGTCAAAAAATTGCCAAAATGAAAAAAAAATTAAAATTTTTTTTCTTTTACAAATTTTTTGTTTTTATTTTTAAGATTTTTTATTTTTAATTTTTAATTTTCAAATTTTTTTATTTTTTTATTATAAAAATGTAATGCAAAACCAAAAATGCGATGCAAAATTGAAACATGCAAAGTAGAAACAAATATTTACATAAAAGATAAATAAAACATGCAGATGCAATGCGAGGATAACTATTTACAACCCAATCCCACCCCCAAACTTATTGATAGCAGTGCCCTCACTGCTCCCTGCGGCGTTTACTAGACGCTGCCTCGCTTGTCCCTGCCTCACTTCTCTCTGCCCTTGGGCCCCTTGATCGTGATCTTGATCTTTCCTCTCTTGCCAGGAGGGTGGCCATTCCGTATTCCAGGTTCGTTAGACGCTAATCAAAGTTCGTCATCATCCCAATTACTCTTTCTACCCCCCTATGTGTTCGTCGAATTAGGCGCGCTTGCACAGCGGGGGTGAGCTCTTCGTCGCTCGATGTGGAGCTCGAGCTAGGTGTCCTGGCCATCACATTCTCGGCCGGCTCGGTGCACGACCATATATCGTGGAGTCGAGTATAGGATGTGGAGACACCCTCAAGAATGAGGCGAATGGGAACCCCAACATGCATGTGAAATTCAAACTCGTCAACAAGGAGGAAATGGCGACACAGTTGTGTTGCCAACATCGGGCACGGATAATTGGCCGCCCGTTTGCCGGCGTCAATCGACTGAAGTAACACAGTGCATATATCATAACTTGGGTTTCTAGTCATTAATGTGTGCACGATGTGTAGTGAAGGTTTGAAAAACGTCGTATTGCGCGAACTACCAAATATGTTATTTTGAGCCCATCGGCACACGGTCAACACATTCGCATATAGTGTACGTGCTTGAATTCCTTTTCTAGGCTCCCTAGAACAATCGTTGCCCATCAATGGCGTGTAATCCTCAAATTGGAAGGGTTGGTCATGAGCGGGTATACGGGGTATCAATGTGACTTCATGAATGAAGTCTCTGTCTATTCTAATCTCCCGATCACCCCAAAGTAAGTGAATAAACCCATATGTTTCAAAGCAACCTTCCTCCATGCTATCAAAGAACTGACCAACGAGATCCGGAAGCGCGAATGCATTCGGCTGGTTATACAAGAGGTAATTACATCCACGTTTCCGGATTTCGTCGCCAAAATAGCTACCATACGTGTTATGGGCAAATAATTATGAGAAGTTTCTTTCAAATTGGAAATATGGAGCCATAAACATAAAATAAGAATTTTACAGATCTTAAAAGAGAGAAAAAGGAAATCGAACCTCCTCTGGAAAAATCCAGAGGGCAAGTCGACAGGACGGCGGCGCTTCCACGGTTGGAGGCGGTTTCGACGGCGCTTCCGCGGCCGGAGGAGGTGATCGATGGCTGAGATTCTGGCGGCGGCCAGGGTTTGCTGTTGGATTTTATTTGAGGCAGAATTATTCTGAAAGGGGTTGGAGATTTATTTATAGGGGTTTTGGTTATTTGCACTAAAACCCCTATAAAAAGACTAATGAAATAAAAGAATTATGTAAAAAGAATATTCTATTTTATGGGTTGAATTATTATATATATATATATATATATATATTTTTTATTTATTTAATTTAATTTTTATTGTTTATTTATTTTATTAATACAAGTGGAATTTTACCAGGCACAAAAAAAAATTTGTATATACATACCCCTAAACTTATTTGAAATAGTGTTTCCACTGTTTTTTGGCTGGATAACTGAGGTTTGTGTTGGAGATAGTGCCCTCAGAGTCAATTATTAGGTCACAGGTACGTGATTGTAATGATTGAGGGAGGACCTATCCCGGTAGGACAGTCTTACTCGAGATGATAGTATGCTATCTGGTTTACCTTTATCATCGTGTACTGCTTTAGGTGACATGACACGTCGCTATTACACGTTGATAGAGCCCCTAGGATTCTTGCTTGACCACCAGCAGTATGAGGGTGATCATATAAGTGGGAGCTGGGGGTCTACAAGCATATCCTTAAAAGGTCCCTAGTCGTGGGAGTTTCGAGACCGGGCATCGATACTCCATTAGTAGACTAGTGTATACAGTCGAGACCCCGACGAGGGGCGGTGGCCGGTCTCACAAGCCACTGGTGTCAGTTAGATCACCTAAGATGTATACAGGTGCTCATTGGGTTATGAGTACACCGGACAGGACTCGCCGGGAACATGCTAGTTGGTCATATACCAGACGTCAGATGGCAGTTCCCTGGTGACATGTGTGCAGGTTAGTTCATCGACCTGGGGATCGTCATTTGTCTCGTGTGAGTTCCCACTGTACTTTGATTACTACCCTACCACGGCTCAAAGGAGTCGTGCAAACAGGTTTTAGTTGGGTACAGTCCCGAGCCACATGGAGGCAGTGAGCGTATCTTCAGGGGTTCGTCTCTCCCGGTATTGGGGGTGAGGTCGTGCTGTGTCTAGGAGAGCCATTACACAAAGTCCTTGGCCAAGGCAAGGAGATTTACTGGTAGGTATTCCAGTAGTATCTCAGGGTGTTCTGGGCTACACTCCGACACGACTTGTACCGCTTTTGGGGGTCTGACTTTTACCAACCCCCTAGGCCCGCCATGCGATACTCATAGACGAACGGACCGGACTGCACGGATATTGTCACTGACAGGCTCAGTAGGGTGTCAGGATGAGTTCGCTCATCGACGTCCCTTTTAGTCAATAGCTGGTGGCCCGTTACGTATTGGCTTATACCTCTGACGGGCTAGTGGTTAAATCCACAGCCATTGTATTGACGAGTCTTTAGAGTCCACCACACTTTCAGTTACTCAAGTTTCGGGCGAAACGCTGTAGAGGCCGAATGGAGATATGGCAAGGTCCGATCAGATACGTGCGGTATTACACGGATCAGGATCGGACGGTTTGTACTGGTAGCCGTATGGTTATATGGCAGGGTTCGATCAGATACGTGCGGTATTGCACGGATCAGGATCGGACGGATTTTACTAGCCGGCTTTGGTTTAAGCCGGTCCTAGTTTAGTACAGTGTAGATTTTGTCTCTTTGCATTTGTATCCCGGACGGAATACAGATGCGGGTGTGTATGCACAGTATCGGGGTTTTCCTGTAATTTATTACGGGACCAGTTTTCTGGAGTTGCCAGTTTGCATTCCGTTCCGGCCGGTTTTCCTTTGTTCTTTCCCGGCTGGACTTTTCCGATGGAGGGGGTAATTTGCAGTTTTGCAAATTACTTTGGTGGAGGGGTTTTATTGCATAATGATTGATTATGATAGCTTTCTTATCTTTCCTCCATGCTTGCTTTTATGAGATTTGATATGAGTATGGGTTGAATAGTGTGTAAGCATGGTGTATGTTTTGGATATGGTCACTCTCCTCCTTTTCCTACACTCACTCTCCTTCATTGTTTTTTGTATGGTTGATTTCCTTTTTTACACCATCATTCTCATCTCTTTTTGGGTGGCCGGCCACATCTTGGAGGGTGAGAGAGAGGAGTTCTTTTTTGGATGAGGGATTAATTCACATATCATTTTCAATGCTTGCAAAAATTCTTCACTTCATTCCAAAGTCCATTCATGTTTCCTCCATCCAAAGGCAACCAACCCCAAAGAGACATACTCTACACTATATTCCTACAGCATATCTTGGACGCGTCGATTCGCCAGCTTCGTGCCCGAGTTGCCTCGGTATTGAGGTGGGAGCCCGTAAAAGCTACAGGCGATGTGGTGCCCTTTCCGACGAGGAGGAGACGGACGGAGATCCCGCGAGGAGATCGGAGTGGAGATGAAGACCGGAGGACTTGGATCGTCGGTATACATCTCTTCCCTTTCTTATTGGTTAGCTAGACTTGTTAATGGTTACGATCCGGAGTTTAGTGCGCGGTGGTGCCGGTTTGCAAAGTCCGCAAAATTTAAGTTTATCACCGCTTCCGCATTCCGGCGTCGGATTGACTGCCGGGGCGCCGCCGTGCACTTACAGTGGTATCAGAGCCTCGCCATTAACTTAGTCTAGCTTTGTGTAATGTGTTTTTCAGTTCCGATCGATCGAAATGTCCAAAAACCCGTATTTGCCCACGACAGTTTCTGTTGAAATTTTTCAGTCTCGAAAAATTTTTCAGGTTGTAAAATATTGGTGTACTGGATAATCTAAGAGTTCTGTAAAAATTTGATGAAGTAACTCCACAGTTGGAGCGCGGAACCGCCGCGAAAACCACCTTTGTGCGGCCCTTCCGCCGCGCACTATTCACATCACTTCACCATTTTTTTACAGAGGCCTTCTGGGCTTAAAATATGGGCTTTGGAATATTAAAGTTGGGCCAATTGTTTCTGTGAGTGCTACAGTTTTCTTTGGGGCCCACTTGTTAATTGTTTGATCAATCGGAAATTTTTTAAACACATTTTTCACAGTATTTACATTATATCTGCGACCGTGAATGTCACTCGATCGGTAAATCCGGTCTAACTGCTATAGCCCGGTTAGACGGATTTGCGAACGTGACTTTCACGTTGATGTTCTATGTATTTGCTGTGATGTTGCGGATCGGTCGTGGGGGATAGCCTGGATGCAATGCTAGTACAGTTGTGGTTGTATTATGTACATTTGATATTGCGGGGCGAGCGTCCGACATGTGGACTGCCGTCACTGCCTGACTGTATTATTATTTTGGGGCACGACCTGGTTGCGGTCGATGTACCCGGTGTATGTATATTTTACTTTCTGTACTAGGATTGCCCCGCGGAGGGGTGCACGGATAGCCGGGTTCTGGAGGGCAACAAGCCCGCATCTCATGGCATTGAGACGGAGGGGGCTTCACTCTAGGATTGGCGGGCTATTCGCCGCACTCGTAGGGGGTACAGGTTGACCCAGGAGGGGTGCCCAAGTTGCCGGATTCCGTGAAGTGCTGGGTGGTCCATTCACGGCGCTGAAGGGGGCTGCCTCGTTTCAGGTTTTGGCGGGTGACTTGCCGCGCCCGTAGGGGTCTAGGATTTCATTGCACAGGCTATCCACACGACCAGGGGAACGTCGGGTTTCAGTAGTGGCTCTGTGAAACCCGGGGATCCCAGATATCTGTATTGTTCTGTGATGCTGTACATTTCTGTGATGTTGCATTTTATTCACGCCTTGAGCGAAATACTATATATTGGTATATATATTAGTAGATGTTGTATATGTTTTTCATCCGCGCTAGTCCAGTCCCCGCTCTGCCGTTAGTTAGCTAACCTAACGGGTGATGACGGGACCCAGTGGCGAATGCGGATGGCATATACGTACGTCAGTATATTTTCGTTCTTTGTGGTGTGATCAATTGATGGGACTGCATTGATTCGGATCAATGCAAGTTTAAAAACAAACCTAATCTGATGTTGTTGGAACACTTTTCAAAAAGCTGTTATTGCAAGGACGTTCACTTTTGTTTTGCATCGTGGTATTCATTGGAATATCCTGCTCCTCAGTCGACGAGGCAAGGGCCGAGATCCCTTCACCGGGAGTGACCCCTTGGACAGAAGTTTGCGTCAGGGCATTAACTTCACTATAGCCGATTACTTTTGCTTTGCACCGTGGTATTCATTTGGAATATCCTGCACCTCATTCTACGGGGAAAGAGCCGAGATCCCTTCACCGGGAGTGACCTCTTTAGTAAAGGTTTTCGTCACTATATTTTCTAAAAAGCTATCCGTTCCTTCAACGATATCAAGTTCTTTACGTTAAAGGTTTTCGCCAGAAACCATTCGTAGCCCTCCGTCGTTTCATATGGGTGGTCAATAGTATTCAAGCTGTGTATGTTGGCCAAAGTCAAGGCACAGTGATTGGTAGCTATTGGGGTATTCATATGCAGCATAGATAGATGCGTTGGTTTGGGACAGTCGTGCTGCCATTTTGGCCAAAGTCAAGGGTATGTACGGGTGGATTCAAATTAACCTGGAGAATGACGGGCAGAACTTGACATGTGACTTATGATATGTTGGCCAAAGTCAAGGTCATAAGAGCATGGGGCAGAAATCACATCGGGAGTTTCAAAAGTACTGAAACTTGCCAGATATGCGCATACCTTCTGGAGTGTGATACCGTGAGCGGATTCCGTCACGTTATCATGCGATGAGAGTTGGATCCCGATTCCCACTGATGAGTTAGTTTACTCCTCGGGTAACCCCGACTAATTCTTCTTTCAGGTTTGGAGGAGAATTTGAGGTACAGTGGGAGGTTTCCAGATTAGATAAAGTGATAACCATTCTGATCTAGGTTAGAGTGCACGCTGAGTGTTTCTTTTCTCTCTCTCTTTGGCAGCGACCATTGACCCGACCCTAAGACTATGACTCAGTGACCAAGTTGACCGAACCTTCTTAACACTGGCTTTTGGATTGTCAGAGTTGCAGACCTCATTGCCACTCCTACTTTTACCCTTTTCTCCAGGACACCCCGTATTACTACGAACGTCCACTTCCATTGGACAAAACCATCGTATGGTTAGATACGAACTCGAAAGAATTTATTCGAGGATGGTTTCCGGTTCTGGAGAAAACGGATAGGATTATCCAGTTGTCTTTTCCTTTTACCCTCTCTCAGGTTACGAGTACTCCTTGGTTTAGGGGTAGTACACCTATTACGCAAATTGGATTGTCTTCTTCCAAACCTTAGGCTGGTGCCGACCGGTAGGGAATGAAGAAAACCAATTAGCATAACGATGGTGTGCAGAAGGTATTAAGTTCAGACAAAGCAAGGGATTAGTAAGAGGGCAAAGTAAAATGCAACAGATATTCACGACCAAACCAAATATTTCGTTACCACTCCCACATCACCTTTGTATTTCTCCAGGACACTCCGTATCACTACGAAGATCCACAGTTTATTTGGATAATCCATCGTATGGTTATATACGAACTCGAAAGGAACTTCTTCCAGTTCGGGGATGGATCCTGGTTCAGGAGAAATAGGAATAAAGTACATTCAGGTGTCTTTTATCTTCACCTTCTCTCGCGTTGCGAGTGCTCCTAGGATTAGGATAGTACACCCTTTATGCTTATTGGATAGTCCTCTTCCAAACCATAGGCTGGTGCCGAACGGTAGGGAAGGAAGAAAACCATTTGGCCTAATGGGTGTGCAGAAGGTAATGACTAAAGACATATGAAGGGATTTGGAGAGGTGGCAAAGAACTATACGGTTACAGTCGTGAATCTGGAAGAGGCATTACTAGGAATACCAGAATACCCCATCGGAACATTTCGATGTTTCAGTTTCACTGTGTAATGTTAAAGGAAAACTGATTTCCCGATTAGATACTTACTCCAGGGTATGTATTTACCAGGTACGATTCTCACATCTGTATAGTTTTACAGATGATGAGTGGGAGTAAGTTATTGGGAATTGGGTGATCATCCTCATTATATCGGGATTCGTTGTAATCGGTGATATTTGAGGAAATCACCTGGCCTGTTTGCCGGTCGGCAAATATTTGGTTTTGAATATCCGCTGTTATGCACCAATTTCAAATTGATATATCTGTACGTCTATTTTCATAGAGTGAGATATACCTTTCTGAAATTATGTCTACGACATTTACCTATATCAGTGGATGGTTAGGTAAGGAGCATTAAACAGCGGTGTAATTCTTCTTAACCATAAGTACAGTTTTCAACCTACGGCACACAGTGAATGAGTTATCAGACTCAAGGGACTTATACAGAGTATTGTATGTTGTCCAGGGTCCATCAGGACAGAGGGGTAGGTCCTCGTACTATATTCGGTTTACTTATGACTTCTCTAGTTTTTAGACCGGTGTTTCGTGGAAACACAGGGTCCGAATTTTGAGAAGTTACAGGTATTTGAATAGAGTAGAGAACCAGGCATAGCAAGTATCGGGATTCTTCAAAGAGATCGAAGATGTAGATACTTGTGTATGGTATTCAGCTGATAGTAATGATAAAGAGATCTTGCTTCTCTTTCAGGTTACTCATAATTGGAAGCATTCCTAAGTTGAGTAACGCTGATTGGCCTCCTTCTATTTAGTTGACATGCACTGGAGACAGCTGCATGATTTGAATCTGGTTCAATTAAATCAGTGCCTCTGGTCCTATATGGGATATAGAACAATTCGTATCTTAACAATGTTAAGGTACGGGAAGTTGTCCGGTTTATGCTTAAAACCAGACATTGGACAACTCAAGGCACGTTTCTGTAATGGCTGTTTGTGGGTTGACCCAGGCTATGACGAGGGTTGATTTTCTACCATCTGGATGAACAATAGCGATATTGTTCTAGACTCGCCACAATTTTATTAAAAATGGATTTTTTCAGAAAACAGTAGTGGGAGTATGGTAGAACTGGAAGTGATTCCAGAACCACAAACGATTACTGAAGATTTGATAAGGAACCTAAAGTTTCAATCTGGATTGACATTCCATTGGCCACTCCGCAGATAAGGTGGGTAACTTCAGGCACCCGAGAGGCACTACGGTAGCCTCAAGGACGGTGACAGGGAAGTTCTTGTTTACCCACAATTGCCATTGCTGTTGTTCCAGGTTACGAGACCCGGCGGGAGGATGAGTATAGCGTCGTTCTAAACCAGTTTTAGAAGTGTACGTCTATATGACTCTGCCAGAGGGTTGTCGTAGTCAGTGGGAGCAGCGGAAGCATTGGTGGACAGGTAGCTTATGTCTATTTATAGACTAAAGCAGATGTAGCGGAGATAGATCATCTATTTCTGACGTGACAGTCATGAGTTTGACTTCATCAGAATAGGGGATGGATCTGTTGAGAAGGTAGTAGGGTGTGATATCCTGGTATTTGGATGACATACATAGAATAGGAAAAGAAATTCCTATACTACGATCGGTTATACTTTGGTCGTCACACAGTAGTTTCTCCACACAGGACTTGGACATTATATCAGACATACTGGTTACTGGATCTATGGTATTAGATCTAGATTTGGGTGGTTTCCCAATCTGGGTACTTGACAGCATTCTAAGAGTATTTAGGATGGACGACTCCTGGCACGGTAGTGTACCTGCAGGTAATGGAGTCACCCTCTCCAAAGGTGTCTTACAGACTAAAGGGGAGAGGGACGTGCATGATTGGCAGATCACTTGCTCAGGCAATTGAGTCAATCATGAGATGTCAAGTACCACACCAGATGTTGTTCTTGCACAAGATGCAATAAGTTGACATTAATCCAATCCTGGAGAAACAATCGGAAGCAGTTTTAGAACATAAGTGGATGTTCTAGCGATATGATAACGACAGCCTCATTCAGGAGACAGTTATCATTCCAGGCTTCCAAGGTGACATGGACGACAAGGAGGTTGTCAGAGTTATAGTTTTCCCTCTGACGAGGGGCAGTATTTGGGACAGGTGATCCAAGGAAATACTGAGGGAGGCATGGCGCGCAGGATACTGATTAAGTTCAGTTGACGATACAGTCTAAGAAGTTTGGATTTGGAGTTCATTTATGAGCTATGTCCCATCAGACATCCAGACACATTCTAAGACAGGTATTGCTCATTTCGGGAGATGGGTTTCTCCGCGAACATGAGATATAGAGAGACATAGAAAGAAACGTCAAGGCGGATCCACTCACTAAGGCTATTCCTCGAACGCAATAGTTCCGCAAACGAGCTTTGTGAGACTGACTAGTAGAGGAGTTGGATGTTCGGTATCACACGGGCTGTGAGTATGCGACATCGCAATAATTAGCCTTGAGTGCAAGTGGGAGATTGTTGGAGATAGTGCCCTCAGAGTCAATTATTAGGTCACAGGTACGTGATTGTAATGATTGAGGGAGGACCTATCCCGGTAGGACAGTCTTACTCGAGATGATAGTATGCTATCTGGTTTACCTTTATCATCGTGTACTGCTTTAGGTGACATGACACGTCGCTATTACACGTTGATAGAGCCCCTAGGATTCTTGCTTGACCACCAGCAGTATGAGGGTGATCATATAAGTGGGAGCTGGGGGTCTACAAGCATATCCTTAAAAGGTCCCTAGTCGTGGGAGTTTCGAGACCGGGCATCGATACTCCATTAGTAGACTAGTGTATACAGTCGAGACCCCGACGAGGGGCGGTGGCCGGTCTCACAAGCCACTGGTGTCAGTTAGATCACCTAAGATGTATACAGGTGCTCATTGGGTTATGAGTACACCGGACAGGACTCGCCGGGAACATGCTAGTTGGTCATATACCAGACGTCAGATGGCAGTTCCCTGGTGACATGTGTGCAGGTTAGTTCATCGACCTGGGGATCGTCATTTGTCTCGTGTGAGTTCCCACTGTACTTTGATTACTACCCTACCACGGCTCAAAGGAGTCGTGCAAACAGGTTTTAGTTGGGTACAGTCCCGAGCCACATGGAGGCAGTGAGCGTATCTTCAGGGGTTCGTCTCTCCCGGTATTGGGGGTGAGGTCGTGCTGTGTCTAGGAGAGCCATTACACAAAGTCCTTGGCCAAGGCAAGGAGATTTACTGGTAGGTATTCCAGTAGTATCTCAGGGTGTTCTGGGCTACACTCCGACACGACTTGTACCGCTTTTGGGGGTCTGACTTTTACCAACCCCCTAGGCCCGCCATGCGATACTCATAGACGAACGGACCGGACTGCACGGATATTGTCACTGACAGGCTCAGTAGGGTGTCAGGATGAGTTCGCTCATCGACGTCCCTTTTAGTCAATAGCTGGTGGCCCGTTACGTATTGGCTTATACCTCTGACGGGCTAGTGGTTAAATCCACAGCCATTGTATTGACGAGTCTTTAGAGTCCACCACACTTTCAGTTACTCAAGTTTCGGGCGAAACGCTGTAGAGGCCGTATGGAGATATGGCAAGGTCCGATCAGATACGTGCGGTATTACACGGATCAGGATCGGACGGTTTGTACTGGTAGCCGTATGGTTATATGGCAGGGTTCGATCAGATACGTGCGGTATTGCACGGATCAGGATCGGACGGATTTTACTAGCCGGCTTTGGTTTAAGCCGGTCCTAGTTTAGTACAGTGTAGATTTTGTCTCTTTGCATTTGTATCCCGGACGGAATACAGATGCGGGTGTGTATGCACAGTATCGGGGTTTTCCTGTAATTTATTACGGGACCAGTTTTCTGGAGTTGCCAGTTTGCATTCCGTTCCGGCCGGTTTTCCTTTGTTCTTTCCCGGCTGGACTTTTCCGATGGAGGGGGTAATTTGCAGTTTTGCAAATTACTTTGGTGGAGGGGTTTTATTGCATAATGATTGATTATGATAGCTTTCTTATCTTTCCTCCATGCTTGCTTTTATGAGATTTGATATGAGTATGGGTTGAATAGTGTGTAAGCATGGTGTATGTTTTGGATATGGTCACTCTCCTCCTTTTCCTACACTCACTCTCCTTCATTGTTTTTTGTATGGTTGATTTCCTTTTTTACACCATCATTCTCATCTCTTTTTGGGTGGCCGGCCACATCTTGGAGGGTGAGAGAGAGGAGTTCTTTTTTGGATGAGGGATTAATTCACATATCATTTTCAATGCTTGCAAAAATTCTTCACTTCATTCCAAAGTCCATTCATGTTTCCTCCATCCAAAGGCAACCAACCCCAAAGAGACATACTCTACACTATATTCCTACAGCATATCTTGGACGCGTCGATTCGCCAGCTTCGCGCCCGAGTTGCCTCGGTATTGAGGTGGGAGCCCGTAAAAGCTACAGGCGATGTGGTGCCCTTTCCGACGAGGAGGAGACGGACGGAGATCCCGCGAGGAGATCGGAGTGGAGATGAAGACCGGAGGACTTGGATCGTCGGTATACATCTCTTCCCTTTCTTATTGGTTAGCTAGACTTGTTAATGGTTACGATCCGGAGTTTAGTGCGCGGTGGTGCCGGTTTGCAAAGTCCGCAAAATTTAAGTTTATCACCGCTTCCGCATTCCGGCGTCGGATTGACTGCCGGGGCGCCGCCGTGCACTTACAGTTTGGGTGTTGGGGGAGGAAGATTAGTCGATGTAAACTGGCTCCTGCAACAGTAGGAGCTCCTCTGATGGGTCTACGGTGTTGAACGGTTTCAACCTATGTCCGTTCACTTTGAATAGTGAACCGTCCTCTGGATTTTCCAAATCCACCGCACCGTACGGATATACAGTCCGCACAAAGAATGGTCCTTTCCAACGAGATCTCAGCTTCCCCGGATGGAAATGTAGTCTGGTGTCGTAAAGAAGTACCAGTTGGCCAGGTGTGAAAGTTTTTCGCAGAAGGTGTTTATCGTGAAACACCTTCATTCGGTTCTTGATGACAACCGCGTTCTCGTAAGCTTCATCCCGAAGCTCGTTCAATTTGTTTAGCTGCATCTTCCGATAGCTGTCCGCATCTTCAAGAGTCAAGTTCAACTCTTTGATCACCCAAAATGCGTGATGCTCGATTTCCACTGGAAGGTGGAAAGCCTTTCCGTAAACAAGTCGATAAGGAGACATGCCAAGATCGGTCTTATAAGCAGTTCGAAACACCTAAAGGGCATCGGTTAGTTTCAAAGACCAGTCTTTACGGTTCTTGGAAACCGTTTTCTCCAAAATCTGTTTGATTTGCCGATTAGACACTTGGCTTGCCCACTTGTTTGGGGGTGGTATGGCATGGATAGCTTATGATTAATGGAGTATTTCCGCATCGAGGCCTCGAAAGTCCTATTACAGAAATGCGTTCCATTGTCACTAATGATCGTGCGGGGGTGTCCAAATCGGGAAAAGATGTTTTCTTTAAGGAATTTAACGACAACCTTGTTGTCGTTAGTCCGGCTTGGTACGCCCTCGACCCACTTAGAGACATAATCAACAGCCAGAAGAATGTACAGGTTCCCAAAAGAGCTGGGAAACAGCCCCATGAAATCAATACCCCAAACATCGAAAATCTCGACAACCAAGATTGGTTAGAGCGGCATTTCGTTTCTCCTGGATATTCGGCCCTAGTGTTGGCACAGGGAGCAAGTCTTGCAGTAGTCATGAGCATCTTTGAAGAGTTGTGGCCAGTAGAAGCCACACTGCAAGATCTTCTCAGCTGTCTTTCTTGGGCCAAAATGCCCGCCACACGCTTGATCATGGCAAAATGACAGCACACTCTTAAATTCATCATCAGGAACGCACCGACGAATAATTTGGTCGGGACAGTACTTGAACAGATAGGGTTCGTCCCAGTAAAAGTGCTTTACTTGGGATAAGAATCGAAGTCTGTCCTGACTGGACCATTCGTTCGGCAGTAATCCTGTGGCCAAATAATTCACAATATCGGCGAACCAGGGTTCGCATGATACCGTTAAGAGTTGTTCATCCGAAAAAACATTGTTGATCAGAATTTGAAGCGACGGCGAAGAAGAAAGTCGTGAGAGATGGTCGGCGACTACGTTTTCACATCCTCTTTTGTCCTTGATGACAAGGTCAAACTCTTGAAGCAAGAGGATCCAACGTATCAGCCGAGATTTTGCATCCTTCTTTGCAAAAAGATAGTAGAGCTGAATGGTCCGTGTAGACGATGACTGGAGAGCCGATCAAGTAAGGCCTGAACTTTTCTAAAGCAAACACAACAGCCAAGAATTCCTTCTCGGTTGTTGTGTAGTTCAGTTGGGCATCGTTCAGGGTTCGGCTAGCGTAATAGATTACGTGCGGCATCTTATTGATGTGTTGTCCAAGGACAGCACCGATGGCAAAGTCGGATGCATCGCACATAATCTCAAATGGATACGTCCAGTCAGGAGAAGAAAGAACGGGAGCAAAAGTGAGTGAGCTTTTTAATGACTCGAACGCAGTCATATAGCTCCAGTTGAAGTCGAATGTCGTGTCTTTGGCCAGCAAAAGAGTCAAGGGCCTAGCAATCTTGCTAAAGTCCTTGATGAACAATCTATAAAAACCGGCATGGCCAAGGAAGGCTCGGATGTCTCTGACGCATCTGGGAGGAGGGAGATTGGAAATGACCTCAATCTTCGCTTTGTCAACCTCTATGCCATTTTGCGAAATGATATGTCCTAGGACAATACCTTCGCGTACCATGAAGTAGCACTTCTCCCAATTCAAAGTGAGGTTCTTATCCTTACACCGGGTAAGGACAACGTCAAGATGCAGCAAACACTCATCAAAGGAATCGCCGAAAATGGATAAATCGTCCATGAAGATCTCCAAGAATTTTTCCACCATGTCTGAGAAGATTCCCATCATACACCGCTGGAAAGTAGCGGGCGCATTGCATAACCCAAAGGGCATGCGACGATATGCAAACGTGCCGAAAGGACAGGTGAATGTAGTCTTGTCCTGATCTTTTTCGGGGATGGGAATCTGATTATAGCCGGAGTAGCCATCCAGAAAGCAGTAGTACTCATGTCCAGCCAATCATTCAAGCATTTGGTCAATGAAAGGTAGAGGAAAGTGGTCTTTCCGCGTTGCGGCGTTGAGTTTTCTATAATCAATGCATACTCGCCACCCAGTCTGGGTGCGAGTAGGAATTAACTCGTTCGCCTCATTGGTTATGACCGTTATGCCCGACTTCTTGGGGGCAACGTGAATGGGGCTAACCCACTGGCTATCAGAGATAGGGTAAATGATACCACTATCTAGATACTTTACGATCTCCTTTTTTACAGCCTCCTTCATGACTGGGTTGAGTCGCCTTTGTGGATCCGTGGCTGGTTTGGCATCATCCATCAAATGAATGTGATGTTCAACGTTCAGGGGACTAATCCCCTTGATGTCTGCCATTGACCAGCCAAAAGCTTGCCTATTGTTGTGCAAGACCGTAAGAAGGGATTTCTCTTGCTCTGAAGCTAGAGAAACCGAGATGATAACAGGGAGGGTCTCGTTCTCACCCAAGTAAGCGTACTTAAGGTGAAACAGCAATGGCTTGAGTTCGAGCGTTGGCGGTGAAATGATTGAAGGCAATATTGGTGAAAAGGTCTCGAACTCAAAGGATTCCAGCAGAGGTTCAAAATGAGTGTAAGCGACCGAGTTGGATGGTTCAACAAACTCATCCAGAAATTCAAAGGATTCAAACTCAGGTGGTGACTGGCCAAGATCGTTCGAGAAGGTGAAGCACTCGTAATCACAGCCGAGAGCAGAAGCAGCAGCAGGTTCGAAGAGGAACGCACTAGTGGCGTCAAGATTGCTGTGATCGAACAAAAACTCCTCGAATTCACAGTCCTCTGAGGTGATCTCCTGGATCGAACAAACGTCTAGTATATGAGCATTAGGTTCAGAGGGCTGATTCCCCAACCTGAAAATGTTGAGTTCAATTGTCATATTTCCAAAAGATAGGTTCATCGAACTATTTCGACAATTGATCACAGCATCAGAGGTTGCAAGGAATGAACGTCCGAGTATCACCGGAATTTGGTTCCGGGGGTTAGCTACAGGCTGTGTGTCTAAAACAATGAACTCAACGGGGAATATGAAGTCTCCAACCTTGATTAACACATCCTCTAGCTTACCCCTAGGATGGGTGATGGATCGGTTGGCCATTTGGAGAGTACAATGTGGGTTTCAGCTCTCCTATACCTAGTTGTTCATATACTGAATACGGAAGTAGGTTAACACTGGTACCAGGATCCAAGGGTGTGCGGTTGATGTTCTTATCCCCAATGGTGATTGAAATCGTAGGACAGTCAGGGTCCTTCCGTTTTAGAGGTAAAGCTTGGGTAAGAGCATCACTCACAGTACTAGCTAAAAAAACTTTCTTGGGTACCTGAGATTTCCTCTTTTTCTTGCACAAGTCCTTCAAGATTTTTGCGTAGGAAGGGACTTGTTGGACAACATCTAAAAGGGGAATGTTGATGTTAACCTGCTTAAACAACTCCAAAATCTTCTCCATTTGTGGATTTTGTTTATTGGATCTCAACCGGTTTTGAAATGGAACATTTTTGAAATTGGTTAAGTCCAATGTTTGTGGAGGAGATTGTGGAGTTGGAACGGATCCCAGAGCCGGAGTTTTCGTGGAGTGAGATGTGGGTCCGTTCAGAGCAGAAGAAGAAGAAGAGGAGCCTTTTGAAGAAATAGTCTCAGAAGATGAAAAAGAAGAAGCGGCCGGGGTGTTATTATCCTTAATTGTTGTGCCGATATTGTTGTTCAGCATTCTTCATGATCTCAATGTAGTCACGGCACTCACATTATAGTTCTGTTGTTCAAGAGCAACATGTACATTATGTGGGTGACCAGGATTTGGGAGCGGTTGAGATGGAAGCTTCCCTTTCTCTCGCTCGCTTAGAGCCGCATTCAGCTGTGCAATCTGGGCTTCAATAGTCTTGATGCTTTGCCCATGAGAAGCGGTGTGTTGCACCAGCGACTGAATAGAAGACTGGATGTTGGCGGTGGATTGTGTTGATTGTTTAACGAACGCCTCTAGACTTCGTTCTAGCGAGGAAACATTATCATTGTTGGAAGGAACAAGGTTGTTTTGAGGAAAGGAATTGTTGGGCGCAAAATTGTTCGTCGCATTTTGAAAAGGTTGGGATTGGTAGGGCTGCTGATAGTATTGTTATGCTTGTTGTTGAGGAGGCCCCCTTTGAAAATTGTTCTGCCCTTGGAACTGATTTTGATTCTGGTTCCATCCGAAGTTAGGGTGGTTTCTCCATCCAAGGTTGTATGTAGAAGAATATGGATCAGTTCTTGGTCTTTGCTGAAATACAGCATTAACCTGATCTTGTCCTTGAGATGGTGGATTGTAAGGACACTCTTCAGTTAGGTGAGATGGATCGGAACAACAAGCACAAATGGTACGAAGGGGAAGAACAGGGGCAGGAGCAGGAGATGAAAATTTGCTCTCTATGGCTTCAATTTTTTTCGTTATTGCAGCCATTTCGGCTTTCATTGCAATAGAGACATCGAGTTGGTGAATGCATGCCCTAGACTGACCAGTAGAAGTAGAGGAAGAAGAAGAAGTACTTGGTCTGGTGCTCTCCCATTGAAGCGTTTGTTCCGCAAGGTCGTCGAAGAATTGCCATGCTTCCTCGTCAGATTTGGATAGGAAGTGGCATTGACAAATGGTTTCCAACAACTGCTTGGTTGCTGGATTCAGGACCTCGTATAAAGTTTGGCAAAGTTGTCATCTCTCAATACCGTGATGAGGGAACTGAACAAGAAGGTCTTTATATCGGTCAAAACACTTCCAAAAAGGTTCAGTAGGAAGCTGGGAAAATTGGTTGATTTCGTTACGGATCCTCGCAGTTTTGTGATTTGGATAGAATTTCTTGAGAAACGCTTTCACAAACTCGTCCCAACTGGTTATGGAGTGGGAAGCAGTGCTATACATCCACTTTTCAGCAAGATCGCACAAAGTGAACGGAATAACCCGTAGCCGTATAGCATCGTCTGACAGCTGGGTCGTTTTCATCATTGCACAAATATTCTGGAACTTGTTGATGAAGATATAGGCATCTTCAGATTCCAGCCCATGAAATTTCGGAAGCATATTAATGAAGTGGGGCTTAATTTCGAAATTATCCCCATTGGCCGATAGAAGGGAAAGACAGGTAGGGAGTGCAGCGCGAGTAGGATAGAATCGATCTTGGAGCGCAATTCGCTGCGGCGCTTCAACAAGAGGTGGTCGCGGGTTATTCGCACCTAATGGAGGTGGAATTATTCCCGTAGGAGGTAAGGTGATGTTATGAGGAAATCCCGACATCTCGTTAGAAGAGTGTGGGGAAGGTGAAGGTGAAGGTGAAGATGTATGGACAGAATCTCGGTCAACGTCGGAGTTGGCCGGCAAAGGTAAGGGTGAAAGAGGCGTGGAAGGAGTTTCGACGTCTGAGTCGATCGTGTAGTCGGTAGCGACTTACGTAACGCGGACTAGACGGGCACTAGTGTCCCGAGTCCAACCGGACATATACTAAACGAGTTTAGTATAGTCAAAGTATAGAATGTGAGGGTAAGAAAACGTCAATGGAGAAATGTAGATGAAAGGTGGTGAAATGGAATTTTGTGACAAAGGGCAAGTTTTTATAAAAAAAATTGTTTTGTTATTTTTTTTAAGAGTTTCGCAAAAGAAATACGGTTTATAAGTTCAAACAATCACAGTCAAAATATGCACAGTCTCACCTAAAACTATGATCCTCTAAGTCTACTAGACCTGCTCCTAACTGTTCCAAAGCGACAAACTGTGAGATAACCCTCAAATCGTCTCTTCACAGCCAGTTGTGGCCAGGTAAGCACAAGTGAGGTAAGGAGGGTTCCGCTCACGAATCACCGTGAGACGGGCCTTTTAAAGTAACCTCCTCACTTGTCTAACCTAGGCACCACAAAAGTCATGTTTAGATAAACGACCGAATGCCCACAATCTTCCTTTGTCCTATTGAGCGCGACAAGTCCTTATTTGGCTTAGTCTAGATATTTTTTATTAAGCTTAAGGTGACACTTATGCAATTAGTGATTTTCGGGGTCTTAGGAAGGGTGATGAAATCCCCACCCAATCTGGATTGGTGTTAGAGCCCCTTAAAGTATGTATTATCGATGCAAAACAGTAACAATCAAAAAATCTAAAACACTCGCAAAATTTTATTTAGCGGCAGTGCAAAGAATGCTGCAGAAAGAACAGTTCAGTGGAGTTCAGAGGAGTTGAGAAGAGGATTGGGATACTCACAGAGGATTTTGAGTTTCGCCTTGATCCGCCGTGGTTTAGCCGCGAGATATGGGTCTAACTCCCCACGACTTTGGCACTGAACTTGAATTTCTTCCTATCCTGCACTCTTGCACAAAGAATAACAAGATGATTTTTACAGTATATATTTTTTTTGTTTTTGGTTATATTTATATTCATAAATTAACCCGAAATTACACAAAGAAATAAACTACCGTCTCCCCGGCAACGGCGCCATTTGATTGCTAGATTTTGTGCGTGTTCTAGTTTAATTACCGCAATCAGGACGGTTTCGCTTTGTAGCTAGCCGGATGAGTACGGGTCGATCCACCGAGAGATGGGAGTCTTTTACTTTATGTTTTAACGAGTTAAGTCCAAATATGTCCAGATTTGTTTAAGATTAGCTAATTAGAAATGAATGATAAGAGAACTTATTAAGGTTAGGATTTGGTTAGTTTGAGTTAGGAGCTCGCTCACTTAATTCATTTGCCACTCTTAATATCGATGTTACGGTAATCGGCAACAACGGGGATTAGCACGACTAAGAAGGAAACTTGCGAGTATAAGCTAGGCTTTCCAACACTTAATTTCCTCTCTTTGGTCATTGTCCGTCTTAGCTCTTAGTCGTAACCTCAGGTTGATTCAACCACAACCGGTCTCACTAGGGTATCACCCTATTATAAAGAATAGTGTGTTGTAGGGAGTGGATTGTGCTTCAATTAACGGGAGTTCGAATCAAGATGTTGGGCAAAGAAAAGAGTGAGGGAGATTTCCTTCTCTCAAACTTTCCTTTTCCTACCCTAACAAGTGAGAAATTACTCACCCATTATAAAAGATAAATAAAATGAAAAAAAGAAAGAAAGATAATAAGAATTTAGGTAGAAAATCACAACTAGCTATTTGGGACCTCACTTAGGCAAGGATCACAATAAACATCATGGTTGTGTAAGTGCACGGCGGCGCCCTGGCCGTCAATCTGACGGCCAAATGCGGAAGCGGTTATAAACTTTATTTTTTCTTGAACTGGCAAACCGCCGCGCACTAATACCCGGATCGAACCATTAATTAGTCCTAGCTAACTACAAGATGGGGAAGAGAAATATACCGACTGATCCGAGTCCTCCGGTCTTCTCGTCGTCGTCCCGATCTCCTGCGGAAGCTCCGGTCTCCACCTCGTCGCCGGAAATGCACCACATCGCCTACTTCTTTTACGGGCTCCCACCTCAATGCCGAGGCAACTCGGGCATGAAGCTGGCTAGTCGACGTGCCCAAGGTTTGCTGTAGAATGTGTAGTGAGCAGGTCTCATTTTGGGGTTGAAGGAATTGCCTTTTGGTGGAGGGATGAACTATGGAGTTTGGAGATGGAACTTGTGGATATTTGGGAGCATGAAATGAACCAAATTTCACTCTCCAAAATTTTGGACAGCCCCACCAAGAGAGTGGCCGGCCATGGTCATGGGGAATGGAGAGAATGGCAAAAGCATGAGAAAAGATGTGCAATAATCCAAGGGAGAGAAAGAGAAGGCTATCATGCAAAGAATCATCATTCCAATAATTTCCACACTCAACCAACAACCATGATGGCAAATAAAACAACACTCCAACACCACCATCAACACCTCACAAAGTCAAGCAAGAAAGGTCAAGGGATGGGCTCCATCATGAAACCATCATGATACAAATATATGCAAAGAACACCCTCCAAAAATGCCTATTTGCAACAATGCAAATAAGCCCTCCTCCACCAATCTTCGGCCAATGAACGATACAAAGGAAATTGGCCGAAACTGAAAGCAAACTGGCAACTCCAGAAAACTGGTCCTGTAATAAATTACAGGAAAACCCCGATACTGTGCATACACACCAGCATTTGTATTCCGACCGAAATACAAATGCAATGAGACAAAATCTACACTGTACTATACTAGGATCCGGCTTAAACCAAAGCCGGCTAGTAATATCCGTTCGATCCTGATCCGTGCAATACCGCACGTATCTGATCGAACCCTGCCATATATCCATACGGCCTATAGTACAAACTGTCCGATCCCGATCCGTGCAATACCGCACGTATCTGATCGGACCTTGCCATATCTCCATACGGCCTCTACAACTTTTCGCCCGAAAGCTGAGTAACTGAATGTGGGGGACTCTAAAGACTCGTCAACACCTTGGTTGTGGATTTAACCACTAGCACGTCAGAGGTATAAGCCAATACGTAACGGGCTACCAGGTATTGACTAAAAGGGACGTCTGTGAGCGAACTCAGTCTGACAACCCTACTGAGCCTGTCAGTGACAATATCCGTACAGTCCGGTCCGTTCGTCTATGAGTATCGCATGGCGGGCCTAGGGGGTTGGTAAAAATCAGACCCCCAAAAGCGGTACAAGTCGTGTCGGAGTGTAGCCCAGAACACCCTGAGATACTACTGGAATACCTACCAGTAAATCTCCTTGCCTCGGCCGAGGGCTTCGTGTAATGGCTCTCCTAGACACAGCACGACCTCACCCCCAATACCGGGAGAGACGAACCCCTGAAGATACGCTCACTGCCTCCATATGGCTCGGGACTGTACCCAACTAAAACCTGTTTGCACGACTCCTTTGAGCCGTGGTAGGGTAGTAATCAAAGTACAGTGGGAACTCACACAAGACAAATGACGATCCCCAGGTCGATGAACTAACCTGTACACATGTCACCAGGGAACTGCCATCTGACGTCTGGTATATGACCAACTAGCATGTTCCCGGCGAGTCCTGTCCGGTGTACTCATAACCCAATGAGCACCTGTATACATCTTAGATGAACCAACTGACACCAGTGGCTTGTGAGACCGGCCACCGCCCCTCGTCGGGGTCTCGACTGTATACACTAGTCTACTCTGGAGAATCGATGCCCTGTCTCGAAACTCACACGACTAGGGACCAATTAAGGATTTGCTTATAGACTACCAGCTCCCACTTATATGATCGCCCTCATACTGCTGGTGGTCAAGCAAGAATCCTAGGGGCTCTACCAACGTGTAATAGCGACCTGTAAGGTCACCTCAAACAGTACGCGATGATAAAGATGAACCAGATAGCATACTATCATCTCGAGTAAGACAGTCCTACCGGGATAGGTCCTCCCTCAATCATTGTAATCACGTACCTGTGATCCAATAATTGACTCTGAGGGCACTATCTCCAACAATCTCCCACTTGCACTCAAGGCTAATTATTGCGATGTCGCATACTCACAGCCCGTGTGATACCGAACACCCAACTCCTCTACTAGTCAGTCTCACAAAGCTCGTTTGCGAAACTATTGCGTTCGAGGAATAGCCTCAGTGAGTGGATCCGCCTTGATGTTTCTTTCTATGTCTTTCTATATCTCAAGTTCGCGGAGAAACCCATCTCCCGAAAAGAGCAATACCTGTCTTAGAATGTGTCTGGATGTCTGATGGGACATAGCTCATAAATGAACTCCAAATCCAAACTTCTTAGACTGTATCGTCAACTAAACTTAATCAGTATCCTGCGCCATGCCACCCTCAGTATTGCCTTGGACCACCTGTCCAAAATACTGCCCCTCATCAGAAGGAAAACTATAGCTCTGACAACCTTCTTGTCGTCCATGTCACCTTGGAAGCCTGGAATGATAATTGTTTCCCGAATGAGGCTGTCGTTATCATATCCCTAGAACATCCACTTATGTTCTAAAACTGCTTCCGACCGTTTCTCCAGGATTGGATTAATGTCAGCTTATTGCATCTAGTGCAAGAACAATGTCTGGTGTGGTACTTGACATCTCATGATTGACTCAATTGCCTGAGCAAGTGATCTGCCAATCATGCACATCCCTCTCCCCTTTAGTCTGTAAGACACCTTTAGAGAGGGTGACTCCATTACCTGCAGGTACACTACCGTGCCAGGAGTCATCCATTCTAAATACCCTTAGAATGCTGTCTAAGTACCCAGATTGGGAGACTACCCAAATCTAGATAAAACCATAGATCTAGTAACCAGTATGTCTGATATAAAATCCATTTTCTTTGTGGAGAAACTACTGTGTGACGACCAAAGTATAACCGATTGTAGTATAGGAGTTTCTTTTCCTACTCTGTGTATGTCATCCAAATACCAGGACATCACACCCTACTACCTTCTCAACAGATCCATCCCCTATTCTGATGAAGTCAAACCCATGACTGTCACGTCAGAAATAGATGATCTTTCTCCGCTATATCTGCTTTAGCCTATAAATAGACATAAGCCACCTGTCCACCAATGCTTCCGCTGCTCCCACTGACTACGATAACCCTCTGGCAGAGTCATATAGACGTACACTTCTAAAACTAGTTTAGAACGACGCTATACTCATCCTCCCGCCGGGTCTCGCAGCCTGGAACAACAGCAATGGTAATTGTGGGTAAACAAGAACTTCCCTGTCACCGTCCTTGAGGCTACCGTAGTACCTCTCGAGTGCCTGAAGTTACCCACCGCATCTGCGGAGTGGCCAATGGAATGTCAAACCAGATTGAATCTTTAGGTTCCTATGAAATCTTCAGTAATCGTTTGTGGTTCTGGAATTACTTCCAGTTCTACCATACTCCCACTACTGTTTTCTGAAAAAATCCATTTTTAATAAAACTGTGGCGAGTCTAGAACAATATCTCTATTGTTCATCCAGATGGTAGAAAGTCAACCCTCGTCATAGCCTGGGTCAACCCACAAACAGCCATTACAGAAACGTGCCTTGAGTTGTCCAGTGTCTGGTTTTAATCATAAACCGGACAACTCCCCGTACCTTAACATCGTTAAGATATGAACTGTTCTATATCCAATATAGAACCAGAGGCACTGATTTAATTGAACCAGATTCAAATCATGCAGCTGTCTCCAGTGCATGTCAACTAAATGGAAGGAGGCCGATCAGCGTTACTCAACTTAGGAATGCTTCCAATTATGAGTAACCTGAAAGAGAAGCAATTTCTCTTAATCACTACTATCAACTGAATACCATATACAAGTATCTACATCTTCGATCACTTTGAAGAATCCCGATACTTGCTACACCTGGTTCTCTACTCTATTCAAATACCTATAACTTCTCCAAATTCGGACCCTGTGTTTCCACGAAACACCTGTCTAAAAGCTAGAGAAGTCATAAGTAAACCGAATATAGTACGAGGACCAACCCCTCTGTCCTGATGGACCCTGGACATCATACAATACTCTGTACAAGTCCCTTGAGTCTGATAACTCACTCACTGTGTGTCGTAGGTTGAAAAACTGTACTTATGGTTAAGAAGAATTACACCGCTGTTTAATGCTCCTTACCTAACCATCCACTGATATAGGTAAATGTCGTAGACATAATTTCAAAAAGGTATATCTCACTCTATGAAAATAGACGTACAGATATATCAATTTGAAATTGGTGCATGACAGCGGATATTCAAAACCAAATATTTGCCGACCGGCAAACAGCCCAGGTGATTTCCTCAAATATCACCGATTACAACGAATCCCGATATAATGAGGATGATCACCCAATTCCCAATAACTTACTCCCACTCATCATCTGTAAAACTATACAGATGTGAGAATCGTACCTGGTAAATACATACCCTGGAGTAAGGACTAATTGGGAAATCAGTTTTCCTTTAACAGTACACAGTGAAACTGAAACATTGAAATGTTTCGATGGGGTATCCCGGTATTCCTAGTAATGCCTCTTCCAGATTCACGACTGTAACCGTATAATTCTTTGCCACCTCTCCAAATCCCTTCATATGTCTTTAGTCATTACCTTCTGCACACCCCTTTAGGCCAAATGGTTTTCTTCCTTCCCTACCGTTCGGCACCAGCCTATGGTTTGGAAGAAGACTATCCAATAAGCATAATGGGTGTACTGTCCTAATCCTAGGAACACTCGCAATGCGAGAGAAGGTGAGGATAAAAGACAACCGAATGAACTTAATTCCTATTTCTCCTGAACCATAATCCATCCCCGAACTAGAACAAGTTCCTTTCGAGTTCGTATATAACCATATGATGGAGTATCCAATAAACTGTGGATCTTCGTAGTGATACGGAGTGTCCAGGAGAAATTCAAAGGTGATTTTAGGATTGGCGAAGAAATACCTGGTTTGGTCATGAATATCTGTTGCAATTTACTTTGCCCTCTTACTAATCCCTTGCTTTGTCTTAACTTAATACCTTCTGCACACCATCGTTATGCTAATTGGTTTTCTTCATTCCCTACCGGTCGGCACCAGCCTAAGGTTTGGAAGAAGACAATCTAATTTGCGTAATAGGTGTACTACCCCTAAACCAAGGAGTACTCACAACTTGAGAGAAGGTAAAAGGAAAAGACAACTGAATAATCCTATCCGTTTTCTCCAAAACCGGAAACCATCCTCGAATAAATTCTTTCGAGTTCGTATCTAACCATACGATGGTTTTGTCCAATAGAAGTGGACGTTCGTAGTAATACGGGGTGTCCTGGAGAAAAAGGGTAAAAGTAGGAGTGGCAATGAGGTCTGCAACTCTGACAATCCAAAAGCCGGTGTCAAGAAGGCTCGGTTAATTTGGTCACTGAGTCATAGTCTTAGGGTCGGGTCAATGGTCGCTGCCAAAGAGAGAGAGAAAAGAAACACTCAGCGTGCACTCTAACCTAGATCAGAATGGTTACCAATTTATCTAATCTGGAAACCTCCCACTGTACCTCAAATTCTCCTCCAAACCTGAAAGAAGAATTAGTCGGGGTCACCCGAGGAGTAAACTAACTCATCAGTGGGAATCAGGATCCAACTATCATCGCATGACAACGTGACGGAATCCGCTCACGGTATCACACTCCAGAAGGTATGCGCATATCTGGCATGTTTCAGTTCTTTTGAAACTCCCGATGTGATTTCTACCCCATGCTCTTATGACCTTGGCGTGAGGTCAAAATATCATAAGTCACATGTCAAGTTCTGCCCATCATTATCCAGGTTAATTTGAACCCACCCGTACATACCCTTGACGTAGGCCAAAATAGTAGTACGACTGTCCCAAACCAACGCATCTATCTATGCAACAGATAAACACCCGGCAGCTACCAATCACTATGCCTTGGCGTGAGGTCAAAATACATAGCTTGAATACTACCGAATATTTAACTGAAATGACGGAGGACTACGAATGGTTTCTGGCGAAAACCTTTAACGTAATGAACTTGATATCGTCGAAGGAACGGATAGCTTTTTGAAAATATAGTGACGAAAACCATTGCTAAAGAGGTCACTCCGGGTGAAGGGATCTCGGCTCTTTCCCCGTAGAATGAGGTGCAGGATATTCCAACTGAATACCACGGTGCAAAGCAAAAGTAATCGGCTATAGTGAAGTTAATGCCCTGACGCAAACTTTTTGTCCAAGGGGTCACTCCCGGTGAAGGGATCTCGGCCCTTGCCTCGTCGACTGAGGAGCGGGATATTCCAACTGAATATCACGATGCAAAACAAAAGTGAACGTCCTTGCAATAACAGCTTTTTGAAAAGTGTTCCAACAACATCAGATTATGTTTGTTTTTAACTTGCATTGATCCGAATCAACGCGGTCCCATCAATTGATCACACCAAAAAGAACGAAAATATACTGATGTATGTATATGCCATCCGCATTCGCAACTGGGTCCCGTCATTACCCGTTAGGTTAGCTAACTAACGACAGAGCGGGGACTGGACTAGCGCGGATGTAAAACATATACCACATCTACTAATATATATACCAATATATATTATATTCGCTCAAGGCGTGATAAAATGCAACATCACAGAAAATGTACAGTATCACAGAACAATACAGATATCTGGGATCCCCGGGTTTCACAGAGCCACTACTGAAACCCGACGTTCCCCTGGTCGTGTGGATAGCCTGTGCAATGAAATCCTAGACCCCTACGGGCGTGGCAAGTTACCCGCCAAAACCTGAAGCGAGGCAGCCCCCTTCAGCACCGTGAATGGACCACCCAGCACTTCACGGAATCCGGTAACTCGGGCACCCCTCCTGGGTCAACCTGTACCCCCTACGAGTGCGGCGAATAGCCCGCCAATTCTAGAGTGAAGCCCCCTCCGTCTCAATGCCATGAGATGCGGGCTTGTTGCCCTCTAGAACCCGGCTATCCGTGCACCCCTCCGCGGGGTAACCCTAGAACAGAAAGTAAAATATACATACAACGGGTACATCGACCGCAACCTGGCCGTGCCCCAAAATAATAATACAAACAGGCAGTGACGGCAGCCCACATGTCAGACGCTCGTCCCGCAATATCAAATGTACATAATACAACAAAAACTGTACTAGCATTGCATCCAGGCTATCCCCCACGACCGATCCGCAACATCACAGCAAAAACAGAACATCAACGTGAAAGTCACGTTCGCAAATCCGTCTAACCGGGCTATAGCAGTTAGACCGGATTTACCGATCGAGTGACATTCACGGTCGCAGATATAATGTAAATACTGTGAAATAATGTGTTTAAAATATCCGATCAATCAAATTTTAACAAGTGGGCCCCCAAGCATTACTGTAGCAGATCAAGAAATTCTGGGCCCAATATTAATATTCCAAAACCCCAATTTTAACCCCAGAAAGATACTGTAGAAATTTGGTGCAGGGAACCCAACAGTGTGCGGCGGAACCGCGGCCCAAAGGGGTGTTTGGCCGTGGTTCCGTGCTCCTACTGTGGAGTTGTTGCATCGAATTTTTACAGAACTCTTATTTTTTCTAGTAGATCACTTTTCTGTAACCTGAAAAAAATTTCGACACCAAAAAATTTCAACAGAAAACTGATGTGAACAAAAGTGTAGATTTTGGAATTTTGGTCGATCGGAAATGCAAAACACATTAAACAAAGCTAGACTAAGTTAATGGCGAGGCTCTGATACCACTGTAAGTGCACGGCGGCGCCCCGGCCGTCAATCTGACGGCCAAATGCGGAAGCGGTGATAAACTTTAATTTTTCTTGAACTGGCAAACCGCCACGCACTAATACCCGGATCGAACCATTAATTAGTCCTAGCTAACTACAAGATGGGGAAGAGAAATATACCGACTGATCCGAGTCTTCCGGTCTTCTCGTCGTCGTCCCGATCTCCTGCGGAAGCTCCGGTCTCCACCTCGTTGCCGGAAATGCACCACATCGCCTACTTCTTTTACGGGCTCCCACCTCAATGCCAAGGCAACTCGGGCATGAAGCTGGCTAGTCGACGTGCCCAAGGTTTGCTGTAGAATGTGTAGTGAGCAGGTCTCATTTTGGGGTTGAAGGAATTGCCTTTTGGTGGAGGGATGAACTATGGAGTTTGGAGATGGAACTTGTGGATATTTGGGAGCATGAAATGAACCAAATTTCACTCTCCAAAATTTTGGACAGCCCCACCAAGAGAGTGGCCGGCCATGGTCATGGGGAATGGAGAGAATGGCAAAAGCATGAGAAAAGATGTGCAATAATCCAAGGGAGAGAAAGAGAAGGCTATCATGCAAAGAATCATCATTCCAATAATTTCCACACTCAACCAACAACCATGATGGCAAATAAAACAACACTCCAACACCACCATCAACACCTCACAAAGTCAAGCAAGAAAGGTCAAGGGATGGGCTCCATCATGAAACCATCATGATACAAATATATGCAAAGAACACCCTCCACAAATGCCTATTTGCAACAATGCAAATAAGCCCTCCTCCACCAATCTTCGGCCAATGAACGATACAAAGGAAATTGGCCGAAACTGAAAGCAAACTGGCAACTCCAGAAAACTGGTCCCGTAATAAATTACAGGAAAACCCCGATACTGTGCATACACACCCGCATTTGTATTCCGACCGAAATACAAATGCAATGAGACAAAATCTACACTGTACTATACTAGGATCCGGCTTAAACCAAAGCCGGCTAGTAATATCCATTCGATCCTGATCCGTGCAATACCGCACGTATCTGATCGAACCCTGCCATATATCCATACGGCCTATAGTACAAACTGTCCGATCCCGATCCGTGCAATACCGCACGTATCTGATCGGACCTTGCCATATCTCCATACGGCCTCTACAACTTTTCGCCCGAAAGCTGAGTAACTGAATGTGGGGGACTCTAAAGACTCGTCAACACCTTGGTTGTGGATTTAACCACTAGCACGTCAGAGGTATAAGCCAATACGTAACGGGCTACCAGGTATTGACTAAAAGGGACGAGCGAACTCAGTCTGACAACCCTACTGAGCCTGTCAGTGACAATATCCGTACAGTCCGGTCCGTTCGTCTATGAGTATCGCATGGCGGGCCTAGGGGGTTGGTAAAAATCAGACCCCCAAAAGCGGTACAAGTCGTGTCGGAGTGTAGCCCAGAACACCCTGAGATACTACTGGAATACCTACCAGTAAATCTCCTTGCCTCGGCCGAGGGCTTCGTGTAATGGCTCTCCTAGACACAGCATGACCTCACCCCCAATACCGGGAGAGACGAACCCCTGAAGATACGCTCACTGCCTCCATGTGGCTCGGGACTGTACCCAACTAAAACCTGTTTGCACGACTCCTTTGAGCCGTGGTAGGGTAGTAATCAAAGTACAGTGGGAACTCACACAAGACAAATGACGATCCCCAGGTCGATGAACTAACCTGTACACATGTCACCAGGGAACTGCCATCTGACGTCTGGTATATGACCAACTAGCATGTTCCCGGCGAGTCCTGTCCGGTGTACTCATAACCCAATGAGCACCTGTATACATCTTAGGTGAACCAACTGACACCAGTGGCTTGTGAGACCGGCAACCGCCCCTCGTCGGGGTCTCGACTGTATACACTAGTCTACTCTGGAGAATCGATGCCCTGTCTCGAAACTCACACGACTAGGGACCAATTAAGGATTTGCTTATAGACTACCAGCTCCCACTTATATGATCGCCCTCATACTGCTGGTGGTCAAGCAAGAATCCTAGGGGCTCTACCAACGTGTAATAGCGACCTGTAAGGTCACATCAAACAGTACACGATGATAAAGATGAACCAGATAGCATACTATCATCTCGAGTAAGACTGTCCTACCGGGATAGGTCCTCCCTCAATCATTGCAATCACGTACCTGTGATCCAATAATTGACTCTGAGGGCACTATCTCCAACAGGTTGTAAGGATAAAAGAAAATAGAAGAGAATAAAACAACAAACAAATAACAACAACTGCTTTTAACAATTGAAATTACAGGCAAAATAAAGAACTAAATTACCAAACATGTATGTAGAAAAATAATACTTCTTTTATTCTTTAACACTCAATAAAGCTCACTACAAGTTTTAATGGAGGAAGATGAAGAAGATACAACTCTTATTGAAAACTAAACTAAAATCTAGTACAAGAAATCACACCCCTTAGCTCTGGCTCGAACTGGGCTATTTATAGGCATGTTTCTGAAACAATAGGAATAAAATATAAGCCCAAATACAATTACAGAATCACCCCCAAATTTTCATCAGATGATGCCACGTATCCGCCGCGGTTCCGCGGCCATAGTGGACTATTGGCCGCGGATCCGCGGCTGGTAGGTGGCCTCTTTTGGCGTTTTTCCTATCTTTTGTCTTGTACTCATTTTTCCTTGTGTTTGAAAACTTTAAACGGCAACAAGTCTTCCAGAAAATCTTCAGATTTCATAGTCCAAGATTGCTTCATTTTTCCTTTCCTTTGACTCTATTTCCCTTGGGCCCCGCGCTTGATTTAGTCACAAATGACGACTATTTTCGTCCTATCTTTTGAACTCGTACTGGACGGATACTGGAACCCGGCATTTATCTGTTTGTGACAGATGTTCTGATTTTTTGGCATAACTGTGGAGATTTTGTCGGATTTGTATTCTTTTGGACTGGAAACCTGTAATCTGTAAACATGTAGCAAATACGGATTAAAAGCACCTACCTATATGCAATGTGATCAAGAATGGGCGGTATAAATATACAAAATTCTGATATGAACAGCACGGTAATGTTGTAGCTTATGCATCAAGACAACTGAAGATTTATTAGCGCAATTATCTGACGCAGGATTTGGAGTTGGCAGCCGTAATCTTTGCTCTCAAGATTTGGCATCATTATCTTCTTGGTGAACGAGTGGACATATATACGGACCACAAAAGTCTGAAATATGTGTTTACTCAGAAAGAGTTGAATATACGGCAGAGAAGATGGTTAGTACTTATGGCGGACTTCGACATTAATCTACAATATCATCCAGGGAAGGTGAATGTAGTGCCTGATGCCCTTAGTCACCAACTATTAGCAATGAATCTTACCGCTCAGTGGGAGCTTCAACAGGATTTACATCAGATGGAGATTGAAGTGGTCATGCCAGGTAACAATTCAAGTTTGATGAACTTACAAGTTCAATCTACTATTGTCAATCAGATCAAAGCAGCTCAAGCATGTGATGCTAAATTGCAAAATATCAGAGAACAAGTAGAAAGTGGACTTAGAACAGGCTTCATCATCCATGAAGACGGATCTTTGAGTTACGGCAGTACATTGTGTGTACCAAAAGGTTCTGTGCGTGAAGAGTTAATGAAAGAAGCTCACAGCTTTCCCTACTCAGTACACCCTAGAGGTATAAAGATGTATAAAGATCTATGTCAAAATTACCGGTGGCATGGAATGAAGCGTGAAGTATCCAGAAGCATCGCTAAATGCTCGGTGTGTCAGCAAGTAAAGGTTGAACATCATAGGACTGCGGGATTATTTCAACCGTTACCTATCTCAGAATGGAAGTGGCAACACATCACTATGGATTTCGCGACTGCATTTCCTCGCAGCATGAAAGGTAATGATGCGATATGGTTTATTGTGGATCGACTCACAAAGTCGGCTCACTTCATTCCATTTCGAGTTGGCCAATCTACTGAGACACTAGCAAAGAAGTACATGAAGGTAAGAATCTACTTAAGATTTTAACTCTTCATAATGTACTATCTCTGATGTCCATGAACTCATGCAGAAAATCGTGGGATTACAGGGAGTACCGGTTTGCATTGTCTCCGATCGTGACACCAGATTCCGATCGCAATTTTGGCAGAGTCTGCAAGCTAGCTTGGGAACAAGTCTGAACATCAGCACAGCTTATCATCCACAAACTGATGGTCAGTCTGAGCGAACTATTCAAATCTTGGAAGATATGATAAGAGAGTGTATGCTAAACTTTGGAGGATCAAGGGAAGATCACCTACATTTTGTGGAGTTTTCATACAACAACAGCTACCAAGCAAGCATTGGAATGGCACCGTTTGCATCTCTTTATGGACGGAAGTGTCGATCACCATTAAGTTGGAATAATATCGGAGATAGAGAACTCCTTGGGCCAGAGATGATAGTGGCAACTGTTCAGTTGATAAAATTGCACTTTTCATATGACATTTTTCCTACTATTTCTATATAAAAAGGTGTTATTATAATATATGACACATATGAAGGTTTATCTGTAAAAATACTATTTTCATGTGTTTATATATTATAATTAATATTATGAAGGAAAATGTAACCATATAATATCCATGTAACATTTGGCCCATTTAATATGCTTACTTTATTAAATACCTTTAACCAATTCTTTTAAAACTAAAATATCATGACAACTAGTTAAAGATAATATCTCAATAAAAAAAAATTCTACTAACATTATTTATTGAGATAATTGTACAGGAATTATATCATGACTGAAATCCAGGAAATCCGAGTTGGTAAGATCAAATCTGCCGAAAATATTCAAGTAAATTGAAGAAAGTAATTCTGGCAGAAACGTAGAGAAGATTTTCAAAGTCTAGATACTCAAAAGATCACCAAGTGTTACAGATATGAAGCAAAAAAAATTAGAGTCCATGATCTCACCAAAAGGCGGCGGATCCGCGGCCAAACTTATCCAATGGCCGCGGTTCCGCCGCATATCTGAAGAGTTAGGATTCTGGATTTTTTTGGTTGGGATCCTAACAGCTAGTTACCATATTAGAAAACTAGGGTTCTGGCTTTGTGAGTATAAATAAGGACCGAGAGCCTCTTGGAAAAATCATCAAGCCGACGAGATCATGAAGTCCAAGATGGCTCAAGCATCCTGGTTGATCATCGACAGCTCATGTACCTCCTTAGAAGAGATCGAGAAGCAAAATAGGGTTTTGTAATCATTTTCTAAGGAAACAAAGTGTACTTGATCTTGTTGATTAATAAAGGTAGTTTATTTTATTGCATTTTATTTTCTTCATGATTTCTATCTTTTCTTTTCTCAACATGCGTAAGTAATTCTCCGCTTGTTAGAGTTCGTAGGATTATGGTAGATTAATGGATGATAAAGATCCTTAAACTCTTTTTACGTCCTATAAAGTTTATAAACTTTATCAAAAGAATAGTTAATATCCTAATCGGGCGCGCTACCAATTCATTGATAGTCACGACCACGATTAGAGATTAGATTAACGATTGTTTTGGTAAAGGCTAGACATGAACGGAGATCCATGTCAAGGTAGGGGTTATGAGTGGGAACCCTTTTTCCCTCCAGAAACCCCAATCTACATGCATCACTGTCGATCTAGTTTTAAATCTATTAAAGGATAAAAGGAGTAATCTTTAATTAATCATCCATGACTATTTAAAGAACCCTACAAGCCTTCTTCTACTATAAAACCTACATCCGTAGTTAATCTAGATCTATATTCTGCATTCGTGTTTGACGTAGATCTAGAACCTACAACCATTCTTCGCCATTTTTTATTCTTCCTCCTTTATTTCTCAACACGCCTAAAGTAAGATTAAAAGATTCAACGTTTCCCTAAGGACGACCCGTACTCATCTCGGTCTAGCTACACGCGACACCGTTATTGATTGCGGTTATTCTACACACAGTCTACAGATCAATCAGCAACTGTCGATGTAGTACGCACTATCAGGGAAAAGGTGCGTATAGCCCAAGATCGACAAAAGCACCGGGCTGATGCAAAGCGCCGTCACTTGGAGTTTCAGCCAGGAGATCATGTATTTCTAAAGATATCTCCAAACCGTGGAGCAATTTATTTTGGAAGACAAGGTAAAATTAGTACGAGATATATTGGACCGTTTGACATACTCGAACGAGTCGGCGAAGTGGCTTATCGCTTGATACTTCCACCTTCATTGGAAGGAGTGCACAACGTATTCCACATATCCATACTCAGAAGGTATGTGAGTGACTCCATCCACATTCTTGATCACTCCTAGCTCACTATACAGCCAGACTTATCTTGTGAGCAGCAACATGTTGAAATCCTGGACAGAAAAGTGAAGTCACTTCGGAACAAGGAAGTCAACTTGGTCCGAGTGATGTGGAGAAAAAACACACCGGTAGAATCAACATGGGAAAGGGAAGATGAGATGCGTGCAAGATACCCTCAATTGTTTGTAAACCAGTCCTTAAAATAATTGTAAATTTTGAGGACGAAATTTTTGTAAGAAGGGTAGAATGTAACGACTCCAATTTCAATGTACAGAAATTTATTTAAAAGTTAATGTACAATTGGGGTATTTGCAAATCCTATGTACACTATAAGTAATTTTTTTGCTTTTGAACGGCAAGAAAGAGCTTGTAACTCACTGGTAAAAGCCTTGCACTGTTGTGACATAGCACCTGTGTTCAAATCACATCAGCCACATTATCTTTTTATTTAATTTTCTTTTAATCTTTTAGAATCCCAAAGGTTTACACGTGCACTACACGTAAAATGAAGAGTCACAGAATAAACAAACATGTGCACTGGGGTATATGAAGCGACAACAACACGTGGCCAAAGATCCAAGCTCCCCCACCGGATTTCGACCGGCGAAATGCTTGGTAAAACCGGCACCGCCGGGCCCCCCGTAGGGAATGCTTCCCATTTCTTTGCTGGAGCACCCCTTGGCCTACCCCACTTCCCTCATGTTGTTTATTTTCTCTGCATTCATCCAGAGAATATTAAATCACCTTTAATCCAATTTTTAATGCATATTTTTAATGCATTCTTTAACTCTCAAAACCCTAATTTTCCCTATAAATACCACACTCTATTTCACCCCTCCTCACTCAGAATTTCATTACAAAAACTCTATAAAATTCTCAAGTTCATATAGTTGTGCAAGTGGAGTTAGCAAGAGGCGAAGATCCGACGAAGTTCCAAGGAGATTCCGGCGATGAAACGACGCACCGACACTTTAATAAGCTTCCCCCTTCTCCCCTCTATATTAAAAGCTTGTAAGTCCCCTTTTCCCCTCTCTTCTTCAACCCTAAAACTTTTCTATTTCAAAACTCGTCGGTAGCGGAGTTAGTCCGACATCCGATTCTCTTTTCTTTAAAAGTATAATTTTTTCTTAATAACAAACCTACAAATTTTAATATATTGTTTAGTAATCATTAATAAAGATAATAGAACAAGTTTGACATCAAAATAATAATCATAGCAAGTTCTATTTCACTTTTACATTAAAATACCCTTATGTTTAAATTTGATATTGCTTATTCCTTTTAACCCTATTACCTTAAAAAACTCACGAGATAATGACCTGCCTCATCACAACACACATTTCTTGACATAGCACGATATCATTTGGAACATTAGCTAGTGGGAAAATACATATTACAATAAAACACCCTAAACTATTATAAAAACCATATTTGTTTAAAGTGTAGTAACAAATTCCATACAATTCTCGTCCTTACAACCCACTTTTGGGGAAATACGATCGGGATGGTGCAGATTATTGCATGTCCTCGAATCTAGTAGTGCGGAATTCAGACCTCCGCAAGGAGCATTCGAATTCCGATGGAATTATTATTACAATTTAAGAAAAACGAGATTTCTAGAATAAATAAAATCATATTTTTAATAAATAAATAAATATATATAAATATTATCAAAATACTTTTTTTAAATATATAAAATATTCCATATTTCCAAAACTCAAGAAAAGAATTCAAATATTACATGAAACTACCATGACAATTCAAGACAAAATCCATATTACAAATAAATACCATATACAATTATTACTAGGTTCTACTCACTAGAAAATCCCATTTTTATAAAATATACATCTACGAAAACCCTCAAGACGATAATTAAATACTTAACGTGTATTTTGAAATTATACCAAAACTATTTTTATATAAAAACCCCCTCAAGTTATATAAATTTACAATAAGGACCCTAGTAAATATAGGTTTAAGCGGGACCAGTTCTCTTGAGCCTTAGAGAACCGGAGAATATGGGTGCTTACTTATCTAAGGTGGACAATCTAACAACGGAGTTATTAATACGGTAATTTTCTTAGAAAAAGACACAAATCCTGCTGTCCGTATGCAGCAGTTACCGATAACTTCAAAACCAATTCAGGACTTCAATTTCTTTTCAAAATGTCTGACTCAGACA
Source organism: Agapanthus africanus (assembly GCA_030015575.1). Lineage (NCBI taxonomy): Eukaryota > Viridiplantae > Streptophyta > Magnoliopsida > Asparagales > Amaryllidaceae > Agapanthus > Agapanthus africanus. The sequence continues at coordinate 550,818,974 of CM057345.1, forward strand.
GAATCTCAATCTAATCAATCCGAATTGAATATGAATCAAGTATAAAACTGCAATTCAACATGATTCTGTCTATACCAGAATTCAATCTATAACAATCTGACTCGACCGAACCGAACCATGGATATACTCCGTTTAGAAGTCTATCCATTATATCCGTTCCATTTATCTGATATCATGGTTTTGACAAGTCGTATAATCTATTATGCAAAAAAATACAAATCAATACAAAATACATTACGGGATTTTTAAAGGGGTAAATTGGTACGGAAGGTGTTAGAAGTGGCACGAGACTGTAACCATAATACACCTAATCTAAATATCCATTGCCGTTGTACCATGGCTGAACGGTTCCTTGTGCTCCGTATACCTTAGTCTCTGGAATAGTGGGACTACTCTCATATACACTGGTATTTTCTGTACCAAGCCATAAACAACTGCACTAACATTATAATAAAACATTATTAATTATATTCTCCTTCTGTCTATTCTATCTCTACTCATCTTTGGGACTTACCGAGCAATTGTTCACTGACGACATTCCTTTACTTCTTTCTTTAGAATGCTGTCAAGTGGATCGGACTCACTGGAGATCGAGCCCGGTACCGAGGACTTGGTGCAGTTATCATTTGACCCAGAGCTTTAGATACTTGTACATACTATTTCCATTTCTGTTATGCCATTGTTTAAGCATTGCTTTCATTTCATGTATTTACATTTCAGTTGTATTGTAAAAGAATGTTAAATAAATAAAGTTTCTGTTCAATTACATCTATTGCCATTTACTTTATATTGCTTAGATACACTTAGCGTGTTTACTTCTGAGTAAATACATAGTGGGCCTCAGAAGTAAACACGCTAAGAGTATCTAAGCAATATAAAGTAAATGTACACAAGAAAATGACAATAGATGTAATTGAACGGCAACTTTATTTATTTAACATTCTTTTACAATACAACTGAAATGTAAATACATGAAATGAAAGCAATGCATAAACAATGGCATAATAAAAATGGAAATAGTATATACAAGTATCTAAAGCTCTAGGTCAAATGATAATTGCTCCAAGTCCTCGGTACTGGGCTCGATCTCCAGTGAGTCTGATCCACCTGAAAACATTTCAAAGAAAGAAAAAAAGGAATGTTGTCTGCAAACAATCGCTCGGTAAATCCCAAAGATGAATAGAGATAGAATAGACAGAAGGAGAATATAATTAATAATATTTTATTATAATGTTAGCGCGTTTATTTGTAGCTTGGAAAAGAAAATGGCAGTGTATACAAGAGGAGTCCCACTATTCCGGAGACTAAAATATACGGAGCACAAGGAACCGTTCAGCCACGGTACAACGGCAATGGATATTCAGGTTAGGTGTATTATGGCTACAGTCTCGTGCCACTTCTAACACCTTCCGTATCAATCTACCTCTTTAAAACCACGTAATGTATTTTGTATTGTTTTGCATAATAGATTGTATGACTAGCCGAAACCATGATATCAGATAAATGGAACGGATATAATGGATAGACATGTAAATGGAGTATATCTATAGTTCGGTTCGGTCGAGTCAGATTGTTATAGATTGAATTCTGGTATAGACAAAATCATGTTGAATTTCAGTTTTATACTTGAATCATATTCAAGTCAGATTGACTAGATTAATACTCTGTCTGAGTCAGACATTTTGAAAAGAAATTGAAGTCCTGAATTGGTTTTGAAGTTATCGGTAACTGCTGCAAATGGACGGCATGATTTGTGTCTTTTTCCAAGACAATTACCGTATTGATAACTCCGTTGTTAGATTGTCTACCTTAGATAGGTAAGCACCCATATTCTCCGGCTCCTTAAGACTCAAGAGAACTGGTCCCACTTAAACCTATATTTACTAGGGTCCTTATTGTAAATTTATATAACTTGAGGGGGTTTTACGTAAAAATAGTTTTGGTATAATTTCAAAATACATCTCAAGTATTTAATTATCATCTTGAGGGTTTTCATAGATATATATTTTATAAAAATGGAATTTTCTAGTGAGTAGAACCTAGTAATAATTGTATATGGTATTTATTTGTAATATGGATTTTGTCTTGAATTGTCATAGTAGTTTCATGTAATATTTGAATTCTTTTCTTGAGTTTTGGAAACATGGAATATTTTATATATTTAAAATAAGTGTTTTGATAATATATATATATATATATATATTAAAAATATGATTTTATTTATTCTAGAAATCTCGTTTTTCTTAAATTGTAATAATAATTCCATCAAAATTCGAATGCTTCTTATGGAGGTCTGAATTTCGCCTTACTAGATCCGAGGACGTGCGATAATCTGCACCATCTCGATCGGATTTCCCCAAAAGTGGGTTGTAAGGACGAGGATTGTTTGGAATTTGTTACTACACTTTAAAGAAATACAGTTTTTATAATACTTTAGGGTGTTTTATTGTAATATGTATTTACCCACTAGCTAATGCCCCAAATGATATCGTACTATGTCAAGAAATGTGTGTTATGATGAGGTAGGTCATTACCTCGTGAGTTTTCTAAGGTAATAGGGTTAAAAGGAATAAGCAATGTCAAATTTAAACATAAGGGTATTTTAATGTAAAAGTGAAATAGAACTAGCTATGATTATTATTTTGATGTCAAACTTATTCTATTATCTTTATTATTGATTACTAAACAATATATTAAAATTTCTAGGTTTGTTATTAAGAAAAAATTGTACTTTTAAAGAAAAGAGAATCGGAAGTCGGACTAACTCCGCTTCCGACGGGTTTTGAAATAGAAAAGTTTTAGGGTTGAAGAAGAGAGGGGAAAAGGGGACTTACAAGCTTTTAATATAGAGGGGAGAAAGAGGAAGCTTATGAAAGTGTCGGTGCGTCGTTTCATCGCCGGAATCTCCTTGGAACTTCGTCGGATCTTCGCCTCTTGCTAACTCCACTTGCACAACTATATGAACTTAAGAATTTTATAGAGTTTTTGTAAAAGAAATTCTGAGTGAGGTGGGTTGAAATGGAGTGTGCTATTTATAGGGAAAATTAGGGTTTTGAGAGTTAAAGAATGCATTAAAAATATGCATTAAAAATTGGATTAAAGGTGATTTAATATTCTCTGGATGAATGCAGAGAAAATAAACAACATGAGGGAAGTGGGGTAGGCCAAGGGGTCTCGGGCAAAGAAATGGGAAGCATTCCCTACGGGGGGCCCGGCGGTGCCGGTTTTACCAAGCGTTGCGCCTGTCGAAATCCGGTGGGGGAGTTGGATCTTTGGCCACGTGTTGTTGTCGCTTCATATATCCCAGTGCACGTGTTTGTTTATTCTGTGACTCCTCATTTTACGTGTAGTGCACGTGTAAATCTTTGGGCTTCTAAAAGATTAAAAGAAAATTAAATAAAAAGATAATGTGGCTGATGGGATTTGAACACAGGTGCTATGTCACAACAGTGCAAGGCTTTTACCAGTGAGTTACAAGCTCTTTCTTGCTGTTCAAAAGCAAAACGATTACTTATAGTGTACACAGGATTTGCAAATACCTCAATTGTACATTAACATTTAAATAAATTTCTGTACATTGAAATTGGGGTCGTTATATTCTACCCTCATTACAAAAATTTCTTCCTCGAAATTTAGAATTATTTGAAGGACTAGTTTACAAACAATTGAGGGTATCTTGCACGCATCTCATCTTCCATTTCCCATGTTGATTCTCCTGGTGTGTCTTTTCTCTACATCACTCGGACCAATTTGGTTTTCTTGTTCCGAAGTGACTTCACTTTTCTGTCCAGGATTTCAACAGGTTACTGCTCACAAGATAAGTCTGGCTGTATAGTGAGCTCGGAGTGATCAAGAATGTGGCTGGGGTTACTCACATATCTTATGAGTTGGGATATGTGGAATATGTTGTGCACACCTTCTAATGAAGGTGAAAGTGCCAAGCGATAAGCCACTTCACTGACTTGTTCGAGTATGTCAAACGGTCCAATGTACCTCGGACTAAGTTTACCCCGTCTTCTAAAACGAATCACTCCACGGTTTGGAGATATCTTCATAAATACATGATCTCCTGGCTGGAACTCTAACTGACGGCGCTTTGCATCAGCCCAATGCTTCTGTCGATCTTGGGTCATGCGCATCTTTTCCTTGATAGTACGTACTATATCGACATTTTCCACTATCATCTCTGGGCCAAGGAGTTCTCTATCTCTAATATCGTCCCAACTTAATGGTGATCGACACTTCCGTCCATAAAGAGCTGCAAACGGTACCATTCCAATGCTTGCTTGGTAGCTGTTGTTGTATGAAAACTCCTCAAGATGTTGGTAATCTTCTCACGATCCTCTGAAGTCTAGCATACACGCTCTTAGACTATCCTCCAAGATCTGAACAGTTCACTCAGACTGACCATCAGTTTGTGGATGATAAGCTGTGCTGAAGTTCAGACTTGTTCCCAAGCTAGCTTGCAGACTCTGCCAAAATTGCGATCGGAATCTGGTGTCACGATCGGAGACAATGCAAACCGGTACTCCATATAATCTCACGATTTCCTGCATGAGTTCATGGGTATCATAGATAGTACATTATGAAGAGTTAAAATCTTAAGTAGATTCTTACCTCCATATACTTCTTTACTAGTGTCTCAGTAGATTGGCCAACTCGAAATGGGATGAAGTGAGCCGACTTTGTGAGTCGATCCACAATAACCCATACCATATCGTTACCTTTCGTGCTACGAGAAAGTGCAGTCAAGAAATCCATAGTGATGTGTTGCCACTTCCATTCTGGGATAGGTAACGGTTGAAGTAATCCAGCAGTCCTGTAATATTCAGCCTTTACTTGCTGACACACAAGCATTTAGCGAAACTTCTGGATACTTCATGCTTCATTCCATACCATCAGTAATTTTGACGTAGATCTTTATACATCTTTGTACCTCCAGGGTGTACTGAGTAGGGAGAGCTGTGAGCTTCTTTCATTAACTCTTCCCGCACAGAACCTTTTGGTACACACAATCTACTGTCGTACCTCAAAGATCCGTCTTCATGAATGATGAAGTCTGTTCCAAGTCCACTTTTTACTTGTTCTCTGATCTTTTGCAACTTAGCATCACTTGCTTGAGCCGGTTTGATCTGATTGACAATAGTAGATTGAACTTGTAAGTTCATCAAACTTGAAATGTTACCTGGCATGACCACTTCAATCTCCATCTGCTGTAAATCCTATAGAAGCTTTCATTGAGCGGTGAGATTCATTGCTAATGGTTGGCGACTAAGCTAATGGTTGGCGACTAAGGGCGTCAGGTACTACATTCACCTTCTCTGGATGATAATGTAGATTGATGTCAAAGCCCGCCATAAGTTCTAACCATCTTCTCTGCCGCATATTCAACTCTTTCTGAGTAAACACATATTTCAGACTTTTGTGGTCTGTATTTTCCCTAATTTTCCCTATAAATACCACACTCCATTTCACCCCTCCTCTCTCAGAATTTCATTACAAAAACTCTATAAAATTCTCAAGTTCATATAGTTGTGCAAGTGGAGTTAGCAAGAGGCGAAGATCCGACGAAGTTCCAAGGAGATTCCGGCGACGAAACAACGCACCGACACATTCCTAAGCTTCCCCTTTCTCTCCTCTATATTAAAAGCTTGTAAGTCTCCTTTTCCCTCTCTTCTTGAACCCTAAAACTTATCTATTTCAAAACTCGTCGGAAGCGGAGTTAGTCCGACTTTCGATTCTTTTTTCTTTAAAAATGCAATTTATTTCTTAATAACAAACCTACAAATTTTAATATATTGTTTATTAATCATTAACAAAGATAATAGAATAAGTTTGATATCAAAATAATAATCAGAGCTAGTTCTATTTCACTTTTACATTAAAATACCCTTATGTTTAAATTTGACATTGCTTATTCCTTTTAATCCTATTACCTTAGAAAACTCATGAGATAATGACTTATCTCATCACAACATACATTTCTTGACATAGCACGATATCATTTGGGATATTAGCTAGTGGTAAAATATATATTACAATAAAATACCCTAAACTATTATAAAAACCGTATTTCTTTAAAGTGTAGTAACAAATTTCATACAATCCTCGTCCTTAAAACCCACTTTTGGGGAAATCCGATCGAGATGGTGCGAATTATCGCACGTCCTCGGATCTAGTAGGGCGGAATTCAGACCTCCGCAACGAGCATTCGAATTCCAATGGAATTATTATTACAATTTAAGAAAAACAAGATTTCTAGATTAAATAAATCACATTTTTAATAAATAAATATATATATAAATATTATTAAAATACTTATTTTAAATATATAAAATATTTCATGTTTCCAAAACTTAAGAAAAGAATTCAAATATTATATGAAACCACCATGACAATTCAAGACAAAATCCATATTACAAATAAATACCATATACAATTATTACTAGGTTCTACTCACTAGAAAATTCCATTTTTATAAAATATACATCTATGAAAACCCTCAAGACGATAATTAAATACTTGAGATGTATTTTAAAATTATACCAAAACTATTTTTACATAAAACCCCTTCAAGTTATATAAATTTACAATAAGGACCCTAGTAAATATAGGTTTAAGCAGGACCAGTTCTCTTAAGCCTCAGGGAGCCGGAGAATATGGGTGCTTACCTATCTAAGGTAGACAATCTAACAACGGAGTTATCAATACGGTAATTGTCTTGGAAAAAGACACAAATCCTGCCGTCCATGTGCAGCAGTTACCGATAACTCCAAAACCAATTCGGGACTTCAATTTCTTTTCAAAATGTCTGACTCAGACAGAGTCTGAATCTAATCAATCTGACTTGAATATGATTTAAGTATAAAACTGCAATTCAACATGATTCTGTCTATAGCAGAATTCAATCTATAACAATCTGACTCGACTGAACCGAACCATGAATATACTTCGTTTACATGTATATCCATTAAATCCGTTCCATTTATCTGATATCATGGTTTCAGCTAGTCGTATAATCTATTATGCAAAAAAATACAAATTAATACAAAATACATTACGGGATTTTTAAAGGGGTAGATTGGTACGGAACGTGTTAGAAGTGGTACGGGATTGTAACTATAATACACCTAACCTGAATATCCATTGCCGTGGCTGAACGGTTCCTTGTACTCCGTATACCTTAGTCTCCGGAATAGTGGGACTCCTCTCGTATACACTGGCATTTTCTGTACCAAACTACAAACAACTGCGCTAACATTATAATAAAACATTATTAATTATATTCTCCTTCTGTCTATTCAATCTCTACTCATCTTTAGGACTTACCGAGCGATTATTCGCTGACGACATTCCTTTTTTTCTTTCTTTGGAATGTTGTTAGGTGGATCGGACTCACTGGAGATCGAACCCAGTACCGAGGACTTGGAGCAGTTATCATTTGACCAAGAGTTTTAGATACTTGTACATACTATTTCTATTTATGTTATGCTATTGTTTAGGCATTGCTTTCATTTCATGTATTTACATTTCAGTTGTATTGTAAAAGAATGTTAAATAAATAAAGTTGATGTTCAATTACATCTATTGTCATTTACTTTATATTGCTTACGCTTAGCGTGTTTACTTCTGAGTAAATACATAGCGAGCCTTGTCGCGCCCCCTTACCCGTACGCCGGGAAGCGGAGCGTGACAGGTTAAATCAACACTTGATTCAATAATCCGGTTATATCACATATAACCAACTAATATCATTTATCTGTATATCACATTATCAAATCAACACTTGATTCAATAATCCGGTTATATCACATATAACCTAATCGATATCAAATTACCGCCAGATTAGAATACAGTATTACATACTCGTATTTAATCAGGCCCGCGCACATATCAGCATATGTGCCCTACTTCGTTTCGCTTGAACTATGAAACCTCTGTGCAGGACTCTAAAGACTCGTCAATACGCCAACAGTATGTGATGATCACATCAGTCACCCACAAGCCGTCAGCGATACTAGCTGGACATAACGGCTACCCAGGTATTAAGCGAATAGAAGATCAACAAGCAATCTTGTCCAAACTCCCCTGAAGCCTTCAAGTAACACTTACCATACAGTCCGGTCTCTTCGTCTGATATGTCGCATATCGAGTCTAGGGTGGATACGTCAGACCTCAGTAACTTGATAAGTCATGCCGATATGTGCTCATAACGGTTCGAGAAACTACTGATAACACTTACCAGTAAATCTCATCAGCCCTGGCCAGGGACTTTCTGTTATTGCTAATCGAGCATAGCGCAATATCAACTCCCTATATCGGGAGAGGCGAAATCCCTCATATGGCTCACTGCCTCCATGTGACTCTGGACTGTATCCAAAATCCACCTGTTTGCACGACTCCTTTGAGGCATGGTAGGAAGGAAAACAAAGCACAGTGGGAGCCACACAAGATTCTATGACGATCTCGGGTTTACAGACTAACCTGTATTAGTGTCATCAGATAACTGCTATCTGACGATAGGTATAGTACCATCAAGGAGTTCTCGGCGAGTCTTGTTCGGTGTACCCATTTTCTCATGAGCACCTGTGTACAATTTTTGATGTCAAACACCAATGGTTATGGGATCAACCATCGCCCCATACAGGGTCAAGAAATGTACACACTAGTCTACTCTGAAATATCGATACTCCATCTCAATTTACCCTCGACTAGGAACTATTAAAGGATGTGCTTGTAGACTACACAAGTCCCAGTAGTATGATCTGCATCATAGTCTTGGTAGTCAAGCTAATATCATTAGGGCTTTATCAATATGTATTAGAGAGATAGTATTATAATACTAGTGTACATGTTAAGATAAAGAGCAACCAGATAGCATACTATCATTTCGAGCAAGAAAGTCCTCTCTATATATGTCCAAGCATCCATTATATCATATAATAATGGCCTTTAGGGCATACATATTCCTAACACCACCTAATGGCCTATCTAGGCCAACCGTCTTCAGTCGCTTGTCCTTTCCTGCAAATGAAGGGCCACAACGACGGTCCGAAAGATCATCCGCTAAAGCTAAAGAGATGGCTGGATATGTGGTCCACACTGTCTATATGGAGGGCACACGCAGCAAGAGCAAGGACGGGGACACCAAGTCTTAAATCCAATCTGGTTTGAATGTGGCTGCCACTTCCCAAGACCAGTTTCCTCTGGAAGATAATGAAAACCCTTCCAGTGAGGCCAATAAGCAGAGAAACCACTCGGTTCATGAGGAATTGGGCTCGGAAGGCGAAGAGGAGCCAACCTTCCGTCCCAAGATCAAAGAGCAGCAACTTCTCCAAGAGCTCCAGAAGCAGCTCATAAACAAAGATAAGGAGATGGCCAAAGATTGATGACTTAACAAATGTCGTCTTACAGCTCACAGCCCAGGTTGCCTCTCAGCTGCCTAATCAAGCACAGGGCATTGCTCATGAACCGAGAAATGGTGTCCCGAAGCAGCCGATGCCTATTCTTTCAAATCGAAAGGTGGGTGAGCCGCATGAAAGTCGGCCACATTCTGCCTCAAGAAATGTCTTTACTACCGATGACAGCCACCCGCCAATGCATGATCAGATCATGGATTTGATCACCAACAAAATCAAAACATTGGTGGCCGAGATGCAGAAATAGGTCAGCGGAATTGGGAGACCATACCTTGCACAATATGATCTTGTGAAGTTTCCCAGTAGCCATGCCGTCCTCAAATTTGAAAGGTTCGATGGGACGGAAAATGCGAACTAGCACATTGCCCAATTTAAAGTATCATGCGCGAATACTGGGGTCATTGATGCGCTCCTTCTCTGTCAGTTTGTCAATTGCTTGACCGATGTTGCGTTCGATTAGTATGCAAGCATACCGGATGACTCGATCACGACGTTCGCTCATATAGAATCCTTGTTCAAGCAAAAGTTCATGAGTGTTAGCCATAAAATCACCATTGCCGACCTTGTAAGGACTGAGCCAAAGAACAACGAAAGCAGCATGGATTTTATAGTCTGATGGCGTAATCTCTCTATCAAATGTGAACCGTCGTTGGAACAATACCAATCCGTCAGTTTCCTTATAGAAAATCTGAACAACTGGATGAAACTTTTCCTGTGTACTGCATACCTCAAAACATTCCAAGAGCTAACCAAAAAGGTTCAAATATTGGAACGCTCAAAACCTGAGTCCACACAGGATCTCCAATTCACAAACAGGCCGAGAAATCGGCAGGACAACAACCGAAATGGCAAAAGTTCTAACAACACCGATTCTCTTAATAAGCAGAGAGCGGGCGGAGCCAAGACTAACAAACTCCGAGAGCTAACTTTGGAGGAAAGAAGAAATAAGGTCTACTCTTTCAGTAGAGACACGGTTCACAAAATATTCAAAGATGCTCTGAAGAATGTCCTGCAGTTGCCGGAACTAAAGAGGTCGAGTGAAGCAAACATGATTGATCATCCCAATTTTTGCCCATATCACCGAGTGTTGGGACACGCTATTGAAGACTGTTGCATTTTCAAGAATTGGGTCGAGAAACAATACAAGGCGGGAAAAATCTCATTGTCCCCTGACGTGTTGACAAACGATCAAGCCGCGACTGTCAATTTTATACAAACAGAGACCGAGATATTACGGAAAATGACCACTCTCAATTGTTCACCTTTCCCTGAAAGGGGCAAACCATAGCGACAACCTAAAGGTCCAGCGAGTAATGTTGACGATGAGGGGGCAACGGACAGATGCACAATCCATACGGTCTATATGGCCGAACCTGGAGAAATGAACTCTCCTATGCTTCACAGCCGTGGTGATGATATGGTTGATGCTGCCCAATACTGGCTCGGTTCAGATAATGATGAGGACCCTGCTCGAGCTGCTAAGCAAAAAGATCCCATAGTTCATAGAGAATCAAGCTCACGTGATGAGGATAGCCCAGTCGTTGTCCCCAAAACTACAGAACAAGCGTTATTCCAATGGCTTCAAGAGCAATTTCAGGACCATGATAGGGAGTTAGCCAAGATCCGTTCCAAAGTCGATGATTTGGTGAATATTGTGGCCAATCTCGCAACCCAAGTCCATCAAGTGCAATCACAACAAAATCAAAGTTTGGTCCATGAACTAGGGATTAATGTCTTAAAGCAGCCAACAGCTATTCCCTCTGCTCTAAGAGTGGAATACCTTTATGAAAGTCGACGGCGACTAGCCTCCAGGAAAGTCCTGACGCATGACTTCGACCAGTTGACACGGGAAAGAATCAAGGAAAAGTCATTAGCGAATCCCGAAAATCTCCAGGACTTACTTTAAAGAGTCCAGATGTTGGAGCATGCGGGTTCTGAATCTCTTCCAAACATCCAATATAACAACAAGTCCAGAAATCTAGAAAACAACAACCGGAAAAGAGGGCCTCCCAAAGACACTGAATCGTCTAATGCATTTGCTAACCAAAGTAGGCGGGGAACATGCATGCCTAATGCTGACCAGGCTCGAAAACTAGTGTTGGGAGATGGAGGGGAATCACTTCTGGAAGAGAAATTGAATAAGGTCTATTCTTTCAGAAGGGACAGAGTCCGTAAAATATTCAAGGACGCCCTGAGAAATGGTCTGCAATTGCTTAAATCAAAAAGACCACATGAAGCAAACATGACTAATGATCTCATTGGCCAAAAACGCGTTAACAAACGACCAGGCTACGATCGTCCGCTCCATTCGAACGAAGGCCAAAACCCTCTGGGGGCAGACGGCCCAATCGCCCGCTCCAGAAAATGACCCGGTCCACTACAGTTTCTATGAGCATACGTACACGTCTCTCCAAAAGGACAAAGAGAGCATTGAAGCACCATGAGATCAAAGTCTAAGGATTTTGAATAAGCACACAGCTATGACCTCTAAGTCGTTAAACTGGGAAATAAAAGAAAAATAATATTAAAAAACGGTATGTCCACAAGTAAAATGGGTACAGATGCAAACCCGAAAGGGCTCCGTGAGTAAAAACAGCAGGACTGCCGGTGAGTTTGTGAAAACACGAAAGGGCGCAAACTCATGAAAAAGAGATGAAAATACACTCGCAAAGTTCTCTCGACCTTGTGAAGAGAATATTTCCACGCAAGATCCTTACGACTCACAAAAGAGCAACACACTTAGGAATCTTCATGACTCCTAAGGAGAATATACACCTGTGAGATCCTCTCGACTTGTAAGGAGAAAATGCTTTATGAGACCTTTACGGCTCATAAAATTGAATAGTCTTAGGTGATAGGGATCTGATTGATTTGATTTTCAAAAGTGTGTTTGTAGAATAACCGCAATCAGCACGGCATCGTTTGTAGCTAGCTATGATGAATACGGGTCGTCCTCAGGGATTCGTGGAACTTTTTAATTCTTGCTTTAGACGGGTCGAAAGAAATAGAAAAGAGATAGAAAGGAGTATAGATTCTACATTTATGTCAAACACGGATGTAGAATATATATAAAGAAAGCTTGTAGGATTCATTAGGATTCAGTAGTTCATGGATGACTAATAAAGATAACTCTTTTTATCTACTGATAGATTTAAAATTAGATTGATGGCGGTGAAAGAGAATTAAGGTTCTTTAGAAGAAACTAGGGTTTCCCCACTATTGCCCCTTGTCCCTTCATTGATCTCCATCCATGTCTAGACCTTAATAAAAAAATTGTTAATCTGATCTCAAATCGCGCTTGAGACTAGCAATAACTTGGTAGCACGCCCGATAAAGATGTTAACGATTCTTTTGCGAAATTTTATAAACTTCATAAAACTTAAAAGAAGTTAAAGTATTTTCTCATCCATTGTTCTACCCTAATCCTACGAATCATATCAAGCGGAGAATTACTCGTGCATCATGGAAATAGAAGAAGAAAGAATAGAGAAGAAATTCATAATGCAGAAATTAAAATGCGAAATAATTAAATTAATGATCTAACTTTATTAATCAACTTCACAAGTACAATTCCTCGAGTTTAGATTACAAGAGGAAGAAGATGTTTTCTTTCGATCTCTGCCTTGTAAGAAGTAGATGCTCTGTCGAATCTCACGTCGCCTTATCACGTTGAATCGCGGATCTGTCGTGGATCACTTGTTCTTTGACGATGATTGGCTTCTTGTAAAAGTTGATTAGATAGATGATTTCTAGGTTTAGCCCTCGATCCTTTATATAGCCCTAAATCCAGAAACTTTAGATCCCCAGAATTAGGGTTAGTTATAGAAAATCATAATTAAAAATCTTAAACCCTAAATCACTGAATCGGTCGTGGATCTGCCGCACATTGCATGATTTGGCCGCGGAACCGTGACCGTTTGGTGTGATCTTGGTTTCAATTTTCAGGGGCTGCCTCATTGTGACACATGGAGATTTATCATGTCTGGAATTTGATAATATTTCCTGAGTCTCTGCCAGTATTGATTCTTCGATTTTGTTTAATTTCATCGGCAGATTTTTGATTCCCGACATCTCAACATCTCGATCTCCTGACCTGAACTAAACCTTGCACAATATCTCAATGAATAATATTAGTAATATTTGGTATTTTTGAGACATTATCCTAACCATTTTATATGATATTATATTTTAAAAATATTGATTAAGGATATTTGATATGATATGCATATTTAAATTATCAAAATATTATATGCATAAATTTTCCTTCATAATGTTAATTATAATATATAAACATATGGTAAATAGTATTTTTACAGATAATCCCAAATATGTTCTATATTTATAATAAACACCTTTAGATATTTAAGAAAAGTAAGGAAAATGTCGTATTAAATGTGCAATATTTTCGACTAAACAGGATCTAAACATGTCTTCTAAGCCATCGCTCTCCAACAGACAACGGCAAATGATGAGTCGCTCCTGGCGCTACGCTTCAGTGCTAGCGGTGCTGATGCCGACCCAAAACTCAAACCACAAGTTTTCCTGAAGGCAAATGATGAATCGATCCTGGTGCTACGCTTTAGTGCTAGCGGTGCTAATGGCGACCCAAAACTCAAACCCCAAGTTTTCCCGAAGGTAAGTGATGAGTCGCTCCTGGCGCTATGCTTCAGTGCTAGCGGTGCTGATACTGACTCAAAGTCCAAATCCCTTAAATTCTCCCAGCCCTACGGCTTGCCCCCAAATTGACTATCGTATACAATCTATGGGCTCAAATAATCTTCATCACACCCATGCCCCACCGCAATCACCAACCTCGCGGTTGGTCTCTGTCCTTAGAATTATACTCCATTTGGGAAGACCCGCTCATATGTCCTCGCTATACATGAAGAGAATAGAGCTTACAAGATTCTCTCGACTCGTAAGAAAACACCTTCGTAATATCCTTAGCACTCACAAGGGAAAAACACGCTTGAGAGTCCTCACAACTCCTAAAGAGAAGAAACACCCACGAGATCCTTTCGACTTGTAAGGAGAAAATGCTTTTATGAGACCCTTACGACTCATAAAATTGAATAGAAGACAGAGACCTAAACCTATCTCCTAAGCCATCGCTATCCAACAGGCAAAGGCAAGTGATGATTCGATCTTGGTACCACATTTCAGTGTAGCGATGTTGATGCCAAACCAAAACCAAAATCCCCAAATCCCCTCACAACAAATGATGATTCGCTCATGATACCATATTCCAGTGTAGCGATACTGATGCTAAACAAAAATCCAAATTCTAAATCCCACACTGTAATGCCTTAAATTCAAAGGTCCTGCCAAAGAAGGATGGAGTCGGACAAATCAACTAAAGTCCCACGCGGAAGCGCTTCCAAGCTCAAAAGTCTCGCCAGACTGATTAGAACCTCCCCAAAACAAATCAAACCAACCAATTCCAACAAAGACCTCTACGTCAAAAACAATGACACTCTGCCTCGGGGATACGTTATATACATACACTCCATTTTGGGGAAACGTCAGACAACGACACTCCGTTTCAGGGAAACGTCAAACAGACACTTCGTACCGGTGATACATCAACTAGCGACACTCCGCAGCGGGGATACGTCAACCAGTGACACTCTGTCTCGAGGAAACGTCAAACAGACACTCCGCCTCGGGGATACATCATATACCGACACTCCTTCTCGGGGAAACGTGAAAAATTAGCACTCCGCCTCGGGGATACGTCATACACCGACACTCCGTCCTGGGGAAACATCAAACAGACACTCCGTGCCAGTGATACGTCAACCAGCAACACTCCGCCTCAGGGATACGTCATATACCAACACTTCGTCTTGGGAAAACATCAAACAGATACTCCGTGCCGGGGATACGTCAACTAGTGACACTCCGTCTTGAGGAAACGTCAAACAGCAGACACTCCGTCTCGAAGGTACGTCAAGCATCGACCGTCCATGTAGTAAAAAGGGCAGTGCCGGCCTCCCAAAAGCGGGAACCAAATCAAGTCAACCCCCACGTGAAAGAAGATCCATCAATTTCATGCATACGACCCACACATGTAGCGTGCATTCATTGATGGGGGTACTTTGTTAAGGTTAAAATTTACACCCAATTGACCAAAGGTTAAAGTCAAGATCAACCCGTAGACAAGTAGGCCTAAACCAAAGCAAATGGACCCTACTGTTGAATCAAGCCGGGCCCATGCCCGAACCCAAGTCTGAGCAGGTGGGCCCAAGCCCAGACCGGCCCATGCCAAGAAAATACGACAAATAAATGTAATATTTAAATAAATGTGCAAAATGTGAAATAAATGGCTAAAAAGCCAAATTTTTGTAAACCTCGTGCTTATATGCTAAAAAAATAAGCACATGAGGCATGAGATAGGCAAAATGCCATTTTGAAAAACCTAAAGGGTTATGTGTAAATTTGTAAACCTATATAAGACAACATTATGATGAAATGAAACATAATTGATTCCCCTAAAAATATTAGGGTTTTGTGCCTTCTTCTCTTTCCTCAAGCTTTTAAATCTTCTTCTCCTTTTGAATTAAATCAAGAGTTTAACTCTTCTTTTCTAAAATAAATAGTTTTTCACCATAAAACCCTTAAAGAGGAGTTCAAATCTCCCATCAAATCTCTAAAAGGGGAGATTTTTAAATCTCACCGTCTTTTTTCTCCAAGATCCAACCAACAGAGAGGAGGAAGAAAGGGACCCATCTCCAAAAATCCCACTTTGGGAGGATCCAAGACTCAAGAGAGGATTCGGGACTCAAGGGAGAAGAAAGAGGTCCCCTTTTCGTCATTTCCGAAAATCTTTTAGGAGTTTAACTCCGAACAAGAATCTCTTCTTTATGAATTTGACTCCAAACCAATTTTTGAGGAGCTCACCTCCAAGATCCAAATCCTCTAGGGAGTTTAAACCCAAAATCCAGATCTTTTAAGAGTTTAACTCAAAATAAAAAACCATTCTTCTTCTAGGAGTTTAACTCCAAAGTCCCTCGGAAGTTTAACCCCCGGTCCAGGGGCTAAGCTCTTTTTCCACTGGTGCCCAGCAGCCACATGCCGGGCACATGACCCGTTGGCTCCCGGTGCCCATGTGCAGGGCGCTTGACCCACTGGTGCCCAGCATCCACACTCTACGCTCGTGACCCGCCAGCGTCCAGCGCCCATGCACCACGCATGTGACCCGCTGGCACCCATGCACTACGAACATGACCCGCTGGCACCAGCGGCCATGTGCCATCTCACGCGTTCTTAGGACGCTCCTCATCCCTCTTTTTCCCACACGTTTCACACTCGAAACACTTCCCCGTTAGAAAAAATTCTAATGGGGTGCTATCCTCCCCTACCTATAAGGGGGCCGCTTTCTCTCTTGACCCCCAACCCACTATCCGGGTAGCGAGACCCCCGTAAATTCTACAAGACCTTCGATACGTCCAAAACACTTTTAAAACACAACACATGCACACCCCGCGAAGGGGCTGCTAGCTCTCTTGACCCCCTGCCTGCTATCCGGGTAGCGGGACCCCCGTAAACTCTGCGAAATCCCCGATATGTCCAAAACACTTTCAAAATACAACACGCGCATACTGCACATTGAGTTCACATACCCCTCAATCGGAGGTTCTCTCGCTCCAAAGGTAGGGGTAATTAACGGCAGCTTAGTCCGCAGCTGCCGGAGATTTGGATCCCCATAATCAATAAACCCTAGCTTACCCTGGGAAGGGGTAATCTATATACCCTTGACAAGAACGCATATTCCTATCTCAATAGGATGACGAAAAACACTCTACGATGTGATTCCAACACCTTTTCACCATTGATTGAGTGGGTGCAAAATTAACGGTTTACCGATAATAGAAATTTTTACATTGTTAAATCAATGATGAAATGATGTTGTAACCATATGAAATTTGGTGTATCGACAAATTCGAGGATGGAGATCAAGTTGGAAGGTGCCGATCGTCGAATAAAATGGTGGAGGACGTACATTTTGCCGCCGCCTGACGCAAAAAGCCTCTTAGGGTCTCTTTCCTCCATTATTCACACACACACACACACACACACACACACACACACACACACACATGCATATAAATATTTATAAGATAACATTGTTATGCATTTGATATGTATCAAATATTATATGCATATGTGTGTGTGTGAGAGAGAGCCAACATGTATTAAGTTATAACTAATTAGTTTATTTAAAGGATTAAAAAAATTAATTAATTATGATGGTTTAAATAGAAAAACTATATCCCTATATATAGGCTTCTGTTTGATACAAACCCTAAACCCTAATCAATTCCCTCACCCCCTCTTAAAAGTTTCGGCCATCCCCTCTTCTCTTTTAGCCGAAATTTAGAAGAAGAAATAAATTAAAAATTCGATTTTTAATTCCTCTTCTTTAATTGTAATTCTCTCTAATTAATTAGATCGGTCCACTAATTAATTAGAGTTCATTGATCTTAGAGATTCGTGTGGAGAAAAGCAAGGAGATCATCAAGGTGTAATCAAATCACCTTAATTGGAGAAGGAATCGCTTGTACGGCGAATGACACGCAAATCTGAATTCGCGCAAATGTATTATCTTTTCGTATGAATTAAGGGTCAATTGATTTCATAAATAATTAACCTAATTTATAAAGCCAAATTGGTGTTAATGGAAAAAATTAATTTTCCCTTCCGTTGTGTTTACACCAATTTAACCAGCAGTCGGTGGGGATAGTAGCTAAGGTAGTTACTCATGGAGAGGATCTAGTGGTAGTTGAGAGAGGGTTAAGTGTAATTATTTTCATGAAATTGGACATATGAAGTATGATTTCCCGAAGAAAAATAACATTTCTACAGATCATGTCGCTTCTGGTACTAACTCTGCCATTAATTCTATGGATGCGGAGATGTTGGAAAGTTTCAGATTGTTTCAGCAGTTTCAGCTCTTTCAGTCGCAGTCATCCACTAGTGCTACATTTTCTAAAACGAGTAACTCTACTACTTGGCTATCGACACTAGCTCCTACGTCATGAGTGATTGGCTCAGGAGCGTCGGATCACATGACTGGGAATTCATAGATATTGTCCAATTTCTCACATATTTCTCACACACCTGTCAAACTAGCTGATGGTTCTATTTCACCTGTTTGTAGTATAGGTTTAGTGATTTTAAATCTGTCTATGTCTTTGCACTCAGTTTTATATATGCCTTGCTTTCCTTTCAATTTGCTTCCTATTAGTCAACTCACAAAATCTCTAAACTGTTGTGCTATCTATTATCCTAACCACTGTATATTTCGAGAATTAGTAACGATAAAGACGATTAGCACCGGACATGTGTCTGATGGTCTGTATCAGATAAGTAGTTTTTCAGAGTCGGTTGCATGCTTGAGTGATTTTATAGCCTTAGATTTGTACTATCATTTAGGACATCTATCATTACTAAACCTAAAGAAGTTACATCCAGAAATTTCTATGACTAATGAGTTATTGTGTGAGTCTTGTTATTTAGGTAAGCACTGTCGTGTATCTTACCCTTTTCGAGTCAATAAGTGAGCTAGTACTCAATTTAATTTAGTGCATTCCGATATATGGGGACCTTATCCCGTTGATTCGTTATTTGATGATCGGTACTTTGTAATATTTGTTGATGATTTTTCCTATGCAACTTGGTTATATTTAATAAAATCCTGATTTGAAGTTTTTTTTCCGTATTTCGAAAATTCTGTGCTGAAATTAAAACGCAATTTGATATTTTTGTGAAAATACTCCGTAGCGATAATGCGAAAGAATATCTTTCTTCTAAGTTTCAGAATTTTAAGTCAGTATATTCTTCATGAGTCCTCTTATTTCTATACCCCCAACAGAACGGTATTGCTGAGCGCAAAAATTGTCATTTGCTAGAAATCGCCCGAACACTACTTATTCATCGACAGGTTCCTCATCGATTTTGGGGGGATGTGATTCTTACGGCGGCTTATTGTTAGATATATATGCCATAAAGGCCATTATTGTATAATACAGGATTGTATATTAAATTTTGGATTCTTGGGATATATATGTACAAGTCGGTCTTGCTCGATATGATAGTATGCTATCTGGTTTTCTCTATATTAACATGTGTATATGTTCCTTTTTACGTATCACTAATACATGTTGATAGAGCCCGTAGGATCATTGCTTGACTACCAACATTGTGACGACAGTCATACTTGAGGGGGCTGGGTAGTCCATAAGCACATTCTTAAAATTGTCTCTAGTCATATGATTATCGAGACTGGGTATCGATACTCCAGAATAGACTAGTGTATACGATTCTTATCCCCGTCAGGGGAGATGGCCGGTCCAGCAGCCATTGGTATACGGTACCAAAGATAGTACACAGGTGCTCATTAGGTTATGAGTTACGCTGGACGGGTTCACCGGGAATTGTTAGTTGGTATTATACATATCATCGGATAGCAGTTCTCTGGTGACATAAGTATAGGTTAGTCCGATAGCCTGACATCACTATTATTCTCAAGTGTGTTCACACTGTACCTAGATTACTACCGTACCACGGCTTTAAAGAGTCGTGCAAACCGATAGTAGTTGGGTGCAATCCCGAAGCACTTGGAGGCAGTAGGTAATAGAAGGGATTCGTCTCTCCCGGTATAGCGAGTCGATGTCGCGCTGTGTACGGTTGGCTAATACCACAAGTCTCTGGCCAAGATAAGTGAGATTTATTGGTAGGTACACCGGCAGTTTCTCGGATTTTGGGTTCCATAATGACATGATTTATTATGCTAATAGGGGTCTGACGTTTACTAACCCTTAGGCCTAATATGTGATACTTTCAGATGAATAGACCGGACTGTACGGAGAATATCACCTATAGTCTTAATAGGGGTTCGGAAGAGTTTTCTTGCCAATCTTCCTTTCGACAGATATCTGGATAGCCGTTATGTATAGCTAGTGCCACTGACGTACATGTGGTTAAACCCACTGCCAGAGTATTGTCGAGTTTTTAGAGCCCACATAGAGGGTTTCCCGGTTCAGGCGAAACGGTGTAGTATGCGTATTTAGATACGCTCGGGTGTTCGATTGAACGCGTATATTTTATACGCGTGCTTTAATCGGAAAATTTAGTAATACTAGCAGGTTTGAAAGCTACCCAGATATAGAGCTAGTATTATATTGCTTTCTTTTAGGTATTTGTATTTTAACACGAATACGTTATTTAAACGAATACGTGTATTTGTATAAATACAGGTATTTGTGTATTGATACAAATACTTTTATTTCTTTCTTAATATGAATATGCGTATTTCATATTTTTGATACAAATACAGTATTCGTATTTTGGTAGAAATACGGGTATACATATTTATTATTAATACGAGTATACATGGTTGTATACACACACACGCATATATATTTATATATGTTTGTGAATACGTGTACATGTGAGGTGGCCTCTCTCTTCTTCTCAGCTCTTCTAGTTTACAAGAAAAGTGTGTGGGCTTGTGACTCACACTAGTGAGTCACAAGCCTACTCGCTTATTTTATTTTTAAAAAAGGATATAAAGAGATAAAGAAAAGTGGGTGTATAATGATTATCATAATAATTATTGTAGCCATCCTCTTCTTCCTCATTTTCTCTCTTGAATTTTTAGAAAAATAAAGAGAGTATCTTGACATTACTACTACACCTCTAAGCATCATTTCTTAGCAAGATTTGATATTTAGTTGCTTCTTAGTTCATAACTAGAAGCTAGATCTTGAACCGGTATCCTCGGGTGGATTATCTTTGACGCGGGGAGATCAGTTCGCAAGCTTGATCCAAGAACCCTAGAAGCTCAAAAAGAGGACCACACAAGACCTAAAGGACATGACTTCAAAGATTACAGTCCACATCATAGTAGTTAAACTCTTTTAGTTAGATTAGTTTAGTGTTTCGATTCGAATTCTATGGTTTTAGTTTCTAGTGCTCAAGAAAAATTAAAGTTTCTAGTGCTCAAGAAAAATTAAAGTTTCTGATTCCGCAAAGGCCATAGTAGTCACGGCATGCAACTTACACTGGTATCAGAGCCAACCCAAACACTTAAACTAATAGTAGACAATGTTAGGGTTTCGAAATCGAAATAACTCCATATTTGTTAAACCGTGAATCCTAGTTTCTGTCGATTTTTTTTGAGCCTCTAATTTTTTTAAAATAATTGCAGAGTGCTCTTTATGTTATTATAAGAACACTATAGAAACACGAAACCATAATTCCAAAGTTCGACGCCGGTTTTTCCAAAATACCTGCTATTGGCAGTTTTGTTGTGAGTTAGGTCTTGTACTTATAGTGGTGTCTTATATACTTGGATCTAGGGTTTCTGGTGTTGTTTGTTTGTGCCCAGATTTCATATTGTGTTATCTTTGTGCATGGGCAATACAGAGTGTTTTCAAATTGAAATTTTAACATCGTTGCTTATTTTTTTCGTTTGTATATGTGTTTCTAAACGTCGACTAATTGCTACACGTCAATTAGTGGAGGCTGCACATACCTTGTATGAGTTGTGGTTATGATATGGAAATAGATATGATCATCGTAATGGAATAGTCAGGATTTTTTACATGTGAGAAGAGTGTTTAATTTTTTCATTCATGTAATATTATAAATGTTGTAATATTCTTTTCCGGCGCACTTCCGGGTTGAGGTTACAGCCACCGTTGTATTATTTACATTTCTGTACCTAGGATAGGCCCAAGGCGGGATTCTCAAATAACCGAGTTCTATAGTCCAAAAGGGTGACCATCTCAGACAGTGAGAATGGGTCACCTACCTCTAGAATTGGTAGGGTTGCTTGCCGCACTCATAAGGGTCTAGGAGATTGGGTTTTTGCTATTCATCATGACCGTGGAATCCGCGTTTTCATAAATGGTTTAAACGAAAATACGGAAATCCTAGTATATTCTCTATTCTCATTTGTATTGCTTCTGCTGTGATTTGTGTTGTTTATCATTGCTTGAGACGAATGGATATATATATATATATATATATATATATTATAATAAACGTTGCTTATGTTTTGCATCCGCACTAGCCCTGTCCCCGCCTTGCCGTAAGTTAAGTAACCTTACGGTGAAGACCCGAGACCATGTAGCGATTGCAGATGTCATAAACGTACATTCTATTTTTGTTTCTTTTGCAATGATAGGGTTAATTGATGAGACCGCATTAATTCTAATTAATACAAAGAAACAAACCTAAAATTTAACATCGTTGGAACAATTTAAAAACCACTCGGTTTTCTTTCAAAAAAACTTTTAAATGCAGAGCCTAAACCACTCTTTTTAAAAGATATTCGGTTCCTTCGACTATATCAAGTTCATTACGTTCACGGTTTTTGCCAAAACCAGCCGTAGCCCTCTGTCATTTTAGATAGGTATCCACTAGTATTCATGCTATGTATTTTAACCTTTGTCAAGGCATGGTGATAGGTAGTTAACGGATATTTATCTGTAGCTTTGATAGATGTGTTAATCTAGGATAGGCGTATAGCCATTTTGGCCTTCGTCAAGAGTTTGTATGAATGGGTCTAGCTTAACCAGGACAATGACGGGTTGAACTTGACTTGCAACTTAAGATATTTTGGCCTTCGTCAAGGTCATAAGCGCTTGGGGCAAAAACCACATCGGGGGTTTCAAAAGAAAAGGAAACTTGCTAGTTTTGTATATATTCCTTCAAAGTTATCATACAATGATAGTTGGATCCCGATCCTACTGTGAGTAATTTCTTGTTAGTTGTATGTATGCCCTAGAGGCCAGTATTGTACAGATAATGTATATTATATTGGATGCTTGGACATATATAGAGATGACTTTCTTGCTCAATATGATAGTATGCTATCCGGTTACTCTTTATCTTAACATGTACACTTGTCTCTTTAAACTGTCTTATAGTTACATGTTGATAAAGCCCTTAGGATGTGTACTTGACTACCTGGACTTTGATGCAGATCATACTAGTGGGGACATGGTAGTCCATAAGTACATCCTTCAAGGTCCCTAGTCGTGGGTGTATCGAGACGGGGTATCGATATACCAGTGTAGACTAGCGTATACGCTTCTCGACCCATGAGATGGGCGATGGATGATCCCATATCCATTGGTGTTTGACATCAGAGATGGTATACGGGTGCTCAGTGGAGACTGGGTACACTGGACGGACTCGCAGAGAACTCCCAGATGGTATTATACGTCACGTCAGATGGCAGTTCTCAGGTGACACTTGTACAGGTTAGTCTGTAGACCCGAGATCGTCATAGAGTCTTGTGTGATTCCCACTGTGCTTTGATCTCCATCTTACCAAGTCCATGAGGGCGTGCAAAATGGTGGTCTTTGGGTACAGTCCCGAGTCACATGGAGGCAATGAGCGATAGGAGGGGTTTCGTCTCTCCCGGTATTGGGGGTTGATGTTGCGCTGTGCTCGATTGGCCGTAACAGAGAATTCCCTGGCCAAGGCTGATCAGAGATTTGCTGGTAAGTGTTACCAGTAGTTTCTCGACCCGTTATGAGGCTCACATCGGCACGACTTATCGGTTATTGGGCTCTGACGTTTACCACCGCTAGATTTGATATGCGACATATCAGACGAACAGACCGGACTGTACGGTAAGTGTTACTGGTTGGATTCACAGGAGTGTGAGCGGGCTAGCTCGTCGATCTTCTGATCGCTCAATACCCGGATGGCCGTTACGTTTAGCAGACCGCTTGCGGCTTGTGGGTGCTTGATATGATCATCATCTGCTACCGGCGTATTGACGAGTCTTTAGAGTCCTACACAGAGGTTTCCTGGCTCAAGCGAAATGAAATAGGAGTGCATATGAGATATGTGCAGGACCGAGAATGATGCGTGTATGAGATACTGTATTCCATTCTCGCGATGGATGTATCGATTGGTTGTATTCGATATAACCTAGATATCGAATCAAGGATTGATTCGATAAGCCGATACATAGGATACTAGTCGGTTATTTGCGATATGACCGGATCGTTAAATCAAGTGTTGATTTAATGATTTAATGTATAATTATATATATTTGATATATTATTTTGCATTAACTAGTATTGGTTCACTTTAAATGGATTTTCTCACTTGATGTGCAAGAAGTATATGTGATATACTTTTGTGCACATATTTGTATCATGTTTGATGATACTTGATCATATAGTTAAGTGTATAGAATTAAACCATGGTTAATTTGATAATTAGGGTTTTGCATATTCATTTATTTATTTATTTGTTCATTTATTTATTTGGAAATGATTTAGATAAGAATGGTGGCTTTATTTGTTTCTAGTTGAAGCTTCATAAAGCTTTGACTTCTTAACCATTCTTGTCTTCATGCTTAACCCTAACCCATCCAAGTAACCATGGTCTATTCTCTACACTCTACCCTAGTTAGTTTATGATAAGTATTCATTTTATTATTCATTTTAACTCAACACTTATTCTATTCTAGCTTCATTCTCTCCTTCTTCTTCAAGAAAGAAAGCTTGATGCCATCAATGGCAACTTGAGTTCTAAAGTGAGAAATCCAATTCTAAAGTGAACCCACCTCCTATTTCTTCATCCTCTACCTCTTGCCAAGTTGTTTTGGGTGTTTTCTTCACAAGTTTCACAAATTTGTGAAGTCGGAGCTTGAACTTGTGATGCCTCGACGTAGATCATCTTCGGCACGAAGCCGACGACCTAGTCCGCCCATTTCCCCGATCAAGCCGACGATTGAGTCCAGGATTCGAGATGGACAGCGAGAGGATGCCTACGTGGAGCCAAGGAAGTGGATATCCGGATCTACAAAGGTTGTAGCTTCTTATCTTTAGTTAATTTGTTAACTAGATTCGTATATCGCCTAAATTTCTAGTCAACGATCTAGTCTAGGGTTTCTCGGCACCGTAAAATTTGAAATTGGCATGGTTGATGCCTTGTGAGACTTCATTAGCGTGCTTAGGAACCCTACAGTGGTATCAGAGCCTAGCTAGAGCCTTAGGCGAAGTCTAGACGACGTTTGAAACCCGAACGAACCCGAAACCCTAAAACCCAAGTGCTCTCTGGACTTTTTCTAAAATCTGGGATTTTTCGATATTAAAAATGCTTAAAAAATTCAGCAGGGAAATCTAAGAATTACGATGCAAAATTTATCCCATGAACAGTAAAGCGTGCGGCGGAACCGCGGCAGAAGCCTGGCTTCTGCGGCGGTTCCGCGGCAAAATGATGACATCATCACTCACGTTTTGCACAGTAATTACTATTTTATTATGCTGAATTTTCTGGGAATTTTTAATTTGACTCAAGAGTTGAGTGTTCTGGGGTTGTATTGGGAATCGACGATTCGATCGGATTATCAAATCTTGTCTATGTGGCTTTCCGGATAACTTTTGAATATGTTAAAAAGTTCGACCGGATATAAATACCCAACTTTTCCCCTGCCGGAAAATTTCCAAGTGTTGGATTTTTCTGTGGTTTAAGGACGTTCTGAGTAGTGCAAGTAACGCGATGGTCCCTCTAGAAGACAACAAACCTTAACTCGATTATGTGACCGTCTTGAACTGCCCTTTGAACCTTCGGGTTTGGGGCAGTACGGCGTGCCACATGTGAGGCGTTGGCTTGACCCTTCTACGGCTGGACCGTTGGTACTGAGGCATGAAGTGAATGTCTTTGAACCTATTTCATGTGTTGATCTGTATCGGGAAAACTTGGGTGTTTGAATGTTCGATCGGAAAGTTTAACATTTTCTAATTATCTGGAATGGGATACAATAATTGGAATTCACAAACAGTTATGAGATAACTGAATGAATGTTATAAATCTAGCGGTTTAGTTTCATTTGATATTGAAAAGAGTTTTCGATAATGAGACTAAAATGCGGGGTTTATAACTGTTAGGCATGTGATGTCTAAGTATTTCATTTGATTAGGCATGTGATGTCTAAAGAGGTTGCGGATTCCAACTGTTGTAGTTTTACACTTTCTTTTCTGTGACCGTAAGTGTAATATGTGATATCGCCGGTTTCGTTGCTATATGTCAACGACAATTGGGATGCGCATATTTACTTACGTTGATGACATGTGATGTTATGTGTTGCTGGATATGTTATATTGGATTGTCGTGTTTGAATAGCCGGGGGTTTTTATGTGAGATGGGTGTTTTTTCATTTTCATTCATGTAAAAACTTGTAAGTAATATTCTTTTATTTGGGGCACTTCCAGGTTGCGGAAGCTGTCACCCTTAGTGTATTATTTACTTTTCCGCATTAGGATAGACCCAAGGAGGGGAGCACAAGTAACCGGGTTCTGGGGTCCAGTGGGAGACCAACTCGAGGAGTCGAGTCTGGGTCTCCTAACCCTAGAATTGGTAGGGTTGCTTGCCGCTCTCGTAGGGGGCTAAGGGTGTGAGATTGGCTATTCATCACGACCGTGGAATCCGTGTTTTATACTGGCTCGTATTGAAAACACGGACGTCCTAGGATATCCAATGTTTCATATGTTTCTTCTGCTGCGATATCTGTGATGAGATCATGTGATGTTCTGTGATAGATACTTTATATAGTATATATGATATATTATATAGACGTTACTTATGTTTTGCACCCGCACTAGCCCTGCCCTGCTCTGTCGTTAGTTACCTAACCTAACGGTGCACGAGGGGACATCGAGGCGAATGCGGATGGCATAAGTGTACGTCGTATTTATCTGTAATGTTTAGGTATTTAAATGATGGGACTTCATTAATGTGATTAATGAAATAAAAGAAACCAAATGATGTTGTAGAATCAAATTTTAAATAAAACAGGTAGCTACAATTCTTGCTTTGCATAGCGGTATATATGATATACCCTGCGCCTTATTCGATGAGGAAAGGACCGAGATCCCTTCACCGGGAGTGACTCCTTTAGCAATAACTGGCAGATGCTACATACTCGGTCTGCTTTTGATTGCTTCTATAGTTTCTGCTTTGCACAGTGATATATATATGATATATCCCGCACCTCATTCGATGAGGAAAGGGCCGACGATCCCCTCACCGGGAGTGACCCCTTTAGCAAAACTAGAAAAGCCTCAAAATCACTCCATTTCAAAACTTCATTTGATTCTACAACGATATCAAGTTCATTACGCAATAGGTTTTCAGAAAAACCTGTCGTAGCCCTCCGTCATTTCAGATAAGAACTGTTTAGTATTCGTGCTGCGTTTGTTGGCCTTTGTCAAGGCGCAGTGTGCGGTAGCTGAATAGTGATTATCTGCTTATGCATATGATGCAGATTGTTTCAGGGTAGTCGTACGACCTTGTTGGCCTTTGTCAAGGGCCGTGCGGGTGGGTTTGATTCAATCAAGAAATGACGGGTTGAACTTGACTAGCATGCTATGATTTGTTGGCCTTTGTCAAGGTCATAGGACGCTAGGGGCAAAATATTATCGGGAATTTCAAGTGTTGAAATTTGCAATGAGATTGCATACCTTCTATGAGATAGTTGGATCCCGATACCCACTGCGAGTAAGAGTTACTCCTGGGAGAGTTTTACACATTGCAATTAGCTGATCAAGTAGGTGTCTAGAAAGGTGTCAACGGGGTTACGCCTCTGGGAAAACGAGGTTTACATTAATTATGTTCGTGCGAAAGCACCGGGGACCTCCCTCAAAGTACCGACACTGGCCTGGCTGAAAGATTGGCGAACTTGTAGTGTGAAATTAATCCCGGCTAGTCTTTCCTTTTAGGGTTTGAAGGAAGATTTGATAAAAACCAGTGGGAGCCATCTTTATTAGATAAGATAATAACCAATCTGATCTTGCACGAGCTTACGCTAAAGTGTTTTCTTCTCTCTCTCTCCAGGTAGCGACCATTTCATGCCCTAACAAAGATAATAATATGGATGTATTGACCAAACCCGCATGTTATACTGTGCTGAGGAACGTTGGTTCCGTTCTTTCTTATAAGAGTTATAGGAATGAACAGGACATAGGGGAATACCAGGATTCCCATGCCACCCTATTGAAGAAAGTACATGTTGATGCATTTTCTTCGGGTGTGTTTGTTACAGAGAACTGTTTCTCCATTTGCCCTACGTCCTGGGTATTAGATACCGGGTCAGGATCCCATATATGTAATCAGTTACATGGGCTTAGAAAAGGTAGAGAACTTGGAGAAGGTGATAAAGACATTAGAGTTGGAAATGGTGCAATTGTTGCAGCTAAGACTGTCGGGGAATATCACCTTGTGTTACCAACTGGTAATACATTGGTTCTGAACGAATGCTATTACATGCCGAACCTGATATGCAACATTATATCGGTTTCTTTATTGAGTAAAGAGGGATATAATTTTGTATTACAGGACAATGTTATGAACATTTTCCGTAACCAAAAGTTGGTTGGATCAGGCACGTTGTGCAATGGCATTTATGTTCTAAATCAATCAACAGTTCTGAGCATAACTAACACACACAAGAGGAAGAGTTCTGAACTGAACGAATCCTTCTTGTGGCATTGTAGACTGGGTCACATCAATGCGACACGACTAGCTAAGTTGCATAAAGATGGATATTTAAATCCGTTTGAATTTTCATCTTATGACACTTGCCAGTCATGTCTCAAAGGCAAGATGACCAAAACTCCGTTTACGGGACACGGAGAAAGAGTTACTGAACTCTTAGGACTAATACATAGTGATGTATGCGGTCCTGTGTCTACACATGCCAGGGATGGTTCTTCATACTTCATTACATTCACTGACGATCTCTCTAGGTTCGGGTATGTGTTCCTGATGAAACACAAATCAGAAGCTTTTGAGAAATTTAGAGAATATAAGCAAGAAGTTGAGAACCAAACCGGAAAAAGTATTAAAATCCTACGATCTGATCGAGGAGGTGAATACTTAAGCAATGAATTCCTGGACTTCCTAAAAGAGAATGGGATTCTCTCTCAGCTGACTCCTCCATATACACCACAGCACAACGGTGTATCAGAACGGAGGAACCGCACCCTATTAGATATGGTGCGCTCTATGATGAGCACAGCTGAGTTACCTATTTCCTTCTGGGGATATGCGCTGGAAACAGCAGCATACCTATTGAATCAAGTTCCAACTAAATCTGTACCTACCACACCATATGAGATATGGAGTGGGAAGTGGGAAGAGACCATGTCTTAAACGAGTTAAGATATGGGGTTGCCCGGCCTATGTCAAAAGGCAAAATCCGGACAAACTCGAGGCACGGTCAGTTCTATGCAAGTTTGTGGGATATCCCAAACATTCACATGGATATCTTTTCTACCATGCAGAGGAACAAAAAGTGTTTGTTTCTCGACATGCCACCTTTTTAGAAAAGGAATTCCTTGAAAAAGAAATTAGTGGCAAAGTGGTAGAGCTGGAAGAGGTTCCAGATACACAAACCGTAACTGAAGATTTAGTGGAACCAGAAGATTCAGTAGCTCCCAATGAACCCCAGCCTCTCCGCCGATCTAGTAGGGTTCCTCGCCAACCTGAGAGATACTACGGTTTTCTCATGGATGGTGGGAGCGAGGATTGCATCATGGAGGATGATGACCTAACTAGCTTCGAGCAGGCCATCACGAGTAGGGACTCAGTGAAATGGCTGGATGCAATGCGGTCCGAGATGGAATCCATGTACACCAACAAAGTATGGACTTTGGATGTTGCTCCTGAAGGGGTAAAACCCATCGGGAGCAAGTGGATCTTCAAGAAAAAACTTGGTGTAGATGGGAAAGTGGAGACTTTCAAAGCTAGACTTGTAGCAAAGGGTTTTCGTCAAAGACCAGGTGTGGACTATGACGAAACCTTTTCTCCAGTGGCTATGCTTAAATCCATCCGGATCATGCTTGCCATCGCTGCATATCATGATTACGAAATCTGGCAAATGGATGTTAAGACCGCCTTTCTAAATGGTGATTTAGAAGAGTGCGTGTACATGACTCAGCCAGAGGGCTTCGTAGACAGTGGGAGCAGCGGGAAGGTGTGCAAGCTGCTTAAATCCATTTATGGATTAAAGCAAGCATCGCGGAGTTGGAACATCTGCTTTGACGTCGTTATCAAAAAGTTTGATTTCGTCAAAAATACAAATGAACCTTGTATCTACAAGAAGGTGGCAGAGAGTAAGGTTGTCTTCCTCGTATTGTACGTGGACGACATACTCTTGATAGGAAATGATATTCCTATGCTGCAATCGGTCAAGCTCTTCTTATCACAAACATTCTCAATGAAAGATCTTGGTGATGCCTCCAGCATATTGGGAATTAGGATCTATAGAGATAGATCCAAACGGATATTGGGATTGTCCCAATCCAGGTACATTGACACCATACTAAAGAGGTTTAGTATGGAAGAATCCAAGCGTGGGAACTTACCCACGATCTCTGAAGTCACTCTCTCCAAAGAGATGTCTCCCAAGACTGATTTGGAGAGAGCTCGCATGCAAGGGATACCCTATGCTTCAGCTGTAGGCTCTATCATGTATGCGATGCTATGTACCAGACCCGATGTTGCATACTCACTAAGTATAGTGAGCAGGTATCAAGCTGATTCTGGAGAGAGTCACTGGACAGCTGTGAAGAGCATTCTCAAGTACTTGCGAAGGACTAAAGAGATGCTCTTGGTGTATGGTAATGGAGAGCTCCAAGTGGAGTCCTTTACCGATTCGAGCTTCCAGAGTGATAAGGACGACTCTAAGTCGCAGTCGGGATTTGTCTTTACCCTTTACGGAGGGGCGGTTAGCTGGAAGAGTTCCAAGCAGGAAACCGTGGCAGACTCGACGATGGAGGCTGAATACATCGCTGCCAACGATGCTGCCAAAGAGGCTGTCTGGATCAAGAAGTTCATTACTGAACTTGGAGTGGTTCCATCAATTGAGCATCCAATACCTTTGTATTGTGATAACAATGGAGCGGTGGCTTTGGCCAAGGAACCCAGGTCCCATCAGCGGTCCAGGCATATTCTGAGGCGGTATCACCTGATCCGGGAGATAGTTGATCGCCGGGAGATCGAGATCAGGAGAGTTGACACGAAGAACAACACGGCGGATCCACTCACGGAGGCCATTCCCCAGATACAGTTTGAGAGACTCTTCGGGATGCTAGGTATGCGATACTACAGTAGCTGGCCCTAGTGCAAGTGGGAGATTGTTAGTTGTATGTATGCCCTAGAGGCCAGTATTGTACAGATGATGTATATTATATTGGATGCTTGGACATATATAGAGATGACTTTCTTGCTCAATATGATAGTATGCTATCTGGTTACTCTTTATCTTAACATGTACACTTGTCTCTTTAAACTGTCTTATAGTTACATGTTGATAAAGCCCTTAGGATGTGTACTTGACTACCTGGACTGTGATGCAGATCATACTAGTGGGGACATGGTAGTCCATAAGTACATCCTTCAAGGTCCCTAGTCGTGGGTGTATCGAGACGGGGCATCGATATACCAGTGTAGACTAGCGTATACGCTTCTCGACCCATGAGATGGGCGATGGATGATCCCATATCCATTGGTGTTTGACATCAGAGATGGTATACGGGTGCTCAGTGGAGACTGGGTACACTGGACGGACTCGCCGAGAACTCCCAGATGGTATTATACCTCACGTCAGATGGCAGTTCTCAGGTAACACTTGTACAGGTTAGTCTGTAGACCCGAGATCGTCATAGAGTCTTGTGTGATTCCCACTGTGCTTTGATCTCCACCTTACCACGTCCATGAGGGCGTGCAAAACGGTGGTCTTTGGGTACAGTCCCGAGTCACATAGAGGCAATGAGCGATAGGGGGGTTTCGTCTCTCCCGGGATTGGGGGTTGATGTTGCGCTGTGCTCGATTGGCCGTAACAGGGAAGTCCCTGGCCAGGGCTGATCAGAGATTTGCTGGTAAGTGTTACCAGTGGTTTCTCGACCCGTTATGAGCCTCACATCGGCACGACTTATCGGTTATTGGGGTCTGACGTTTACCACCCCTAGATTTGATATGCGACATATCAGACGAACAGACCGGACTGTACGGTAAGTGTTACTGGTTGGATTCACAGGAGTGTGAGCGGGCTAGCTCGTCGATCTTCTGATCGCTCAATACCCGGATGGCCGTTACGTTTAGCAGACCGCTTGCGGCTTGTGGGTGCTTGATATGATCATCATCTGCTACCGGCGTATTGACGAGTCTTTAGAGTCCTACACAGAGGTTTCCTGGCTCAAGCGAAACGAAATAGGAGTGCATATGAGATATGTGCAGGACCGAGAATAATGCGTGTATGAGATACCGTATTCCATTCTCGCGATGGATGTATCGATTGGTTGTATTCGATATAACCTAGATATCGAATCAAGGATTGATTCGATAAGCCGATACATAGGATACTAGTCGGTTATATGCGATATGACCGGATCGTTAAATCAAGTGTTGATTTAATGATTTAATGTATAATTATATATATTTGATATATTATTTTGCATTAACTAGTATTGGTTCACTTTAAATGGATTTTCTCACTTGATGTGCAAGAAGTATATGTGATATACTTTTGTGCACATATTTGTATCATGTTTGATGATACTTGATCATATAGTTAAGTGTATAGAATTAAACCATGGTTAATTTGATAATTAGGGTTTTGCATATTCATTTATTTATTTATTTGTTCATTTATTTATTTGGAAATGATTTAGATAAGAATGGTGGCTTTATTTGTTTCTAGTTGAAGCTTCATGAAGCTTTGACTTCTTAACCATTCTTGTCTTCATGCTTAACCCTAACCCATCCAAGTAACCATGGTCTATTCTCTACACTCTACCCTAGTTAGTTTATGATAAGTATTCATTTTATTATTCATTTTAACTCAACACTTATTCTATTCTAGCTTCATTCTCTCCTTCTTCTTCAAGAAAGAAAGCTTGATGCCATCAATGGCAACTTGAGTTCTAAAGTGAGAAATCCAATTCTAAAGTGAACCCACCTCCTATTTCTTCACCCTCTACCTCTTGCCAAGTTGTTTTGGGTGTTTTCTTCACAAGTTTCACAAATTTGTGAAGTCGGAGCTTGAACTTGTGATGCCTCGACGTAGATCATCTTCGGCACGAAGCCGACGACCTAGTCCGCCCATTTCCCCGATCAAGCCGACGATTGAGTCCAGGATTCGCGATGGACAGCGAGAGGATGCCTACGTGGAGCCAAGGAAGTGGATATCCGGATCTACAAAGGTTGTAGCTTCTTATCTTTAGTTAAGTTGTTAACTAGATTCGTATATCGCCTAAATTTCTAGTCAACGATCTAGTCTAGGGTTTCTCGGCACCGTAAAATTTGAAATTGGCATGGTTGATGCCTTGTGAGACTTCATTAGCGTGCCTAGGAACCCTACATTTCTATTACTCTTTAAGAGATTTTTTCACTTTACAATCATTGCTTAAAACCTGGTATGTGTCTAGAAAGGTGTCAGCGGGGCAACGCCTCCAAGAAAAAGAGGTTATTTAATTAAGGAACATCGTGAAAACGTTGTAAAACCTCTCTCGGGGTACCGACACTCACCTGGCCGAAAAGTTAAAGCAAGAATTGTAGGGTGATATTAATTACGACTATTTCTTCTTTTATAGTTTGAAGGAGAATTATAGGAAACAGTGAGAGCCATCCTGTTTAGATAAACTAAAAACCAATCTAAATTTGTAAGAGTGTTTATGCTGAGTGTTTCTTCTCTCTCTCCTAACTGCAGCGACCAAGATGACTGGGCTTAAGTTACTGTTAGATAAAAATATATTGACGGGCCGAATTATAAAGATTGGCAAAGGAATGTCCAGATGTCCATTACTTATGATAAGCTAGGCTACCTCCTTACCACTAAATCCCCCGTCGTCTCAGATCCAGATTCTACAGGCATGGACATTGAGGTCTGTAAGACTTAGGATATTGACTACGCGAAAGCCAAGTATCTCATGCTGGCCTCTATGGATAATGAACAACAAAGGTGGCACGAGAAGATGGACCTAACTTCCATCTTCCTCTATACCAAGGATTTATATAAAGAGCAATCTCGTATCATAAGATAAGAGACCTCGAAGAAGCATTTTCAGGCAAGGTTGGCTGTCGGGTCATCTGTAGGGGACTACGTTCTTAAGATGATCAGCCTTATTGAAGAGCTCACGGACCTTTGGAGCACGTTGGAAAATGAGTTGTACACATACATGATTTTACAGTTCCTCCCCTCTACCTATGCCCAATTTATATTGAATTTCAATATACAAGGAAAGAAAGTTACACTTCAAGAGCTCCTCAATATGTTTAGTAGGGCAGAGAGCACCCTAAAGAAATTTAGGGAAACACCCGCTGTGCTTGTTGGGGAACCTTCTTCTTTTAAATTCAAGGCTAAAACCGAGGGGAAGAAGAAGAAGGCCCCCACCAAACCGAAAGGCGATGTCGATAAGGTACAGGAGAAGGGCAAGACAAAACTTGGGGGGCCAACAGTAGCAAAGGAGGAATGCTCTTACTGTCATAAGAAAGGTCATTGAAAGAAGGACTGCCGGGCTTAAAAAGCTAAGAACTAGGATTCGAAGCAAGTTGTGGCTTCGGTTTCAAATGCGTTTATGATTGAGAACTGTTTGTCAATAAACTCTACTTTCTGAGTATTGGATGCCAGTTCAGGATCTCATATCTGTAATTTTTTGTAGGCACTAAGAAGTCGTAAAGTTTTGAAGGCAGGTGATATGACCCTCAGGGTTGCAAATGGAGCGAGCGTGGATGCTGTTTCCGTAAAGGAATATCACCTAGGATTGACAAGTGGAAACATTTTGATTTTGCGCAACTGTTTTTGTGTATCTATTATGACATGTAATATCATCGATGTATTTTTATTATCTAAAGAAGGTTATGATTTTACGTTTATAAGCGATGTTGTTAATATTCATCTTAATCATAACTTGATTAGGTCCGGTACAATAGACTACAGTATATTCGTATTAAATCAACATCAAGTTTTCAATGTCCAGAACACACATAAAAGAAAGACTCTAGAATTAAATCAAGTTTTCTTATGGCATTGTAGACTAAGTCAAATCAATGAAACACGGTTGCCGAAATTATATAAAAATGGATATTTGGATTCATTTGAATATTTATCTTATGCAACTTGTCAATCATGTATCAAAAGAAAGATGACAAAGACTTTGTTCACTGAACATGGAGAAAAAGCTACCAAACTCTTAGGACTCATACACAGTGACGTGTGTAGTCTAATATCTACACATGCAAGAAGTGATTTTTCCTACTTCGTTACTTTTACCGATGATTTCTCAAAAGCATGGATATGTATTCTTGATGAAACATAAATCCGAGACTTTTAAGAAATTTCAGGAGTACAAGAATGAAGTGGAAAAACAAACAGGAAAATTTATCAAGACACTTCGATCTGATCGGGGTGATAAATACTTGAGTGCCGAGTTCCTGGGATATTTAAAAGAGAATGGAACTCTCTCTTAGTTTACTCCTCCATACACACCACAATACA
The DNA here is from genome assembly GCA_030015575.1 of Agapanthus africanus. Taxonomy (NCBI): domain Eukaryota; kingdom Viridiplantae; phylum Streptophyta; class Magnoliopsida; order Asparagales; family Amaryllidaceae; genus Agapanthus; species Agapanthus africanus. The sequence goes on from CM057345.1 coordinate 550,854,923, forward strand.
ACGGTGTATCGGAAAGGCGGAATCGCACCTTACTGTAAGTCAATTTTGCATACTTCACAATGTTTGTAAAGAGGCGGAATTAACAAAAAAGCAAGCAACATCGACTAAACTTCCTAGATCTACCATAAGCCTTAACTAGCATAACTAACAAAAGTTCTAATCTATTATGAAGTGATTTATAACTTTGTGTTCAAGTCCATCTGGACTTCCAATCCTCTTCTTAAGCTCCTCGTTTGTATGGATCGATCTTGGTCATCGGCTTCCTTATGTTAAAGAAGATCCACCCGAGAATCTATAGTTCAAGCTCTAACCTCAAAAGTGAGGTAACTAAATTACCTAGTTTTCTAATCTAGGTAGTTTAGATGATGTAGAGAATGTTTAGTAGATTAATTTATCTCAATAATCTTAGGTTTCTCAACTCATGAGAGTGTTAGAGTTTGAGGGAGAAGAAGAGAGCAAATGAGAAAAGAGAATGTGAAGTGAAGAATGAGATGAAGAATGGATAAGTGTTGATAATATCAAGCATATCATTTACATTAAAAATAATGTGTCATACTTCAATAGCTATCCAAATGAATGAGTCATCCAAAGTAGACATGCTTCAACCATGCTTAAATAACACCTCATTCCTCCACCTCATTATCCATTTAAATAAATGGATCTATCACAAATGGGGTGTCTTCTTCTAGAAGCACTCTTATGAAAATACAAGAATACCCCTCACTGTATATACATTACCCGCATTCATACCATGAATGCCAAGAGATGAAAATAATCCAATATTATAATACTAGAATGCGGCTTAATCCTAAGCCCGCTAGTATTATCCGTCCGATCAAAAATACGTGTAGCTAGTACACGTATATGATCGAAACCCTACACGTAAAACCATACGGCCTCTATATCGTTTCGTCTGAACTAGCGAAACCCTCAGTATGGGACTCTAAAGACCCAACAGTATGTTGGAAGTGGGTTTAACCACAAGCTCGTCAGTGGCACTAGCTGTATGTAACGGCTACGTAGGTATTTGTCGAAAAGAATGCTGACGAGCAAAATCGTCCGAACTCCTACTGAGCATGTCCATAACAATCTCCGTACAGTCCAGTCTGTTCGTCTGAGAGTATCGCATGCCAAGTATATGGGGTGGAAAACGTTATACCCCTAATAACCCGACAAGTCATGCCGATGTGGCTCAAAACCATCCGAGAATTTACTAATCTAACTATCAGTAATTCTCAATCCACTCTGGCCAGGGACTTATGGTGTTGGCCAACTGAACACAGAGCGATATCGACTCCCTGTACCGGGATAGACGAATCCCCAACAATCGCTCATTGCCTCCATATGGCTCGAGACTGTACCCTACTAAAACCTGTTTGCACGCCTCAGTAGAGCCGTGGTAGGGTAGTAATCAAAGCATAATAGGAACTCACACGAGATAAATGATGACCTCAGGTCGACAGACTATCTGTACTTATGTCACTAGAGAACTGCTATCTGACGATAAGTATAATACTATCCAGCCAGTTCTCGGTGAGTCCGTCCAGTATACTTACCCCCAGTGAGTATCTGTATACAATCTTAGGTGCATCACACCAATGGCTGCAGGACCAACCTGTAGGGATTTTCTTAGCACCGCTACTAGGGTTTGGTAGTATCACACATGCCATATTAAAAAATTAGATGGTGCTAATGAAACTAACATAAGGATCACACTAGAAAAGCTAGGGTAACAAAAAATTTAACACATTCCACAAGTAGTAAAAGGCTAGGGTTAGAGAATACAACCTTTGTAGCTCCATTCGCTAGACTCCTTGGCCACTTGAGGGTTGAAAGAAGCTTGCTTAAGATCCTCCAAGTCCACGACGATCCACCCGGAGTCCTCTTTGTCCAAGCTTGAAGCTCCACTTGATCAAGAGAAGAAGTAGAAGCCAACACTCTAAACTAATGGGCAAGAGTAGTGTAGAATGGTGATGTGGTTTGTTTTCTCACTTTAAAACCCTAACTTGATCACTCTCTTACTCACTAATGAAAGCTAGAGAGCAAGAGAGAGGAGGAAGAAGATGATGGCAAATGAGAGCTCAAGAGATAATGATAAAGATTAGGATAGAAATGAGGATAGAAAATATATATATTCTCTTCTCATTCTTAACCCGAGTTAATAAATATCTAGATATTTATCTTTGGATCAAAAATTGCCATGGAAAATAACTCATGGTTAACAGAAAGGTTAGTAGAATAATAAAATAATCAACCATGAGTAATTATCCATTTCCATTTATCTTAAAAATAAAAATAAATATATAAATATTTACTAGCATGTGAGTCTTATATTCCCACCATCTAATGTATCAACAACCATGATAGAAATGTGTATGCATGTATGTGTGCATGCACATCCATATGTGCATCAATGTAAACATGTGCATGCATGCACGCATACAACAATAGACAAAAGGTCTAAAGTGAAAATGCTAACGGTCAATGTTAAATCAACACTTTATTTAGCAAACCGGTCATATCTCATACGACCCGACTAATAGCAAACCGCCCAATTAATATACGGTATCACATACGCGCATTTAATCGGGTCCCCGCGCATATCTCATATGCACACCACATCGTTTCGCCTGGGCTAGATAACTCTATTGTGGGACTCTAAGACTCGTCAATACGCCGGCAGTGGGTGATGATCATATCAAGCACCTCCAAGCCGCAAGAGGTCAGCTAAACGTAACGGCCATCCGGGTATTGAGCGATCAGAAGAAAATATGCGAACTTGTCACAACTCCCGTCGAGCCAACCAGAAACACTACCGTACATTCCGGTCTCTTCGTCAAATATGCTGCATATCGAGTCTAGGAATGGTAACGTCGACCCCAATAACTCAATAAGTAGTATCGATGAATGGTCTATAACAGATCAAGAAACTACTGATAACACTTATCAGTAAATCCCAACAGCCCTGGCCATGAACTTACTGATATAGCCAATCGTGCACAGCACAGCATCAACTCCTAATACTGGGAGAGACGAAACCCCTCCTATCTCTCATCTTCTTCGTGTGTCTCGGGACTATACCCAAAAGCCACCTGTTTGCACGGCTCAGTAGAGCCGTGGTAGGGTGGTAATCAAAGTACAGTGGGAGAACACACAAGACTCTATGACGATCTCGGATCTACAGACTAACCTGTACTAGTGTCACCTGAGAACTGCTATCCGACCATAGATATAATACCATATAGGAGTTCTCGGCGAGTCCGTCCAGTGTACCCAGTCTCCACTGAGCACCCGCATATGATCTCTATGTCAAACATCAATTGATATGGGAATATCCATCGTCCATCATATGGGTCTAGTATCATATACGCTAGTCTACTCTAGTACATCGATGCCCCATCTCGATACACCTACGACTAGGGACATTTCAGGATATGCTTATAAACTACAGACGTCCCACTAGTATGATCTACATCATAATCACAGTAGTCAAGCAAATATCCTCAGGGCTTTATCAACATATGTAAATGAATAAAAGCATGATCAAGTCAACATGTCAGATAAAGAAAAACCAGATAGCATACAATCATGTCGAGCAAGAATGTACACTGAATATATATATACATGTATGAATACATCCACTATCATATAATGGCCTCTAGGGCATATATATATCCAACAATCTCCCACTTGCACTAAGGCCAGTTATTGGCGTATCTCATACCCAACATCTCAAAAAGTCGCTCATGCTGCGGCTGAGGGAGGGCCTTGGTGAATGGATCCGCGGTGTTATTCTTTGTGTCTACTCTCCTAATCTCAATATCGCGGCGATCTACAATCTCCCGGATCAAATAAAAGCGCCTCAGGATGTGTCTGGACCGCTGATGGGACCTGGGCTCCTTGGCTAACGCCATAGCCCCATTATTATCACAATATAATGGTATTAGATCAATAATGGTTGGAACTAATCCTAACTCCGAGACGAACTTCCTCATCAAGACGGCTTCTTTGGCGGCATCTTTCGCAGCAATGTACTCAGCCTCCATCGTAGAGTCTGCAACGGTATCCTGTTTGGAACTTTTCCAACTTACCGCCCCTCCATTAAGGGTAAATACAAACCCAGAGATAGATTTGCTGTCGTCCTTATCACTCTTGAAGCTCGAATCGGTAAAGGCCTCCATTTGGAGATCTCCATTACCATACACCAAGAATAATTCTTTAGTCCTTCGCAAGTACTTAAGAATGTTCTTCACAGCTATCCAGTGATTCTCCCCTGGGTTGGATTGATACCTGCTTACTACACTAAGTGCATAAGCTACATCTGGGCGTATACATAACATCGCATACATTATAGATTCTACTGCCGAAGCACAGGGTATAATGCTCATGCGAGCTCTCTCTTCATCGGTCTTTAAGCAAAAGTCCTTAGAGAGAGTGACCCCATGACAAGCGGGTAAGGCACCCCGCTTGGAGTATTCCATTCTAAACCTTTTTAGGATGGTGTTAATGTACCTGATTTGGGACAATTCCAATAACCCTTTTGGATCTATCCCTATAGATCCGAATGCCCAGAATGTATGTGGCATCACCCAGGTCCTTCATGGAGAACCTTAGTAATAAGAAGGATTTGACCGACTGTAGCATAGGAATATCATTTCCTATCAGAAGAATGCCATCCACGTACAATACGAGGAATGTGACAGCTCTTTCTACAGTCTTCTTATAAATACAAGGTTCATCTGGATTTTTGATGAAATCAAACTCTTTGATAACATCATCGAAACAGATGTTCTAACTCCGTGATGCCTGCTTTAATCCATAAATGGATTTAAGCAATCTACATGCATTCCCGCTGCTCCCACTATCAATGAAGACCTCTGGCTGATCCATATAAACGTATTCTTCTAAATCTCCATTTAGAAATGCCGTTTTAACGTCCATCTGCCAGATTTCATGGTCGTAGTGAGCAGCAATTACAAGTAGGATCCGAATGGATTTAAGCATGGCTACGGGAGAAAAAGTTTCGTCATAGTCCAGACCTGGTCTTTGACGAAAACCCTTCGCCACAAGTCTTGCCTTATAGGTCTCTACCTGCCCATCTACACCAATCTTTCTTTTAAAGATCCATTTGCACCCTACAGGTTTTACCCCAGGGGGCACAACGTCCAAAGTCCATACTTTGTTGGTGTACATAGACTCTATTTCAGATCTCATGGCATCTAACCACTTCACTGAGTCTCCACTCGTGATAACTTGCTAAAAACTGGTAGGATCATCATCTTCCATGATATAGTCTTCTCTATCACCATCAATAAGGAAACCGTAGTACCTCTCCAGTGGGCGAGAAGTCCTACCAGACCTACGGAGTGGCCGAGGTTCTTCAGTCTCTGTTGCAACAGCCGGTTCAACCAAGTCGTCATTTGAAGTTTGTGTTTCTAGAACTTCTTCTAGGTCTACCACACTGCCATCTGTATCATTTGTGAAAAACTCTTTTTCCAAGAATGTGGCATACTGAGAAACAAACATCTTTTGTTCCTCCTTGTGGTAGAAAAGATATCCATAAGAATTCTTCGAATATCGTACAAAATTACACATGACTGACCGTGTCTCGAGCTTGTCCGGATTCTGCTTTTTAACATAGGCCAGACAACCCCAAATCTTAATTCGTTTAAGAGATGGTCTCTTCCCATGACATATCTCATATGGCGTGGTAGACACGGTTTTGGTTGGGACCCTATTCAGTAAAAATGCTGCAGTCTCCAATGCATACCCCCAAAATGAGATGGGTAGCTCAGTATCACTCATCATAGAACGAACTATATCTAATAAGGTCCGATTCCGACGTTCTGACACACCGTTGTGCTGTGGTGTGTAAGGAGGAGTGAGCTGAGAGAGAATCCCATTCTCTTTTAGAAAGTCTGCAAACTCTGTACTGAGATACTCCCCACCTCGATCTGATCGAAGCATTTTGATGCTCAAGCCGGTTTGTTTTTCTACTTCAAGTTTATATTCAGTGAATTTCTCGAAAGTTTCGGACTTGTGCTTTAATAAAAATACATGATCGAATCTTGAGAAATCATCAGTGAAAGTAATGAAGTATGAAAAACCACCTCTAGCCTGTGTAGACATTGGCCCACATACATCACTATGTATGAGGCCTAAGAGCTCAGTAGCTCTTTTTCCGTGTCCTGTAAACGGAGTTTTGGTCATTTTACCCTTGATACAAGACTGGCAAGTCGCATAAGATTTATATTCAAAAGGGTTTAAATATCCATCTTTGTGTAACTTGTTTAGTCTTGTTTCGTTAATATGACCAAGTCTACAGTACCAAAGAAAAGCTTCATTTATTTCTGAAAATTTTCTTTTATTAGTGTGTTGTATGTTGAAAACTGTGTGTTGATTTAGGACGTATATCCCGTTATTAAGTGTACCATACCCAACCAACATTTGATTCAGGTGAATGTTCATAACATTGTTCTGCAATACAAAATTATATCCTTCATTGTCTAACAAAGAAACAGATATTATATTACAAAGCATACTAGGTACATAATAACATGGGTTCAAAACCAATATACATCTAGACAGCAATCTAAGTGATACTCTCCCACTGCAACTGTATGTACATTGGAACCATTTCCAACGCGGAGAGTATGGTCACCTGTCTTCAAAACCTTGCTATTTCTCAGCCCCTGCATAGAGTTGCAAATGTGAGAACCTGAACCGATATCTAATACCCAGGAAGCAGAGTTTATTGAAAAATAGTTTTCTGTCACAAACACACCTGAAGCGGAAGCATCCCCATGCTTCTTCTTAAGATCCAAGTACTCCGTGCAGTTGCGCTTCCAGTGTCCTATTTTGTGGCAGTGATAACATTCCCCTTTCCCCGATTCCCCAGCCTTGGACTTGTCTTTCCCCTTAGCCTTTTTGACTCCACCCTTAGCTTTGGTGGGTTTCTTCTTCATCTTTCCCTTAGCCTTAGCCTTCAGGCGAGAGGAGGAAGATGGCCCAACACTCAAAACGAGAGTCTTCACTGACTTCAGCGTGCTCTCTGCACTCCTTAACATATTAAGGAGTTCAGGTAATTCCTTCTCCATATTTTGCATGTTGAAGTTAACTATGAATTGAGCAAAGGTGGAGGGGAGAGACTGCAGAATAATATCAGTATATTGCTCATTGTCCATTGTCCACCCAAGATCCTTAAGTTCCTCTATGAGAGCAATCATCTTCAGAACATGGTCTCCTACTGGTGTGCCAGGGGCCATTCGCATCTGAAACAGTTTTCTGGATGCTTCGTATCGTAAGACACGAGATTGCTCTCCATACAACTCCTTTGTATGGAGGAATATAGCTTAGACGTCCATATTCTCATGCTGCTTCAAATGTGTGTTATCCATCGATGCAAGAATGAGGCATTTGGTCCTGGCACAGTCAGCATCCTATATCTTGCGGACTTTCTTATCCGCAACCGAAGATTTAGGACTTGGGATGGGCGGGGCTGGAGCCGTGAGGACATATGATACCTTATCATAAGTCAAGGCAATGTTAAGATTCCTCATCCAGTCTTTATAATTGGTCCCATTCAGTTTATTTTTATTTAGTAGAAACTTGAGTCCTGTCATTGGTATATGCCATTGAAAGAGAGAAAAGAATACGCTCAGCGAAAGCTCTTGCAAAGATCAGATTGGTTATTATCTTATCTAATCGATGTCTCCCACTGCTTTTATCAAATTTCCCCACAAACCTTAAAAGGAAAACTAGCCAGGATTAGTTACAGTCTACAACTTCGCTAACCGTTTAGCCAGGCCAGTGTCAGTACTTGAGAGAGGTTCCCCGTGCTTTCGCACGGACCTAATTAATATAAACCTCGTCTTCCCAGAAGCGTAGCCTCGTTAACACTTTTCTAGACGCCTAATGGGTTAGCTAATTGTAAACTGCAAAACTCTCCTGGGAGCAACTATTGTCCACAGTGGGATCGGGATCCAACCATCACATGGAAGGTATGCAATCTCATTGCAAATTTCAATTATTGAAACACCCGATGTGGTTTTTACCCCTAGCACTCATGACCTTGACCTTAACTATGGTCAACAAATCATAAGCACTAGTCAAGTTCTACCCGTCATTTCTTGATTAATTAGACCCACTCACATGACCCTTAACTATGGTCAACAAAGTCGCATGAATGTCCTAATTAATCTGCATCATATGCAGTGTAGGAAGACATCACTTAACTACCGTATACTACGTCTTAACTATGGTCAACAAACGTAGCACGAATACTAAGTACTCTACTTCCTAAAATGACGGAGGGTTGCGGATGGTTTTTAAAAAAACCTTTAATGCTTTGAACTTGATATCGTCGTAGAATCAAATGGTTTTTCAAAAGGAGTGGCGTAAGCTCCACAATTTTGAAATGTAGCTTTTTCGTAAAAAGCCGAGTGGTTTTCAAATCCGATTCTACAACATCTTTTTAGGTTTATTTTCTTTACATTAATTATATTAATGCAGTCACATCATTTAAGTCCTTAAGCCAATCACGGAAAAGAAACGAAAATACAACGTATGCTTATGCCATCCGCATTCGCCGCAATGTTCCGTTATGCACCGTTGGGTTACTTAACTAACGGCATACCGGGACGGGACTAACGCGGGTGTAAAACATAAGCAGCGTCTATTATATATCTCATATATAATATAGCATTCGTCTCAGATATATTAAGCGATCACATCAAAGAATATAGACAGCAGAAACACAGATATGATAATATAGGATATACTAGGACGTCCGTATTTAGTATCTAGCCAACAATAGAAAATACGGATTCCACGGTCGTGATGAATAGCCAATCCCACACCCTAGACCCCTACGAGAGCGGCAAGCGACGCTACCAATTCTAGAGTTAGGAGACCCGGTCCCGACTCCTCAATATGGTCTCCCACTGGACTTTAGAACCCGGTCACTTGTGCTCTCCACCTTGGGTCTATCCTAATGCAGAAAAGTAAATAATATACAACAATGGTGACATCATCCTCAACCCGGAAGTGCCCCAAATAAAAGAATATTATATTACAAAAGAATTTTACATGAATGAAAAATAAAACTCTCATCTCACATAAAACCCCCCGGCTATTCAATCACGACAATCCTATACATCACAACACAGCAACATATAACATCACATGTCATCAACGTAAGCAAGTATGCGTACCCCAATTGTTGTTGACAAATAGCAACGAAACCGGCGATACGCATACTACACTTACGGTAGCAGAAATAAGTATCACATACTACTAGGCGATGTTAAACCCTTCGATCGAATTAACGAACACACATATTCCCCAACGAGCTCAACACTTGAGCGTCGTTAAACAATACCTAAAGTCCATGCCACAGTATTTAATGGACCAGCCGTAGAAGGGCAAACCCAAGCCTCATTTGTAGCACCACTAACTACGGTAAACCCTAAGGTTTAGTCGCAGTTTGGTGGTCACATCTCGAGTTAGGGTTTCATTCTTCTAGAGGGTCCATAGGAATACCTGCATTATATATCGAGTATGTTCAACCTAGAAAATACCAGTGTTTGATAATTCATTCAACCTGTTTAATGTCGCCAAAGTTACCAATACAATGCTATAAAAATACGAATACGAAATACTCCGCAAAGAGCCCATTTCCAAACTAACATCACATGCAAATTTAGACTTCAAAACAATACCAGAAACCCCAAATGATGAATAAAAGAGCACTGGTGCAAAACGAGGGGGAGTGGACCCAAAGGGGTCAGTGACGCCGGAAAATTTGCCCTTGTCGCCGGTCGGGAACCGAGCACCCCCCCCTCGTGTTTCACCTGTGTTCTTATATTCATTTAAATGTCACTCTGCAATTACTAAAATAATTTTTAGATCACTTTTTAAAAAATTTACAGAGAGCACTCCATGGGTTTTTCTAAAATCGTATTTTGCGGAGTTTTTCGGTTTCGGATTATCGTAACATCGTCTAGGTTTCTAGTTAGGCTCTGATACCATGTAGGGATTTCCTTAGCACCACTACTAGGGTTTGGTAGTGTTCAATTGATAAAACTGCACATTTAATATGACATTTTTCCTACTATTTCTATATAATAAAAGGTGTTTATATAATATATGACACATATGAAGGTTTATCTGTAAAAATACTATTTTCATGTGTTTATATATTATAATTAATATTATATAGGAAAAAGTAAGCATAAATATCCATGTGACATTTGGCTCATTTAAATATGCTTACCTTATTAAAAGCCTTTAACCAATTCTTAATGGTTAAGTTAATATCTCCATAAAACAAACTAATATTATTTGTTGAGTTATTGTGCAGAATTTTCAGGACTGAAATTAAGGAAATCAAGGTTGGAAAAACAAACCTGCCTAATTAAGAAAGTAAACTAAAGAAATCAATTCTGGCAGTGACGAAGAGAAGATTTTCAGTTTCCAGAGATGTGAAAAGATCACCACGTGTCATCAAGATAAAGCTCCAGAAAAACAATGTGACGATCCCCCTACTTGGCCACGGAACCGCGGCCAAACCCACCTATTGGCCACGGTTCTGCCGTATGTTGGACGAGTTGGGAGTTGAAATTTGTTCTATTAGGATCTTAACCACTGGTTTCCATATTAGTAAACTAGGGTAGTTAGGACACGAGAGTTTTTTTGTTGGGATCTTAACCACTGGTTTCCATATTAAGAAACTAAGGTTCTGACTCTGGGACTATAAATAAGGACCGAGAGCCTCTTGGAAAATTCATCAAGATGACGAGATCACGAAGTCGAAGACGGCTCACGCATCTAGGCTGATCATCAACTGTTCATCTACCTCCTTAGAAGAGATCGAGAAGCAAACTAGGGTTTTGTAATCATTTTCTAAAGAAACAAAGTGTACTTGATCTTGTTGATTAATAAAGGTAGTTTATTTTATTGCATTTTATTTTCTTCATGATTTCTATCTTTTCTTATCCCAACATACACGAGTAATTCTTTGCTTGTTAGGGTTCATATGATTATGGTAGGTTAATGGATGATGAAGATCCTTAAACTCTTTTTAAATCCTATAAAGTTTATAAATTTATCAAAAGAATCATTAACATCCTAATTGGGCGCGCTACCAATTTATTGCTAGTCTCGACCGCGATTAGAGATTAGATTAATGATTGTTTTGGTAAAAGCTAGATATGAACGGAGATCCCTGTCGAGATAGGGGTTAAAAGTGGGAACCCTTTTCGCTCCAGAAACCCTAATCTACATGCATCACTGTCGATCTAGTTTTAAATCTATTAAAAGATAAAAAGAGTAATCTTTAATTAATCTTCCATGACTACTAAATCTTTATGAACCCTACAAGTCCCCTTCTACTATAAAACCTACATTCGTAGTTAATCTAGATCTATATTCCGCATCCGTGTTTAACGTAGATCTAGAACCTACAACCATTCTTCACCATTCTTTATTCTTCCTCCTTTCTTTCTCAACACACCTAAAGTAAGATTAAAAGATTCAACGTTTCCCAGAGGACGGCCCGTACTCATCTCAGTCTAGCTACGGGCGACACCGTTCTGATTGCGGTTACTACAAACACTTCTTTAAAATAAAGATCAATCAAATGGCGCCGTTGCCGGGGATACGTGCGCAATATTTTTTTTCTTACTATTCGTGTTGAATTCTTATTCGATCTATATCATAAAAATAAATAAAACTGCAAATTGTATATTTAACGATTATTGTGTGAATTTTGCCAGGGAATCCGGAGTCACAGATTTGAGGAAACAGAGATTCAGAGACATTCATCAAGATCCAGAGGAACAAAGGAGGCCACGTAGCAAAAATCTTCATCAGATCATCCTACTCGGCGGCGGAACCACGACACAAAGAGCCTATTGGCGGCGGAACCGCGGCTTATTGGGGGATTTAGGGTTGCAAACTTCTCTGGTATTTTTTCTATATCTTTCTCTCTCCTCTGAAATCTAATAAAATATCTTTTCTGCAGGATTCTTTACAAAATTTTGCCGCTCAAAAATCTTTTTGCAAAGTTTTGTAATTGGTTTGTTAATTCATATTTTAATACAGATTTTTAAGGGGCAAGACCAAAATTCAGATTAGGTAAGGATTTTATCACCCTTTCTAAGCCCCACAAATCACAAACCAAGCATCTGCATCAACCCTACATTAATTTAAAAAATATCTAGACAAGACTCTAAGGATTGTCGTGCTCAATAAGGACAGAGGAAGGTCGTGGGTAATCTATCGCTTATCCGCATTATTTTTGTGGTGCATAGGCAAGTGTGTCTAAGGCAAGTGATTACTTAATTAGGCCCGCTATTTTCGGTGATTCGTATAGCGGATACCTCCCACTTACCTGGCACTTACCTGGCCACAAGAGTAGTAAAGAGGTGGTAGAGGATTGATCCTACGGCTTGCCCTTTGGAAGTCTAGGAGCGGTCTAGAGACTTGACCTAGGTAACCTTAGTTTCCGAGTTGTTTGTGCATTTTTGTGTGATTTGTCTAAGTCCGACACACGTTTTCAAAAACAAACCAATTTTAAATCACACACACGCTGCCACTTGCGTTAAACCCGTTTAGTGCATGCTCGGCTGGACACGGGATTCTAGTGCTCGTCTTGTCCGCGTTCCTGCTATCAACTCCGAAGTCGGTACTTCTTCATTTTCTTTTTCCCCACCATCCACCACAACGACCGAGATGGAAGGTACTCCATCAAATTATAACACCACGCTGCCACCGCCCGTAGGTGAGCAGAATACATCGCGCATCTCTCTCCAAGAAAGATGTTATCCTATACATGGTCCACTTCCTACTTGTCTATCTATTCCACCAGCCAACGGGGATAATTTTGAAATTAAACCCCAATACATCAATCCTTTACCAAAATATCACGGTCTCGAGTCTAAAGACGCATGCGTCTTTATTACCAAATTTGAAATTGTATGTGCCATGATGGGTACTTCACATCTTTTTGTGGATGCTATGCGTCTACATCTTCTCCCATTCATTTTGTGCGATATAGCCGAGAAGTGGCTTTATAACACAGCTGCACATTCTATTTCAAACTGGGGAGAATTCGTAACAACTTTCTTAAAGAAATTCTACCCTAATCATAAGACAGCTCGAGTCCGTAGCGAAATAAATCAATTTACCCAGTTTCCCAATGAAGCATTCTCGAAATGTTTTGAACGCTTCAAGGATCTGTTAGTTCAATGTCCTCATCACGGAATTCCTAAATGGGATCTGTGCAGAATCATATATGAGGGCATTAATCCTACAACAAAATAGACCCTTGAATCCATGTGTCAAGGCCCTTCATGAATAAAGATGATGGTGAAAGCTGGAGATTTTTAGAAGATTTCGCTGAAAAATCTTTACAATGGGAGAGTATTAGTCAATCATCGTTTAGGGGTGGTAACCACCAATCTGATGTTTCCATAGGAGTTAGAACTGAAATGGCAGCAATGCAAAAAAATGCGAAGCTATGGAACATAAATTTTTAGCAGCCTCCCTAAATCAGATGTCACTCTCCAAAACTGTTTGTGGATGATGTTCTGGTCCATCTCATCATACGGAAGAATGTCCTTTAAATTCTCCGTTTCAAGGTCAAGAGCATACCAATACTGCTTTCTAACAAAGATCTAGAAACGATCCTTATTCTTCCACTTATAATCAGGGTTGGAGGAATCACCCTAACTTTGCTTGGAACCAATCATAAATTCAAAATACGGTTCCAAATCAAAACAATTTCTAAAGGGGTCCTCCACCACAACAGCAACCACTTCAAATAAGTCAGCACCCCTACCAATCACAAAATTTTCAAAATCCGGTCAACACTTCTGCACCGCACAACAATTCTTTGCAATTGACCGGTACTGATAACTCCTCTTCACTCGAACAAATCATGAATTTGCTTCTGACAAATTTCATGCAAGTTTCGGCTGAGATGAAGTCTTCCGTCGATAAAATCCAGAAAAACGCTGACTCCCAAAGTGAGAGTATTAAATCGATGGAAGCACAAATTGCCCGAATAAATGCCGAATTGGGTGCTAGAGAGAAAGGGAAACTTCTAGCTCAACCTTTACCCAATCCTGGCTATTCACATCATATGAACGCTATAACCACGTTGTGATCTGGAAGAGTTCTTGACAAACATGTTGGTGAAGAGATTGATAATAATGAAGAATCAATCGATGATACCCCGGCTGAGACTTTTCCTTCCACTTCTACTTCTCCTTTTGACCCCAATTCGTATACCCCACCATTTTCTTCCGAGCATATTCTCCGTTTTCTCCAAGGCTTGAACCCTCAGCACACTTCTTCTAGTCCACCAAAGATGATCCCCACTCCTATTCTTAGATCTTTCTTACCGACACGATCTTCTCCAATGTTGGATCCAGCTATTATTGCTAAAGCTCCTTATCCGAATCGGTTAAGGGGAAACCGACCAAGTCCGCAAATGGAGAAAATTGTGGAAATGTTTAAGCAAGTTAACGTAAATATTCCTCTCCTAGATGTTATTCAACAAGTCCCATCTTATGCAAGAATCCTTAAAGACTTGTGCACTACGAAGAGAAAAAATCAAATGCCTAAAAGAGTTTTCATGACGAATAATGTTAGCACAGCTTTTACCCAGCAAATACCAAAGAAACGTAAGGACCCTGGCTGTCCTACCATCTCTATTTCTATTGGGGGTAAAAATATTAATCGTGCTTTACTCGACCTTGGCGCTAACGTTAACTTGCTTCCTTATTCAGTATACGAGCAGTTAGGGATTGGGAGTTGAAACCCGCCCATTGTACTCTCCAGATGGCAGACCGATCAATCACCAAACCATGGGGTGAACTAGAGGATGTGTTAATTAAAGTCGGGGAATTCATATTCCCTGTGGACTTTATTGTTTTAGATACACAGCCTGTGGCAAATCCACGCAATCAAATCCCGGTAATACTCGGTCGACCTTTCCTAGCAACTTCTAACGCTGTAATTAATTATCATAATGGTTCTATGAACTTATCCTTTGGGAAGATGACAATTGAGCTTAATATTTACAAGCTAGGAAGTCAACCATCGGAACCTTCTGCTCATTTGCTTGATGTTTGTTCCATTCACGAGATAGCTCCCGAAAGCTGCATGGATGAGGAACTTTGCTTTGATGATCTTGACAACACTAGTGAGACATCGTTTGATCATGCACAACTTCATAGTGAGGATATGTTCAATGAGTCCGTCCCAGAGTTTGAATCCGTTGACTCATCGCAAAAGTCAGTAGCACTTTCTGAGTCAATATCCTATGCAAGTTTTGAACCTCTTAGGGAGTCCGAATATCATTCCCTTACCCCCACCTTCTATTGTTTCTCCGCCAATACTTGATCTCAAACCGCTACCTTCTCATCTTAAATATTCATATTTAGGTGAGAATGAGACTTTGCCAGTGATTATATCCGCTTCTCTAGCCTTAGAGCAAAAGAACGCACTTTTGGCGGTATTGAGATCAAATCGACAAGCATTTGGTTGGACAATGGCTGACATCAAAGGGATTAGTCCCTTAATTGTTGAACATTATATATATCTGATGGATGAAGCCAAACCAACCTGAGACCCACAAAGATGGTTAAATCCCGTTATAAAGGAAGCGGTAAAGAAAGAAATCGTCAAGTGCCTTTATAGTAGTATAATTTACCCTATATCTGATACCCAATGGGTAAGTCCGATTCACGTAGTCCCTAAAAAGTCTGGCATCACGGTCATAACTAATGAGGCTAATGAGTTAATCCAAACACGCACCCAAACTGGGTGGCGCGTATGTATTGATTACAGAAAACTCAATGTCGCGACGAGGAAAGATCACTT
Organism: Agapanthus africanus; assembly: GCA_030015575.1. Taxonomy (NCBI): domain Eukaryota; kingdom Viridiplantae; phylum Streptophyta; class Magnoliopsida; order Asparagales; family Amaryllidaceae; genus Agapanthus; species Agapanthus africanus. The sequence continues at coordinate 550,870,811 of CM057345.1, forward strand.
CCCTCTACCTTTCAGTGACCAGATGTTAGAACGATTAGCTGGACACGGATACTATTGTTTTTTGGACGGATACTCTGGCTATAACCAGGTCCCCATCACCGAAAAGGATCAAGATAAAACATATTTACTTTTCCTTTCGGTACTTTTGCTTATAGACGCATGCCCTTTGGGTTATGCAACGCTCCCGCTACATTTCAGTGGTGTATGATGTGGATATTCTCAGACATGGTTGAGAATTTTCTGGAAATTTTTATGGACGATTTCTCCATTTTTGGGGACTCCTTTGAGGACTGCCTTCGTAATCTTGACGCGGTTCTTACCCGCTGTAAGGATAAGAACTTAATTTTGAATTGGGAAAATGCCATTTTATAGTCCAAGAAGGCGAAAAGGCATTGAGGTTGACAGAGCTAAAATAGATGTCATTCATAACCTCCCTCGTCCCAAATGCGTCAAAGATATACGATCCTTCCTTAGTCATGCAGGATTTTATAGGAGATTCATTAAGGACTTTAGCAAAATTGCTAGACCCTTAACTCTTCTATTGGCCAAGGATACTACATTTCACTTCGATTCGGATTGTGAGGCTGCTTTTGAATCGCTTAAAGGATCGTTCACTACAGCCCCCGTTCTATCATCTCCGGATTGGAACCACCCATTCGAGCTTATGTGTGATGCATCAGATTTTACTATTGGTATGGTCTTAGGACAGCACATTGATAAGATGCCACATGTAATTTACTATGCAAGTAGGACCTTGAATGATGCACAAATAAATTACACAACTACCGAGAAAGAACTCTTAGCGGTTGTATTTGCATTAGAAAAATTCAGGCCCTACTTGATTGGCTCGCCAATTGTGGTTTACACTGATCACTCCGCCCTACGACACCTTTTATCAAAGAAGGATGCTAAGACCAGGCTAATACGTTGGATCCTATTGTTACAAGAATTTGATCTTGTCATCTGAGACAAGAGTGGATATGAAAACGTTGTATTCAACCATCTTTCATGCATCACTTCTTCACCAACTTTGACCGTGCCGATAAATGACTCATTTCCTGACGAACGGCTCTTGATTGTATCCGACGAACCTTGGTTCGTGGATATTGTGAACTATCTTGCGACGGGACTTATTCCTAGCGATTGGTCGAAACAAGACAAACTTCAATTACTATCCCAAGTAAAATACTTTTACTGGGATGAACCTTATCTGTTTAAGTATTGTTCCGATCAAATCATTCGCAGGTGTGTCCCTAACGATGAATTCAAGAGTGTGTTATCATTTTGTCATGATCAGGCATGCGGCGGTCATTTTGGTCCTCGAAAAACGGCGAAGAAAGTTTTGCAATGTGGCTTTTATTGGCCAACATTATTTAAATATGCATATGAACATTGCAAAACTTGTCCGCGATGTGAGCACTTAGGTCGGATTTCACGAAGAAACGAGATGCCGCTCCAACCTATATTGGTTGTGGAAATATTCGATATTTGGGGTATTGATTTTATGGGCCCTTTTCCCAATTCTTTTGGGAATTTATATATCTTGTTAGTGGTTGATTATGTCTCGAAATAGGTGGAAGCAATACCGTGTCGCACTAATGCCAACAAAGTTGCCATTAAGTTCCTTAAAGAAAATATCTTTTCGCGATTCGGACACTCTCGCGCTATAATTAGCGACAACGGGACACATTTATGTAATCGGTCTTTCGAGGTTTTGATGCGGAAATATTCAATCACTCACAAACTTTATACGCCCTATCATCCCCAAACAAGCGGGCAGGCTGAGATCTCAAATAGGCAAATCAAACAAATTTTGGAGAAGACGGTTTCTAAAAACCGTAAAGATTGGTCAACCAAATTGACGGATACTCTTTGGGCATTTCGCACCGTTTATAAGACCGATCTTGGTATGTCTCCATACCGCTTTGTCTTTGGGAAGGCATGCCACCTTCCTGTCGAGATCGAACATAAAGCAATGTGGGCTATTAAAAAGCTTAACTTCGATTTTGATCAAGCGAACAGCTATCGGAAGCTGCAATTGAATGAGATAAGCGAACTCTACGATGAAGCTTACGATAATGCGGTGATAGTAAAGAACCGGACTAAAGTGTTCCACGATAAAAACCTTTTTAGAAAAACTTTCACATCAGGGCAACAAGTCCTTCTTTACGATTCTCGTCTCCATCTTCATCCAGGTAAGCTTAAATCTCGTTGGAAAGGACCTTTTATGGTGCGGTATATACACCTGCACGGGGCAGTAGAAGTTGAAAATTTGAAAAACGGTTCAATTTTTAAAGTAAATGGGCATAGATTAAAACTGTATTTCTCTGCTGACCTAGCGGAGGAGCTCCTGTTTTTACAGAAGCCGCTTTATTAGAACTAAATTTCCTCCACCTCACCTCCATGTTTTGGTAACATTTTCTCATTTTAAGAATGGAGGTGAGTGAAAATGGACTTAACTAAATATCTGTGCATGCTAAAGAACATGTTTGGGGGTAGTTTTCATTTAACTATTATTTTACCCCTTTTTGTCTCTCCCCAAGTATACAGGTCCATGCTCTCAAAAGACAACATCAGTGAGGATACTGCTGAAAACAGGTTTGGGGGGCAGGTTGTATTCACTGAATTATCTTTGACACTAGGCATTCAAAAAAAAAATTTATAATAAAAGAGTAGAAAGTGAAAAATTATATTTAAAAGATAGGAATAGTTTAAGAAAAACAAGAAAATTAGATGTTTTCTTAAATGAAACTAGTAATAAGTAGTTATGAGCTGTTTTCCCAAGGGTTAGTAAGATGAACGAAATTACTAATCTAAGGATAAAAATAAGCCTGAAAAATAGTTCATGTTCTGGAAGCCAAACATTTGAACGTTGATACCCTACTGTACGCACTCACACACATCTTGAAACTCGGGATAGTAGAGGATACCTTGAAATACTCTTGTCTAAAAACCAAAGTATGAAGAAAATAAAAGTGGAGAATAAAAGATAAAATGGTGAAAAGAAAAATGAACACTGGTTTTGTTATCACCGAGGCAGCAATAAAAAAATATAGCGAGGGTGCTTTATCACCTAGTGCCTTAGACCAACTGGTTTGGGAGCCACTGCTAAACCTTAGGTGTTGCAAGACGAGGAAAAGCACCTAATCAGCAAGCACATGAGTAATCGGTTCGTTGGTACCTTAAGAAGTATTAACGGTCGCATAGAAAATGTGTGAGCATATTCCATATAAATATCGATTAAAAGTACTAAGGTAGATAAACAAGAGTATGATTGCTTGAATTGAATTCTCCGAGTGTAGGGATGTCCAGTTCACACACGTAGAGGTATATGATCAATGTTTGGAAGAAAGGTATGAATGAAAACTAAAGGCGATGTTTTATTGAGGGATAATGTGATTTCTAACATTTTTTCACGACCATTAAGATAGGGCTCATAGCAACTGAAAAACTGGTGTAGTTGAAAACTCTTATTTTTAAGTTCTTTCTTTTATAGTTCTTATCTTTATATGTAACTTTCACCATCTCTCTTTTATTATAGAATTTTGTGGGTGTAATCCGCTGAAAACCCTCAGGAGACAACACTCCTCCTACTAGGGACACCTAGAGATTTAACGGCTTGTTGCACGTGCTCAGTGCAATCGTGTTGCCTACGAAAGTGTGCTTAGCTTTCTCCTTTCTTTTTCTGCTTCTCTTGAATAAACTTGTTTGCTCGGGATGATCAAAGATAAGTTTGGGGGTATTAGTTCAGTTGATAAAACTGCACATTTAATATAACATTTTCCTACTATTTCTATATAATAAAAGGTGTTTATATAATATATGACACATATGAAGGTTTATCTGTAAAAATACTATTTTCATGTGTTTATATATTATAATTAACATTAAGTAGGAAAAAGTAAGCATAAATATCCATGTGACATTTGGCCCATTTAAATATGCTTACCTTATTAAAAGCCTTTGACCAATTCTTAATGGTTAAGTTAATATTTCTATAAAACAAACTAATATTATTTGTTGAGTTATTGTGCAGAATTTTCAGGACTGAAATCAAGGAAATCAAAGTTGGAAAAACAAACCTGCCTAATTAAGAAAGTAAACTAAAAAAATCAATTCTGGCATTGACGAAGAGAAGATTTTCAGTTTCCAGAGATGTGAAAAGATCACCACGTGTCATCAAGATAAAGCCCCAGAAAAACAATGTGACGATCCCCCTACTTGGCCGCGGATCCGCGGCCAAACCCACCTATTGGCCGCGGTTCCGCCGCGTATTGGACGAGTTGGGAGTTGAGATTTGTTCTGTTAGGATCTTAACCACTGTTTTCCATATCAGGAAACTAAGGTAGTTAGGGCGCGAGATTTTTTCTGTTGGGATCTTAACCACTGGTTTCCATATTAGGAAACTAGAGTTCTGACTCTGGGACTATAAATAAGGACCGAGAGGCTCTTGGAAAATTCATCAAGCCGACGAGATCACGAAGTCCAAGATGGCTCACGCACACAGGCTGATCATCAACTGTTCATCTACCTCCTTAGAAGAAATCGAGAAGCAAACTAGGGTTTTGTAATCATTTTCTAAAGAAACAAAGTGTACTTGATCTTGTTGATTAATAAAGATAGTTTATTTTATTGCATTTTATTTTCTTCATGATTTCTATCTTCTCCTATCCCAACATGCATGAGTAATTCTTTGCTTGTTAGGGTTCATAAGATTATGGTAGGTTAATGGATGATGAAGATCCTTAAACTCTTTTTAAATCCTATAAAGTTTATCAACTTTATCAAAAGAATCATTAACATCCTAATTGGGCGTGCTACCAATTTATTGCTAGTCTCGACCGCGATTAGAGATTAGATTAATGATTGTTTTGGTAAAGGCTAGATATGAACGGAGATCCCTGTCGAGATAGGGGTTAAGAGTGCGAACTCTTTTCCCTCCAGAAACCCTAATCTACATGCATCACTGTCAATCTAGTTTTAAATCTATTAAAGGATAAAAAAAGTAATCTTTAATTAATCATCCATGACTACTAAATCTTTATGAACCCTACAAGCCCCCTTCTACTATAAAACCTACATTCATAGTTAATCTAGATCTATATTCCGCATCCGTGTTTAACGTAGATCTAAAACCTAAAACCATTCTTCACCATTCATTATTCTTCCTCCTTTCTTTCTCAACACACCTAAACTAAGATTAAAAGATTCAACGTTTCCCAGAGGACGGCCCGTATTCATCTCGGTCTAGCTACGCGCGACACCGTTCTGATTGCGGTTATTACAAACACTTCTTTAGAATAAAGATCAATCAGGTAGCATCACACATGCCATATTAAAAAATTATATGGTGCTAATGAAACTAACCTAAGGATCACACTAGAAAAGCTAGGGTAACAAAAGATTTAACACATTCCACAAGTAGTAAAATGATAGGGTTAGAGAATACAACCTTTGTAGCTCCCTTCGCTAGACTCCTTGGCCACTTGAGGGTCGAAAGAAGCTTGCTTAAGATCCTCCAAGTCCACGACGATCCACCCGGAGTCCTCTTTGTCCAAGCTTGAAACTCCACTTGATCAAGAGAAGAAATAGAAGCTAACACTCTAAATTAATGGGCAAGAGTAGTGTAGAATAGTGATGTGGTTTGTTTTCTCACTTCAAAACCCTAACTTGATCACTCTCTTACTCACTAATGAAAGCTAGAGAGCAAGAAAGAGGAGGAAGAAGATGATGGCAAATGAGAGCTTAAGAGATAATGATAAAGATTAGGATAAAAATGAGAATAGAAAATATATATATATATATATATATATATATATATATATATATATATAGGGCTTAAGGGTCCTGAGTTCGAACTCAGGACCCTCTCCTGAGCCCGTGACCCAAATAAAACACAGAGGAAAGAAAATTCCTCTCTCCTTACCCAAAAACCCCTCTCTCCTCTCACCAACAGAGGAACGCGACCCCTTCCTCTCCCTCGCGACCCTCCCTCGCGACCCCTTCCTCTCCCTCGCGACCCTCCGCCGCCACCCCTCCCTCGCCGCCGATCCTCCATCGCGACCCCTCCCTCGCCGCCGATCCTCCAACGAGACCCCTCCCTCGCCGCCACCCCTCTCGCCGCCGATCGTCCATCGCGACCCCTCCCTCGCCGCCGATCCCTCTCGCCGCCGATCCTCCATCGCGCTGCGCTCCCTCCTTCCTCACGCCTCCTCCCTCGATCCCGTGATCCTGCCTCGCTTCGCCGATCTTGCCTCGCCTGCCTCGCTTCGCCGCCGATCCTGCCTCGCTGCCTCGCTTCGCCCCCGATCCTGCCTCTCCTGCTTCGTTGCGCCTCCCTCCCCTACAGACATCGAGCGCCTCCATCCCTCGCCTTCTCGAGCGAGCGCCTCCATCCCTCGCTGCCGCGCCTTTCAGCAGTGATCAGGTAAAATTTATGCAGGTATGCTTTATGCAGGCAATCGTTTCATCATCATCACATATTTCATCACAGCCATTTTCAGAAGAAAAAAGGAACTGATTGAATTGAATTTTTTTTAATTAAAAAAAACTGAGTTAATTTTGATTGATATGTAGGTTTCGTATACAATTTGAAAGAGTTTACCTTGTCCTCTCAAATTATTCTTATGCCAATAAACGTTTCATATTAAGATTAATTGATGTTCAATTTTTCAGTGTGATTTTCACATATTTAAGGTTATGATTACGTAAATATAACATAAACTTTTTTTTAGTAGGAATGGATAACAATCAATACCATGCAATCGATGAGCAATCCCAAAATTTTAGTCGGTTAATCAATCATGTCGATGCTAATGATCTTATCGGATGTAATGGGAATGGTGAAAACGAGGATGATGATAGCGAGGATGAGGAAGATGAGGATGGAGAAACTGAGAATGCTAATGATGATGCCGGTGATCTCAGGAATAGTAATGTTGTTATTCATGTTGGTATGGAATTTCCTACCGTTGAGGAAGCATACAATACTTACAACTCGTTTGCAAAACTTAGAGGCTTCTCTGTTCGCAAGTCGACGAGTGCAAGAAATAAGGATGGTGTAATAAATCGAAAGAAATTTGTATGCAGTAAAGAAGGGCACAAAAGTTTGAAAGACAAAAGAGAGCAAGGAAGGGAAGTTAAAAGAAGAAAACAACACATGAGAGAAGGTTGTCCTGCAAGAATTATCATACATAGAATCAGAGATGATGTTTGGAGGGTAACACTTATAGATGATCAACACAGCCATCCTTTGTTGTCGACGCCATCAAAAATTTCTACTTTACGTTCTCATTGTGTAGATCATCTAAAGCCTTCTTGCAAATCGTTGATGGATCAATTTCATGATTGTGGTGCGGGACCATCACAAATTGCTGATTTAATAAATACTACAGGTGGGGATAATTTGGTAGATGTCACTCCACAACAAATCATTGACTATTTCAAATCGAAAAGAAGAAATAATATGGGTCGTCAATGTGTATCTGTAATACAACAATTTATTGAGAGGCAAGCTGCAGATATTCAATTTTACTATGCACTTGAGCTTGATGCTGGGGGAACCTGTAGAAGTATTTTTTGGGCTGATGGAAGAGCTAGGGCTAGTTATATGCAATTTACTGATGTTATGGTTTTTGATGTTACATATAAGACTAACAGTTTTCTAATGCCATTTGCACCTTTCACGGGAGTTAATCACCATCGACAATCTTCATTGTTTGGATGCGCTCTTTTGGCGGATGAGAAAGAGGAGACTTTTGTTTGGTTATTTCAGCAATGGTTAAAATGTATGTGGGGTAAAGCGCCAGCCGCAATCATCACAGATCAGGATCCTGCAATTTGTAATGCTATTAAGAGGGTATTTCCAAAAACCTTACATAGATATTGTATATGGCATATAACTTTGCATGAAGATGAGCATCTCCGATCTTTACGTCGCTCTTTTGAAACCTTCGACGAGGATTATAAGAAGTGGAGTAGATATAGTAAAACAATTGAAGAAAGTGAAAAGTGTTGGGTCACTTTGAATGAAAAGTATAGAAGAATTTTTGAAGAATCGTTGTCTGAAAAAGCAATAAATGAAATGAAATCTTGGAGATGGTTGCAAAACATGTATGCCCAAAGACATCATTGGGTTGAAGCCTATTTGAAGGATATGTTTTTTGCTGGCATGAGATCAAGTCAGAGAAGTGAGAGTATGAACTCGTTCTTTGATGGATTCATTAATTCTATGACGCCATTGTTTGAATTTGTTGAACGATATGACAAAGCTCTAGTCGCTCGACGTAAAAAAGAGGAAAGAGAAGACACACGTTGCTTAACGACAAAACCAGATTTTCAAGGCATGCATGACATGGAGGCTTGTGTAGCAAAGGTATATACTGCTAATATATTTGAGATATTCCAAATTGAGTTTCGAAATGTGTTTCATTGTTGGCATAATATAGGTGGTATAGAAGAGAACTTTACCACTTATAATGTGGTTTGCAAGATAGATGGAAAAATTAATACTCATAATGTGAAGTGCAACCCAATGGAAGAATTCTTCAAATGTTCGTGCGCTATGTTCGAGACCGACGGTGTACTATGCAAACATATATTATATGTAATGAAGCAGATACTGTTTATGCAAACCATTCCAAAACAATATATTCTATCGAGGTGGACTCCTGGAGTTAGGCACAGCACTACTAAGGGTCGTGGAGCACATGCAAGTGTTGATCTGGGACTATCAACAAATGCAGAAAATAGAGCAGTTACACCTCTTGATTCATGGAGACTTCGTGCAAAAATGAATAAAGTTGTAGACTTGGTGGCGGAGAATCGAGATCTTTACGAAGAAACGGAAGAGTTTATTAATAGTATGTTGCAACAATGCAATTTAAATCATGAAGAAGAGACGAGCACTCAAGTTAGTTATACTCCGACACCTTCTTACCTAGATCATATAACGATCACAGATCCTACGAAAAATACCCATAAGGGTCGTCCTGCTATTGCATCTCGAATTCCATCTGGAATAGAAGTATCGCAATCAAAAGCTCAAAATAGGTCGCGCACTTGTAGTAATTGTCACGAAAAGGGTCATGATATAAGAACTTGTCAGCTTTTAAAGGTATCAGTATTCTATTCTTGTTTGTTCTTATTTGTTGTCATTAATTTTTTATAAATGATGGTCGATATCTAATATGAGTTGTTTTTAGGCACCGGATGCTTCTAACGGAAAGGAGTGAAGATATCCTTTTATAAATGATAGGCGAAATTTCGAGTGCAATATGGCTTATGGTGTCAAAAGAGGAAGAGATTAATTTTTGCTGCATGAGTTACCAAAGTCGATGAATCGAGCGGATGGTTGCTGCAAGGGTGGAAAGGGCGAATTGTTTACGGGCTCTCATCATGGAGTCCTAATAATGTTTAAAGTTCGGATATTTCTCGAGCATTTCCTCACTTTTTAGGTGCCTTTAGTCTTTAAGATGATAAGGTATTTTTGTTTTGTTTGGATTGCATTCAAAACTTTGTTTTTCTTAATCTCAGTTTGTGATTTTGATGATTTGCTGTTGATGTAGGTGAATCTGGCCTGAGCTTTTGAGAGACGATTGTCTCCAATTTCATTATACACTGATTATTTGCAGACTAACTTAAAAAGGCTATGAGCTGTAGAATAAATGGAAATACAAAGATGCTCATATATGTGTAAAGTTTTTTGTATCTCTTTTTGTAGGTTTTATTTTACATAGTGTATTTGCTCAGTTTGTATATTTACGACCCCCGTGATTCAATGCAAAATTTGTGTGTTTGAGGGCTTTTATTTTCTTTATTTGGTGGTGTTACTGTATATTATCAGCCTTCAGAACTTCTCTGTCATGGTTAATTAGCTAACCTTCTGTTCCCTTGTTTTGTTCTACTTCAAATCTTAATCTGTGGTTTAAATTAATTTTTTTTTGTTAAAAGGCCTTAAACTGCTATATTATAAGATGCAAAACCCTAGTTCGCTAAACAAATTAAGAGATATAGCTGATGATGCGAAATTGTGTGCCACTTTGTTAAGATTACGACGAATGAAACCAATCGATACTTGGGCATGAGATTAGATTAACCGTCTACGTTCGTGGATGATTGGAGTGATCTTCCATGAGGGAAATAGGGAAATAGGATAGGGGACTGAATCCAATTCACAATATTGTAAGCATCAGATTCCATATGAATAGCTAGAGGTCGGAGCCAATGTAATCGCTTGTTTTAGTGCATTTTGTTTTAGTGCATTCAAAATGCCCATAACCTCACACAAATACGAAAACAAAAAACAACCATTTCTTCTTAAAATTTGTTTTCAACAGTGACATCCACAACCACAAGAATGTAAATCTATAGGCTCATGTATCAATCAATCAAGCATCAGTTTATAGATTAGATGAAATAAAGTTGTTTTACTATTCATACAAAACCTTTTAATGCTCATATATCATAAAAATTACAAAGGTTGAAGCAAGTATGAAAGATACTTTGCCGATAAAAGAAAGCTCCTTATTTTGGCTACTCTGAGAAAGCACATCAATATGACATTACCATTCTGGCTCTTCTCCGTGTACGTGCCCTGTCCTTACATTTCCCGTTCATGCCTTTGATGTCGATAACGATAAGAGAACATAACGGCATAGAATATGGTTAAAATAAAGAAAGCTCTGCCTTTTGTCTTTACTCGTCCTTTTTCTTCTGAGCAATCTCCTCACTGCTCGTTAGGACCTAATAACAGTTACATCATCAGTCGGATATCAGGAATGTGATATCCAAATTATGATGATGATGATGATGAGAAATTGATGCAAGAATATATTTAGACCCATGTACATGATCTTAGGCAGAGGTTATTAGGTTTAAACCATCATCATTATTTAAGCCATTTCCTATCGAAATGAGTCGGGGCTACAAGAAAAAAACAGGGCGAATGAATGATTTGACAATGACTGAAGTTAGCCATCTTAATTATTGAAAACAGAGAAAGATGATAGATTTTCTGTATAGAAAACTAGGCTCGACTCTAAGGAATCGATAAAGCCAAGTGGGAAAATTTGTAAATATATGTACTAATTTGTGTCAACTCCGATCCATGATTTTGCTATAGATTGACATCTAATGTATCTCATAAACTTTTCCACACTGGAAATTATCTGGACATGTAAACTTGCAGTATTCTAAAAGAAACAGGAAAGCAGAAAAGCATCGGAAAGCTTATCTGGTCATGCAAATGAAGAAAAAGAGCAAAAAAAAGTGACGAGGTCACAGCAGAATATACTAAAGAGCAAGGAATGGGGTCAAACTTTACCATAACCGAATTGAGGAATGGAGGCGCTCGCTCGAGGAGGCGAGGGGTGGAAGCGCATCGATGTCTGTGGGGGAGGGAGGCGCAGCGAGGCAGGATCGGCGGCGAAGCGAGGCAGGAGAGGCAGGATCGGCAGCGAGAGGGGTTTTTTTCCTCTGTTGGTGAGAGGGGTTTTGGGGTTACGAGGAGGTGAGGGCTCAATTTTGGGGTCACGGGATCGAGGGAGGAGGGAGCGCAGCGCGATCGAGGATCGGAGGCGTGAGGGAGGAGGGAGCGCAGCGCGATGGAGGATCGGCGGCAAGAGGGGTGGCAGCGAGGGAGGGGTCGCGATGGAGAATCGGCGGCGAGAGGGGTGGCAGCGAGGGAGGGGTGGCAGCGAGGGAGGGGTCTCGATGGAGGATCGGCGGCGAGGGAGGGGTCGCGATGGAGGATCGGCGGCGAGGGAGGGGTCGCGAGGGAGGGGTCGCGAGGGAGAGGCAGGGGTCGCGTTCCTCTGTTGGTGAGAGGAGAGAGGGGTTTTTGGCTTAAGAGAGAGGAAGATTTGTCTCTGTGTTTTATTTGGGTCACGGATTCAGGAGAGGGTCCTGAGTTCGAACTCAGGACCCTTAAGCCCATATATATATATATATATATATATATATATATATATATATATATATATATATATATATTCTCTTCTCATTCTTAACCCAAATTAATAAATATCTAGATATTTATCTTTGGATCAAAAATGGCCATGGAAAATAACTCATGGTTAACACAAAGGTTAGTGGAATAATAAAATAATCAACCATGAGTAATTATCCATTTCCATTTATCTTAAAAATAAAAATAAATATCTAAATATTTACTAGCATGTGAGTCTTATATTGCCACCATCTAATGTATCAACAACCATGATAGAAATGTGTATGCATGTATGTGTGCATGCACATCCATATGTGCATCAATGTAAACATGTGCATACATGCACGCATACAACAAAAGACAAAAGGGTCTAAAGTGAAAATGCTAATGGTCAATGTTAAATCAACACTTGATTTAGCAAACCGGTCATATCTTATACGACCCGACCAATAGCAAACCGCCCGATTAATATACGGTATCACATACGCGCATTTAATCCGGTCCCCGCGCATATCTCATATGCACACCACATCGTTTCACCTGGGCTAGGTAACCCCATTGTGGGACTCTAAGACTCGTCAATACGCCGGTAATGGGTGATGATCATATCAAGCACCCCAAGCCGCAAGAGGTCAGCTAAACGTAACGGCCACCCGGGTATTGAACGATCAGTTGAAAACAAGCGAACTTGTCACAACTCCCGTCGAGCCAACCGGCAACACTACCGTACAGTCCGGTCTCTTCGTCAGATATACTTCATATCAAGTCTAGGGATGGTAACGTCGACCCCAATAACTCAATAAGTCGTGTCGATGAATGGTCTATACCAGATCGAGAAACTACTGATAACACTTATCTGTAAATCCCAACAGCCCTGGCCAGGGACTTACTGATTAGCTAATCGTGCACAGCACAGTATCAACTCCCAATACCGGGAGAGATGAAACCCCTCCTATCGCTCATCGTCTTCGTGTGTCTCGGGACTATACCCAAAAGCCACCTGTTTTCACAACTCAGTAGAGCCGTAGTAGGGTGGTAATTAAAGTACAGTGGGAGAACACACAAGACTCTATGACGATCTCGGGTCTACAGACTAACCTGTATCAGTGTCACCTGAGAACTGCTATCCGACCATAGATATAATACCATATAGGAGTTCTCGGCGAGTCCGTCCAGTGTACCCAGTCTCCACTGAGCACCCGCATATGATCTCGATGTCAAACATCAATTGATATGGGAATATCTATCGCCCATCATATGGGTCTAGTATCATATACGCTAGTCTACTCTAGTATATCGATGCCCCATCTCGATACACCTACGACTGGGTACATTTCAGGATATGCTTATAAACTACAGACGTCCCACTAGTATGATCTACATCATAATCACAGTAGTCAAGCAAATATCCTCAGGGCTTTATCAACATATGTAAATGAATAAAAGCATGATCAAGTCAACATGTCAAATAAAGAAAAACCAGATAGCATACTATCATGTCGAGTAAGAATGTACACTGAATATATATATACATGTATGAATACATCCACTATCATATAATGGCCTCTAGGGCATACATATATCCAACACAACCATCGCCCCTCGTTAGGGTCTAGAAATGTATACAATAGTCTCTTCTGGAGTATTGATGCCCGGTCTCGATCCTCACACGACTAGGGACATTTAAGGATGTGCTTATCGACTACCCAGCTCCCACAAGTTTGATTTCCATCATAACGCTGGTAGTCAAGTAAGGATCCTATGGGCTTTATCAACATGTATAATCGATATGAAATAACAAGTAAAACATATCACATGTTAAGATAAAGGCAAACCAAATAGCATACTATCATATCGAGCAAGATTGTCATGTGTGTGTGTATCCCTAGCATCATATACAATGAAGGCTTCTAAGGTATACATATCCAACAATCTCCCACTTGCACTAAGGCCTGTTATTGGCGTATTGAGTACCTAACGTCTGCACTAGAGCTAGTTGCTGGCGTACCGCATACCTAACATTTCGAACAGTCTCTCAAATTGGACTTGAGGGGTGTCCTTGGTGAATGGATCTGCCGTGTTGTCCTTTGTATCTACTCTCTGCACCTCGATCTCCCAGCAATCCACGATCTCCCTGATCTGGTGGTACTGCCTCAAGATATGTCTGGATTTCTGATGGGACCGTGGTTCCTTTGCCAAAGCCATAGCTCCTTTGTTATCGCAATACAAAGGTATTGAATCAACAATGGATAGAACTACCTGAAGTTCAGAAATGAAGTTCCTCATCCAGACTGCCTCTTTTGCAGCATCGTTAGCAGCGATGTACTCAGCCTCCATCGTCGAGTATGCTATTGTATCCTGTTTGGAGCTCTTCCAACAGACCACCCCTCCGTTGAGGGTAAAAACAAATCTGAGATGGATTTAGAGTCATCCTTATCACTTTGGAAGCCAGCGTCGGTAAAAACTTCGATCTGGAGGTCTCCATTATCGTACACCAAGAACGTCTCCTTAGTCCTTCTCAAGTACTTAAGAATGTTCTTTTCTGCTATCCAATTTTTCTCTCCTGGGTTAGAATAATACCTGCTTACAACGCTAAGTGCGTAAGCTACATCTAGTCTGGTACACAACATCACATACATTATTGAACCCATCGCCAAATCATAGGGTATAATGCTCATACGAGCCCTCTCTTCATCAGTCTTGGAAGACATCTTTTTGGAGAGGGTGATTCCATGACAAGCGGGTAAATTGTCGCGCTTAAAATCTTCCATACTAAACCTCTTCAGTACGGTGTCTATGTACCTTGACTGTGTAAGTCCCAACATTCTTTTAGATCTGTTATGATAGATCTTAATCCCCGGAATGTACAAGGCATCACCTAAGTCTTTTATAGAGAACTTCTGTAACAAGAACAGCTTGTCCGATTGTAGTATGGGAATATCATTTCCTATCAGGAGAATATCATCTACGTATAAAATGAGAAATAGCACAACTTTCCCTACAATCTTTTTATAAATACAAGGTTCATCTACATTTTTGATAAAATCAAATTCCTTGACCGTCTTATCAAAGCAGATGTTCTAACTCCGCGATACCTGCTTTAATCCATAAATAGATTTAAGCAACTTACACACCTTTCTGCTGCTCCCACTGTCTATGAAACCCTCTGATTGATCCATATAAACACACTCTTCTAAACTTCCATTTAGAAAAGAGGTTTTAACATCCATCTGTCAGATGTCATAGCCATGGAAGGCGACAATGGAAAGTCGGATCTGAATGGATTTAAGTATAGCCACTGGTGAAAAAGTTTCGTCATAGTCAAATCCTGGTCTTTGACGAAAACCTTTAGCAACAAGTCTAGCTTTATAGATTTCTACCTATCCATCTACACCAATCTTCTTTTTGAAGATCCATTTGCATCCAACGGGTTTTACCCCAGGAGGAGCAATATCCAAAATCCATACTTTATTGGTGTACATGGATTCCATCTCGGATCACATAGCATCCAGCCACTTCACCGAGTCTCTACTCGGGATAACTTGTTGAAAACTAGTGGGCTCATCATCATCGATAATGCAAATCCTCTCGATCCCCATCTGCGAGAAAACCGTAGTATCTCTCGGGCGAATGAGACTGCCTACTAGATCTGCGGAGTGGCATAGGTATATCCGGTTTCATTGAAACTTCAAGTTCTACTAAGTCTTCAATAATAGTTTGTGGTTCTGAAATTTCTTCCAGCTTTATTGCGCTCCCACTAATTTCTTTTTCAAGAAATTGAGTTTCCATAAAGCGAGCATGATGAGAAACAAAGACCTTTTGTTTCTCAGCGTAATAGAAATAATACTCCCTAGAATTCTTAGGATATCACACAAACTTACACAATACTAAACGTACCTCGAGCTTGTCCGGATGAATCTTTTTGACAAAAGCAGAACAACCTCATATCTTAAGATACTTAAGATAGGATTTCTTCCCACTCCACATTTCATATGGAGTGGTAGGCACAGACTTAGTTGGAACTTTATTCAATAGGTATGCTGCAGATTCTAGTGCATAACCCCAGAAGGATGGCGACAACTCAGCATTACTCATCATGGAACGCACCATATCTAGCAAGGTGCGATTCCGTATTTCTGATACACCGTTGTCTTGTAGTGTGTATGGAGGATTAAGCTGAGAGAGAATTCCATTCTCTTTTAAATATTTCAGGAATTCGGCACTTAAGTATTCACCGTCCCAATTAGATCGGAGCATCTTGATACTTTTGTCGGCTTGCTTTTCCGCTTCATTCGTATCCTCCTGGAATTTTTCAAAGGTATCGGATTTATGTTTCATCAAGAATACATGTCCATACCTTGAGAAATTATCGGTAAAAGTGATGAAATAGGAATAACCACTTCTTGCATGCGTAGACATTGGCCCACACATGTCGCTGTGTATGAGTCCTAGGAGCTCAGTGGCTCTTTCTCCGTGTCCAATGAATGGAGTTTTGGTCATCTTTTCTCTGATACATGATTGACAAGTTGCATATGATCGTTATTTAAACGGATCTAAATGTCCATTTTTATGTAACTTAGTCAATCGTGTTTCATTAATATGACCAAGTCCACAATACCATATGAAAGCTTGATTTGATTCTGGAGTCTTTCTTTTTAGTGTGTTTTGGACGTTGAAATCTTGATGTTGATTAAGAATGTATATTTCGTTATTCAGTGTACCTAACCCAATCATTTCATGATTTAGGTGAATATTTATGACATTACTTTCAAGTGAAAAATTATATCCTTCATTAGATAATAAAGATACAGATATAATATTACACATCATACTAGGTACACAAAAACAATATGTAACAACAAAATATATCCACTCATCAATCCAAGGTGATATTCTCCTAATGCAACAGTATCCACACTGGTTCCATTTCCAACCCTGAGGGTTATATCACCTTTCCTCAAATCTCTACGGTTTCTCCCCAGCAAAGAATTACAGATGTGAGATTCTGATCCGGTATTCAATACGCAGGAAGTAGAGTTAATAGAAAAAAAATTTCAATCACGAACACACCTGAAGCCGAAACCATAACTTGCTTCGTGTCCTAATTCTTGTCTTTTAAATCCTGGCAATTCTTCTTCCAATGTCCCTTCTTGTGACAGTAGAAACACTCTTCCTTTATGGCTGATCCTCCGATCTTTTCTTTTCCCTTTCCCTGCACCTTCTAAACACCTCCTCTCAGTTTGGTGGGGGCCTTCTTCTTCTTTCCCTTAACCTTAGCCTTGGATTTAACGGAAGAAGATTCCTCGACAAACAGAGTGGGTGTTTCCTTTGATTTTTTCAAGGTAGCCTCTGCCACCCTCAACATGTTAAGGAGCTCAGGAAATGTAACTTCCAACTTCTGCATATTGAAGTTCAATACGAATTGGGCATAGGTGGAGGGAAGGGACTGTAGAATTAAGTCAGTATACAATTCATTCTCCAACGTAGTTCCCAGGTCCACGAGCTCTTCAATGAAAGTAATCATCTTTAGGACATAGTCCCCAACAGATGATCCGACAGTCAACCTCGCTTGAAACAATTTCTTTGAGATCTCGTATCTTGCGATATGAGATTGCTCTCCATATAAGTCTTTGGTATGGAGGAAGATGGAAACAAGATCCATTTTCTCGTGCTGCCTTTGATGTTCATTATCCATATAGGCCAACACGAGACACTCAGTTTTCACGCAGTCCAGATCCCAAGTCTTACAGATTTCAATGTCCGCGACCAAGGATTTTGGACCTGGAATAGGGGGCTTTAGCCAGGAGGACGTATGCAACCTTATCATAACTAAGGGCCATATGGACATTCCTCGGCCAGTCTTTATAGTTTGGCCCAGCGAATTTGTTTTTATCTAGTATAAGCATAAGTCCTGTCATGGTCGCTGCAATTATGAGAGAGAGAAAAGAAACACTCAGCATATACTCTTGCAAGTTTAGATTGGTTATTAGTTTATCTAAACAGGATGGCTCCCAGTGTTTGCTCGAATTCTCCTTCAAACCCTAAAAGAAGAATTAGTCAGGATTAATCGCACCCTATAAGTTCGTTTATCTCTCAACTAGGCCAGTGTTGGTATTTCGGAGGGAGGCCCTCCGTGCTTTCGCACTGACCCAATTAAATAATCTCGTTTTCCCAGAGGTGTAGCCCTGTTAACACCTTTCTAGACACCTGCTTGATTAGCTAATTGCAAAGTGAAAATTTCTCCTAAAGAGTAGCGGATACTCACAGTAGGATCAAGACCCAACTATCATTGTATGATAATTTTGAAGGAAGCCTACCAAAACTACCACACTTCAGAAGGTATGCAACACTAGTATGTTTCATGTATGTTTGAAACTCCCGATGTGGTTTTTGCCCCAAGCGCTTATAACCTTGACGAAGGTCAAAACATCATAAGTCACAAGTCAAGCCCTTGACGAAGGTCAAAATAGTTGTACGCATATCCTAAGTTAATGCATCTATCTATGCTACAGGTAAGTACATGTTACCTGCCAAACACTATGCCTTGGCGAAGGTCAAAACACATAGCATGAATACTAGTTGATACCTATCTGAAATGACGGAGGGCTACGGCTGGTTTTAGCGAAAACCGTTAACGTGATGAACTTGATATAGTCGAAGGAACCGGATAGCTTTTGAAAAGGAGTGGTTTAAGCTCCGCTTTTAAAAGTTGTTTTTGAAGAAAACCGAGTGGTTTCGCAATTGTTCCAACGACGTCAAATATTAGGTTTCTTACTTTACATTAAGTGAAATTAATGCGGTCCCATCAATTAACCTTATCACACCACAAAAAGAACAAAAATAGAATGTGCGTATATGCCACCTGCATTCGCCACAGGGCCCATCATAACTGTTAGGTTACTTAACTAACGGCAGAGCGGAGGCTGGACTAGCGTGGATGCAAAACATATACAACATTTATTTATACATACATACATACATACATATATACATATATATATATATATATATATATATATATATATCCATCATAGGCATGATGAGCAACACAGGAAGATATAAGCATTATAGAGAATGGATAAATGGATCAATTAGGAACATTTGCATTTCATTGAGCCACTTATGAAACACAGTCCTCCACGGTTGTGTGAATAGCTAAGTGTGAATAATCCTAGACCCCTACGAGTGCGGAAAGCTACCCGCCAATCCTATAATTGGGTGACCCGGGTCTCGACTCCTTGAGATAGCCACCCACTGAATCCTAGAACCTGGTAGCTTGTACACTCCTCCGTGGGTCAATCTTAGATGCGGAAATGAAAAATAATATACAGTCGGTGACTACATACTCAATATGGATGCGCCTCAATGAAAGAACATACAAGAATTATTACATGAATTACAAAAAATTCACTCACATCTCACATCTAAATTTACACCGGGCTATTCACACGACGATCTATCAAACCATTCGTATTTGAACATCACAAGATATATGCAGCCCCTTCTAATCAACATATATCGATTAGAAGACATTTAAGAACACGTATAAACAACACAAAAGCATGTAAAGAAAATCATGACATTATAATTCCATGCACAATTAACGAACGAAAATAATTTTCCAAGACTTGAAAAAACAGTTCACTAAAGTCCCCAAAAATTCGTTTTAAGCCAATCTGGGAGTCGAAACAAACTCAACCTGTCCGAATCTTCACGAGAGCGAAGGGGAAAAAAATTAACTTTCAATCTGGAAGCTTAAGGGCATTACCCACCGTGGGGGCCACCATGAGGTGGCCCCCAAAGGGAGGCAGACCCGAGAGCATTCAAGTAGGGTGCTTTCGGGTCACTACTCCCCAAGGCCGCCTTATGGTGGTCTTGGAGGGTGGGCCCGACCTTCGGTCACCCCAGGGTATTCCCAGGGTACCTATGCTTCACCTCACGACTTTTCGGTTCAACCCGTGAGCCCGCGGGTTGTGCAAACATCTCAAAACTTCATTTTTAGGGATTTTTTTGTCGGCAGTTCGTGCGCGACAAAAAAGGCGGATTTCTAACGTCGCTATGAGCTATCTAAAGCTTATGAAGTGGCTCCGATACCATGTTAGGACCAGTCAGCATAGCGGAAGCTCGCCGTGGGGCCAAAAGGTCCCTTAGCAACCACTTTTTACGTTATCCCCTCGCAACGGACTACAACCTACCGGACCAATCTGCACGAGGCACCCTGGGGGTAAGAGCTTGCGCTTTACAACTACTGTCACGCAGTGAGAACCCCACATAGGTTGGCATCCCTACCTAGTAGCTCTGATACCATGTAAGTCGATATCGCACACTCCATAAGGTTTGTAGAGAGGCAGAATTAACAAAAAACAATTTTATAGCAAGCAACATCGACTAAACTTCCAAGATCTACCATAAGCCTTAACTAGCATAACTAACAAAGGTTCTAATCTACTATGAAATAATTTATACCTTTGTGTTCAAGTCCTTCAGGTCTTCTTATCCTCTTCTTAAGTTCCTCATTTGTATGGATCGGGCTTGGTCGTCGGCTTCCTCGTGTTAAAGAAGACCCATCCGAGAGTCTATGGTTCAAGCTATAACCTCAAAAGTGAGGTAACTAAATTACCTAGTTTGCTAATCTAGTTAGCTTAGATGATGTAGAGAATGTTTATTGGATTAGTTTATCTCAATAACCCTATGTTTCTCAACTCATAAGAGTGTTAAGGTTTGAGGAAGAAGAAGAGAGCTAAGGAGGAAAGAGAATGTGAAGTGAAGAATGAGATGAAGAACGGATAAGTATTGATAATATCAAACATATCATTTACATTAAAAATAATGCGACATGCTTCAATTGTTACCCAAATGAATGAGTCATCCAAAGTAGCCATGCTTCAACCATTCTTAAATAACACCTCATTCCTCCACCTCATTATCTATTTAAACAAATGGATTTATCACAAATGAGATATCTTCTTCTAGAAGCACTCTTGTGAAAATACAAGAATACCCACCTCAATGAAAGAACATACAAGAATTATTACATGAATTACAAAAAATTCACTCACATCTCACATCTAAATTCACACCGGGCCATTCACATGATGATCTATCATATCATTTGTATCCGAACATCACAAGATATGTGCAACCCCTTCTAAACGACATATATCAATTAGAAGACGTTTAAGTACACATATATACAATACAAAATCAAGTAAAGAAAACTACGACGTTATAATTCCGTGCACAATTAACGAACGAAAACAATTTTCCAAGACTTGAAAAAACAGTTCACGAAAGTCCCAAAAAAATTCATTTTAAGCCAATCTGGAAGTCGAAACAAACTCAAAACCCATCCGAATCTTCACGAGAGCGAAGGGGAAAAAATTAACTTTCAATCCGGAGGCCTAAGGGTGGTACCCATCCCGGGGGACACCTCATGGTGGCCCCCAAACAGAGGCAGACCCGAGAGCATCCAAGTAGGGTGCTTTCGGGTCACTACTCCCCAAGGCCGCCTTATGGTAGTCTTAGGGGGCGGGCCCGACCTTCGGTCACCCCAGGGTATTCCTGGGGTACCTATGCTTCTCCTCACGGCTTTTTAGTTCAAACCGTGAGCCCGCAGGATGTGCAAACATCTCAAAATTTCATTTTTAGGGACTATTTTTGTCGGCAGTTCGTGCGCGACAAAAACGGCGAATTTCTAAGGTCGCTGCGAGCTATCTAAGGCTTATAGAGTGGCTTTGATACCATGTTAGGGCCAGTCAGCACAGAGAAAGCTTGTCGTGGCGCCGAAAGGTCCCTTAACAGCTACTTTTTACGTTGTCCCCTCGCAACGGACTACAACCTGCCGGACCAATCCGCACGAGGCACCCTGGAGGTAAGAACCTGCGCTTCACCACTACTGTCATGCAGTGAGAACCCCACATAGGTCGGCATCCCTGCCTAGTAGCTCTGATACCATGTTAGTCAATATCGCACACTCCATAGGGTTTGTAGAGAGGCGAAATTAACAAAAAACAATTTTATAGCAAGCAACATCAACTAAACTTCCAAGATCTACCATAAGCCTTAACTAGCATAACTAACGAAGGTTCTGATCTACTATGAAATGATTTATATTTTTGTGTTCAAGTCCTTTGGGTCTTCGTATCCTCTTCTTAAGTTCTTAATTTGTATGGATCAAGTTTGGTCGTTGGCTTCCTTGTGTTAAAGAAGACCCATCCGAAAGTCTATGGTTCAAGCTCTAACCTCAAAAGTGAGGTAACTAAATTACCTAGTTTGCTAATCTAGGTATCTTAGATGATGTAGAGAATTTTTATTGAATTAGTTTATCTCAATAACCCTAGGTTTCTCAACTCATAAGATTGTTAGGGTTTGAGGAAGAAGAAGAGAGCAAAGGAGGAAAGAGAATGTGAAGTGAAGAATGTAATGAAGAACGGCTAAGTATTGATAATATCAAGCATATCATTTACATTAAAAATAATGTGACATGCTTCAATTGTTACCCAAATGAATGAGTCATCTAAAGTAGCCATGCTTCAACCATTCTTAAATAACACCTCATTCGTCCACCTCATTATCCATTTAAACAAATGGATTTATCACAAATGAGATGTCTTCTTCTAGAAGCACTCTTATGAAAATACAAGAATATCCTTCACCGTATATACATACCCGTATTCATACCATGAATACGAAGAGATGAAAATAATCCAATATTATAATACTAGAATGCGGCTTAATCCTAAGCCCGCTAGTATTATCCGTCCGATCAAAAATACGTGTAGCTAGTACACGTTTATGATCGAAACCCTGCACGTAAAACCATACGGCCTCCACATCGTTTCACATGAACTAGGGAAACTCTCTGTGTGGGACTCTAAAGACTCGACATTACGCTGGCAATGGGTTTAACCATAAGTACATCAGTGGCACTAGCTGTAAGTAACGGCTTTTACCCAGGTATCTGTCGAAAAGAAGTCTGACGGGCAAACTCATCCGAACTCCTACTGAGACTGTCCGTGACAATGTTCGTACAGTCCGGTTTGTTCGTCTGAAAGTACCGCATGCTGAGTCTAGGGGATGGAAAACGTCAGACCCCTAATAACCTGGCAAGTCATGCCGATGTGGCTCAAGACCATCCGAGAATCTACTGATCTAACTATCGGTAATTCTCAATCCGTCCTGACCAGAGACTATTGGTGTTGGCCAACCAAACACAGCGGGACATCGACTC
Source organism: Agapanthus africanus (assembly GCA_030015575.1). Taxonomy (NCBI): domain Eukaryota; kingdom Viridiplantae; phylum Streptophyta; class Magnoliopsida; order Asparagales; family Amaryllidaceae; genus Agapanthus; species Agapanthus africanus. Next base: position 550,893,988 of record CM057345.1, read on the forward strand.
CCTATATCGGGAGAAACGAATCCCCAACAATCGCTCACTGTTTCCATATGGCTCGGGACTGTACCCAAATAAAACTTGTTGCACGACTTACTAGAGCCATGGTAGGGTAGTAATCAAAGCACAGTGGGAACTCATATGAGACAAATGACGATCTCAGGTCGACATACTATCTGTACTCATGTCATTAGAGAGCTGCTATCTGACGATAAGTATAATACCATCTAGCCAGTTCTCGGCGAGTCCGTCCAGTATACTCACCCCCAGTGAGCACCTGTATACAATTTTAGGTGCATCACACCAATGGCTGCGGGACTAACCGTCGCCCTCGTTAGGGTCTAGAAATGTATACACTAGTTTACTCTGGAGTATCGATACCCGGTCTCGATACTCCCACGACTAGGGACATTTAAGGATGTGATTATCAACTACCCAGCTCCCACAGGTTTGATTGTCATCATAACGCTGGTAGTCCAGCAAGGATCCTAAGGGCTTTATCAACATGTATAAGCGATATGAAATAACAAGTAAAACATATCACATGTTAAGATAAAGGCAAACCAAATAACATACTATCATATCGAGTAAGATTGTCCTATATATATATATCCCTAGCATCCTATACAATGAAAGCCTCTAGGACATACATATCTGAAAGTGTGTCTTAGCAGCACCACTAGGTTTTCACAAGCATCAAATATGCAATTTTAAAAAATTCTTGGGTGCTAAGCTACACTAACCTAGAACCTAACTAGAGTATTAGGGTTTAAGCATGATATAAAATGTTTTACACTAAGTGAAAAAGATTACAATCTTTGTAGACCAAGTCCTTCACTTCTAAAGCTCCGTGTAGTAATCCCTACGACTCCTCTTAGCTCCGCTTGAAGAAAAAACGAGCTTGCTTCTCGATCTTCCATGCCGAAGATGATCCACTCGAAGCTTCTCTAGGTCAAGCTATCTCTTCACTAATTGATTGATCATGAAAGAGTGTGTAGTAAAATAACCGCAATCAGCACGGCATCGCTTGTAGCTAGTTGTGGTGAATACGGGTCGTCCTCAGGGATTCGTGGAACGTTTTAATTCTTGCTTTAGACGGGTCGAAAGAAATAGAAAAGAGGTAGAAAGGAGTATAGATTCTAGATCTATGTCAAACACGGATGTAGAATATATATAAAGAAGGTTTGTAGGGTTCGTTAGGATTTAGTAGTTCATGGATGACTAATAAAGATGACACATTTTATCTATTGATAGATTTAAAACTAGATTGATGGCGATGAATGAGAATTAGGGTTCTTTGGAAGAAACTAGGGTTTCCCCACTATTGACCCTTGTCCCTTCATTGATCTCCATCCATGTCTAGCCCTTAACAAAATAATTGTTAATCTGATCTCAAATCGCGGTCGAGACCAGCAATAACTTGGTAGCGCGCCCAATAAGGATGTTAACGATTGTTTTGCTAAAGTTTATAAACTTCATAAGACTTAAAAGAAGTTAAAGTATTTTCTCATCCATTTTTCTACCCTAATCCTACGAACCCTATCAAGCGGAGAATTACTCGCGCATGATGGAGATAGAAGAAGAAGAACTGATAGAGATCATAATGTAAATACAGAAAATAAATGCTAAATAACTAAACTAATGATCTACCTTTATTAATCAACTTCACAATTACAAAACCTTCGAGTTTAGATTACAAGAGGAAGAAAAAGTTGGTCTCAATCTCTGCCTCGTAAGAAGTAGATGCTCCGTCGAATCTCATGTCGCTTTATCACATCGAATCGCGGACCTGTCGTGGATCACTTGTTCTTTGACGGTGATTGGCTTCGTGTAAAAGGTGATGATTTTTAGCTTTAGCCCTCGGTCCTATAAATAGCCCTCAAATCAGAAACCAAAGATCCCAAGAATTAGAGGTTGTTGTGAAGATCCAACAGAGAAAACCCCAAACCCTAACTCGTTGACTCGGCCGCGGATCCGCCACGTATAACATGGTTTGGCCGCGGAACCGCGGCCGTTTGGTGGGATCTTGGCTTCAAAATTCGGGTTATTCTTTCTTTTGACACATGGAGATTTATTTGATATCTAGAACTTGAAAATATTTCCTGAATCTCTGCCAGTATTGATTCTTCGATTTTATCTAACTTTATTGGCAGATTTTTTATTCCCGACATCTCGATATCCCGATCTCCTGACCTGAGCTAAAGCTTGCACCATATCTCAAAGAATAATGTTAGTAATATTTGGTATTTTTAAGATATTATCCTAACCAATTTATATGATATTATATTTTAAGAATATTGATTAAGGATATTTGATATTATATGCATATTTAAATTATCCAAATATTATATAAATATTATATGCATACATTTTCCTTCATAATGTTAATTATAATATATAAATATATGGAAATAGATATTTTACAAATAAACCCTCATATGTGTCATATTTATAATAAACACCTTTAAATATTTAAGAAAGATACGGAAAATGTTATATCAAAAGTGCAATATTTTCTACTGAACACTAATCTACTATTTGTGAAGGAAACAACCTAATCTAGATTAGGTTGATGAAGTAGGTGTTTTGGCTCACTTAGAATTTTCTAAAGCCCTAGGGTTCACAACACATATGAGGGTTAGGGCTTAAAGTGAAGAAGGATGTGATAATGGTGAGGGTGAAGGAGATGAGCAAACATCAAAGAGCAAGTGAAGAATGGCTTCTCATGTTCTCACTTATTGAAGCATCAAATATTATCAAATAATATATTGCAACCATACTTCTATAGTGAAAGCAAATGAATAAAGTAATGTAAAAGCCATGCCTCACCCATTCCACAAATATCTCCCCATTTTCCACCTCATAATTCTATTTTCTCAAAATAGAGAAACCATGTTCATAATATATATATATATATATATATATATAATATTAAGAGAAGAAAATAATTTGTGAGCAATAATATTAGTTAATATATAATTATATCAAATATAAATATATATCAAATTATTAAATCAACACTTGATTTAATAATCCGGTTATATCATATATAACCAACTAATATCATTTATCTGTATATCATATTATCAAATTAACACTTGATTCAATAATCTGGTTACATCACATATAACCTGACCGATAACATTTATTGCCAAATTAGAATACGGTATCACATACTCGTATTTAATCAGGCTCCCGCACATATCAGCACATGTGCCCTACTTCGTTTTGCTTGAACTATGAAACCTCTGTGTGGGACTCTAAAAACTCATCAATACGTCAGCAGTAGGTAATGATCACATCAGTTACCTACAAGCCGTCAGCGGTACTAGCTGGACGTAACGGCTACCCAGGTATTGAGCGAATAGAAGATCAACAAGAAAGCTTGTCCAAACTCCCGTGAAGCCTATAAGCAGCACTTACCGTACAGTCTGGTCTCTTCGTCTTATATATCGCATATCGAGTCTAGAGGTGGAATCGTCAGACCCCAGTAACTTGATAAGTCATGCCGATGTGCGGCTCATAGCGGTTCGAGAAACTACTGATAACACTTACTAGTAAATCTCATCAGCCCTGGTCAGGAACTTACTGTTATAGCCAATCGAGCATTGCGCAACATCAACTCGCAATACCAGGAGAGATGAAACCCCTCCTATCTCTTACTGTCTCTATGTGACTCGGGACTGTATCCAAAATCCACTTGTTTACACGACTCCTTTGAGCCGTGGTAGGGAGGAAATCAAAGCATAGTGGGAACCACACAAGACATTATGACGATCTCAGGTCTACAGACTAAACTATACCAGTGTCACCAGAGAATTGCTATCTGACGATAGGTATGGTACCATCCAGGAGTTCTCGGCGAATCATGTTCGGTGTACCCATTCTCTAATGAGCACCTGTGGACAATCTTTGATGTCAAACACCAATGGTTATGGGATCAACCATTACCCCATACAGGGTCAAGAAACGTATACACTAGTCAACTCTGGAATATCGATGTCTTGTCTCGATATCCTCTCGACTAGGAACAATTAAAGGATGTGCTTGTGGATTATCCAGGCCCTACTAATATAATATGCATCATAGTCCTAGTAGTCAATTCCACATCCAAAGAGCTTTATCAACATGTATCGGAGAGACAATATAATAATACAAGTGTACATGTTAAGATAAAGAACAACCAGATAACATACTATCATGTCGAGCAAGAAAGTCCTCTATAAATATGTCTAAGCATCCACTATATCATACAATAATGTCCTCTAGGTCATACATATTCCTAACAATATCCAATACTTACTAGATATGGTGTATTCCATGATGAGTAATGTTGAGTTACAGCGATCTTTCTGGGGTTATGCACCGGAATCTGCTGCATATCTTTTGAACAAAGTTTCAACTAAGTCAGTGCTTACTACTACATATGAAATGTGGAGTAGGAAGAAACCATGTCTTAAATATCATAAGATATGGGGTGTCCAGCTTTTATCAAAAAGAACCATGCAGACAAGATCGAGGCACGATCGGTATTGAGTAAGTTTGTAGGATACCCAAGGAATTGCAGGGGGTATACTTTCTATTACACTGAGAAACAAATGGTTTTTGTTTCTCGACATGCCCATTTTCTATAAACTCAATTTCTTGAAAAAGAAATTAGTGGGAGCGCAATAGAACTAGAAGAAATTCCAGAACCACAATCTATTATTGAAACCATAGTAGAACCTGAAGTTTTAAAAGAACTGGACGCACCTACGCCACTCCGCAGGTCTAGTAGGCAGTTTCATCCGCCCGAGAGATACTACGGTTTTCTCATAGACGGGGATAGAGAGGATTGCATCATCGATGATGATGATCCAACTCATTTTTAGCAGGTCATTACGAGCAGAGACTTAGTAAAGTGGCTAGATGCTATTGAAAGTTCCTAGTGCCCTCGCCGCTAACCTGCGGCCAATAGGGAATACGAAAACGAAAATTTTGATGGCACTAAAAACTTGTAACCAAGAATCTAAACCAAACACCTAAACTAGAAAACACTAGATGATAGAAATCACAACCTTTGTAGCATCTTCATTTGCTCCAATTGGGTTGGACTCTAGCATGCTCTAAAGAGCTCCGGATCACTCTTGCAAGCCGGTCCTCCGCCGAAAATGATCCACCCGAGAGAACCAAGTCTAAGGTTTAACTTCATTCATGAAGTAACAAAAGGTCCTAAGATGCTAATCTAGGATGCTTAGTGATGTGTGTATGTTCCAGCATTTTTCTTTCTTTTTATCTTCATGATTCTCAACTCATGAGAGGGTTGAAGATGATGAAGAAAAAGAAGAATGATCCATGGAAGATAGAGGAGCAAGAATGGTAGAATCAATAATATGCTTCACAAATTCAAGCATGTTTCATGTATTTTGTAAAAAGAATTTTTCCATTATAAAACTACAACCATACTTGAATAGTATTTGCAAATGAATTATAAATTCATACCCTCTACCATTTCTCTTTTCCATCTCATTTCTTAATTTCTTAAAAAGAAAAACCTTAAAATGAATTGTTCTTCTTCTAGAAGTATTCTTGTATAAATACAAGAATACGTCCCCGCAAATACATGACCGTATTCGTATCAAAATACGAATACCCAAGAGATAGAAAAATACAATGAACATAAAACTAGAATATACATATCGAAATATATATATATATATACATATATGTGAACATTATTAAATCAAAACTTGATTTAATAATTCAACTTAATCCAAAGCCGGCCAGTATTATCATCCGCTCGATCAAAGTCCGTGTGGCTGGCACACATACCTAATCAGAACCCTGTATGTATCAATATACGGCCACTATATCATTTTTCCTGAACCGGGAAAACCCTCTGTGTGGTACTCTAAAGACTCGTTAATACGCTGCTAGTGTATTTAACCACAAGCACGTCAGCGGCACTAGCTGTACGTAACGGCTATCTAGGTATTGAGCGAAAGAAAGGCCGACGAGTAAACTCATCTGTATCCCTACTGAGCCTTTCTGTGACAATTTTCGTACAGTCTGGTCTCTTCATCTGAGAGTATCACATACTGGGTCTGGAGGGTGGATAACGTCAGAGCCCTACTAACCCGATAAGTCGTGTAGGTTTGAAACTCATCACCCACCGAGAAACTACTTATATCACATTAGTAAATCTCATCCATCTTGGCCAAGAATTTCTGGTGATGGCTGACCCAACACAGCGTGATATCGACTCTCAATACCAGGAGAGACGAATCCCTAATGATTGTTCACTGTTTCCATGTGGCTCGAGACTGTACCCAACTAAAACCTGTTTACATGACTCCTTTGAGCCGTAGTAGGGTAGTAATCTAAGTATAGTGGGAACTTACATGAGTCAAATGAAAATCTCAGGTCAAAGGACTAATATGTACTCATGCCATAAGAGAACTTCTATCTAACGATAGGTATAATACCATTTAGAAGTTCTCGGCTAGTCTGTCCAGTGTACTCACCTCCACTGAGCACCTGCATATTATCTTAGGTGACTCAACACCAAGGGCTTGTGAGATCGGCCACCGCCCCTTATCGGGGTCTCAAAAAGTATACACTAGTCTACTCCGGAGTATCAATGTCCAGTCTCGATACTCCCTCGACTATGGACATTTAAGGATGCTCTTATGGACCATCCAGCTCCCACGTATATGATCGCCATCATAATACTGGTAGTCTTGCAATAATCATACGGACTTTATCAAAATGTATACATATAATGATAAAGACAAACCAGATAGTATACTATCATCTCGAATAAGATTGTTCTACTTGTAAAGGTCCCTGTTCAATTATCATAATCGCTTACCTGCAATTACAATAATTACCTTGAGGGCACTATATCCAACAATCTCCCACTTGCACTTAAGGCCAATTATTGCGGTGTCGCATACTCATAGCCCGTGTGCTACCGAATACCCAACTTCTCTACTAATCAGTTTCTCAAAACTCGTTTCAAGAAACTTACGTGTTCGAGAAATAGCCTCAGTGAGTGGATCCTCTCTAATATTTCTATCTTTATCTCTCTATATCTCAACTTCACGGAGAACGACTATCTCCCGAAATGAGCGATACCTAACTTAAAACTTATCTGGATATCTGATGGGACCTTATTCATAACATGAACACCAAATCCAACAAGCTTCTTTAAACTGTATCCATTGCTGATGTAATCAGCACCCAGCGCCATGACCACCTCAGTATCCTGCTTGGAAATCTATTCAACATACTACAGCTTAAAAGAGGGAAAACTATTAACTCTGATAGCCACTCTGTCATCCTGGTCATCTTGGAAGCCTAAACTGGTAACCGCCTCCTGCAGGAGGCTGCCATTACTATACACTAAGAACATCCTCTTATATTCTTTACTGCTTCCCAATATTTCTTCAGGATTGTATTAATATATGTTTATTGTAGCTAATGCAAAAGCAATATCTGGTGTGGTACTTGACATCTCATGATTAACTCAATTGCCTAAGCAAATGATATGTCGATCATGTAAATCTCTCTCCTCCTCAGTCTAGAAGACATCACTTTTGGAGAGGGAGACTCCATCACCTGTGGGTAGATTACCATGTCAGAAGTCGTCCATTCTAAATACCTTTAGAATGGTGTCCAAGTACCCCGATTGGGATCTTCCCAAATCTAGATCTAAAATCATAGATCTAGTCACCAGAATCCCTGATATTTTGTTCATATCCTATGTGGAGAAAACACCTTATGAAAACCACAGTATAACCGATCGTAGTATAGAAACATTACTTCCTATCAGGAGCATGTCATTAAAATGCCAGGACATCCCTCCCTACTATTTTCTTATGAGGTCAATTTGTTATTCTAATGAAGTCAAACTCCATGACCGTTTCATTAAAACAGATGATCTGTCTCCGCTCTTCCAGCATTAGTTTAGAAATAGATGTAAGCAACTTGCCCACCAAGCTTCTGCTCACCACACTTCTGCTGCTCCTACTGAGTACAACAACCCTCTGGCAGAGTCATATACATGTGCATTTCTAAATTCAATTTAGAAAGACGTTATAGTTATTCATCTGTCTGATCTCATAGTCAAGGATTGCAGTAGTGGCAAGCTTGGTTTATCAAAACCTCCCTGTCACCATCTTTAAGGAAACCAAAGTATTTCTCGGGTGGTTGAGGTTATCCACTATATCTACGGAGTGGCTAATGGATTGTCGAATCCAATTAAGTCCCCAGGTTCACTAAATTTTCAGTAACCGTTTGTGGTTATGGAATCACTTCCAATTCTACCATACTCCCACTTGTTTCTTTTGAAAAAAGATTCCTTTTATAAAAAGGCGGCGGGTCAAGAACAAAATAACTTTTGATTTTGAAATGGTAGAAGTTAAACCCTTGCTAAAAGCCTTGAATAACCCATAAACTACCGTTACAGAAACGTGCCCTGAGTTTGTCCGAATTCAGTTTTTAAACAGAAACCGGATAACTTCATATCTTAACATCCTCAAGATATGTAACCATTCTATATTCACATAGAAACAAAGGCACTAATTTAGATAGAACTATATTCAATTGGCATGCAACTGTTTCCAGTGCATATCATCTAAATGGAAGAAGGCCATGCAACATTACTCATCAAGGAGCGCACCCACGGATAAGTAACCTGAGAGAGAAGCAAGTTCTCAAATATTGATATGATGGAATACCTAGCATAAGTATCTACATTTTCGATCACCTCGAAAAACCCTGATACTTCCAACGCATGGTTCTCTACTTTATTCTTATACCTATAACTTCTCAAAATTTGGACCTTGTATATCAACGAAATACGTGTCTAAAACCAGAGAAGTCATAAGTAAATGAAATATAGTATGAGTAACAACCTCTTGTCTTAATGGATATCGGACAACATACATACCATGTATAAGTCCCTAGAGTATACTCACTCAAATTCCGTGTGTTGTAAGTTGAAAACTGTATTTTGGTTAAGAATGTCTATACCATTATTTAGTGCACCTTACCTTATCCTCAACTGATAAAGGTAAATGTTTAGATCATAATTTTTAAAATTTATATCTCACTTTATAAAATAAAGATACAGATATTCAATTTTAAAAATTGGTGCATAATAATGGTTATTCAAAACCAATTATTTGTTATAAGGCAAAACCCAGGTGATTTCCTCAAATATCACCAATTACAAAGAATTCTGATATTGAGTATCTAATCACCCAATTCCTAATATTCTACTCCCACTTAGCATCTGTAACGCCGTACAGACGTGAGAATGAAGTCTGGTAAATACATACCCTAGAGTCAGAATCTAATTGGGAAAGCAGTTTTCAATCAACACTGCACAGGAAAACTGAAATATGAAAATGTTTCAAGAGGGTGGCCGGGTATTCCTAATAATGTCTCTTCCACTATCCAGATTCATGACAGTAGTCACAAATTTTCTTGCCCACACTCCAATCCCTTTATATGTCTTTACTTCTTACCTTCTGTACACCACACTTAGGCTAATTGGTTTTCTTCATTCCCTACCATTCGACACTAGCCTAAGGTTTGGAAGAAGACTATCCAATAAGCATAATAGATGTACTCTCATAATACTAGGAGCCCTCACAATCTGAGAGAAGGTAAAGATAAAAGACAACCGAATAATCATATTCAATTTCTTCAGAACTAGTGGCCATCCTCGAACTGAAACAAGTTTTTTCGAATTCGTATATAACTATACAAGACGACCTTTCCAAGCTATATGGATCTCCGTAGTAATATGGATTGTTCTGCAGAAAAGCAAAGGGAATGTAGGAGTGGTAGGGATAAATGCAACTTTGTCGTGAATTTTGCAATCCAAAGCCAAAGTGTGTAAGAAGGTTTGGTTAAGTTGGTTCATGAGTTTTAGTTAAAGGTAAGTCATGGTCGCTACCAGAGAGAGAAAAGAAACACTCAACGTGCACTCTAATCTAGATTAGATTGGTTAATCACTTTATCTAATCAGGATGGATTCCACCGTTTTCTCGAATTTTCCTTCAAACCCTAAAAGGAGAATTAGTCGGGATCATCTAAAAATCATCCGAGGAGTAACACCTACTCATCAGTGGAAATCGAGACCCAACTATCATCGTGTGATAACTTGATGGAAGCCACTCAAGTCACCACACTCCATATGGTATGTGTATGCTGGCAAGTTTCCGCTATATTTGAAACTCCCGACATGGTTTTTGCCCCCAAATGACTTATGACCTTGGCTAGTTCAACATATCATAAGTCGCAAGTCAATTTCAACCCGTCATTATCCTGGATTGATTAGATCCACCTGTACGAGCCCTTGACTGGGTCAAAATGACCGTACGACTGTTCTAATCAATCGCATCACCATGCAGCAGAAAAGTACTACAGAGCTACCGAACTCCACGTCTTGACTGAGTCAACATACGCAGAACGAATACTAAGCAATACTAATCTAAAATGATGGAGGGCTACGGCTGGTTTTTGGCGAAAAACCTTTAACGTAATGAACTTGATATCGTTGAAGGAACTCGAGCAATTTTGAAAAGGAGTGGTTTAGGCTCCGCATTTAAAACTAGTAACATAAACTTTTGCTTAAGTGTGTACTCCCCGTGAAGGGATTAAGGTTCTTTCCTCATCGAATGAGGTGCTGGATATTCCTAACCGAATGCCTCTATGCAAAACAAAAGAATACAACTATGGTTTTGAAGAAAACCGACTAGTTTTAAAAATTGGTTCTAACATCATTTAGTTTATTTTCCTTGCATTAATCAGAATTAATGCAATCTCATCAATTAATCATATCATGCCAGAAAAGAAACGAAAATATGCACACACATATATGCCATCCGCATTCGCCACAAGGTCCCGGATCTTCACCGTAAGATTACTTAATTTACGGCAGGACGGGGATAAGACTAGCACGGATGCAAAACATATATAGCATCTACTATATATATATATATATATAGAGAGAGAGAGAGAGATGGATAGATAGCAACATTCGTCTTACACATGATATGAAGTAATATCACAGAAGCATCACAACAGAAGCAAACACAGAATGAAAATGCAGATAATCTAGGAAAAGTATATTTCAATTGTAACATTTCAAAAAAATAAAATATTATTTTTGGGAATTTTTATAATTAAATAATAAAATATTGAATATTTTGATAAGCGGTATAATTAAATACCGATAAATTGGGGGAAATTTTGGAAAAAAATTATGGAAATTTCTAAAAGAGGGTGTTTTATGTGAAGTATGCAAATTTTAAGTTTTTATGATTTATTATACACTAATTTTGTGCTAATCGCGGTTAAAAATCGCTAATCAGATTTTAAGCGTGTTTTGTGCAAAACATGCACTATATCATTTCACACTTGTGTTACATTTTCTTACAAGGCTTTGTCTTCATGTTTCATTCCTTGTTTTGGGTTTAGTATTGAGGAGAGAGGGAATAAAAAAAAGGAAAGAAAAGAATAAAGTAAATAGCATGGGCAAGAGAGAGAAAGGTGAGGGTCAAACCTAAGTCATGGCATATCTCTCACACTTCTTCACCCTTGTCTTTCTTCTTCCTCCTTCAGCCCAAGGCAGCACCTCTCCTCCACCACCTTCAAACCCCCACTTCATTATCAAAACAAACTCAAAACCCCACTCTCTCTTCACAAAAAATGTGCACAAGCCCTAAAGCAACCCTTTGGACCAAGAAAGTATTCATTTTGGCGCTGTTGAGAATTCATGAGTGTCTAATGAGGTAATTCCTTCACAATTAGTGTAGTATTTCTTGTGCTTAAGCCTCATTTCAAGTTTGAAATCGATGTCGGGTAGTTTAGTGCACTTTGGACATTACTAAACAGGGTTAGGGTTTAAATTGAGTAGTGTGGTGAACTTGAGTGTGTTTGGTGACCTTAAACCCCCCTACAATGTTTTAAACCCAGACCAAACACATATACATAACCTGAAACCCAAAAATACGGAATTACGGATCTTTCATGTCGGTTGTGATGACTTTGAGGGTGCAGGGAAATCTGGAGTGAACCGGGACCATTACGAGATAAACAAACAACCTCAGGGACCAATTTGAGACCATAGGAGACCCCCTGCAAGTTTGAGGCCCCAATTCTTCCCCAAAACCGAGGAGGCCGGTTTTTATAGGGAGGTGGCCTGCCCCTTGGTGGATGAGGGTGTCCAGGTTGTTTCCATAGCTCATATACACCCTATACTTCATCCCAGTATTGTTTGTGCACATAGTTTGGACCTGAACTAAAATCTGGGGCATGTTTTCTTGGTTTCTGCCTTGTATTTAGTGTTGTTTATGAAATCAATTTTTGATATTTGGTATTGTATTTGATCGCTTGACGTTTGTACGTCTATATCAAGTGTTATTTGGTGGTTTTGAAAGAGTAGTCCATAGGTTCTAACCTATAGGATTTTAAGCGTATCGTTTTGGTTTTCGTGTGTCGTTTCGTCTTTGAATTTGATTTTAACGCGATACGATACGTTATATATGTAGGTACCCCACGTGATGTCGAGACGTTGAAGATGAAGATGGCGACATCGGCATCGGCACACAAGAAGCAAGATCAAGGTGAATAGATTATATCTATGGGGGAAGTTAGGTGGATAGCGTATAGTACCCCCGCAGTTCGATGTTTGGTATACTATATATATACTATATATATATATATATATGATAGCGTTATGTGTGACATGGATTTTCAAGACGTGGTTAGGTGTACTATGGTTAGATTAGGATTTTGAAGTAAACTAGTATAGTTTCCTAGTTGTGAACCCTAGAATAGGTTTACACCCACACGCACACACATTCTTACTTGTTATACTTATATCTGGATGATGAGGATAGTGGATGATATTTAGAGATGAGTCGATGAGATTGGGCATGGTGCCATGAGATCGGTGGTATAATGCGGTTCGTATTTGGGATACGACATGAGATTTTAGCGGGCCTTTGGACGTGTGTTTTACACACGCATTTATATTTACATAGATGGTATCGGTTTGTACTAGGCTTAGATCAGTACTTGTAAGGTTCCTAGGCACTCTCAAGAGTTCTCACAAGGCATCATCCATGCCAATTTACAATTTTATGAGTGCCGCGAAACCCTAATACGGATCGTCGACTAGAAATTTAGGCGAAATACGAAACTAGTTAACATCTTAACTAAAGGAGAGAGGCTACAACCTTTGTAGATCCGATTCTCCACTTCCTTAGCTCCACGTAGACGTCCTCTCGCTGTCCGTCTCGAATCCCGGACTCAAGCATCGGCTTCATCGGAGAAATGGGCGGGCAAGATCGTCGATTTCGTGCCGAAGATGATCTACGTCGAGGTTACACAAGATCAAGCTCCAACTTCACCAAGTTGTGAAACTTGTAAAGTAAACACCCTATACTACTTGGCAAGAGGTAGAGGATGAAGAAATAGGAGGTGGGTTCACTTTAGAATTGGATTTCTCTCACTTTTGCTCAAGTTGCCATTGATGGACTTAAGCTTTTCTTGAAGAAGAAGATGATCAAGAAGAAGAAAGAATATGATAAGTGTTCTAAAATGAAAAAGAAATTGAAAACTTATCATAATCTTAACCATAGTTAAGTGTAGAGAATGAACTAGGGTTAGTTCAAATGGTTAGGGTTAAGCATGAGACAAGAATGGTGACTAAGTCAAAGCTTCATGAAGCTTCAATAAGAAACAAAGAAAGTCACCATTCTCATCTTTATCTTTTCCAAATAAATAAATAAACAAATAAATAAATAAATGAAAAAGAAAAACCCTAATCATCAACTTAACCATGGTTTAATTCTATACACTTAACCAAATGAGCAAGCATCATCAAACATGATACAAACATGTGCACAAAAGTATATCACATATACAACTTGCACATCAAGTGAGAAAATCCATTCAAAGTGAACTAATACTAGCTAATGCAAAGTAATACATCAAATATATAATTATACATTAAATCATTAAATCAACACTTGATTTAACGATCCGGTCATATCGCATATAACCGACTAGTATCCTATGTATCGGCTTATCGAATCAATCCTTGATTCGATATCTAGGTTATATCGAATATAACCAATCGATACATCCATCGCGAGAATGAAATACGGTATCACATACACGCATTATTCTCGGTCCTGCACATATCTCATATGCGCTCCTATTTCGTTTCGCTTGAGCCAGGAAACCTCTGTGTAGGACTCTAAAGACTCGTCAATACGCCGGCAGCAGATGATGATCATATCAATCACCCACAGGCCGCAAGCGGTCTGCTAAACGTAACGGCCATCCGGATATTGAACGATCAGAAGATCGACGAGCTAGCCCGCTCACACTCCTGTGAACCCAACCCGTAACACTTACCGTACAGTCCGGTCTGTTCGTCTGATATGTCGCATATCAAGTCTAGGGGTGGTAAACGTCAGACCCCAATAACCGATAAGTCATGTCGATGTGAGGCTCATAACGGGTCGAGAAACTACTGGTAACACTTACCAGCAAATCTCTGATCAGCCCTGGCCAAGGACTTCCCTGTTACGGCCAATCGAGCACTGCGCAACATCAACCCCCAATTCCGGGAGAGACGAAACCCCTCCTATCGCTCATTGCCTCCATGTGACTCGGGACTGTACCCAAAGACCACCGTTTTGCACGCCCTCATGGACGTGGTAAGGTGGAGATCAAAGCACAGTGGGAATCACACAAGACTCTATGACGATCTCGGGTCTACAGACTAACCTGTACAAGTGTCACCTGAGAACTGCCATCTGACGTGAGGTATAATACCATCTGGGAGTTCTCGGCGAGTCCGTCCAGTGTACCCAGTCTTCACTGAGCACCCGTATATCATCTCTGATGTCAAACACCAATGGATATGGGATCATCCATCGCCCATCTCATGGGTCGAGAAGCATATACGCTAGTCTACACTGGTGTATCGATGCCCCGTCTCGATACACCCACGACTAGGGAGCTTGAAGGATGTACCTATGGACTACCATGTCCCCACTAGTATGATCTGCATCATAGTCCAGGTAGTCAAGTACACATCCTAAGGGCTTTATCAACATGTAACTATAAGACAGTTTAAAGAGACTAGTGTACATGTTAAGATAAAGAGCAACCAGATAGCATACTATCATATCGAGCAAGAAAGTCATCTCTATATATGTCCAAGCATCCAATATAATATACATCATCTGTACAATACTGGCCTCTAGGGCATACATACAACTAACAGTACCCAGAGCATGAGATATGATGATAATGATACCAGATGATTGATGAGATGAATGTGATATTGACCCGTACCCAGATTTGGGATGCCGTACGATGATTTACCGTACGAGCTTTATTTGATGATAAGATCCGCACTCATAACTCGAGAATGTCATATGATATTGTATCGTACGCGGTACCATTGAGGCGGAATCACCGACTATTATATTTATATATATATATATATATATATATATATATATCGACTCAGATTTAGGTGGTTTCAATACCCTCCCGCTTGGCTTGTTAGTTAGATCTGTAGTTGCTTAGTAGATGTTAGACTAGACTGAGTCATACCTATTTTAAAACTACTGAGTCAGGAGTATTTTAAGGACAGGCAAGGGGATTCTACGGATATTTTCAAAAGACGCACTTTTTTTTTAAAAACACCGTAGCCCTTATTTTACAAAAAAAAACCGATTCGTCTTATTTCCAATGGCAAAACAGTATGACATAGATACATTGTTGTAGATACTACACTATTGTGTTTATTATTCATTTGCCGCATATTCTTGCTTTTAACATCGCATTGCATGTTTAAACATGTTTATTGTCATATCAAATCATGCTGTTAGGACACCAGCACCATTATCGATGATGCATATGTTCCACGTACACCTGCTTGCCGGCTCACACACTTCATCATCGATAATTGCCATGTCACTACACAGTAGGATTATTGCATCAGGATATGACTCCTTACAGGACATACTTGCGTACACGCATATTGTACCCCCATATTTACACATACATAGATGATTCGGGCTTGATTAGAGATTTGGGAACCGCAAGATACTCTTTAAAACTGATTCATTTTGAAAGAGCGGTTTCCCTCCATAGGTTCATATTACTATTCCATGTTGCGTAATATACTGATATGCTTACATTTCTTTTACATGTCGCATACATCATGCTTTTAATTAGATGCATTGAGATATGTTGTTTCCATGATATTTCTGGATTTGAGAACCATGGGTATTTCAAAGAGAGTATGTAATTGTTTTAAAAATCCGGTTACCCTTGATATGATATTTCAGTGTGTCCACCATGTGTTTTCTCGGTACTGAGAGCGACATGTGAAACTCGATTCGAGGAGGCGGATGAGGCCGATTGCGGATACATGGGGGACCCGGTATGGTTGCTCAGGATGAGAAATGTTTTTCGTGGAGTAGACGATGAGCCTGGCAGGGTGGCTAGTACCTACCGGTGATTGTATTTGAGCTCGGCGGATATCCGGAGGATACCGACCGGAGTTGAGATATGATACGGGCCGATCCGGACTGCCGGAGCCCTATATATATGAGGATTTACGTGCCGTTGCTGGGCACAGGTTTCATGATGTTTTCGAGTGTCGATGCTAGACACTCAGGTTCCATGATTTTGATGTGTCGCGGGAGACACACGTTGATTTATATTCTCATACTTCCATGCATATGCTTTATGATATTTACATGCATGATGTTTTATGTCATTGGGTGACACGTTGACGAGATCCACATACATACAGACTTTGATTCATGTTGCTACCTGAAGCACTGGCACGAGCACTTGGTACTACACTTATGTATAGATGTTTACCCCTGCCACCTTATCATGCTTCAGACTTATTCATATTGAGGATATATTATTATTGATCGTATTGACCTAGGATTGTGTCATGCATACGATTTCTGCTCTGTGATGTTTTCTATTCACGAGTTAGCAACTCACCCCCGTTGTGCCACAGTTTCTTGTAGGTTTCGCCGTACAGGTTCCATTGCGGCTTTCTGGCACACTGCTTCCCTTACGGGTGATTTGCTTTGGTAGGTGAGTTCTTTTGCATCAGAACCACTATTGTATATGTATTATTCAGTTGTATCTAGTAATTCCATCAACCAAACATGTATATTGTTTCAGACTTAGAAAACCAGTTATGTATTATTTCGACCTTAGAGTCACGCGATGTAGTATTATGGTTTTCTTGAGATTTTGAGTTTCTTTTGAGTTTTGATCATCGCCCTTTGGCGTTGTATATTATACTGCTTGCATGGTTGTGACCGTCGATTGACGAAGAGCTAGCTCCTGCTTGGGGATGCCTTTTATCATTGTTCTTTTATAACTCTTGTTGTACCCCGTTCGGGGCCAGTATTTATAAAGGAAACTCTGCCGAAATTTTCAGAAAAGACTATAGATTTTAGAAATGCATATTCGGCTCACTTATTCAAAAACCTAGTTTTTAAAACATGTTTTCGTCACTTCTTTAAAACTAATTTTCCTTCATTTATTAATTAAAATGGTTTTAGATTTCTGGGCTTTTGGGTTACTTGAATTAGATGGGGTCATATAGGCTTCATATGATTCAAGGGCCAGTCACGGGCAATTTTGGGTCATGACAAAGTTGGTATCAGAGCGCTATATTAGCCTTGGTTCGAGTCTAAGTTTGACTATGTGGAGCTTAGAGCATTTATATATATATATATACGGAACTTAGACTTAGTCGAGGTGGTATTAAACCCGAACTTTCGTCGCGTAGGATAACCCTTGGTTGATAGAGTAGGTAGCTTGAGTAGAGTGGCGTACCGTACGTATGTTCCGCGGCATATTTACGATACACTACTCCGTTTAAGAAACCTTAGGATGTACATTTCCTAGCACATTATTATATTTATTCCTATGATCTATCCTCATCGATACTTGTTATGATTTTGCTGCTACGATTACACGTGCAGAGAGAGCTACGGCTAGAGTTAAGGTCAGCACGAGGTCATCGCGAATGAGGACTGACCAGGGCGTGATTCCAGAGACATACGATTACATAGAGCGGCGTCGTTTATTATGTTTTCGCGCCATGAGCGTTGATGGATCACTTCCATGAGATTTCTCGGACGTGCAGATCAGCACCAGAAGATTGAGCCATTGATAGAGGCCAGCCAGGATGTGATGAGCATTGAAGTATCGCTTATTCATGATGATTGAGGCGATGTTCAGCGTACAGACGAATGAGCCAGTTGTTGCTGCAAATGACGAGATATCGCCCAGATGTTGGAGCTACTGCAGCATTAGTATAGACATAGAGATATGATGGAAGGTCGCTAGTCACCCGAGGATGAATGACTGGGACATGTGGTTCGTTCGCTTACCCCGATGTGAGGTCATCAGACCGATTGATTCCAGCTAGAGACGACTTCACGCAGGTTCGTTGGTAGTCGATAGAGACGATCGAATGTCAGGAACCCATTTTCAATGTTTAAAGTATTCGGAAAGACATGCAAGTAATTCTATGGACCCTCTATAAGAATGAAACCCTAACTCGACATAATGACCATGTGAAAGCCTTTGAACCTTAGGGTTTGCGGCAGTTCCGCGGTGCCATTAGTGAGGCTTGGGTTTGTCCTTCTACGGCTGGTCCACCGATGCTGTGGCATGTACCGGAATACTATTAAACTGTACTCAAGATGTTGATCTCTTGGGGGATTATGAGGTTCCGATAAATCGATCGGATGGTTCGACATCATTCGGATATCATGTGATGGGATACAATTGCTTGGGAGACTCCAGATATGAGTATAGCCATTGGAGCGCAGTCCATGCAACCACGAGAAGACGAGTCCGAATCAGTCGACATTGGGACAGAGTGGAGTAAAGAGTTCGCACGAGATTTCGATGAGATGACGTTCCACCCCGCTGACATCAGAGATGCGATACGCATGCAGAGGCGTTGTATATGGATATATCTTCCAGAAGAAGTCGCGATGAGTATGCAGCCGTTCTGGAATGAAAAACAGATATAGTAAGGGTGGTAACTTCCGGGCAATTCGGCAGAAGAGAGATTTGAGAAAGACCTCAGCAGGACCTTTCCGGAATACTATACGAGAACACTTGGACCAAGGAGCGGTCATATTGCGCACACCCAGCAGGCCAGAGTTCGGCATCGTCGACGAGATAGTTGGCCAGAGATCTGTAGAGGATGTACCAGAGTGGGATTGTTCCGTCGTCATTCCATGTTGGGCTGTTGAGCCGAGGAGCTATATATCTCGCAATGCACAGTGAGAGACAAGAGCCTAAAAGCACCAGACGACAGGTCATGAACAGGAGGCAAGTAGATATCTTGCTCGTCTAGCATTGGATACACCGACACCTTCTCGACCTTGAGGGAAGATAAATCGACGGTGGTATTTATGATTTGGGATTTGGTGATTCGATTATCACGTATCCGTCACCTTGGATTTCGGTATTTTGGGCGACCTATTCGCATGATTTAGTCTTGATGACTGACTTTCATGATATTTGTTTTCATGCACCATGGTTGCACCTACTGGGTATTCATATTTTGTGCATAATTATTACGCTTGAGGTATTGATAGTGATTTCATGCCTATTTTATGCCTGTGATTTGATTTATGCTTCCAGCATAGTTTTCATGCACTTTAGTGTTTTGATGTGATTTGTGCACGCTGATGCACATGGTTGTGAGATTATATACCGCGGTATACCTGATCTGGATTGAGCTGTATCGTATACCGTCGATTTCGATTCTGATTTCGATGTTGATTTCGTGATTTCGTGCATGATGGATGCACCGATTTGGATTTTCACGCATGTTGGGCGCATGTTACGAGATGCGATTTTTGTGCACACTAGATGCACTAACTCGAGATTCTTCGTGCATATCAGATACACCTGATTTTGCTGTCAGGCACACCCGTTGCCTATGACAGGGGTTTTGTACACACCCGTT
This sequence comes from Agapanthus africanus, assembly GCA_030015575.1. Lineage (NCBI taxonomy): Eukaryota > Viridiplantae > Streptophyta > Magnoliopsida > Asparagales > Amaryllidaceae > Agapanthus > Agapanthus africanus. The sequence continues at coordinate 550,914,035 of CM057345.1, forward strand.
GCACTTAGATTTTTGTTTCTGTGCACATGTATAGCACATTCATGGATTTCGATTTCCGTGCGCACCAGACGCACGTGGCACTTTCATATACATTTTGGGGTCGATTCCCTTTGAGCAGCGTGTTTTATGATATAGTAGCTGAGCAGGACTAGTCGGAGGACAGTACCTGAATATTTTTGCATGTATTGATAGTTATCGAAGGGATTTCCAAAAAGGGAGCTATAGTCTAAGTGTTTACCTACGTGTCTGAGATGACACGAAACGTTTAAAATAAGGGCACCTTTCTAAATTGTTTTCAAAACGGCGGTACGTACATATGAAACAAAGGATATATATGTATGTAGTTATTTCTTACACTAAACGTCCGCCACTGTGCCGCGATACGCGCATCGCACAGCAACATGAAAGATTTAGCATGCATTTCCTTCAGATGTTTTCATATATAGTTTTGATGCATATCATGTTGGTTTTGTATTAGATTTAACATTTGTGTCTCCACCATGACTCCGATGATTGCGGGATACTTGACGGAGTGTTGATTTCGAGTTATCTGCACATTGTTCATGCGTTTGCATTACGCTATGATGCGTTTTATGTATTGATGATTTCGGAGCCCCGACGACTTGGACTTTTTACTGAGATGTTTTAGTATTGAGGGGTTTAAATTTAAATTCGGGGACCGAATTTCTTTAAGGGGGGAAGATTGTAACATTTCAAAAAAAATAAAATATTATTTTTTGGAATTTTTATAATTAAATAATAAAATATTGAATATTTTGATAAGCGGTATAATTAAATACCGATAAATGGGGGGGAAATTTGGAAAAAATTATGGAAATTTCTAAAAGAGGGTGTTTTATGTGAATTATGCAAATTTTAAGTTTTTATGATTTATTATACACTAATTTTGTGCTAATCGCGGTTAAAAATCGCTAATCGGATTTTAAGCGTGTTTTGTGCAAAACATGCACCATATCATTTCACACTTGTGTTACATTTTCTTACATGGCTTTGTCTTCATGTTTCATTCCTTGTTTTGGGTTTACTATTGAGCAGAGAGGGAAAGAAAAGAATAAAGTAAAGAGCATGGGCAAGAGAGAGAAAGGTGAGGGTCAAACCTAAGTCATGGCACATCTCTCCCACTTCTTCACCCTTGTCTTTCTTCTTCCTCCTTCAGCCCAAGGCAGCACCTCTCCTCCACCACCTTCAAACCCCCACTTCATCATCAAAACAAACTCAAAACCCCACTCCCTCTTCACAAAAAATGTGCACAAGCCCTTAAGCAACCCTTTGGACCAAGAAAGTATTCATTTTGGCGTTGTTGAGGATTCATGAGTGTCTAATGAGATAATTCCTTCACAATTAGTGTAGTATTTCTTGTGCTTAAGCCTCATTTCAAGTTTGAAATCGATGTCGGGTAGTTTAATGAACTTTGGACATTACTAAAGAGGGTTAGGGTTTAAATTGAGTAGTGTGGTGAACTTGTGTGTGTTTGGTGACCTTAAACCCCCTACAATGTTTTAAACCCAGACCAAACACATATACATAACCTGAAACCCAAAAAACCGGAATTACGGAACTTTCATGTCGGTTTGTGGTGACTTTGAGGGTGCAGGGAAATCTGGAGTGAACCGGGACCATTACAAGATAAACAAACAACCCCAGAGACCAATTTGAGACCATAGGAGACCCCCCTGCAAGTTCGAGGCCCCAATTCTTCCCCAAAACTGAGGAGGCCGGTTTTTATAGGGAGGTGGCCGGCCCCTTGGTGGGTGAGAGTGTCCAGATTGTTTCCATAGCTCGTATACACCCTATACTTCATCCCAGTATTGTTTGTGCACCTTGTTTGGACCTGAACTAAAATCTGGGGCATGTTTTCTTGGTTTCTGCCCTGTATTTAGTGTTGTTTATGAAATCAATTTTTGATATTTGGTATTGTATTTGATCGCTTGACGTTTGTACGTCTATATTAAGTGTTATTTGGTGGTTTTGAAAGAGTAGTCCATAAGTTCTAACCTATAATCTTTTAAGCGTATCGTTTTGGTTTTTGTGTGTCATTTCGTCTTTGAATTTGATTTTAACGCGATACGATACGTTATATGTGTGGTACCCCACGTGATGTCGAGACGTTGAAGATGAAGATGGCGACATCGGTATCGACACACAAGAAGCAAGATCAAGGTGAATAGATTATATCTATGGGGGAAGTCGGGTGGATGGCGTATAGTACCCCCGCAGTTCGATATTTGGTATACATATATATATATATATATGATAGCGTTATGTGTGACATGGATTTTCAAGACGTGGTTAGGTGTACTATGGTTAGATTAGGATTTTGAAGTAAACTAGTATAGTTTCCTAATTGCGAACCCTAGAATAGGTTTACACCCACACGCACACACATGCTTACTTGTTATACTTATACCTGAATGATGAGGATAGTGGATGATATTTGGAGATGAGTCGATGAGATTGGGTATGGTGCCATGAGATCGGTGGTATGATGTGGTTCGTATTTGGGATACGACATGAGATTTTAGGGGGCCTTTGGACGTGTGTTTTACACACGCATTTATATTTACATAGATGGTATCGGTTTGTACAAGGCTTAAATCAGTACCCAGATCATGAGATATGATAATAATGATACCATATGATTGATGAGATGAATGTGATATTGACCCGTACCCAGATTTGGGATGTCGTACGATGATTTACCGTACGAGCTTTATTTGATGATAAGATCCGCACTCATAACTCGAGGATGTCATATGATATTGTATCATACGCGGTACCATTGAGGCGAGATCACCCACTATTATATTTATATATATATCGACTCAGATTTAGGTGGTTTCCATACCCCTCCCGCTTAGCTTGTTAGTTAGATTTGTAGTTGCTTAGTAAATGTTAGACTAGACCGAGTCATACCTATTTCAAAACTAACGAGTCGGGAGTATTTTAAGCACAGGCAAGGGGATTCTACGGATATTTTCAAAAGACGCATTTTTTCTTAAAAACGCCATAGCCCTTATTTTACAAAAAAAAACCGATTCGTCTTATTTCCAATGGCAAAACAGTATGACATAGATACATTGTTGTAGATACTACACTGTTGTGTTTATTATTCATTTGCCTCATATTCTTGCTTTTCACATCGCATTGCATGTTTAAACATGTTTATTGTCATATCAAACCATGCTGTTAGGACACCAGCACCATTATCGATGATGCATATGTTCCACATACACCTGCTTGCCGGCTCACACACTTCATCATCGATAATTGCCATGTCACTACATAGTAGGATTATTGCATCAGGATATGACTCCTTGCAGGACATACTTGCGCACACGCATATTGTACCCCCATATTTATACATACATAGATGATTCGGGCTTGATTAGAGATTCGGGAACCGCAAGATACTCTTTAAAACTGATTCATTTTGAAAGAGCGGTTTCCCTCCATAGGTGCATATTACTATTCCATGTTGCATGATATACTGATATGCTTACATTTCTTTTACATGTCGCATACATCATGCTTTTGGTTAGACGCATTGAGATATATTGTTTCCATGATATTTCTGGATTTGGGAACCGTGGGTATTTCAAAGAGAGTATGTAATTGTTTTAAAAATCCGGTTACCCTTGATATGATAGTTCATTGTGTCCACTATGTGTTTTCTCGGTGCTGAGAGCGACATGTGAAACCCGATTCGAGGAGGCGGATGAGGCCGATTGCGGGTACATGATGGACCCGGTATGGTTCCCCGGGGCGAGAAATATTTTTCGTGGAGTAGACGATGAGCCTAGCAGGGTGGCTAGTACCTACCGGTGATTGTATTTGAGCTCGGCGGATATCCGGAGGATACCAACTGGAGTTGAGAGATGATATGGGCCGATCCGGACTGCCGGAGCCCTATATATATGAGTATTTACGTGCCGTTGCTGGGCACAGGTTTCATGATGTTTTCGAGTGTCGATACTAGACACTCAGGTTCCATGATTTTGATGTGTTGCGGTCAACACACGTTGATTTATATCCCCATACTTCCATGCATATGCTTTATGATATTTACATGCATGATGTTTTATGTCATTGGGTGACACGTGGACGAGATCCACATACATACAGACTTTGATTCATGTTGCTACCTGAGGCACTGGCACGAGCACTTGGTACTACACTTATGTATAGATGTTTACCCCCGCCACCTTATCATACTTCAGACTTATTCATATTGAGGATATATTATTATTGATCGTATTGACCTAGGATTGTGTCATGCATACGATTTCTGCTCTGTGATGTTTTCTATTCACGAGTTGGCAACTCATCCCCGTTGTGCCACAGTTTCTTGCAGGTTTCGCTGTACAGGTTCCATTGCGGCTTTCTGGCATACTGCTTCCCTTACGGGTGATTTGCTTTGGTATGTGAGTTCTTTTGCATCAGAACCACCATTGTATATGTATTATTCAGTTGTATCTATTAATTCCATCAACCAAACATGTATATTGTTTCAGACTTAGAAAACCAGTTATGTATTATTTCGAGCTTAGAGTCACGCGATGTAGTATTATGGTTTTCTTGAGATTTTGAATTTCTTTTGAGTTTTGATTCTCGCCCTTTGGCGTTGTATATTATACCGCTTGCATGGTTGTGACCGTCGATTGACGAAGAGCTTGCTCCCGCTTGGGGATGCCTTTTATCATTGTGCTTATATTACTCTTGTTGTACCCCGTTCGGGGCCATTATTTACAATGGAAACTCTGCCGAAATTTTCAGAAAAAACTATAGATTTTAAAAATGCATATTCGGCTCACTTATTTAAAAACCTAGTTTTTAAAACATGTTTTCGTCACTTCTTTAAAACTAATTTTCCTTCATTTATTAATTAAAATGGTTTTAGATTTCTGGGCTTTTGGGTTACTTGAATTAGATGGGGTCATATAGGCTTCATATGCTTCAAGGGCCAGTCACGGGCTATTTCGGGTCGTGACAAAGTTGGTATCAGAGCGCTAGGTTAACCTTGGTTCAAGTCTAAGTTTGACTATGTGGAGCCTAGAGCGTTTATATATATACGGAACTTAGGGTTGACTATACGGAACTTAGACTTAGTCGAGGGGGTATTATACCCGAACTTTCGTCGCGTAGGATGACCCTCGGTTGATGGAGTAGGTAGCTTGAGTAGAGTGACGTACCGTACGTATGTTCCGTGGCATATTTACGATACGCTACTCCGCTTAAGAAACCTTAGGATGTACATTTCCTTACACATTATTATATTCATTCCTATGATCTATCCTCATCGATACTGGTTATGATTTTTCTGCTACGATTACACGGACAGAGAGAGCTACGGCTAGAGTTGAGGTCAGCACGAGCTCGTCGCAAACGAGGACTGACCAGGGCGTGATTCCAGAGACATACGATTGCATAGAGCAGAGGTGTTTATTGTATTTTCGCACCATGAGCGTTGATGGATCGCTTCCACGAGATTTCTCGGACGTGCAGATCAGCACCAGAGTATTGAGCCATTGATAGAGGCCAGCCAGGATGTGATGACCATTGAAGTATCGTTTATTCATGATGATTGAGGCGCTGTTCAGCGTACAGACGAATGAGCCAGTTGTTGCTGCAAATGACGAAATATCGCCCAGATGTTGGATCTACTGCAGCATGAGTATATACTTAGAGATATGATGGAAGGTCGCTAATCACCCGAGGATGAATGACTAGGACATGTCGTTCGTTCGCTTACCCCGATGCGAGGTCATCTGACCGATTGATTCCAGCTAGAGACGACTTCACACAGGTTCGTTGGTAGTCGATAGAGACGATCGAATGTCAGGAACCCATTTTCCATATTTAAAGTATTCGGAAAGATATGCAAGCGATTCTATGGACCCTCTAGAAGAATGAAACCCTAACTCGACATAATGACCATGTGAAAGCCTTTGAACATTAGGGTTTGCGGCAGTTCCACGGTGCCATTAGTGAGGCTTGGGTTTGCCCTTCTACGGATGGTCCACCTATGCTGTGGTATGTACCGTAATACTATTAAACTGTACTCAAGATGTTGATCTCTTGGGGGATTATGAGGTTCCGATAAATCGATCGGATGGTTCGACATCATTCGGATATCATGTGATGGGATACAATTACTTGGGAGACTCCAGATATGAATATAACCGTTGGAGCGCAGTCCATGCAACCACGAGAAGACGAGTCTGAATCAATCGACATTGGGACAGAATGGAGTAAAGAGTTCGCACGAGATTTCAATGTGATGACGTTCCACCCCGCTGACATCAGAGATGCGATAGGCATGCAGAGGCGTTGTATATGGATATATCTTCCAAAAGAAGTCGCGATGAGTATGCAGCCGTTCTGGAACGAGAAACAGATATAATAAGGGTGGTAACTTCCGGGCAATTCGGCAGAAGCGAGATTTGAGAAAGACCTCAGCAGAACCTTTCCGGAATACTATACGAGAAGACTTGGACCCAGGAGCGGTCATATTGCGCACACCCAGCAGGCCAGAGTTCGGCATCGTCGACAAAATAGTTGGCCAGAGATCTGTAGAGGATGTGCCAGAGCGGGATTGTTCCGTCGTCATTCCTGTTAGTTATATGTATGCCCTAGAGGCCATTACTATACATAGGATGTATATTGTAGTGGATGCTTGGACATATATAGGGAGGACTTTCTTGCTCGACATGATAGTATGCTATCTGGTTACTCTTTACCTTAACGTGTATACTGATTGTCTCTCTGTTACATGTTGGTAAAGCCCTTAGGATGTGTACTTAACTACCTGGACTATGATACGGATCATACTAGTGGGGACATGGTAGTGCATAAGTACATCCTTCAAGGTCCGTAGTCGTGGGTATATCGAGACGGGGCATCGATATACCAGAGTAGACTAGCGTATACCTTCTCGACCCATACAGATGGGCGATGGATGATCCCATATCCATTGGTGTTTGACATCAGAGATGATATACGGGTGCTCAGTGGAGACTGGGTACACTGGACGGACTCGCCGAGAACTCCCAGATGGTATTATACCTTACGTCAGATGGCAGTTCTCAGGTGACACTGGTACAGGTTAGTCTGTAGACCCGAGATCTTCATAGAGTCTTGTGTGATTCCCACTGTGCTTTGATTTCCACCTTACCACATCCAAGAGGGCGTGCAAAACGGTGGTTTTTGGGTACAGTCCCGAGTCACATGGAGGCAATGAGCGATAGGAGGGGTTTCGTCTCTCCCGGTATTGGGGGTTGATGTTGCGCTATGCTCGATTGGCCATAATAGGGAAGTCCCTGGCCCGGGCTGGTTTAGAGATTTATTGGTAAGTGTTACCAGTAGTTTCTCGACCCGTTATGAGCCTCTCATCGGCATGACTTATCGGTTATTAGGGTCTGACGTTTACCACCCCTAAACTTGATATGCGACATATCAGACGAGGAGACCGGACTGTACGGTAGTGTCACTGTCAGGCTTTTTGCAGGAGTTGGAGCGGGCTTGCTTGCTGATCTTCTGATCGCTCAATACCCGGGTAGCCGTTACGTCCAGCTAGTACCGCTGACGGCTTGTGGGTGCTTGATATGATCATCACCTACTGCCGGCGTATTGACGAGTCTTTAGAGTCCTACATAGAGGTTGTACTGGCTCAGGCAAAACGAAATAGGAGCGCATATATGATATGTGCGGGACCGAGAATAATGCATGTATGCGATACCGTATTCCATTCTCATGATGTTTGTATCATTCGGTTGTATGCGATATAACCTAGTTATCGAATCAAGGGTTGATTCGATAAATCGATACATTGAATGTTAGTCGGCTATATATGATATAGCCGGATTATTAAGTCAAGTATTGATTTAATAATTTAGTGTATAATTGTTTATATGATATACTAATTTACGTTAACTAATATTGGTTCACTTAAGCATTCATTTTTCTCACTTGTGCACAACTTGATATATATGTGATATATATTTATTTGTGTTTACTATTTGTATCATGGTTGTTGATACACACTACATGGGTGTATGAGACATACACCATACTAATTATATTGGTTGGGATTTAATATCTAAAGTAATTCTAAAACAAGTGGATAATGAGCTCATTTGCATGAAGCTTCATGAAGCTTTTTCTTGCATTGACTTTTTCCACTAGTTTTGTTTTACTTAAGATATTAGTTAACCTAACCACTATGATTACCCATGGTAAAGTCTCTACATGAGTTAGTATATGATACTCACTCACCATGGTTAGTTCACTCTCTCTCTTGATCATTTATCCATTCTCATTTTGAGCTCATCTTCTTCCTCCTTCATCTTGATGCTAGGGTTTGAAAAAGAGAGAGAACCAAAGTGAGAAAATAAAATCTAAAGTGTACCCATTTACTATCTCACCATCCTCTACTAGACTAGCACTTTAGTTTAGGGTATTTGCTTCACTAATTCTTTGGTTAGTGAGGTAGAAGCTTGTGTCCGTATTCCCTCGACGTAGATCATCTTCGGCCTTGAAGACTTCAAGCAATCCCGTTGTAACTTTCTTATGGAGCCGTCCGAGAGTCCGGGAGTTCGATCATCGCAGCGAAGGGACTACTACAAGGAGCTTAAGAAGTGAAGGACCGATCTACAAAGGTTGTATTTCGTATTCACTTAGTGTAAATGTGATTTACTTGCTTGTGATCGCCTAATCTCTAGTTAACGATCTTGTTTGGGGTTATTCGGCACCTAAAATTTTTAATTCGGCATGGTCGATGCCTTGTAGAGCCTTGTTAGAGTGCCTAGTAACCCTACAATTCCATGTTGGGCCATTGAGCCGAGGAGCTATATATCTCGCAATGCACAGTGAGAGACAAGAGCCTAAAAGCACCAGACGACAGGTCATGAACAGGAGGCAAGTAGATATCTTGCTCGTCTAGCATTGGATGCACCGACACCTTCTCGACCTTGAGAGAGGATAAATCGACGGTGGTATTTATGATTTGGGATTTGGTGATTCGATTATCACGTATCCGTCACCTTGGATTTCGGTATTTTGGGCGACCTATTCGCATGATTTAGTCTTGATGACTGGGTTTCATGATATTTGTTTTCATGCACCATGGTTGCACCTACTGGGTATTCATATTTTGTGCATAGTTATTACGCTTGAGGTATTGATGGTGATTTCATGTCTATTTTATGCCTGTGATTTGATTTATGCTTCCAGCATAGTTTTCATGCACTTTTAGTGTTTTGATGTGATTTGTGCACGCTGATGCACATGGTTGTGAGATTATATACCGCGTTATACCTGATCTGGATTGAGCTGTATTGTATACCGTCAATTTTGATTCTGATTTTGATATTGATTTCGTGCATGATGGATGCACCGATTTGGATTTTCGCGCATGTTGGGCGCATGTTACGAGATGCGATTTTTGTGCACACCAGATGCACTAACTCGAGATTCTTCGTGCATATAAGATGCACCTGATTTTGCTGTCAGGCACACCCGTTGCCTCTGACAGGGGTTTTGTGCACACCCGTTGCACTTAAATTTTTGTTTCTGTGCACATGTATGGCACATTCATGGATTTCGATTTCCGTGCGCACCAGACGCACGTGGCACTTTCATATACATTTTGGGGTTGATTCCCTTTGAGCAGCGTGTTTTATGATATTTACTATTTGATATAGTAGCTGAGCAGGACTAGTCGGAGGACAGTACCTGAATATTTTTGCATGCATTGATAGTTATCGAAGGGATTTCCAAAAAGGGAGTTATAGTCTCAGTATTTACCTACGTGTCTGAGATGACACGAAACGTTTAAAACAAGAGAACCCTTCTAAATTGTTTTCAAAACGGCGATACGTACATATGAAACAAAGAATATATATGTATGTAGTTATTTCTTACACTAGACGTCCGCCACTGTTCCGCAATACGCGCATCGAACAGCAGCATGAAAGATTTAGCATGCATTTCCTTCAGATGTTTTCATGTATAGTTTTGATGCATATCATGTTGGTTTTGTATTGGATTTGACATTTGTGTCTCCACCATGACTCCGATGGTTGCGGGATGCTTGACGGAGTGTTGATTTCGAGTTATCTGCACATTGTTCATGCGTTTGCATTGCGCTATGATGCGTTTTATGTATTGATGATTTCGGAGCCCCGACGATTTGGACTTTTTACTGAGATGTTTTAGTATTGAGGGGTTTAAATTTAAATTCGGGGACCAAATTTCTTTAAGGGGGGAAGATTGTAACATTTCAAAAAAATAAAATATTATTTTTGGGAATTTTTATAATTAAATAATAAAATATTGAATATTTTGATAAGCGGTATAATTAAATACCGATAAATGGGGGGGAAATTTGGAAAAAATTATGGAAATTTCTAAAAGAGGGTGTTTTATGAAAATTATGCAAATTTTAAGTTTTTATGATTTATTATACACTAATTTTATGCTAATCGCGGTTAAAAATCGTTAATTGGATTTTAAGCGTGTTTTGTGCAAAACATGCACCATATCATTTCACACTTGTGTTACATTTTCTTACATGGCTTTGTCTTCATGTTTCATTCCTTGTTTTGGGTTTACTATTGAGGAGAGAGGGAAATAAAAGAAAAGGAAAGAAAAGAATAAAGTAAAAAGCATGGGCAAGAGAGAGAAAGGTGAGGGTCAAACCTAAGTCATGGCACATCTCTCCCACTTCTTCACCCTTGTCTTTCTTCTTCCTCCTTCAGCCCAAGGCAACACCTCTCCTCCACCGCCTTCAAACCCCCACTTCATCATCAAAACAAACTCAAAACCCCACTCCCTCTTCACAAAAAATGTGCACAAGCCCTCAAGCAACCCTTTGGACCAAGAAAGTATTCATTTTGGCGCTGTTGAGTATTCATGAGTGTCTAATGAGATAATTCCTTCACAATTAGTGTAGTATTTCTTGTGCTTAAGCCTCATTTCAAGTTTGAAATCAATGTCGGGTAGTATAGTGCACTTTGGACATTACTAAAGAGGGTTAGGGTTTAAATTGAGTAATGTGGTGAATTTGAGTGTGTTTGGTAACCTTAAACCCCCCTACAATGTTTTAAACCCAGACCAAACACATATACATAACCTGAAACCCAAAAATACAGAATTATGGAACTTTCATGTCAGTTTGTGATGACTTTGAGGGTGCAGGGAAATCTGGAGTGAACCGGGACCATTACGAGATAAACAAACAACCCCAGGGACCAATTTGAGACTATAGGAGACCCCCCTGCAAGTTCGAGGCCCCAATTCTTCCCCAAAACCGAGGAGGCCAATTTTTATAGGGAGGTGGCCGGTCCCTTAGTGGGTGAGGGTGTCCAGGTTGTTTCCATAGCTCATATACACCCTATACTTCATCCCAGTATTGTTTGTGCACCTAGTTTGGACCTGAACTAAAATCTAGGGCATGTTTTCTTGGTTTCTGCCTTGTATTTAGTGTTTTTTATGAATTCAATTTTTGATATTTGGTATTGTATTTGATCTCTTGACGTTTGTACGTCTATATCAAGTGTTATTTGGTGGTTTTGAAAGAGTAGTCCATAGGTTCTAACCTATAGGCTTTTAAGCGTATCGTTTTGGTTTTGGTTTGTCGTTTCGTCTTTGAATTTGATTTTAACGCGATACGATACGTTATATGTGTAGGTACCCCACGTGATGTCGAGACATTGAAGATGAAGATGGCGACATCGGCATCGGCACACAAAAAGCAAGATCAAGGTGAATAGATTATCTCTATGGAGGAAGTCGGGTGGATGGCGTATAGCATCCCCGCGGTTCGATGTTTGGTATACTATATATATACTATATATATATATATATATATATATATATATATATATATGATAGCGTTATGTGTGGCAAGGATTTTCAAGACGTGGTTAGATGTACTATGGTTAGATTAGGGTTTAGAAGTAAACTAGTATAGTTTCCTAGTTGCGAACCCTAGAATAGGTTTACACCCACACGCACACACATGCTTACTTGTTAATTCTTATACCTGGATGATGAGGATAGTGGATGATATTTGGAGATGAGTCGATGAGATTGGGCATGGTGCCATGAGATCGGTGGTATGATGTGGTTCGTATTTGGGATACGACATGAGATTTTATGGGGCCTTTGGACGTGTGTTTTACACACGCATTTATATTTACATAGATGGTATCGGTTTGTACTAGGCTTAGATCAGTACCCCAGATCATGAGATATGATGATAATGATACCAGATGATTGATGAGATGAATGTGATATTGACCCGTACCCAGATTTAGGATGTCGTACGATGATTTACCGTACGAACTTTATTTGAGGATAAGATTCGCACTCATGGCTCGAGGATGTCATATGATATTGTATCTTATAAGATACCGTTGAGGCGGGATCACCGACTATTATATATATATATATATATATATATATATATATATATATATATCGACTCAGATTTAGGTGGTTTCCATACCCCTCCCGCTTAGCTTGTTAGTTAGATCTGTAGTTGCTTAGTAGATGTTAGGTTAGACCGAGTCATACCTATTTCAAAACTAACGAGTCGGGAGTATTTTAAGGACAGGCAAGGGGATTCTACGGATATTTTCAAAAGACGCACTTTTTCTTAAAAACACCATAGCCCTTATTTTACAAAAAAAAACCGATTCGTCTTATTTCCAATGGCAAAACAGTATAACATAGATACATTGTTGTAGATACTACACTGTTGTGTTTATTATTCATTTGCCGCATATTCTTGCTTTTCACATCGCATTGCATGTTTAAACATGTTTATTATCATATCAAACCATGCTGTTAGGACACCAGCACCATTATCGATGATGCATATGTTCCACGTACACCTGCTTGCCGGCTCATACACTTCATCATCGATAATTGCCATGTCACTACACAGTAGGATTATTGCATCAGGATATGACTCCTTGCAGGACATACTTGCGTACACACATATTGTACCCCTATATTTACACATACATAGATGATTCAGGCTTGATTAGAGATTTGGGAACCGCAAGATACTCTTTAAAACTGATTCATTTTGAAAGAGCGGTTTCCCTCCATATGTGCATATTACTATTCCATGTTGCATGATATACTGATATGCTTGCATTTCTTTTACATGTCGCATACATCATGCTTTTGATTAGACGCATTGAGATATGTTGTTTCCATGATATTTCTGGATTTGGGAACCGTGGGTATTTCAAAGAGAGTATGTAATTGTTTTAAAAACCCGGTTACCCTTGATATGATATTTCAGTGCGTCCACCATGTGTTTTCTCGGTGCTGAGAGCGACATGTGCAACCCAATTCGAGGAGGCGGATGAGGCCGATTGCGGGTATATGGTGGACCCGGTATGGTTCCCCGGGGCGAGAAATGTTTTTCGTGGAGTAGACGATGAGCCTGGCAGTATGGATAGTACCTACCGGTGATTGTATTTGAGCTTGGCGGATATCCGGAGGATACCGACCGGAGTTGAGAGATGATATGGGCCGATCCAGATTGCCGGAGCCCTATATATATGAGGATTTACGTGTCGTTGCTAGACACAGGTTTCATGATGTTTTCGAGTGTCGATGCTAGACACTCAGGTTCCATGATTTTGATGTGTCGCGGGAGACACACGTTGATTTATATCCCCATACTTCCATGCATATGCTTTATGATAGTTACATGCATGATGTTTTATGTCATTACGTGACGTGTGGACGAGATCCACATACATACAGACTTTGATTCATGTTGCTACCTGAGGCACTGGCACGAGCACTTGGTACTACACTTATGTATAGATGTTTACCCCTACCACCTTATCATGCTTCAGACTTATTCATATTGAGGATATATTATTATTGATCGTATTGACCTAGGATTGTGTCATGCATACGATTTCTGCTCTGTGATATTTTCTATTCACGAGTTGGCAACTCACCCCCGTTGTGCCACAGTTTCTTGTAGGTTTCACCGTACAGGTTCCATTGCGGCTTTCTGGCACACTGCTTCCTTTACGGGTGATTTGCTTTGGTAGGTGGGTTCTTTTGCATCAGAACCACCATTGTATATGTATTATTCAGTTGTATCTAGTAATTCCATCAACCAAACATGTATATTGTTTCAGACTTAGAAAACCAGTTATGTATTATTTCGAGCTTAGAGTCGTGATGTAGTATTATGGTTTTCTTGAGATTTTGAGTTTCTTTTGAGTTTTGATCATCGCCCTTTGGCGTTGTATATTATACTGCTTGCGTAGTTGTGACCGTCGATTGACGAAGAGCTAGCTCCCGCTTGGTGATGCCTTTTATCATTGTGCTTATATTACTCTTGTTGTACCCCGTTTGGGGCCAGTATTTACAAAGAAAACTCTACCGAAATTTTCAGAAAAGACTATAGATTTTAAAAATGCATATTCGGCTCACTTATTTAAAAACCTAGTTTTTAAAACATGTTTTCGTCACTTCTTTAAAACTAATTTTCCTTCATTTATTAATTAAAATAGTTTTAGATTTCTGGGCTTTTGGCTTACTTGAATTAGATGGGGTCATATAGGCTTCATATGATTCAAGGGCCAGTCACGGGCTATTTCGGGTCGTGACATCAATGGAGCCAAATATGAAATGCAATTTTCTGAGTCGTGTGGATAGCCTGTACAATCGGATCCTAGACCCCTACAAGTGCGGCAAGCCACCTACCAATTCTAGAAGTGAGACAACCCCAATCAACAAAGTGAGTGGCCTACCCAGCACTTCCAAAATCGGGTGACTTGGGCACCCCTCCACGGGTCAATCCTATACCCCCTACGAGTGCGGCGAATAGCCCACCAATTCTAGAGTATGGCTCCCCGGTCTCAGCACCATGAGATGGAGGCCCGTTTCCCTCTAGAACCCAGATATTCGAGCACTCCGACGTGGGGTAATCTTAGTGCATGTAATGGAAAAATTGAATATACAACGGTGACTACATTCGCAACCTGGATACGTCCCAAAGAATAATACAAGCTGCAGTGACTGCAGTTCACATTTCGGTCGCTCTCCTTGCAGTATGAATATACATTACATCACAGAGAATTACATCTAATACTACACACTCTGGGCTATCCATCGCGACAAATCTAACATAACTATAACAACTAAGCAATATCCATCACAGAACATGCAAACTTGTGAGTATCAATTCTGTAACCTCGTTTAATTGATACATATAGTAATTAGATGATATTTTAGCAAACGTTATGATATACGCAACCATCCCAAAGCCTATAACAATCAATACTGCACACATATAGCCAACACTTCAATTTTCCAAAACACCGAAAATCAAGTGTGCTAAAAACCGACAAGAAATTCCATGCTAATACCGACTCCGGGAGTCCGAAATGAGCTCGGATTGATCCAAAACTTCGTGAAGGGCCTCGACATAAAATTAACGTCAACCTGGAAGCACCTAGAGGGTACCCACCACCTAGGCCATCCTAAGGTGGCTATAGAGGTGGGCAGACCCGAAACTACCTTCAAAGGTAGTTTCGGGTCCCCATGCCCCTAAGGACACCATTTGGGTGGTCTCGGGGGTAGGCCCTCCTTAGGCCTCCCGGGACATCCCCGGGGTCCTTTTGCACCTCCCCGTGGCTTCTCGGCCCAAACCGTGAGCTCGCAGGGAGTCAAAACATCAATGTAACATGGAATTGCTCACTGATTCTACAGTAGTTTTTGCGGAGCAAAAACCGGCAAGATTCGGAAGTCGTAACTATCTAGTTTAGAGTCTTTGGATGTCTTTGATACCATTGAAAGTTCTTAGTGCCATTTCCTCTAACCCGCGGCCAATGCAGAATATGAAAACGAAAATTTTGATGGCACTAAAAATTTATAACCAAGAATCTAAACCAAACACCTAAACTAGCAAACATTAGAGGATAGAAATCACAACCTTTGTAGCGTCTTCATTTGCTCTAATTGGGTTGGACTCTAGCATACTCTTAAGAGATCTGGATTGCTCTTGCAAGTCTGTCCTTCTTCACCGAAAATGATCCACCCGAAGGAACGAAGTTCAAGCTTCAACTTCATCCATAAAGTAACTAAAGATCCTAGGATGCTAATCTAAGATGTTTAGTGATGTGTGTGAGTGATCTAGTATTTTTCTTTCTGTTTATCTTCATGATTCTCCCCTCATGAGAAGGTTGAAGATGAAGAAAAAGAAGGAAGAGCCATGGAAGATAGAGGAGCAAGAATGGTAGAATCAATAATATGCTTCACAAATTCAAGCATGTTTCATGTATTTTGTAAAAAGAATTTTTTCATTACAAAACTACAACCATCCTTGAATAGTATTTGCAAATGAATTATAAATTCATTTGCTCATACCCTCCACCATTTCTCTTTTCCATCTCATTTCTTAATTTCTTAAAAAGAAAAACCTTAAAATGAGTTGTCCTTATTCTAGAAGTATTCTTGTATAAATACAAAAATATGTCCCCGCAAATATATGCCCATATTCGTATCAAAATACAAATACCCAAGAGATAGAAAAATACAATGAAGATAATATTAGAATATACATATCGAAATATATATATATATATGAACAAACTTGATTTAATAATCCGGCTTAATCCAACGCCGGCTAGTATTATCATCCGCCCGATTAAAGTCCGTGTAGCTAGCACACATAACTAATCGGAACTCTGCACATATCAATATACGGCCACTACATCATTTTGCCTGAACCGGGAAAACCCTCTGTGTGGGACTTTAAAAACTCGTCAATACGCTGGCAGTGGGTTTAACCGCAAGCACATCAGCGGCACTAGATGTACGTAACGGCTATTCAAGTATTGAGCGAAAGGAAGGACGACGAGCAAACTCATCCGTAGCTCTACTGAGCCTTTCTGTGACAATCTTCGTACAGTTCGGCCTTAGTGCTAGTGGGAGATTGTTAGATATATATATGCCCTATAAGCCATTATTGTATAGTACAGGATTGTATATTATATTTTGGATGCTTGGGATATATATGTACAAGACGGTCTTGCTTGATATGATAGTATACTATCTGGTTTGTCTCTATCTTAACATGTGTATATGTTCCTTTTTACGTATCGTTAATACATGTTGATAGAGTCCGTAGGATGTTTGCTTAAATACCAGCGTTATGATGGCAATCATACTTGTGGGGGCTGGGTAGTTTATAAGCACATCCTTAAAATTGTCCCTAGTCGTAGGATTATCAAGACTGGGCATCGATATTTCAGAGTAGACTAATGTATACGTTTCTTATCCCCGTCAGGGGAGATGGCCGGTCCCGCAGCCATTGGTATACGGTACCAAAGATAGTATACAGATGCTCATTAGGTTATGAGTTACACTAGACGGGCTCACTGGGAATTGCTAGTTAGTATTATACCTGTAGGGTGTTTTTCGTCATCCCATTGAGATGGGAATACATGCGCGCTTGTCAGGCGTATTACAGATTCCCACTGCCTAGGAATCTGTGGGAGAAAGTGCCAGCGCCTCACGTGCGCGGTACGCGGGCGCTCGGGCGCCGGCGCTATCGCATTGGGTGCTAGCGCTTTGGGCGTTAGTGCGCTAGCGCCTCACGTACCAGGCACATGGGCACTCGGTCGCTCGCGCTTTGGGCGCTTGGACGCTAGCGCCTCGCATGCCAAGCATGTAGGCGCTCGGGCGCTCGGCGGCAAAAGGGAGTTGGAGGTGCTAGCGCCTCACGTGCTAAGCACGTGGGCGCTCGGGTGCTGGGTGGCAAAAGGGAGTTGGTCCCTGCACTGGGAGTTGTACTCCTAGAAAGAAATACTTATTATTTTGTGTGTGTGTGTGTGTGTGTGAGGAGTTAAACTCCTAAGATATTTTGGAGTTGATGAAAGGGGCTTCTCCTTTGAGCCCTGAGTCTTCCCCAAAATAGGGTTCTTGGAGGTGGGTCTCCTTCTTCCTCCTCTGTTGGCCGGATCTTGAAGAATAAGAATTATGAGATTTTAAAAATCTCTTCTTTCTGAGATCTGATAGGAAATCTGAGTTCCCTTTTGTGGGTTTTGTGGTGAAAAACTATTTAGTTTTGGAAAAAAAAAGAATAAAACTCTTGATTTAATTCAAAAGAAAGGAGAAGGTTTAGAACCTTGAGAAAGGAGAAGGAGGCACAAAAACCCTAGAGTTTTTAGAGAATGAAAAGTGTATATCTTATTCATCATCATGTTGCCTTATATAAGCTTACACATTTACATGTAGCCCCTTGGGCTTTACAAAATGGCATTTTGCCCATCCCATGCCTCATGTGCTCATTTCTTTTGCACATAAACCATAGGCTTTACAAAAAATTGGCTTTATGCCCATTTTGCTTACATTCATGCATAAAAAAATTACATCAAAATTATTTATAACATGATTTGTATTTTGGCATGGAGGGGGGGTCGGCCGCTTCATGTTCGGACTTGACTTGGGCATGGGTCCACTTGATCTGGGCTTAGGCCCACTTGGCTTAGGGTTGACCTTGAATTTGACTTGGTCAACCGGGATACAATTTTCGACCCCAACAAAGTGCCCCCATCAATAAATGCACACCACATATATGAGTTGTGTGCATGAAATTGATGGATCTTCTTTCGCGTGGAGGCGACTTGCTTTGGTTCCCACTTTTTAGGATGCACTGCCCTTTTTACAACATAGATGGTCGACGCTTGACGCGTCTCCGAGACAGAGTGTCCGTAGTAGACGTTTCCCCTGCACGGAGTGATTTGGTTCCCGCTTTGTAGGAAGCCTACACTGCCCTTTTTACGATATGGACGGTCAACGCTTGACGCGTCTCCGAGACGGAGTGTCCGTGGTAGACTTTTCCCTGGCCCGGAGCGATTTGGTTCCCGATTTGTGGTAAGCCTGCACTGCCCTTTTTACGACATGGACGGTCGACGCTTGACGCGTCTCCGAGGCGGAGTGTCCGTGGTAGATGTTTCCCTGGCTCGGAGTGATTTGGTCAACGTGCCCCCGGCACGGAGTGTCGCTGGTTGTTCGACTTGTCCCCGGCACGGAGTGTCCCTGTTCGACGTTTCCCTAGCACGGAGTGTCGCTGTTTGACCTGATTCTAAGGCGGAGCATGATTTCGACAGGGAGGTTGTTGGTCGACTTGTCCCCGGCGTGGAGTGTCGCTGGTCAACTTATCCCCGGCACGGAGTGTCGCTGGTCGACTTGTTCCCGGCACGGAGTGTCGCTGATCATTTGACTTGTCCCCGGCACGGAGTGTCGCTGTTTGACCTGATTCCGAGGCAGAGCATGATTCCGACAGGGAGGTCGCTGGTCGACTTTTCCCCGGCGCGGAGTGTCGCTGGTCGACTTGTCCCCGACACGGAGTGTCGCTGGTTGTTCGACTTGTCCCCGGCATGGAGTGTCGCTGGTCGAATTGTCCCCGGCATGGAGTGTCGCTGATTGTTCGACTTGTCCCCGGCACGGAGTGTCGCTGATTGTTCGACTTGTCCCCGGCACGGAGTGTCGCTGATCGACATGTCCCCGGCACGGAGTGTCGCTGATCGACATATCCCCGACGCGGAGTGTCGCTTGCTGTTCGACTTATCCCTCGTACGGAGTTTCGCTGTTCGACTTGTCCCCGGCACAGAGTGTCGCTGGTTGACCTGATTCCGAGACGGAGCATGATTCCGATAGGGAGGTCGCTGGTCGACTTGTCCCCGGCGCGGAGTGTCGCTGGTCAACTTGTCCCCGGCACAGAGTGTCGCTGGCTGTTCGACTTGTCCCCGGCACGGAGTGTCGTTGGCCGACTTGTCCCCGGCACGGAGTGTCGTTGGCCGACTTGTCCCCGGCACGGAGTGTCGTTGGTCAACTTGTCCCCGGCACGGAGTGTCGCTGATTGTTCGACTTATCCCCGGCATGGAGTGTCGCTGATTGTTCGACTTGTCCCCGGCATGGAGTGTCGCTGATTGTTTGACTTGTCCCCGGCACAGAGTGTCGCTGGTCGACTTGTTCCCGACACAGAGTGTCGCTAGTTGACTTGATCACGAGGCACAGAGCATAATTCCGGTAGGGAAGGTAGATATCCCGAGGCGAAGCATAATTTCGACACGGGGTAAATTCTGGGACGAAGCATGATTCCGTCGCAGAGGTTGTTGGTTTGATTTGATTTGGGTTGACATCAGCATCGCTACACTGGAATATGGTACCAGGAGAGAATCATTATCTGTCACGAGAGGATTTGGAGATTTTGGTTTTAGTTTGGCATCAGCATCGCTGCACTGGAATATGGTACCAGGAGCGAATCATCATCTGCCATGAGTGGATTTGGAGATTTTGGTTTTGGTTTGGCATCAGCACCGCTTACACTGGAATATGGTACCAGGAGCGAATCATCATTTTCCTTTGCCCGTTGGGGAGCAATGGCTTAGGAGACAGGTTTAGGTCCCTATCGCCTAAAACTTTTCAATTTTATAAGCCATAAGGGTCCCATAAAAGCATTTTCTCTCTACGAGTCGAAAGGATATCGTAGGTGTATTTTCTCCTTAGGAGTCGTGGGAACTCCTAAGTGTATTGCTCCTTTGTGAGTCGTAAGGATCTCATGCGGTAATTTTCTCCTCACAAAGTCAAGAGGACTTTGCTAGTGCATTTCATCTCTTTTTCACGAGTTTGCGCCCTTTCAGGTTTTCACAAACTCACCGGCGGTCCTGCTGTTTTTACTCACGGATCCCTTTCGGGTTTTCATCCTTGCCCATTTTGCTTGTGGACATACCATTTTTTTTTGAATCTTCATCACTGGTGGGACTTTGAATGTGGTCTCACCGGTAGGACTTGAGAGAGATTGGGATCGTTTTACGCCCATGGATCGTATACAGTTTTGTAGGATGTATGATCCAGACCGTAGGGCCGGAAGAATTTCGGGACTTTGTTGGTGTCTGCATCGCTGCACTGGAATATGTTACCAGGAGCGACTCATCATTTGTCGTGAGGGGATCTCCCTCGTTTCCAGTTTAACGACTTAGGGTTCATCTGTTCCCAGTTTAAATACTTAAGGGTCTATTGTGCCCAGTTTAACGACTTAGAGGTCATCTGTTTCCAGTTTAACGACTTAGAGGTCATCTGTTCCCAGTTTAAAGACTTAGGGGTCTGTTGGATTGGAGTTTGGAATTTTGGGGTTAGGGTAGGCATCAACATTGCTAACACTGAAGCACATGTGCCGGGAGAAATTCATCATTTGCCTTTCCCTGTTGGGGAGCGATGGCTTAGGAGACGGGTTTAGGTCCCTATCACCTAAGACTTTTCAATTTTATGGGCCGTAAGGATCCCATAAAAGTATTTTCTCCCTACGAGTCGTAAGGATCTCGTACGTGCATTTTCTCCTTATGAGTCATGGGGACTCTTAAGTGTGTGTTTTCCCTTCGTGAGTCATAAGAATCCCACGAAGGTGTTTTCTTACGAGTCAAGAGAATCTCGTAAGTTTGTTCTCCTCATGTATCGTGAGGACACATGAGTGGGTCTTCCAAAATGGAGCATAATTCCAAGGGCGGAGACCGGCCACTGGACGGGTGATTGCAGTTGGGTATGGGTATGATGAGAATTATTTGAGCCCGTGGATTATATACGGTAGTTAACTTGGGGACCAACCGTAGGGCTGGGAGAATTTTGGGAAATTGGATTTTGGTTGGCGTATGCATCGCTGCACTGGAATATGGTACCATGACCGACTCATCATTCGCCGTTGAGGATTTAAGTTTGGAATTTGATTGGTATCTGTATCGCTACACTGGAATATGGTACCAGGAGCGACTCATCATTCGCCATTTGGAGGATTTTTTTATCGCGGTTGCTCTATCATTTCAACTTTTCTTATCGCGAAGCTCGCGATTGCCCTATCATTTCGGCTATTTATTCGTAGTTGCCCCATCATTTCGGCTTTATTTTCATCTTTATTTTTACTCGCTGATTTTTATTGCGAGTTGCCCTATCATTTCAGCTTTTTATTATTATTATTATTATTATTGTTGTTGTTGTTGTTGTTGTTGTTGTTTTATTTACACATCTTTACATCTCCAGTTTAACGACTTAGAGGTCGATTGTTCCCCAGTTTAATGACGTGGTGGTCAAATGTTCCTAGTTTAAAGATTTAGAGGTCTATCGTTCCCAGTTTAACGACGTGGTGGTCAGCGGTTCCCAGTTTAAAGACTTAGAGGTCTATCGTTCCCAGTTTAACGACGTGGTGGTCAGCGGTTCCCAGTTTAAAGACTTAGAAGTCTATCGTTCCCAGTTTAACGGCATGGTGGTCAGTCTTTCCTAGTTTAACGACGTGGTGGTTAGCTTGCTTATCCCAGCTCCTCGAACTTTGATCTTGGCGGAGTTGTGTTGATGACCGTAGCTCTGTGGCTAGTCGGTACATCTGATGACTGTAGGGCTTTTCCAAGTTTGTATTGGTTCTCCACCAAACCTTTGAAAATATAGCAGTCTTCGATGGTATGACTCACCATTCTATGATATGGACAGTATATGGGATTGCCGGTCATGTTCATTTCATGTGGCCTCTTTGGAACAGGCAGTTGCAGACCGTTGTTCAAGACGTCCGTGAATATTTTGCGGACTTCATCCCTCCTGAAGGAGTATACCTTCTTCTTTCTCTCCATTGGAGTAGGTGCCTTTACTGATGCTGGTCCTTGAGGCCGATCAGTCTTTGGTTCGCCCTTTTCAGATAATGGCACATGCCTGAGAGAATCAGGTTCCCGAAAGGCTCCAGTCTCCATTTGTATGAAATCGGCGGTCGTAGGTTGACTGTTAGCTAACACGCCTTTAGACAGTTCTATCTCTCCCGTCTTGTATTGCTTTTCAACCCAATCTTTAAAAACGAAGCAGTCCTCAATGGCATGACTTACCACTCTGTGATAGGGGTAATATTTTGGGTCGTCGGTCATATTCGCTTCTTGCGGTCTCTTTGATCCTGGCAGTTGTAGACCGTTTCTTAAGGCGTCCTTGAATATCTTGTGGACTTTTTCCCTTTTGAAGGAATAGACCTTATCCAGTTTCTCTTTCAGAGGCGATTCCCCTTCGGTGTATGTATCGGAGGGATGGAGGCTAATCGCGGTCGTTTTTCACGAAGGCGCTCCGCTCTTAGGCTGAAGGGGGTATCAGTTGGCTGCCTCCGGGCATTAATCCCTAGCTCATGAACCAAAATTTGATTCT
Source organism: Agapanthus africanus (assembly GCA_030015575.1). NCBI lineage: Eukaryota > Viridiplantae > Streptophyta > Magnoliopsida > Asparagales > Amaryllidaceae > Agapanthus > Agapanthus africanus. The sequence continues at coordinate 550,937,270 of CM057345.1, forward strand.
GCTGTAATTGCAATCGGGCGACTTGGGTCGCGAGATCTGCCGCGACGTTTACCAGTTCGTCGACCTTAGACTCTACCTTGGCTAACTTCTCATCCCTGTCCTGAAGCTGCCTCTGAAGCCATCGGAATAATGCTTGTTCTGTAGTTCAGGTTACGGCAACCGGGTCATCCTTATTGCCCGAGCTCAATTCCGTAGGAACCCCGGGCTCTTTTGGCTTATCGGCCTGAGCGAGCTCCTCATCATTTAGACCGAGTCGACGTTGGGTAGCATCCACCATATCATCACCATGGCTGTGAAGCGTAGGAAGGTTCGTTTCTTCATATCCGGCCATGTAGACGGTGTGGACCACATATCCAGCCATCTCTTTATCTTTGGTGACTGATTTTGAAGAGTGGTCCGGGCTTTGGAAATTCACAAATTTTAACATGGCCAAAGCCCCATCCCTTTTATTGGCTCTGTATCTGAGCCTTTTCTGCCTTAGCTTCTCGATTTTGAGGGCTTGGTGGGCATCCGTCATCCAGGAAGCCATCATGAGCCGATTAACGGGGAGCTTAGAGAAGATATCCAATTGAGCAGTTGTCAGGGGCGCCACTGGAGCTTGCCCGAGATGCTTTGTTGCTTTGTTGGTGTTGATGGCCTTGCCCCCAGCTGGGCCCAAGGAAAGTCGTTGAAACACCGACTTACGTTTGGGTAGCGGTGCCCTCGAGATCACCACATTTGGTCTCTTGCCTTTCGAGGCCGGTCTGTCTGTTGCTGGAGCTTGAGAAGCTGGGATGGCGCTAGCTGACACGAACAGAATAGAGCCAAATAGTAGCGGCGACTCCTCCCATTGTCGTTCGAGACTGGCCGGGAGGATTTTTCTGGCGTCCATCTTCATCATGTAGAAGATGGAAGCTGAGTTCATCTTTGGAGAAATTGTTGAAAAGTGATTGCTTGAAAACCTGCATGAAAGAGCATTATTTTAGTATGAATATAGATATGTATATTGATAAAGTTCGCATGAACGTTTAACCCGAAATATGGGAGGAGAGATTAGTCCTACCGGGCGTGCCAGAATTTGTAGGGTGTTTTTCGTCACCCCATTAAGATGGGAATACATGCGCGCTTGTCAGGTGCATTATAGATTCTTCCTACCTAGGGTAGGCTTGGGTTTATTGATTGTGGGGATCCGAATCTCCGGCAGCCGCGGACTAAGCTGCCGTTAATTAGCCCTCGCCTTTGGAGCGAGAGAACCTCCGATTGACGGGTCAAACAGGTCATACGAACTCAATGTGCAGTGTTGTGTTTTGACGGGGTTTTGGATATATCGGGGGCCCCGCAGAGTTTTTACGGGGGTCACGCTACCCAGATAGCGGGCTGGGGGTCAAGGGGGCTAGCAGCCCTCTTGAGGGGTGCGGGGCAGCACCCCGTTAAAAAAAATTTCTAACGAGGGACGGTGTTGTAGAGTATGTATGTGTGTGTGTGTGTGTATGTATATAAGGGAAAGGGCATTCAAAGGATGCGTGGGAGAAAGCGCCAGCGCCTCACGTGAGCGGCACGCGAGCGCTAGCGCTATTGCATTGGGCTCCCTCACTTTGGGCGCCAATGCCCCACGTGCCATGTACGTGGGCGCTCGGGCGCTAGCGCTTTGGGCGCTAGCGCCCCACGTGCCAGGCACTCGGGCGCTAGCGCTTTAGGCGCTAGCGCTTTAGGCGCTAACGCCTCACGTATCAGGCACGTGGGCGCTCGGGCGCTAGCGCCTCACTTGCCAGGCATGTGGACGCTCAGGCGCTTGGGCGCTAATGCCTCACGTGCCAAGCATGTGGGCGCTCAGACGCTAGGCGCTTGAGTGCTAGCACCTCACGTGCCAAGCATGTGGATGCTCGGGCGCTGGACGGCAAAAGGGAGTTGGTCCCTGCACTGGGAGTTGTACTCCCAGAAAGAAATACTTATTATTTTGTGTGTGTGTGTAATATATATATATATATATATATATATATATATATATATATATATATATATTTGAGGAGTTAAACTCCTAAGATATTTTGGAGCTGATGAAAGGGGCTTCTCCCTTGAGCCATGGATCTTCCCCAAAGTGGGGTTCTTGGAGGTGGGTCTCCTTCTTCCTCCTCTGTTGACCGGATCTTGAAGAAAAAGAAGTATGAGATTTTAAAAATCTTTCCTTTCTGAGATCTGATGCGAAATCTGAGTTCCCCTTTGTAGGTTTTGTGGTGAAAACTATTCAGTTTTGGAAAAAGAAGAGTAAAACTCTTGATTTAATTCAAAAGAAAGGAGAAGGTTTAGAACCTTGAGGAAGGAGGAGGAGGCAAAAAACCCTAGAGTTTTTAGAGAATGAAAAGTGTATATTTTATTCATCATCGTGTTGCTTTATATAGGCTTACACATTTACATATAGCCCTTTGGGCTTTACAAAATGACATTTTGCCCATCCCATGCCTCATGTGCTCATTTCTTTTACACATAAGCCATGGGCTTTACAAAAAATTGGTTTTATGCCCATTTTGCTTACATTCATGCATAAAAAATTACATCAAAATTATTTATTACATGATTTTTATTTTGGCATGGAGGGGGGCCGGCCGCTTCATGTTCGGACTTGACTTGGGCATGGATCCACTTGATCTGGACTTGGGCCCACTTGACTTGGGGTTGACCTTGAATTTGACTTGGTCAATCGGGGTACAATTTTCGACCCCAACAATACCTATCGTCGGATGGCAGTTCTCTGGTGACATGAGTACAAGTTAGTCCGATGACCTGACATCACCATTAGTCTTAAGTGTGTTCCCACTGTATTTAGATTACTACCCTACCATGGCTTTTAAGAGTCTTGCAAACCGGTAGTAGTTGGATACAGTCCCGAAGCACTTGGAGGAAGTAGGTGATAGAAGGGATTCGCCTCTCCCGATATAGCGAGTCGATATCGCGCTGTGTACAGTTGGCGGATACCATAAGTCTCTAGCCAGGGCAAGTGAGATTTATTGGTAGGTACACCGGTAGTTTCTCGGATTGTATTGGGCTCCACAATGACACAATTTACTGCACTAATAAGGATCTAACGTTTACCAACCCCTAGGCCCGATATGCGATACTCTAAGACGAACAGATCGGACTGTACGGAGAATGTCATTTATAGGCCCAGTAGGGGTTCATATGAGTTTTCTTGTCGATCTTCCTTTCGATGATACCTGGGTAACCGTTATGTACAACTAGCGCCACTGATGTGCTTGTGATTAAACCCACTTTCAGAGTATTGTCGAGTCTTTAAAGTCCCACATAAAGGGTTTCCCGGTTCAGGCGAAATGGTGTAGTATGCGTATTTAGATACGCTTGGGTATTCGATTGAACATGTGTATTTTATACGCGTGCTTTAATCGGACAATTTAGTAATACTAGCAGTTTTGAAAGATAGCCAGATATGGAGCTCATATTATATTGCTTTCTTTTAAGCATTTGTGTTTTAACACGAATACAGTATTTATACGAATACGTGTATTTGTATAAATATAGGTATTTATGTCTTGATACAAATACATGTATTTCTTTCTTAATATGAATAAGCGTATTTCATATTTTTAATACAAATACGGTATTCATATTTTGGTAGAAATACAGGTATACCTATTTACTGTAAATACAAGTATACATGATTGTATATATATACATATATATTTATATGTGTGTGTGTGAATATGTGTACAAGTGAGGTGGCCTCTCTCTTCTTCTCATCTTTTCTAGTTTACAAGAGAAGTGTGTGGGTTTGTGACTCATACTAGTGAGTCACAAGCCTACTCACTTATTTTATTTTAAAAAAGGATATGAAGAGATAAAGAAGAGTGGGTGTATGATGATTATCATAATAATTATTGTAGCCATCCTCTTCTTCATCTTCTTCCTCATTTTCTCTCTTGAGTTATGAGGAAAATAAAGAGATCATCTTGACACTACTACTACACCTCTAAGTATCATTTCTTAGCAAGAATTGATCTTTAGTTACTTCTTAGTTCATAACTAGAAGTTAGAGCTTGAACCGGCATCCTCGGATGGATCATCTTTGACGCGGGGAGATCACTTCGCAAGCTCGATCTAAGAATCCTAGGAGCTCAAGGAGAGGACTATACAAGACCTGAAGGACACGACTTCAAGGTTGTAGTCCTCATCATAATAGTTAAACTCTTTTAGTTAGATTGGTTTAGTGTTTGGATTTGAAATCTAAGGTTTTAGTTTCTAGTGCTTAAGAAAAATTAAAGTTTTTGATTCCGCAAAGGCCGTAGTAGTCACGGCATGAGCACTAGCAATTTACACTTATCTCATTAATCGTATGCCCTTCTCTGTGTTAGATGTTTAAACTCATTTTTCTATCCTATTCCCTAATGACCCTCTGTTTTCTGTTCCTTCTCAAATTTTCGGTTGTGTGTGCTTGTCCATGAACATAGATCTAGTCGAACTAAGTTGGATCCCTAATCCCTTCGGTGTGTTTTTTTAAGATACTCTCGCTCCCAGAAAGGGTATCACTGTTATCATCCTACCATTCCTCGTTGCTTTATCTCAGCTGATGTCATCTTTCTTGAGTCGCGGTCTTTCTTTCTCGTGAGTCTATCCCTAAATAGCACCAGTAACATGGTATTTCTTAAATACCCCGAAATTCCACAGGACGAGATTGTTCCTACCCAGGCATGCAACCCATCTTTGGACACTACTATTGCTCCAGCACCTGAGACGTCTCCACCGGACCAAGATATTTCTCTGACCCTGGCTCCTGTTATACCAACCTTGAGCCTACTTCTGTTATACTAACCCATGAGCCTATTCCTGATCTGATTTTTGAACCTACACCAGCTGCACCTTCTGACCTTGATGTTCCCATCATGATCTACAAAGCAACTCGTTCCACCACTAATCCACTTTACTGTTCTGTCTGATATGCCCATTTGTCTTCTCTACACATTGCTTTCATTTCATCTATGGATAAATATACCATTCCCACAAATGCATCTGTGGTTCTTAAAATAATCCATGATTGAGGTAGTTCAATAATTCATTTATCATAGAGGAAATATGCACTGGAAATACTTTCTAAGAATAGAATGTTGGACTGCACATCTCGTTACACATCGATGGATCCAAATTCCAAGTTGTTACCAGATCATGGAATTTTACTAGATGATCCATCTAGATAAAGAAGGTGAGTTGGTCAGCTAAACCACCTCACTGTCACTCGACTAAATATCTCATATCCAGTTAGTATCATGAGTCGGTTTCTCAAATCACCTCACACAGACCATTGGGATGCATCTATTAGGATTTTTCAATATCTAAAGAGTTTTTTAGGAAAAAGATTGTTGTATACTGATGGAGGGAACGATAGAATAGCGGGTTTTTTCGATACTGACTGGGCAGTGATGGAGCTCCTTTTCGAGCCTCCGTCAGATGTTGTCTCCCGTTGATCTCGCGATGGTCTTTGTTGATTATCTCCTGTCGCGTGTGGGTCTCAATGGGTTTTGGAGGAAGAAGTGGAGTGAGGAGTTTGGTGCCGAGTACCTGCAAAGAAGTCCCGGGATGGTTCGGTACCACCAAGGACCCTCCGACGATCAAGTTAGTGATGAGATCCGAGCAGAGTAACGGCCTAAAAGAGTAAAAGATGGCTTACTTGACACCTCTGTGATGGGGGTTTATATAGCGGTGGTGGCACGCAGCAACAGGTGCGAGGATCTCGCCGGCAGTTACGCCCCCGACGTCACGCCTACGTAGAAAGCAGATTGCCCATTAATGGGGATTGATGGCGTGGAACGTGGGATGTTGCTGGCGTAGAATCTGCGCATGGCGAGATTCGCGGAGCAGCGGTTACGCCTGTGAGCGGTGACTTTGGTCGGAGAGCCGACGAAAACGGCTACGGCCTGGAGCTCGGGACGAGCGAGGAGGCCGAGGAGTCCAGGTCTTGTGGCAGCTCGGCACGAGCTACGGGGCTGAGGAAGCCAATTTGCAGGGGGCCCTGAGGAGGGCCAACTTGTGTTTGCAGGTCGGGTACAGGGTGTCCTGGTCGGCCCCTGTGGGCCCTTTCTTCTGAGTTCTGGGACACGTCACCTGCCACGCGTCCTGATCTTGGAGATCGCCAATATTGAGCATCATCATTAGCCCCCCACTCTTGTCCCGACCAACTAGCGGGTCGGGTCAGGAGTGGATCGCCGGGCCTCCCGAGGTAAGCTCCTTTCCAGGGTTTTGTTGGGATGAGTCCTCGGGCCGTCGGTTGTCTTTCCCGCTAGCGAATCAAGGCGAGATCTCCGCATATAAAGAAGGTGCGCCGGTTCGTGCACTCTGCAACTAAAGCGACGGTCCACGTGTCGAGCGTCGATTGGCTGATGCGACGTATGCAAGCCTTCGGCGTCTGATGGGACGCGGCCCAGCACAGAACTGATACGTGGAACGATCGGGGCCGCTGGGCGTGAAGAGCCGTTTCGGCGGGAGACGACGGGCGCCATTAGATGAGGCTGTGTGCAGCAATAAACAGGGGTGGGGCCCGCTCTAGGGCCCTTACTCCTCCATATTTCCCTCTCTCAAGTCTTGGCTGCTCGACGCTCGTCTTCCTTCTCTCGTTTTCAGCCTTTGAAGATTTTCTTTTCCAAGGTTAGATGTCTTCCTCTGTAGAATCAGTAAACATTGTAGGAGTAGGTGCTAGGGTTCCTTTAGCAGTGTCTGAGTCTCCTCGGGGAGCAGGGGTTGGATCCTTTCCCCGGGATCGTGAGGCGGGGGCCGCCTCCAGGGAGGAGGCGGCAAATATGGCCCCCGGCACCTCGTGCTGGGTGAGGTATGAGGACGAGCTCGCCAACGCTCGGGCTCGCCTCTACATCCCCTCGTGCTACACGCTTCGACTGGCCAAGGAGGGAGAGAGGGCAGATCAGGTATGGGACAGGGAGATTGCCCTGTATTTGGAAGCTTTTTGGGGCGGAATGCGCCTGCCCTTCTCTCCTGAGGTCGTCGCCGCGCTGAATTTCTTTGGTTTGGCCCCCGGCTAGTTGGTGCCGAACTCGTGGAGGATCCTCCTTGGGTTCTTGATCCACCTGAAGTTGCAGGTGGTCCCTTTCAGCCTTTCCCTTCTCGATTCCTCCCTCGTCTTCAAAAGTCACCCTGGTGGTCGAGCGGGCGACCCGAGATGGGTTTATTTCACCTTCAGGAAGTGGCCGGGGGGCGCCGCCGGGACCGGAGTTGTTACCTTGCCCTCCTCCATTCATGATTGGAAAAAGAAATTTTTCTTCGTTTCCCTTCCCGAGGGCGAGAACTGGACCATGCCTACCAAGTGGTCGGGGGAGAAGTGTCTGTCGGGGAACCAGTCCGATGACCCCGCCGCGGTGAGAGTGGCGTCGTGGGAGCCCATCCCTCGACCCGACGTGCTGCTGTCCGAGAGGGTCTTGAGCTGGGCCGGGCTTAGCCCCGTCGAGTTCGTCGGTAAATTAGGCTTGCTTTTTTGGGTTTTTGTTTTACTCGTGTCGATGATTTGTTGGGTATTTGTTTTGTGCAGGATCCATGGACTTCGTCTCACTCCGAGCTTCCATGCGCCAGCCAAGGCAGCCTACGAGGGCTGGGGGTGCCAGTTCTTCCCGTGCGAAGCCCGCCCCGGCTCCTACCGCTCCAGTTGCGGCGCCCCGCGAGCGCTCGGTGGCGGATCCCGCCCCGGGTCCCAGCAGAGCATCGGGCCGGAAGCAGGCCCTAATTCTGGAGGACTCGGCCTCGGAAGAGGAGACCGGCTCTCCTTCGGAGCCACTCAAGAGAAGCTCCAAGAGGCCCTCCCGGGGCCGGTCCTCGCCGACCATGGTGGAGGAAAGGGGCTTTCGGTTTGCGGTGCCATCGGGACCGTCCGTGGCGGACAGCCTCCTTCATGAGATAGAGACCTCGGCAGGGGGCAGAGTCCCCGGGGGGACCCTCAGGGCTCAGCTGGTGTCCATCACCCAGTTGTCCGTGCAGGTAAGTTTTTGTTTGTTCATGGTGAGATTCAGTGCTCCCCTCATCTTTCTGATCTTTTTCGTGTTTTCCAGGTTCTCCAGCACGTAGCCCTCGCCCTGCGCATGGAGGCCGAGGTGGTAGCCCCGGAGCTGGAAGCTGCGGGTCAGTTCGCCTCGCTGCAAGAGAGCTCCAAGCGGGAGCTGGAGGCGATGTCAATGAGGGTCGCCGCCTTGGAAGGCGAGGTGGAGGCCGGGAAACGGGAGGTGGCCCGGCACCACGAGGCTGCGGTGATCGCCGAGGGCAAGCTCGAGGACGCCCAGGTGCTCGCCGGCAACCTGAAGAGGACGGTGAAGGCCCTCCGGAAGGAGTTGGGGGCGGCGGCCGAGGCGGCCAAGTCGGCCGAATCGAGGGCGGGGACGGCTATAAGAAGTCGAAATACTTCTATGACGACTTGGCCGTGGCAACGACTCGCATTTGGCACGACGCCCTCGATGCCGTTAAGTCCCGGATGCTGGAGTGCGCCGACGCAGATCTTCGGGCCGAGTTCCCCCTCATAGGCGCCGACGAGCAGGGTGAAGAGGTTCCTGACGAGGAGGTTGCCGAGGACCCAGCGAGCCACGTTAGTGGAGGCCGAGGACCTCGAGGTCGTACCTAGCCTCGAGGCGTAGAGCCCTCGCTCTCCTCCTTTTATTTTGTTTTCTTGAATTTTGTAAGGCCGGGGAGCCCAAAAAATACCCTTTGTAAAGCTTCATCTTTAGCAGTAATAAAGTTTTTCTTCGGCTCCATAGAATTGCACTCTGTCATCTGTTTGCAAGATATTTTTGTCTGCACCGTTGTGCTTTCATGTCAGGTTAGCCGTCTGCCGGGCGATTGTCTGTCGAGTTGACTTCAATCACTGGCCGATGAGCGTGCCAAGCGCTGCCAAGGAGGTATCCCCATGGGCCCCGGAGTCAAGGGGAGATCGTTTAGGCTTAGACAGACCTGACGCCCCTCACTGGGGTCTCGGATCCTATGCGGGCCACAGGGCATCTCCGATTTCGAATGTTGACCACCATCCGGGGGTGACTGGGCAGGGTAGCTGCGCAGTCGCCTCTTGCAAGGGCTTTCTGGTCCCTGGCACTGCGGTAGGGGAGCTACCCGCCGGGGATCACCAAGCAAGAGCAAGAGGGCTGTAAGAAGCCCACTAAGGATGACCGGGCAGCGAAGCTGCGCGGTTGCCTCTTGGCGAGGGCTTTGATCTCTGGCGTCGTGGGTAGGCAACTACCAGCCTGGGATGAACGGGCGGGGTAGCCGCTCTGGTGCCTCTTGTGAGGGCTTTCGATCCTTGGCGTCGAGAGTAGGGAGCTACCAGCCAGAGTTGACCGAGCAGGGTAGCCGCTCGGTTGCCTCTTGCGAGGGCTTTTCATCCGTCAGGACGAGGACCGAGCAGGGTTACTGCCCAGTGCCTCTTGGCGAGGACTTTGATCCCTGTCTGTTGTGGTAGGAAGCTACCAGCCAGGGATAGCCGAGCAAGGACTCGACTGCCTCTGGGAGGACTTTATTCCTTAGCATGGGAGGGGCTGTAGAAGCCTACCAAGGACCCTTAGCCGGGCAGGGTTACTGCCCGGTGCCTCATGGCGAGGGCTTTTGTCCTGAACGATAGCTGAGCGAGGGATCCTCTGGCTCGACTGCCTCTTGGAGGGCTTTTTGATCCTCGGCGCTATGGAAGGGAAGCTGCCCGCTGAGGATAGCCGAGCGAGGGATCCTCGGGCTCGACTGCCTCTGGGAAGGCTTTTTTGATCCTCAGCGTTGTAGCAGGGAAGCTGCCCACTGGGGATAGCCGAGCGAGGGATCCTCGGGCTCGACTGCCTCTGGAAGGGCTTTTTGATCCCTGGCATTGCAGTAGGGAAGCTACCCACCAGGGGTGACCGAGCAGGGTAGCTGCTGGGCTGAATCTTGGCGTGGTGTAGCCCGACCGTCCAGCTGTAGGTGCCGGGAATGGGGACGGTCGGGGCAACGGCGCTCGTAGCCAGCACATTGAATGCGGGGGGAGGCAAAGCGCTAGGGGCGCGTCGCTTCGATTCCGACGGAGAAGGCTTGATGGCTGCCGCGTGGCAGTGACTCCTTGGGTGAAAGCGGGCGACTGTTGAGCTGCGCAGTGGGCTATATAAGGCCGAAGGAGTACTGATCCTTCCATCCTTCATAAACAGGTCATCGAGAATGTAGGACTTCCCGTTTACCATCCCGACATCGTCCACTTCGAAGACGTGTACCTGTACGACCCGTACTGCATCGAGGACACGGTGCAGCTGGTCTACGGGAGCATTGAGGACCATTTCGGCCAGTTGCTCTCCCGACCCTCCTCCCTGCTGCAGCTGCTGATGTACTCCATCTGGAGGGCGTCGCCGGGGCTTTACAACCCCCCGTCTGAGCTGCTCTATGACGAGGCCGTCGGCAAGCTGCGGTCTTTGAGGCGCTTCGGCCTAATCTCCGCGAACCGGCTGGCCCGCTCAGAGGCGCTCGTTCGCGAATGCTACGAGCTGAGGCTCGGGTCGACGCGTGCGGGGGAACCGGGGACAGAGGTTGGACCTTGCGCGGCCTCGGTTGGCGGAGATCTTTACCGAGTACCACGAGCAGTGCTCGCTACACCCCCTCCCCCCACTATTGTAATTTTCTTTTATTTTTGCATGTATGGCTGAGGAGTCCATAATACCTTTTGAATAAACAGAGCTTTTCTTTCCTTTTCGCAATGCTCCATTGATCTTTATTAAATTAACAATAGGTCTCAGGAAGATTTTACATTGCTTTAAAAGAAAGATACAAGCTAGTAGATGACTTTATTGGCTCGGGCCGACCTCCCTGAAGGGCTGTTGGCCCCCGCGCATGGCATAGGGTATGGGGCTCCCTGAGCTCCGGGTTGGTCGTCCGCCGATACGAGCATGATCTGACCGATGGTCAGGTCGGCGGGAGGGTGATGTTGCTCCTGCTCACGGTCGGCCTGCCGTTTGTCCCTCGAGTAGGCGGCGAGGTGCCCAGATCGGATGAGCTCTTCGATGTTGTCTCTCAGTTGCTTGCAGTCCTCCGTGGCGTGGCCCAGTACCCGGTGGAAAGCGCAGTAGGGGCCCCGGGTTCGCTTCGCGGCCTGACGTGGGATCGGAGGGAACTTGAAGAACCCCTCGTTCTGGGCCTCCTCCAGCAACACTGCGAGGGAGGCGTTGAGGGGGGTATACTTTTGGAACTTTGGGTGGTAGGGCTGCTGACGCTCCGGCCTCTCCTCCCGAGCTCTCTTCTTCTGGTCGGGCCGTTCTGCCCGGGGGAGGTTAGCATTCACCTCGGATTCCAGCTGAACCTCGCGCTCGGTCCACGCCTTGACCTCAGCCATGGTCTTAGGTTGCGCCAACGCGAAGGAGCGTAACCATTCCTTGTGCCTCAGACCAGATCTAAATGTTGTGATGACGGTTTCGTTCCGGTGCTCGGGCACCTCGAGAAGGGCGTTGTAGAAATGGGTAATGTAGGCCTTGAACGTTTCCTTGTCCCCATTCTTAACTGTGAAGAGGTGGTCGACCGTGCGCTTCTGTCGACGGTTCCCCACGAAACGGCCGAGGAACTGAGTAGCTAGCTCGTCGAAGGTCGAAATCGAGCGGGGCTTGAGCCCCCGGAACCAGTCCCGACCTGCACAGATAAGGGTGGCCGGAAAGGCCCTGCACTGGGCAGCGTCAGAGTGATCCTGGAAGCTCATCCTCGCGGTGAAAGCGTCCAAATGGTCCTTCGGGTCAGTTATCCCGTCGAACAAAGAGACCTTTAGGGGCTTGTTGCGCAAGGAGACGTGGACAGCGAGCAATTCCTCGGTGAATGGCTTCGTGAGCGAGTCGGAGGCGTACTTAACTCCGTCACTCGAGAGGTGAGCCTCCCGGCGCATGCCCTCGATTTTCTTCTCGAGGGCGTCGAGCCGATCGCGGTATCCCGAGGAATCGACGCCATGGGATCCCTGGCCTCCGCTGCGGGTGACCTGCGTCTGGGAGCGGCCCCGGTTCCTCTCTATGAGGCGCCTCAGGTCCCGGGGCGAGGTAGCTCTCGATTCGCCGGGGCGGACCCCTTCTGTGCGGCCCCGCCGATGGCGGCGAGGTTGACCGTGCCTGTGGATAGACGAAGTGACTGACATTTCCTCACGGGGATAAGGGTCGCGAGGAGGCTCGAGGTGAGGCGTTCTGGCGGCGGACCTTGGCGTGGAGCCCTGGGGCGCCCAGCGGGCCTCAGGGAGTATCGGCTCGACAGATCGGTGGACAGGGGACGCAGCCTGCTGGTGGTCAGCCGTCCAGACAGGGGCAGAGCCTTCTGGAGGCGGTGGAGCGGCGACCTGGGGCCAAGGCCCGGCCGTTTGGACGCAGACGAGGGCCTCCACGAGGGATTGCAGCCGATCTATCCGGCCTGCGAGGGCGTTGATGACGGTCATGGGAGGTGGCTCATCCCCGCCTTCGGTGAGTGGAAGGCGGCGACTGGTACCGGGATCTTCAGGGTGGTTTCTTTCCATTTGGGCGGAGATCGGAAGGCCGACTTTTATTTTTGTGGAGTTTTGTTCCCACAGAAGGCGCCAACTGATGGAGCTCCTTTTCAGGCCTCCGTCAGATGTTGTCTCCCATTGATCTCGCGATGGTCTTTGTTGATTATCTCCTGTTGCATGTGGGTCTCAATGGGTTTTGGAGGAAGAAGTGGAGTGAGGAGTTTGGTGCCGAGTACCTGCAAAGAAGTTCCGGGGTGGTTTGGTACCACCAAGGACCCTCCGACGATCAAGTTAGTGATGAGATCCGAGCAGAGTAACGGCCTAAAAGAGTAAAAGATGGCTTACTTGACCCCTCTGTGATGGGGGTTTATATAGCGGTGGTGGCACGCAGCAGCAGGTGCGAGGATCTCGCCGGCAGTTACGCCCCCGACGTCATGCCCGCGTAGAAAGCGGATCGCCCATCAATGGGGATTGATGGTATGGAACGTGGGATGTTGCTGGCGTAGAATCTGCGCATGGCAAGATTCGCAGAGCGGCGGTTACGTCTGTGAGCGGTGACTTTGGTCGGAGGGCCGAGGAAGACGGCCACGGCCTGGAGCTCGGGACGAGCGAGGAGGCCGAGGAGTCCAGGTCTTGTGGCAGCTCGGCGCGAGCTACGGGGCTGAGGAAGCCAATTTGCATGGGGCCCTGAAGAGGGCCAGCTTGTGTTTGCAGGTCGGATACAGGGTGTCCTGGTCGGCCCCTGTGGACCCTTTCTTCTGAGTTCTGGGACACGTCACCTGCCACGCGTCCTGATCTTGGAGATCGCCAATATTGAGCATCATCAGGCAGGGTGCCCGATATCTAGAACATCCACTACAGAGTATTATGTGATCATAGGTGGGAACCAAGTGACTTAGAACAGCAAGAAGTAACGTGTGGTATCACGTTCTAATGCAGAGTCCGAGTACCGTGTTATGACGAACATCACTTGTGAGATGGTATGGGTCAAACGATTTCTGGAAGAACTAGGTGTGGTTCAACACAACTTGATGATGTTTATTACGATAATCAAGCTGCTATCCATATTGCTTCAGATCCAGTGTTTCGTGAGAGGACCAAACATATCGAAGTAGATTGTCATGTGGTCCGAAATAATGTTGTTGGAACCGAGGAGAAGTCTTTAGAGATTGAGACACAACATGTGCACATCGAACACTAATTAGCCGATATACTCACTAAACCACTTGCTCGTGACAGGATACAATTTATTTGTAATAAGTTGGGTATGGACGATATATATATTCCAACTTGAGGAGAAGTGTGGAAAATTGGGAGAGTGGACATGTTGTTACATTTATATTTAGAAGGGCTCTCTTTTTTTTTTTAATATAAGAATTCTATTTTTCCTCAAATTTCTTAACAAAGAGAAAATTAGCGAAGGCCTTGACAGAAGAGAGATGAAATTTTTTAGGTACTTTCAAACAGTTTTCTTTCTCTCTACTGACCGAGCGAGCAGATCGGTATTTGGAAGATGGGCTATAGATCATTTCAGTCTTTGTTTCTTACAATCCAACGAACTGCAAGTATCCAATTTCAATCCTAACTTATGATGTAAATACATGTTTGAGAGGGTCCTTATTGCAAAAGAACGAAATAAAAACATGACAAGATGACAGTTTAAAAGGGCAAAACCCAAAGGAGAAAAATTGAGAAAGAGCAGGAGGAATTGGTGGAAAACTTCAGGGATTACGAGCCCATTGTAAGTATATTTTCATTCTTTAAATCATTGCAAATTTTAGATGAGATTCAAATTTAGATCTCAAGTAATCCAAGCAAACCATTATTTTTTTTTCCAAAAAAAGCAAAGAAAAGATAATGATGAAGGACACTTACCACAACCTCGCCGGAGATCGTTTGAGTCTCCGCCGCGGCCACAGCTCTGTGGCTGCCGGTGGTCATCGCCGCTCTTTGCAGCCTCTTTCTCAAGAGAAAGGGGATGATTTATTAGGGTTTGGATTGGGTTAGGGTTGCATGTGGGTTTGGTTTTAGGTCATAGTCAGGTCCCTTGAAATTTCTGTAATAAATATTTGACCTGAACAGATGAGCTAAAAATCTGTAAAATATTCTAGAAAAACCCAAAAACATAATAGAAATATTCTAAAACATTTTGAATGGTGTTTTGGGTATATTTCTACTTATAAAACCTTTTTAAAAGTGGGAATAAGCTTGGGATTTTCGCACTATGTTGTGATGTTATTTTTCTAGAAACCTCATTGGAAGGTATTTTGAGTAAAGAAAATTATTATCTCCTACATTTTACTGTAAATAGTGAATAATTTATTGGCAATCATTACATTGTTACAAGTGATTACATATTCTTTGATAATTTTCTATTACCCATGATCCGCTGCTACTGTTGTCAATTATGTATCACATACTATTCATGTGTATGTTATGCGAACTTCATTTCATGTTAAATCGTTAATCATTATATTGTTATTAATTATTTGAATGGTGTCTTTGTGCCCTGGTATATGATTGTGTTTGTTATGGATTATCATCCCGTGATGCTATTCATTAAAAGATGTACACCTAGAAATTAAGCAAGATTTCGTCTAAGAAAAGGTTATTGGTTGTGTCGGCATCCTATGGATGTACCGTTGTAGGCCGTTGTTGGATATGCTGTTTTAGGCTAGATATGTATTTGATCATAAACTATGATGTTACCTAATTTCATAATTTCTTGGCCTGACGCTTCTAGAAGATAACTATTCGTCGATTAAAAGTCAACTAAAAGTTATTGATTAGTATAATACGCCATGATCATAACTGATACCTCATGTATGTTTCATTTCTACATAAAAATTGATTGATGGACATACTATCTTTCGAATTTGTTGACACCATTTATCCTCTTTTCGTCCACTTGACATGAGTTTTGGGATATGATTCATTCACTTGTTGAGCGTGTAGCTCATTCCATTGTATTTAATATTTTTTAGACTGATAATATCGTGAGCTGTGGTCCAAGGTACATTGAAGATTTTGTAAGGAAGGGATGATATCATTTTAGACTTTATTATAATAGTAGATGTAGTAGCGCTTCTAGCATTTCGTCATATTTTTATCGTGGGATTTAGTGCCTTGTTATGTGTTAAGATATATTAAGTTATGTGGAAGACTTATGCAATATGGATGGTGGTTTAAAAGCGAGAGATGCGGGCTTGATATGTATTATGTAAACATATTTTGATGATGTACTAGTTATCAATGAGAATTGACATTTAATCATGTGTTTTAGAGTTAACAATCTGTAAGTCCGCGGCAGCGCCCCGGCCGTCTAACAGACGCCGATATGCGGAACAAAACTTTTACGACTGGCGCTATCGCGTACTTTATCCCGGATCGTCCATTAAAGCTAAACTAACAAATTGTAAAGAGGGTAGAATTGTTATACCGAATGATCCGAGTCCTTCGGTCTTCAACCATCATCCCACGCTATGTTGCAACTGATCCGAACTTGCTCGGTCTCCGGTCTCGTCGTCCAGGTAGCACCACGTCGATGGATCTTTAAACGGGCTCCCGTCTCTGAACCGAGACAACTCGATCGTCAAGTTTGCCAAAAGAGACGACCAAGATGAAGTAGAGAATGAGTAGAATACTTTGTCTCGTTACGTCCAAGGTCATGAACGAACGGTTTTAGAAGTTGCCAATTAGAATCGGGTGAATGGAAATTGAACTAAAAATGAAATTTCCATACACTATTTATCATAATCTTTTCTCACTCAAATGAAATGAATCAAAAATCACACACCCACACAATGAGTGGCCGGCCAAATATATGAGAGGAGGGAGGTGAGGGTAGGAGCATCAAGTGGTGACCATAAGCTTTCAACCTTATCAAGTCATTAAAGAAAGAATGAATCATCAAAATGCATTAAGTGCAAACCTATCACAATTAACCTAGTCATTCTTTATCATTAATGAACCATTAATGATAAAGCCACCTCACTATCCTAGTCACCATCCTAGTCATCTCTTCTAGAAGTTTCCACACATATCCCAAGAAAAGATAAATCCGCATTTAACCGAATGTCAAAATACGGCTGATAGAAAACTGGAAACTGGCAACTTCCAAAAATCATCCTGAAACGAATTTCAGGATAACCCCGTATCAGTATAAACATACCCGCATTTGTATTACGACCGAATACAAATGCAACTGAGACAAAAATATTATATCTACACAGTATAATACTGGGTTCTGGCTTAAACCAAAGCCTACCAGTATTATCTGCCCGAAAAAACGACACGTGCGAAAACGCACGTGCATTTTCCGAACCTTGCCATAAACCCATACGGCCTTTACAACGTTTCGCCCGAACTTGGGAAAGTGTCGGTGGGGAACTCTAATGACTCATCAGTACACTGGCACTGTGTATAACCCCTAGCATGTCAGAGGTACAAACTGTACGTAACGGTTTGCCTATGTATTGATTGGAAGGAAAGCTGACGAGCGAACTCATCTATAAACCCTACTGAGCCTGACAGTGACAATATCTGTACAATCCGGAACATTCGTCTATGAGTATCGCATATTAGGCCTAGGGGGCCGATAAACGTCAGACCCCCAATAGCTGCATAAGTCGTGTCAGAGAGTAGCCCAGAACACCCTGAGATACTACTGGTATACCTACCAGTATATCTTGATTACCCTGGCCAGGAATTTCGTGTAATGGCTCTCCTAAACACAGCGCGATCTCACCCCCCAATACCGGGAGAGACGAATCTCCGAAGGTCCGCTCACTTGCCTCCAATGTGGCTCGGGACTGTACTCAACTAAAACCTGTTTGCACAACTCCTTTGAGCGTGGTAGGGTAGTAATCTAAGCACAGTGGGAACTCACATGAGACAAATGACGACCTCAGGTCGATGAAGTAACCTGTACACATGTCACCAGGGAACTGCTATCTGACGATATGTATAATACCAACTAGCATGTTCCCGGCGAGTCCTATCCGGTGTACTCATAATCCAATGAGCACCTGTATACATCTTAGGTGATCCAACTGACACCAGTGGCTTGTGAGACCGGCCACCGCCCCTCGTCGGGGTCTCGACTGTATACACTAGTCTACTCTGGAGTATCGATGCCCTGTCTCGAAACTCTCTCGACCAGGGACACTTTAAGGATGTGCTTATAGACCCCAGCTCCCACATATATGATCGCCATCATACTGCTGGTAGTCAAACAAGAATCCTATGGGCTCTATCATGATGATAAAGACAAACCAGATAGCATACTATCATCTCGAGTAAGACTGTTTTATCGGTATAGGTCCTCCCTCAATCATTGCAATCACGTACCTGCGATCCAATAATTGACTTAGAGGTCACTAAATCCAACAATCTCCCACTTGCACTTAAGGCTAATTATTGTGATGTCGTGTACTCACAGCTCGTGTGATACTGAACATCCAACTCCTCTACTAATCAGTTTCACAAAGCTCATTTGCAAAACTATTGTGTTCGAGAAATAGCCTCAGTGAGTGGATCCGCTCCGGTGTTTCTTTCTGTATCTCTCTATATCTCAGCTTCGCGGAGAAAACCATCTTCCGAATTGAGTAATATCTGTCTTAGAATATGTCTGGATATCTGATGGGACCTAGTTCATAAATGAACTCCAAATCCAAACTTCTCAGACTGTAGTGATCACTGAACCTAATCAGTATCCAGCACCATGCCTCCCACAGTATCCTCTTGGACCACCTGTCCATAATACTGTCCCTTGTCAGAGGGAAAACTATAACTCTGACAATCACTCTGTCATCCATGTCACTTGTGAAGCCTGGAATAATAACTGTCTCCCGAAGGAGGCTGCTGTCATCAAATCCGTAGAACATTTACTTATGTTCTATAACTGCGTCCTAATGTTTCTCCAGAATTGGATTAATATAAACTTATCGCATCTAGTGCAATAACATCTGGTGTGGTACTTGATATCTCACGATTGATTCAATTGCCTAAGCAAATGATCTGCCAATCATGTATATCCCTCTCCCCTTTAGTCTGTAAGACACCTTTAGAGAGGGTGACTCCATCACCTGCAGGTACACCACCATGGCAGGAGTCATCTATTGTAAAATACTATTAGAATACCGTCAAAGAACCTACATTGGGAAACTACCCAAATCTAGATCTAAAACCATAGATCTTGCATCCAGAATGTCTGATATTATATCCTTATCTTTTGTGGAGAAACAACTGTGTGACGACCACAGTACAACCTATCGTAGTATAGGAATTTTATTTCCTACTCTGTGTATGTCTTCCAAATACCAGGACATCACACCCTACTACCTTCTTAACAGATCCATCCCCTATTCTGATGAAGTCAAACCTATGACTGTCACATCAAAAATAGATGATCTATCTCCGCTATTTCTGCTCAAGTCTATAAATAGACACTAGCTACTTGCCCACTATGCTTCCACTGCTCCCACTGACTACAACAACCCTCTGACAGAATAATATATACGTGTACTTCTAAAACTAGTTTAGAACGACGCTATACATTTCCTCCTGCCGGGTCTTATAGTCTGGAACAATAGTAGTGTCAAGTCTGGGTAAACAAGAACCTCCCTGTCACCGTCCTTGAGGCTACCAGAGTACCTCTCGGGTGTCTGAGGTTACCCACCATATCTGCGGAGTGGCTATTGGAATGTCAAACCTGATTGAATATATAGGTCCTATTAAACTTTCCGTAATCGTTTGCGGTTCTGGAATCACTTCCAGTTCTACCATACTCCCACTTCTGTTTTTCTGAAAAAATCAATTTTAATAAAACTGTGGAGAGTCAAGAACAATATCACTATTGATCTTCCGGATGGTAGAAAATCAACCCTCGTCGAAGCTATGGTCAACCCGCAAACTGCCATTACAGAAACGTGTCTTGAGTTATCCAGTGTCTGGTTTTAATCATAAGCTGGACAACTCCCCTTACCTTAACATCGTTAAGATATGAATCGTTCTATATCCAATATAGAAACTTTGGCACTTATTTAATTGGAACCGAATTCAAATTATGCAGCTGTCTCCAGTGTATAATAACTTAATAGAGAGAGGCTGATCAGTATTATTCAACTTAGGAATCCATCCAATTATGAGTAACCTGAAAAAGAAACAAGTTTCTCAAAAACCATTACTATCAATTGAATACCAATCACAAGAATCTACATCTTCGATTTCTTTGAAGAATCTCGATACTTGTGACACTTGGTTCTCTACTTTATTCCTATACCCACAACTTCTCAAAACTTAGACATTGTATTTCTACGAAACACTTGTCTAAAAACTAGAGAAGTTACAAGTAAACAGAATATAGTTCGAGGACTAACCCCTTTGTCCTGATGGACACTGGACAACATACAATACTCTGTATAAGTCCGCTGAGTTGAATAACTCATAACCTGTACGTCGTAGGTTGAAAACTGTTCCCAGACGATTTCCTCAAATATCACCAATTACAACGAATTCCGATATAATGAGGATGATCACCTAATTCTCAATAACTCGCTCCCACTCAACATCTATAAAACCATGCAGATGTGAGAATCGTTCCTGGTAAATACATACCCTGGAGTAAGTATCCAATCGGGAAATCGGTTTTCTATTAACAATGCACAGTGAATATGAAACATAAATATGTTTTGTAGGGGTTTCCTAGTATTCCTAGTAATGCCTCTTCCATAATCCAAATCATGACTTTAACCGTATATTTCCCTGCCATCTTTCCAATTCCCTTTATTTGTCTTTAGTCGTTACCTTCTGTACACCATCATTAGGCTAAGTTGTTTTCTTCCTTCCCTACCGTTCGGCACCGGCCTATGGTTTGGAAGGAGAATATCCAGTAAGCATAATAGGGGTACCCTCCTAATCCTAGGAGTACTCGCAACTTGAGAGAAGGTGATGATAAAAACAACTGAATAATACCTTATTCTTATTTCTCCTGAACCAAAATCCATCCTCGAAAAAAATGTCCTTCGAGTTCGTATATAACCATACGCTGGATTTATCCAATGGAATTGGATGTTCGTAGTGATACGGGTTGTTCTGGAGAAATCAAAGGTGAAGTAGGAGTGGCGATGAAATACGTGGTTTGGTCGTGAATGTAAATAGTCGCAATTTACTTTGCCCTCTTTCTAATTCCTTTATCTTGTCTTTACATATTACCTTTTTCACATCCTACTTAGGCTAATTGGTTTTCTTCATTCCCTACCGTTCGGCACCAGCCTATGGTTTGGAAGAAGACTATCCAATAAGCGTAATAGGTGTACTTTCCTAAACCAAGGAGCTCTCGCAACCTGAGAGAAGGTGATAATAAAAGACAACTGAATAAACCAATTATATTTCTCCTGAACCTGGATCCATCCTTGAAGAAGTCCCTTCGAGCTC
Organism: Agapanthus africanus; assembly: GCA_030015575.1. NCBI lineage: Eukaryota > Viridiplantae > Streptophyta > Magnoliopsida > Asparagales > Amaryllidaceae > Agapanthus > Agapanthus africanus. The sequence goes on from CM057345.1 coordinate 550,958,127, forward strand.
GTATATAACCATACGATGGATCTATCCAATGGAAGTGGATGTCCGTAGTAATACGGGGTGTTCTGAGAAATACAAAGGGTAAAAGAAGGAGTGGCAATGACTTATGCAACTTTAGACAATCCAAAAGGCCAGTATTTTAAGAAGGTTCGGTCAACTTTGGTCACTGAGTTGTAGTCTAGGGTCGGTCAAAGGTCGCTGCCATAAGAGAGAGAGAAAAGAAACACTCTGCGTGCACTCTAGCCTAAATCAGAATGGTTATCACTTTATCTAATTAGGAAACCTCCCATTGTTTTCTCAAATTCTCCTCCAAACCTGAAAGAAGAACTAGTCGGGGTCACCCGAAGAGTAAACCAACTTATCAGTGAGAATCGGGATCCAACTATCATCGCATGATAACTTGATGGAAGCCACTCAAGTTAACACACTCCAGAAGGTATGCGCAAGTCTGGCAAGTTTCTTGTATGTTTGAAACTCCCGATGTAATTTTTCTCCCATGCTCTTATGACCTTGACGTAGGCCAACAAATCATAAGCAACATGTCAAGTTCTACCCATCGTTGTCCTGATCAACTTAAGTCATCGTACAGGCCCTTGACGTAGGCCAACAAGGTATACGTCTGACTTAAACTAATGCATCTATCTATGCAACAAATGAATACCCAGCAGCTACCAAACACTATGTCTTGACGTAGGCTAACAAACATAGCTTGAATACTACTGACCATCCATAAGAAACGACGGAGGATTACGGCTGGTTTTTGGCGAAAAACCTTTAACGTAATGAACTTGATCTCGTTGAAGGAACCTGATAGCTTTATAAAAATATATAGTAGCGAAAACCTTTTGTTAAAGAAGTCACTCCCGGTGAAGGGATCTCGACTCTTTCCTCGTAGAATGAGGTGCAAGATATTCCAACTGAATACCGCTATGCAAAACAAAAGGAAACGTCTTTGTAATAATTTTAAAATTTGTTCCAACAACATCAAATATAGGTTTGTTTTATCCTTGCATTGAAAAGAATCAATACAGTCCCATCAATCAACCACACTAGAAAAGAACGAAAATAAAATGTACGTATATGCCATCCGCATTTGCCACTGGGTCCCGTCATCACTCGTTAGGTTACTTAACTAACGACAGAGCGGGGACTGGACTAGCGCGGGTGTAAAACATATACAACATCTAATAGTATATGATAAAATGCAACATTACAGAAAAGTGATAAGCATCATAGAACAATACAGATAATCTGGGATCCCCGGGTTTCACAGAGCCGCTACTGAAACCCGACGTTCTCCTGGTCGTGTGGATAGCCCGTGCAATGAAAGCTAGACCCCTACGGGTGCGGCAAGTTACCCGCCAAAACCTGAAGCGAGGTAGTCCCCACAACATAGTGAATGGAATACCCGGCACTTCACGGAATCCGGTAAATTGAGCATTCCTCCTTGGGTCAACCTGTACCCCTACGAGTGCGGCGAATAGTCTGCCAAATCTAGAGTGAGGTCCCTTTGTCTCTCAATGCCATGAGATACGAACCCGTTGCCCTCCAAAACCCGGCTATTCGTGCACCCCACCGCGGGGTAAACCTAGTACAGAAATAAAAATAGTACAATATGTACATCGACCGCAACCTGGTCGTGCCTCAAAAGAATATTATACAAACAGGCAGTGACGGCAGTCCACAAGTCGGACGCTCGCCCCGCAATATCAAATGTACAAATAAATTTAAACAACACTATCATTGCACCCTGCTATCCACCACGACAAATCTGCAACATTACAGCACAACACAGAACATCAACGCGAATGTCACGTTCGCAAACCTGTCTAAAAGAACTATAGCAATCAGACGCGGTTTACCGATCAAATGACATTCCCGGTCGGAGATATAATGAAAGTACTGAAAAACTAACAAGTTTAAAATTTCGATCGACTAAATTTCCCGAAGTGGGCCCCACAAGCATCTGGTGTACAGTAACAAAATTTTGGCCCAAAAGACATATACCAAAAACCACCATTTCCCATGAAAAACCCACTGGAAAAATTTGGCGCACTGTTCCCACAAAAGCGCGGCGGATCAGCGGCCAAACCATGGTTTGGGCCGTGGATCCGCGGTCGTTTTGTGGGATCACGTGCCCAAATTTCACCAGTATACTTCAAAAACCCTGCATGATTTTCTGGAATACTCAAAATGAATTTTAGAACAGTTTAAAAATCGACAGAAACATCATGTACAGAAAATTGTGATTTCGGAAATTCCGTTCGATCGATCTTTTAAACGCGTTAGCACAAGTTAGTATAGCTTAATGGTGAGGCTCTGATACCACTGTAAGTCCACGGCAGCGCCCCGGCCGTCTAACAGACGCCGATATGCGGAATAAAACTTTTACGACTGGCGCTATCGCGTACTTTATCCCGGATCGTCCATTAAAGCTAAACTAACAAATTGTAAAGAGGGTAGAATTGTTATACTGAATGATCCGAGTCCTTCGGTCTTCAACCATCATCCCACGCTATGTTGCAACTGATCCGAACTTGCTCGGTCTTCGGTCTCGTCGTCCAGGTGGCACCACGTCGACGGATTTTTAAACGGGCTCCCGCCTCTGAACCGAGGCAACTCGATCGTCAAGTTTGCCAAAAGATACGACCAAGATGAAGTAGAGAATGAGTAGAATACTTTGTCTCGTTACGTCCAAGGTCACGGACGAACGGTTTTAGAAGTTGCCAATTGGAATCGGGTGAATGGAAATTGAACTAAAAATGAAATTTCCATACACTAGTTATCATAATCTTTTCTCACTCAAATGAAATGAATCAAAAATCACACACCCACACAATGAATGGCCGGCCAAATATATGAGAGGAGGGAGGTGAGGGTAGGAGCATCAAGTGGTGACCATAAGCTTTCAACCTTATCAAGTCATTAAAGAAAGAATGAATCATCAAAATGCATTAAGTGCAAACCTATCACAATTAACCTAGTCATCCTTTATCATTAATGAACCATTAATGATAAAGCCACCTCACTATCCTAGTCACCATCCTAGTCATCTCTTCTAGAAGTTTCCACACATATCCCAAAAAAAGATAAATCCGCATTTAACCGAATGTCAAAATACGGCTGAGAGAAAACTGGCAACTTCCAAAAATCATCCCGAAACGAATTTCAGGATAACCCCGTATCGGTATAAACATACCCGCATTTGTATTACGACCGAATACAAATGCAACTGAGACAAAGATATTATATCTACACAGTATAATACTGGGTTCTGGCTTAAACCAAAGCCTACCAGTATTATCTGCCCGAAAAACGACACGTGCGAAAACGCACGTGCATTTTCCGAACCTTACCATAAACCCATACGGCCTCTACAACGTTTCGTCCGAACTTGGGAAAGTGTCGGTGGGGAACTCTAATGACTCATCAGTACACTGGCACTGGGTATAACCTCTAGCATGTCAGAGGTACAAACTGTACGTAACAGTTTGCCTATGTATTGATTGGAAGGGAAGCTGACGAGCCAACTCATCTATAAACCCTACTGAGCCTGACAGTGACAATATCTGTACAGTCCGGAACATTCGTTTATGAGTATCGCATATTAGTCCTAGGAGGCCGGAAACGTCAGACCCCCAATATCTGCATAAGTCGTGTCAGAGAGTAGCCCAGAACACCCTGAGATACTACCGGTATACCTACCAGTATATCTTGATTACCCTGGCCAGGGATTTCGTGTAATGGCTCTCCTAAACTGTAATACCCAGCCCCTTTTATACCAAAATCTGTATTTTGCTACTTTATAATTCTATTTACTTTATTTATATTTTTATTTCATTCTATTTATATTTTATTTCATTCTAAACCCATATTTTCTTTTATCAATAAAATCCTACTATATTTTTCCAAAGTCTTCCTTTAAACCCAGCCCAACTCCCCTATTTCTTTTATTTAAAAGTTAAACCCTAAAACCCAACACCATTCTTTCCCTATATTATTAAATTCCCTCAGCCCACTGTTCTCTTAAAACTTATACTCAATTTCTTTTAACCTGGCCCACTCCCTATTCACTCCTCAAATTTCCTTCACTTTTATTTTCCGGCCCGATCCCTTTTCCATATAAATTCTTCAAATTTTCTGCCGCCCAAACCCTCCATCTCAGCAGCCCGGCCCACTTCCATTAATTATAAATCCTTTTATCTAAATAAATCCCAAGCCCATCCTTGGCCCAGCCCGTTCTCGCCCAGTGAAACCGACCCGACCCGACCCCACTCCTGTTCATCTTCTCCTCCTCTAACGGTAACTTCCCAATTTCGCGCGCGCAATCCCTTTTCCCCGCCGCGCCTCGCGCCCACGCTCATGCCTCCTTCGCCCGCGCCCTCGTTGCGTGGCCGTTACTCCCCACGCACACGCCTTTGACCCCTCATCGTCGTCATCCAAACACCTCCCCCTCGCTCAATCTCCCTGGTCCTCTCTTTCCTCCTCTGTCTCGACCTCTCTCTCGAACCCAAGTCGGTCCCCTCCGCTTCACCTTCAACTCCGACCACCACATTCTCGATCTCGACGCCACCATCAACGTCGTTACCCTTACCTCCCTCACCTCCACCCTCGATCACGAGCACCCCACTTCCTCTCTCCGACTTCCCTGCACACCCGAGCACGAGCCCCTGCGCCCCTCGCCGGCGAGCCCCTCTCTACGTCTCGTCGACTCCCCCGCATCATCATCAACATCGTCGTCGTCGTCATCCCCCTCACTCTCTCTTCCTCTGCAACCCATCACTCTCTCTTCCCCTGCAATCCATCACCCTCTCTCCCCTGCATCTCTCTCTCTATTCTCTCTCATCTCACTCTCTATCTCTCTGTCTCTCCCCTCTCTCCCAACCTCTCCAGTTCTCTCTTTCTCTCTAACCTCCTCAATCTCTCTCTGTTCTTCTCTCTTTCACTCTGCTTACTCTCTCACTCTCTCTCTGCCTACTCTCTCCCTTTATCTCTCTCAAGCACCTCTTTCCCCTCTTCTTCACTGCTGCCACCAACCGCCGGCATCGACCATAACCACGACCGGAGCCTTCAGCCTTCCCCACCGCAGCAGCACCGTCCCATCCTCCTCGACGCCCTCACTCTTTCTTCTCCCCGCTGTCGTCTCCGCATCCTATTGATACAATGAGCCACCACCGCAGCCTGCACGCCGCCTGAGCTCTCACCATCGGCTCACCCTAGCGCCGCCTGAGCACCGCTGACGACCTCATCGTCATCGCCATTACCCTCACACTCCCCACCGCACAGAGCCAAACCCGAGCCCCCACTGGCCGAGAACAGACCCGAGCTCATCCGAGGCCGTTGCCGTCGCGGTGCTAGCTCGTCGCGCGTCCGTACTGTACCTCGCTGCCGTGCATCTCCAGGCAAGTCCACACTTGCTACATGCTACTTATTATTAATTACAAATGATAATCGTGTATATATTCCATGCTTTACCTTCTGTTAAATTATACGACTTAACTGTTCGATGCGTGTGCCCTATGAAATTTCTCGTTTAAATTGGCGGCACTCACTTGTATAGTCTGGCCCGTAAGCCAATGATTCTAGTGTGTGAAATTCATTAGAAAATACGACCGTTAATGACTAAAACGACTACCCCCAGGTTCACTCGTAAAACTGGAATTTTATTGTACCTGAAAACCGTTAAAATTACCATAAATTATATACACAATGGAATGATGCGCTCGAGGGCTCAAATCGAAGCCAACTCGACGAACTATAACTCTATACTAGTTTCCAGATATTCCTGTACTTAAACTGTGACGATCTGTGGATCGGAGTGCGACTTTGGACTGCAATCCAGAGCGACTCCAATTGTTGCTTACTGTTCCGTAATGGGTACCACAAGATTTCCTTAACTCGTAGGTTGCGGAACTCCGCTGTTTATTGTAGGTGAACCTGTTAGCTAGACAACATAAGCGGTTTCATTCTGTTTCATTATCGTTTGTTATTTATTCTGTAATTTAAAAGATCGGGACGCATAACAGTCCCAACAGAATCAGAATTGACATATTAATAGTAAACAGTGTATATTTCCTGACGTACAGACGCGATCGAAGATCCGTCTGTTGCGTTGAAAACCTTACTGAAAACCCTAGAATTCACCCAACTCTGTAGCGTCGCTAAATTCTGATCCCAACTGGGATTAAAATGCGTTGTGAAACGGACTTTTGATTCTGAAACCGGATTTCCAGCCGCGAGCGCTTAAAATGAAATGGTTATAATTAATGATCCTGGAACCCGATTGGCGTGAAACTAAATTCGATGAATAGATAACTGAACATACTAATTATTACCTGTTTATCGTTTCGCTAAACTATACACGTACGTTTCATGATAAATCGTGCAAGTGATAGAATACTATTTTATGACACCTTAAACATGCTTCATATACTGTTTACATATCATATTATACCCATATCATTGCATTGATAACATAGTGATAACGTGCATTTACCCAGTGTTAGGTTTTAGTGATGATTGTGGCAAGTACGTCAGTGTTCGTGTATAAGTGATTAAGTGGAAGTGATACGTACTTGTACACAATCAGTGAACCTTATCATTATATTGCATTGTCGACGTCTGTGGGACACGTGCACGTGTGACTATAAGTGGTATGGGACACTTATGGAAGCGCTTGCACGGGTGTCACAGATAAGGCACCAGACACTGCCATTTATCTTAGGTATTAGTCGGGACGTGCTTGATGGAGGTCCTGCCTCCAGTTCTCACGCAGACTTGTCACGGATCGATTAGTATTTAGGGTTATGGTTAGCGTTTGATGTAGACCACGGGGTGTGGGGGTAGTTCAAGTGTGAGTTCAACAGAATCTCGGGAGTCCCATGCCGGCTTATATATATGGAGATATATGGAGATTTACAGGGTATGTGATATTCACCGTGATATACATGTTGGGCCCGTGGTCCCTTGCCCTTGGGTTCTACCCTTGGGTGGAGGACACTCGCGAGTGGTTGACTCTCACACTTGGACTGACGATAGGCTTAGTGACCTGTACAGTGAGACTTAGAGACTGATAGGGATACTGGCATTTATATATCTTATATACTGTGTTGACATACGTGACATATCGTTCTACTGCTTTACTGTTCCGCTGCATTGATTACTGCACATTCATATTCATGCTGTCATTGATTTACTGTTTCACATATCTATTACCACTGTTAGAATTGTCACATGATTTTATATATATTATATTGCTATTGTGTCGCTCTGACGACCTGAGTATGCATGCTCAGTGTGAGGAGAAGATTTAGCCTGGACCAGGACTAGACGTATATTACAGACATCTCGATTTGATATCCAGAGTTATATCTATATTTGTTCCCCCTCAGGTCAGTTCTTTACATTGTTTCCTTCAGTTACTGCATCTCTCTTTACCTGTGCATTATTTACTGTTTACCATGAAAAACTAGAAGCCGAAGTGTCACTACGGCAGGACATTTCCTTGACCGTAGGAGCATGGTTGGCCATGTCTACCCCACGTATTCCGTATTTTGGGAAGCGGGGCGTGACATACAGCGCGATCTCACCCCCAATACCGGGAGAGACGAATCCCCGAAGATCCGCTCACTTGCCTCCAATGTGGCTCGGGATTGTACCCAACTAAAGCCTGTTTGCACAACTCTTTTGAGCATGGTAGGGTAGTAATCTAAGCACAGTGGGAACTCACACGAGACAAATGATGACCTCAGGTCGATGAACTAACCTGTACACATGTCACCAGGGAACTGCTATCTGACGATATGTATAATACCAACTAGCATGTTCCCGGCGAGTCCTGTCCGGTGTACTCATAACCCAATGAGCACCTGTATACATCTTAGGTGATCCAACCGACACCAGTGGCTTGTGAGACCGGCCACCGCCCCTCGTCGGGGTCTCGACTGTACACACTAGTCTACTCTGGAGTATCGATGCCCTGTCTCGAAACTCTCTCGACCAGGGACACTTTAAGGATGTGCTTATAGACCCCAGCTCCCACATATATGATCGCTATCATACTGCTGGTAGTCAAACAAGAATCCTATGGGCTCTATCATGATGATAAAGACAAATCAGATAGCATACTATCATCTCGAGTAAGACTGTTTTATCGGTATAGGTCCTCCCTCAATTATTGCAATCACGTACCTGCGATCCAATAATTGACTTAGAGGGCACTATATCCAACACAATCATCTACAGAATTTTTCAGGTTCTTAGAGATAGCAAAGTGCACATACGAGTAAAACTGTAAAAGATGCCTTACAAGCCAGTTAGCTCCTCAAAGAGGGTTGACAAGGATTTTGTAGCTTATGTGATTGATGAGAAAAAGGAGGCAATTAAACTTATATCTGTAATATGTAGATATCCTGAAGTATTTTTGAGGAGCTACCCCTATTAACATGGAGATTGAGTATTGTTGATTTAGTGTCTTATACAATGGCCATGCGAAGCTTAGGGAGTTAAAGACTCAGCTGTAGGAGTTACTAGATAAGAGATTTATACGACCAAGTGTATCTCCTTAGGGTGGTTCCATTTTCTTCGTGAAAAGATGGATTAGCTAATGAGGGTGTGCATTGATTATCGTGAACAGAACAAGCTGGCTATTATGAATAAATATCCATTGTCTAGAATAGATGATTTATTCGATCAATTACTAGGTACTCAAGTATTCTCGAAGATCGATTTGAGGTTTTCATACAGTCAGTAAAAGATTCAGGCAGAGGACATATATAAAACTGTCTTTTGGACGAGATGTAGACATTACGAGTTTTTGGTGACGCCGTTTGGATTATGCCTTGTGAAAAATCGACATTTTCGATTCTTGGACACGATCTTGGATCTCGACTTTATCTCCTGTTGATCTTCATAAGCGTACTCATACTAATGGGCACGGGCATTTCTTCGGGGAGACTGGTTTGCTGGCTTACTGATTAGGGGACAGAAGAGCTCATATCGGTTGTTGTTATTCATGATCCTGATCATCTCGATATGAGTACCATGTACCACAATATCCCGATGTATGCGGGGCCCATGATGTTCTTCTTGTGAATGGTCCTTTTGCAAGGCTTTTTTTTGATAAAATGGAAACAGCAATTTGGTGGAGTATATTGGTCAAAAGAGATTGCAGATAGAAGGAGATGTTATTGGTGATGATGACGAGATTGTGATTGTGAGATTGGAGTGTTTGATATGGAGATTGTGTTTGCTATGGGTGGGAGATCGTGAATGTGGGAAAATATCGTCAATACAGTAAAGGGAGGCGATGGCAGTAGTAGATGCAGGGTTGGTGACAATAGTTAACGGTCCAGTTCCCTACATCAGCACGCCTCTTTTACAGCATTTTCCTGCCCATGAAATGATCAGTAAGTGTAGTTTTTTATCATGACTTTCTTTTTAGCTTCTTGATTGATAATTACCATCTTTGCTGGGTCCAGTGTCCTCGTGTTACTAGTTTAATTCTGTAGTATACTGTTATTTTAAGTTTAGACCTGAAATGATGGCAATATTTCTTTCTACTATTACAATGCAATTATAAATTGTGCATTGTTATCTCTTGAATTTCATTCTTCCTCCTTTCATTTTTAAACTTTTTTTTGGCTATTTTCCAACAATAGATTGTTCCATTGTTCTACTGTCTTCTCTTTTCTATTCGATTGCAGAGGGTTAAACCTTTCCTGTGTGATTAATCATATTGGAATCAGTTTATTAAGCTTCTTGATCTTTCATTGTTGATTTCTTGATCATGCATTTTCTTTCATTTCTTTCTTGATAGATCCAGAATCCACGCGTGCGCTCATGCGCGCCCTCATGTGTGTGTACAATTTCTGTTCTCCTACTGGCATGCAATAGTGAATTGTGCATAGTTCTTAATTATTTCATTCTTCTCTTCCTTTTCTTTTTCAAGAATATCTTACTGTCTTCCCAATTGTTCTGGGGTGAAGAGGGTTAATTTTAATCTTTTATCATGTTTTATTTATAAAAAAATGTAACTTGTTTGAAATATATGTTTGTCTCTATACTGAATTTGGACTACCCATAAAACCTTTAAGGACTTGGTGTTTGTTCATGTTCAGCACAATGCCGAATTATCTCAGTAAGAAATGAGGACTTGGCCACTCAAAAAGTCAATAGGCCTTGAATCCGGAATCGCCAAGTCTAATATCAGGTTGGTGGCCCTTGCCCTTGATATCCGTGTATCAACATCAGGACATATATGCATTATGTTATTCCATTAATAATGCATAGACCAAAAACACTCACACACAAATCATTGGCACAAACATATCAGTAAAATACACAAAAATACCCTTAACTAGTACTACCGTGCAACACCTTAAACTATAGTTTTACGGGTTTTTTTTTTCACAAACATACCTTCAAAAGTAGCACTTAGGATTATTTACTGTAATGAAAAACTATAAGGCAGTTTAGTAAAAACCTCTACAGTTAGGGGAATTTTAGTGTAATTTATTATATATGTAATATAGCAAACACTAATACACTGACTTTATATGTGCATATACATCAAATTCCAAACATCTAAATTCAACATTACCACAGTTCAAACATTTCATATTTATAACAACATAATCAAAGTTGATTCTCTACATCTATGCCTGACTTGTCTTTGCTGCGTGATATAAAGAACTGTCGACTAGTGGTCATGGATCCATCAGCTGCATGAAAATTTATCAGTTTTATTAGTCAATATGCACGTAAGTTCATTAAGTAGGGGTATGTGTTGCTAGAAAAAGATACTGATAATCGATGTGGGTTTTTACAGCGCATCTTGATGTTGATTCATTGTGAATAGTTTGCACCAAATGTTTATATTTTTACTAGATGGTTATCATAGTCAATTTGATATGAAAATCATAATAGAACAACAAACTATCTGGAACTATCTGGGACGATAGAAAGCTTTATAATTAAGACACACATCACATTTGCGACTTCACTTAACATTCACGCATCACATTGCGACATATGCCATCGATCTATAAGCCTCGTTGTTTCCCCTTGATTTTAGCAGAATCATGTGGAATATCATATGTGAATTTTTTGTTCTATTTGCGCCGGCATATGAATGAAATTTGACAGTCTTTGATGCAATTCTCTGATACTTATACGGCTAGGTTTATGCCATTTAGTTAGTTAAAATTATAAGCCGTTTAGTTGATTAAATTATATGCCATTTAATTAACGCTAAATAGACTAAGCTTGCTGGACTATTGTCAGCTAACGGATCCGATTCCGATTCGATGTATTGTTTTGTAAATGCATCAAACATGCATCAATAAGTATGACCTTACCTGCATATTGTTGTTTGCATTCTTGGACTTTGGAAAATTTTCGTTTTTTTAGGTTCAGATTTGCTGGAATAAATTTTGTTTTTATGTAAATATATATCTAAACAATAAACTCGAATCCTAGAATTTCGGAAAATTGCGGATCAGCGAATCCGAATTGTATCGTGTCTTGGCTCTGCAACCAAATCCGTGCAACTTAGATTGTCAAAGTAGAGGGGTAATATTGCAGGGATTAGATCTTCTAGTCCTGCTTCTAACAAACTAACTAACCAATCAACTAACCACTCTTCTGGCTTGATTCTTCCTATCCATCCACTGTCTATAAATACCCAAAACCAGCACCTTAAATTCCGTTGCAAGATACCAAGAAAATCTTGCTCCTCATTCTCAAACTCCAAACAACAAGAAAGCCCTTGAATAATCCCTTGATACAAGAACTTCTCTTTCTCCAACAATGGCAGAGGAAGATGACCTCGCTGACCCCATTCCCAGGACAGCCCTCTTCTACATTGATCCCTTTGAAGTGAGACTCAGGCTTCAGACACTTTCACCCAACCAGCAACATCATATGTCCCATTACCTTGAAACACCCAATTACTTCTCATTCATGATTGAACCCTATGATATCTTATCTTCCTCCTGCGGCTTCCTCCTCGTCCGCAGCCCTAACAGCTCCTACCACATTTTCGACCCCCTCTCCGATCCCCTCTTCGGCCACACGTATCTCCCATTTCCTCCCCGGGTCCACACCTACACCACCCCCGCCGTTTTGGCCTTTTCCCAAAATAACCCTACACGATATACTGATTACTACGTTGTGTGCGCCATCCATGAGGGCCAAGGCCGCTACAACTTCGACATTTTCGATTCTGCGACAAGATCTTGGGCCGTGACCTTAAATCAAATCGATCTTCATCAACGGACCATAATTTTGAACACGGGCGTTTCTGTGGGTAGACAGGTTCACTGGCTTACTGATCCGGGCCCGGGAGGGCCGATGCTGGTTGTCGTTATTCATTATCCTGATCTTCCCCTTACGCAAGTTGTGAGCTACAATGTCCCCATGTATTCGGGGCCTGCGACAAGGCTGCAGCTGGGGAGAGTCTTGAATTGGATTTGCGTTGTCGTTGTGAACAGTCCGCTTGCATGGATGTTTACGCTGAGCGATGGGCTTTGGGAGGAGCTTATTGAGGAAACGAGGTTGCAGATAGACGGCGAAGATGTTGTGAATGATGCTGAAAAATTTGTCATTGTGAGATTTGAGTGTTCTGAGTTGGAGGTGGTATTTGCTGTTGGTAATAGATTGTTCATGTGGGAGAACTATGGCGATACAGTAAGGTTTGTAATGGAAATCAACGCGGGGTTGCAGATTGCATTGAGCATGATTGGTATCGGCCCAGTTCCCTATTAACAGTCCTCTCTTGCATCATCATCCTGCTGAAGAAAATGGTCTTTGAGTGTTAGTTTCTTGATGGTTCCAGTATCCTATTGTGTACCTAGTTTTACTCTGCAGTTCATTACTTTTTTTCAGCTTAGAATTTCAAATAATAGCTGTATCTTTTCTATTAGTCCAATGCTATTGTGAATTGTGCACGGGTATTTATTGATTGTTACATTCCTCTTCCTTTTTCTTCAAGAATATCGTTTCCTTAATTCTTAATGTCCCTATTTCTTTTGTGGCCGCAACGGGCCAATGGTAATATTAATTCAATCTTGATCATGACAATTCCTTTTAAAGTTCTTTTTTGATGGACCCAGTATCCTCTTGTGTAACCATCTCTGTAGTTCTATTTTCATTGTAGTTTAAACTTCAAATTTTCTAGTATAAGACAATTCTGAAGTCTGCATGGTTATTATTTGATTGCTTCATTATTCTTGTTGCCTTTGTTTTTCTGTTGGGTCAGAGGTTTAACTGATAACCACAAAATTTCTTGATCTTTACATTGTTGATTTCTTGATTATGACATTTTTCCTTCAAATATTTTCCTTCAAATATCATTTCTACTCGAAGGGAATTGTGAATTCTTCATAGCAGTTATCCCTGGTCTGTTTGCATTTTCATCCTGTCTTCTAAGAATAAATTGTTTCTTTTATTCTTTTCTTTGTTTTTCGTTTTCGTTAAAGGCAGAAAATATTGGTATTGGGTTGTTTCCATGATGAATATTTGCTTAATGTCGATTTATTTGCGAGGGCTTGCAGATGGCTATAATCTTATTACTGCGTGATCATCAATATTTAAAAAATACTTTGTTAACATTCTTTCTTTTACATTGCTGATGTCTCCATATCTTAATTTTAGTTTTTTTTTTCCTTCATGTATCCAGTGCTCTATTGTTTACCCAGTATTAGCTTGTAATTCAGTGTTATTTCAGGGTTGAAAATCTAATGCAATTGTGAATTTGTGCATAGTTATTTCTTGATTGTGTCATTCTTTTTCCCCTTTTTGAAAAAAAAAAATAAAATTATTTCTGATTGTTGTTTCTTTTCTTTTCAGTTTTTGAAGGGCAGGAGGTATGGGGTTTTTGTTGTCTCCATAATAAATTAGATGATTATGGGTTTGAAAACTGAAACTCGACGGGTTACAGAAAGATGATGTTGCAAATTGTATGTATTTTTTCTCTGTTTGCAGAATATGAGCGATGGGCTTTGGGTTTGGATGAGATGTGTAATGTCTTTGATATAAATTATTTTCTACAACAATTGGAGAGAAAATGAGCGAAGGGGTTTGGGTTTGGATGAAATAATGCTTTAATTTTTAGTGTATAATGTAATTTTTGTTTCTTACCTGAATATATATAGGTATTTACATGCTTTTGTTCGTACTCACAAATCGCTTATTTTTATACATTATTTTTATACATTACGAAAAAAACTTTGTTTACGCGAGCATTTTAATGAGATTGTTCAGCTTTGCTTTACAAAGATGTGCTATTGGTTTATATACATTTAATTTTCTCCATGAAGGATTTTCCGGTAGAATGTAACTAATACCGTTTAATATGTAATGAAAAAAAACTAGTATTTTGCATGGGAGATGTACATGTTTAAATAAAAATTATGTTCCATTTTTTTTTAATTTGAATTAAAAAAAATAGAGATGATTAAAACTTACATAATGTGAGTGCTTAATTTGTTTTCAAAATAATTCTAATAGTTATTTAAGATCGGTTCAGATAGTAGAGATAGATTGTATAATTATATATAACTAATTCAATTAATGATCATAGTTATTAAATATTTGTTAAAGAAAATTTGACATTTAATTTTTTTACTGCTAATGTGGCGTTATTTGAGGCTGCGTTAGACTATTAAACTTAAACCGATTCGGGCATCTTCAAGTTTTGTGGTTACAACGGCAGAGATATGGAATTGTAAAATAATATTGAGTATTTCACAAATTAGATGAGTAAGTTGCTAATGAAAAATAAACAACCTTAACAGCAGCCAACTCAAGTAAAGTTTTTTTGAAGTTAAGTTAGATGATTGAAATTTTGGAAACAGACACGTCTCTGCGAAATTCTCAACTTAATATCAAGGGTTAATTCCAAAAAACTATCAAATACTTTATTTGAGTTATGAGAAATTATCAAAAACTCTTATAATTACAAGAAACTGTCATATTTTGAAAGTTTGTGGGAGGTTCTTGTAAATATATATTGCTGACGTGACACGTTAGTTATGGCGGTTTTTCATAATTTTTGATAATTCTGTGGTAGTTTCTCATAGTTTTAAGAGTATTTGATAGTTTCTTATAACTGAGCCAAATTAGCTGGTGGTTTTTTGGAATTAAGTCTCATATCTATTAATTCTGAGAATGAATAACATCATAAATCATTGCGAGTGCCATAGTAGCCTTGTGGTAAAAAACCGTCCATTTTGCAGTTGAGTAAGAGGACCGAGATTCAAATGCTGCTTGCATTGCAAGCGGCTTATTATCCAATGTATAAATCAATATTATTATCCCAATATATTTTTGGTTTTCTTTGTGATCAAACAAAGCCCTAAAGAGTACAATCTAAAAACCTTGTCAAATGCAAAAGGTTGAGATTAAACACCGACTAGCGTTTTGCACGTAAGATTCACATGTGTATATCTTGAACAACATATGTACTAAATCTATGTGTAAAAACTTTTATCCTGGATGTCACATGAAGTTTCTAAAGATACTGTAGTTTTTCCAAATTTAAATTAAATAAATGCGGTCAGTGGAAATATTAAAATTGAGAAATTTATAAGTTATAAAAAATTAAAAAAATATAAGATTTTATGTATAAATTTGAAAGGCCTAACTCCTTTTGTACTTTGCATAAGAAAGAATGCGAAATGAATGAAATAGAGAAAGAGAATCGTTGACTTTTCATTTTTTTATTTTCGTCGTCTTTTATGGTGATGATGTGGACATCCTCAATTCTCAAATTTCGCTATTGTAATTTTGTCATTTTTTCTATTTTTTATTTTGTGGATTAATGACATCATTTAATCACTTCTAGTTATTATAGTAAAAAAGGATAACATCTGGAATGGGCATTGATGCATCAACAAATTATAAAGAATTTGCTGCTGGTAGATTTCCAAAAGAAGATGCCATTCGTTTGATGAGAAATAAAAAGGAATATCGAAAATTCGCTTGGCTGAGGCTGAAGCAGCTACTTTCGAAGTAACAGAAAGAAAAGCAACGACTGGAGTGGGAGAGTCAGAGTCGAAAAGAGAATTCCTCACTTCTTTCTCTCATTCAAAACCGTGCATGAGAATTTCATCTCGCACGGCTCCTAAACGATAGAAGAAAGAAGAACTCATCTTCTTTCTTTTCTGATTACCTTCCTCGCGTATGTATATGACCGAATCCATTCGAGTCCACAAACTGCGAAGGCTACAACATAATCTGAAAATAACATTCTGATGACACAAATATAAATTAAATATTAAATAACAACTGCAAAACCACAAATATAAATTAAATATTAACACACTTCAAAAATTACATGTTTGTAACAATCTTAAATTAAATTAGAGACATCTCTTCTTGCTTTTGTCATGATTGCCGATCAATAGATACCAAAATAAACTAGAGAATCTATATCATGAGATATTATTCGGTATAGCATCCGGACAAGAGAGATGAAATTTTTCTGGCACCTTCGAACAGTTTTTGTGAGGCCCATGTCTTTATTTCTTTCTCTCTAATGACCAGACAGATCGTACATGGAAGAACTTTTTCAATATATCATTACATGAGCTAGATCATTTCGTCTTGCTTCTAACAATCTAAGGAACTGTAAGAATCCAAATTTCAATCCTAACCTGTATGGTAAATACAAGTTTGAGAGGGTCCTTATTGCAAAAGAGCGAAATTAAAAGATAACGAGATTATAGTTTTACAAGCTCATTGTAAGTATATTTTCATTCTTTAAATCGTTGCAGTTTTTAGATGAGATTGAAATTTAGATCTCAAGTAATTCAAACAGACCATTATTTTTTTCAAAAATAAAAAATAAAAAGCAAAGAAAAGATAATGAAAAAGAGCACTTACCTTTTATTGCCGCCGCTGCCGAACTTGCTGGAGATCGTCGGAGTCGCCACCGCCCGGTGGTCGTCGGCACCCTTTGCCACCTCTTTCTCTTCTATATATCTTATTGCTTATTAAATTTAATTTTATGTTTTATTGTTGTGGTATAGGTTTCAAAGTGACTTTATAATATAAAAAATTCCATTGCTATTTAAATTTAATTTTATGTTTTACTTTTATGGTATGTGGTATGGGTTTCAAATTGTTTTTCTATTGTAAAAGAATTTCATCGCTCACTAAATTTAAATTTATGTTTTATTTTTATGGTGTGGGTTTCAAAGTAAATTTAATAAAGAAAACTAGTTAAAATGCTTAGGAATGTTTAATTTAAGGGTATCGTCTTTCAATTAGTATAGACACCTCTCCGATATACATAATTTCAAATAGTGCGATATGTTTAAATTAAGCATTCCTAAACATATTCTTTAACTGTTTTTCTTAAAGAAAATGCAGTACTACAGAAATAAGTATTGAATGCTTAATTTTGAATTTAAGTCATGCAAAAAACAGTGGAAAGTTAGGAATATAAAGAATTTAAAATATGAATTTTGTCTTCTTCAGAATTTTTTTTTTTGCATCATGCACTCATAATGAAAATTTAGAACAACAGACTATCTTGACAGAAAGATTTATAATTATAACTAACGACATCAATTAACCTACATGCATCACATTGCGACATATGCTCTCGAGCTATAAGTCTCAAATGTCAATGTTTCCCCCATGATTTCAGCAGAATTATGTGGAATATCATATGTGAAGTTTATATTCCATTTGTGCTGGAATATTAATTAAATTTACTAGGCTTTGATGCACCAAGTCTTTTTCTGATACTGATAGGTCTCGGTTTATACCGTTTAGTTAGTTAAAATTATGTGCCAATTAATTAACGCTACCGAACCCAAATCTGATTCGTACCAGATATATATCATTATTGGATTCACTCGAATTCGTCAAAAAAGACTCGAGGGAATCTATCGGACACATCCTAAAATGTATGCTGTATTGTTAATGCATCAAACATGCATCAATAACTAAGGCATTACCTGTATATTGCTGGTTGCATTCTTTGACTTCAAATTTTTTTGTCTAATAAGGTTTAGATCTGCTAAAATAACTTTTGTTACTGTATAAGTATTTAAACAATAAAAAAAATTACTTTTGTTACTTGCAGGACTCTATCAGACATATCCTGAAATGTGTATTGCATTGTTAATGCATCAAACATGCGTCAATAACTAAGACATTACCCGATTATTGCAGTTTGCATCTTACACTTCAATTTTATATTTTGTATTCTTAGGTTTAGATTTGCTAAATATTATGTATATATTTAAACAATAAAAAAAATTAGCGTGCTCCAACGAATCATGTCCTCGAATTTTGGGAAATGGCGAATCGGTGAATCCGAATCATATTATGCCTGGAGTCCGTATCCATATCCTTGCGACTTAGATTGTCAAACTAACTAACTGTTGTGGGCAAAACTCACATCCCGTTGACCAAGTCCAAGTCAACACCCAAGTCAAGTGGGTCCAAACCCAGGTCATCAAGGGAGGGTTGGCCCGTGCCATGAAGAAACAAAAATTATAAAGTGAATAGATGAAAATGTAATTCTTAGAAAATGAATGTAAATTAAATGGGCAAGAGGCCAAATTTTGTAATGCTCATCCCTTATGTGCAAAAAGAAATAAGCACATAAAGCATGAGGAGGCATAAGTGCCATTTTATAAAGTCTAAAGACTAAAATATAAAGTGTGTAACTTATAAAAGGCAAATATGATGAAGAAATGAATAACAATTTTTATTCTATCAATCTTTCTACGATTTTGTGCCTCTTTCTCTCTCTCTCTCTTCAAGGTTCTTTCTCTTCATCTTTTTTTTCAATTAAATTTAAAGGCTAATCTCTCTTTTTCCAAAAACTAAATAGATTTTAACCATAAATCCATCGAAAGAAGAGTGAATTCTCCATCAAATCCCAAAAAAATAGATTTTTGCATCTCTTCTTCGTCCTCAAGATCCAAAGACAGAAAAGGAGGGAGGAGAACCCATCTCCAAAAACCCACTTTTGACAAGATCCAAGACTTGATGAAGGGAAAAAGGACCCATTTTCATCATCAAAATTCAAAAATCCGATGATTTGAAGATCAAGAGAGCTTTTGGACCAGATTAGGAGGACGGGGGTGACCCCATCGAGAGGAGGCTTTCTTGGGTCCTTCCCCTTAAGGAAACTCCCCCTGAACTTAAGTTCCGGAATTTTGGCATTAGCCCTCCTGCACCAAAACCCCTTGGAACTTAAGTTCCGGAATCTTGGCGCAGGCTTCGGAACCCCTTCAGAACTTAAGTTCCGGAATCTTGGTGCAGGCTTCGGAACTTGAGTTTTGAAATCTTGGCGCAGGCGCCAAAGTGCCAGTGCCGAAACCCTTTGGAAATTAAGTTCCGGAATCATAGCACAGACGCCAAAGCACTAGCGCCAGCATCAAAACCCCTTTGGAACTTAAGTTCCGGAATCCTGGCGCTGGTGCTAAAGCGCCAGCGCCAAAGCCCTGGAACTTAAGTTCCGGAATCCTGGTGCAAGCATCAAAGTGCCAGCGCCAGTGGGTTCTCTGGAACTTAAGTTCCTTGTATCCGAAGTTAAAGCTTCCTGGTGCGCTAGCGTCCAGCTACCTGGAACTTAAGTTCTTTGTCCCGAAGCTTAAGCTTCCCTTTTTGCAAGCACCAGCCCACTCGTGGTGTTTACATGCGCCAGCCTACTCGTGGCGCCCATCCACAAACGCCAACCCCCCACACATGCGCCAATACCCCTTTGGCGCTTGTTCCACTTCTGTCCTTCTCCCATTCTTTTTTTCGGAGCTCATAACGCACTCAAAACACCACTTTCGTTAAAAAAAAATTCTAAAGGGACACTGCCCCCCATTCCGCAAGAGGGCTGCTTGCCCTCTTGACCCCCAGCTCGCTATCCGGGTAGCGGGATCCCTGTAAAAAACTCTGCGAGGGCTCCGATATGTCCGAAGCATTCTTAAACTTGTTCCCAAACACAACACGCGCGTATTGCATATTGAGTTTCGCATGATCTGTTTGACTCGTTAATTGAATGTTCACTCGTTCCAAAAGCGAGAGGCAATTAACGACAGTTCTATCAGCGGCTGCCGGAGATTTGGATTCCCACAATCAATAAACCCTAGTGTACTCCAGGGAGAGAGAATATATATACACCTGACAAGCGCGCGTATTCCTATCTCAGCGGGATGACGAAAAACACTCTACACCATCCACTTTTCTAGTCATGCTTCTAATAAACTAACATCCACTTTTCTAGTCATGCTTCTAATAAACTAACTAACCACCCTTGTGGCTTGATATTTCCTATCCATCCACTGCCTATAAATACGCAAAACCTGCTTCTTAAATTCCATTGCAAGATACGAAGAAAGTCTTGCTCCTCATTCTCAAACTCCAAACAACAAGAATCAAGAACCCAATTCCCTTGATCCAAGAACTTCTCTTTCTCCAACAATGGATGCGGAAATCGGCCTCGCTGCCCCCATTCCCAGGACAGCCCTCTTCTACATCAATCCCTTCCATCGGAGACTGACGCTGCAACCACTTTCACCCCACCAGCAACATCATATGTCCCATTACCTTCAAACACCCAATTACTTCACATCCATCAATGAGCCCTATGATATAATATATTCCTCCTCCGGCTTCCTCCTTGTCCGCGACCTTTAATTTCAACTGCTGCCACATATTTGACCCCCTCTCCGATCCCCTCTTCGGCCACACCTATCGCCCCTTGCCTCCACGGGCCCACACTGACACCACCCGCGCTGTTTTGGCATTTTCCCTAGATAACCCTACACCATATACCGATTACTACGTCGTGTGCGTTATCAATAAGGGCCAAGGCCGCTACTCCTTCGACATTTTCAATTCTGCGACAAGATCATGGGCCTCAACCTTAACACGGGCGTTTCTGTGTGTGGGGTGAGGGTGGGGGGGTGGGGGGGTGTTACTGGCTTACTGATCCGGGCCCGGGAGAGCTGATGCCGGTTGTCGTTATTCATGATCCTGATCATCGCTATACACATATATATTGTGGACCACGATAACCCGATGTATGCGGGGCCCGATACAAGTCTGCAGCTCGGGAGAGTCAGGGATGATATTGGCCTTGTTGTTGTGAATGGTCCACTTGCATGGCAATTTGTTCTGAACAGAGATGAGCTTTGGGAGGAGCTTATTGGCGAAACGAGGTTGCAGATAGAAGGCGAAGATGTTGAAGAAATTATGATTGTGCGATTTGATTGTTTGTGATAGGTTGCAGATTGCATTTTGCTCATGGATATTGGGCCAGTTCCCTACATCAGCAGTCCTCTCTTGCATCATCAGCCTGCTCAAGAAAATGGTCATTGAGTGTTAGTTTCTTGATGGTTCCAATATCCTATCGTGTGCCTAGTTTTAGTCTGCAGTTCATTGGATTTTTCAGCTTCGAATTTCAAATAATAGCTGTATCATTTCCACTATGTGAATTGTATGTTGGCGATTTCTTGATCATGCCAATTCTGAAGTCTGCATGGTTATCATTTGATTGCTTCATTATTCTTATTGCCTTTGTTTTTCTGTTGGGTCAGAGGGTTAACTGATAACTAATAAATTTCTTGATCTTACATTGTTGATTTCTTTATCATGATTTCCGATCAATAGATACTAATCTATATTACGAAGTATTATGTGGTATATGCATCCGAACAGAAGAGAGATGGAATTTTTCCGGCACTTTCGAACAGTTTTTGTGGGGCTCATGTCTTTATTTCTTTCTTTCTACTGACCGAGCATATCGGTATATGGAAGAATTTTTCCATATATCATCACATGGGCTATAGATCATTGATTCATTTCAGTCTTTGCTTCTAACAATCCAGCGAACTGTAAGTATCCAAATTTCAATCCTAACTTATGTTGTAAATACAAGTTTGAGAGCGTCCTTATTGCAAAAGAGCGAAATAAAAACATGACAAGACAACGCTTTGAAAAGGAAAGTTTTTTTTTTTACCTGTGGCCCTCTAAAACATAGCAGATTTCTTTCTAACCTCCAAAACTTAGTATTTACTTTTTTCCCTCCAAAACTAATAGGATACATCATTTTACCCATACAATTTCCGTCAAAAACAACCCGTTAACTTTAACTTTAATTTTAATTTTTCTCCATAAATTTTACGTTTACCATTTATCCGAAGATAACAAGTAAGATCCCAGAAGTATTCAACTTCTTCATAATTAAAGAAGGATGTTGAAAATATTCTAGATTTCATGACCGGTTTTAAGAAAGGTGCAGCAGAAGCCTAAACTTTAAATTAAATTAAGGGAAGAAATTGTGTGTTTCTGAATAAGAATAGAGGTTAGGATATTTTAAAGAAAAACCCGATGTTATGCCGTTAAAAGTTGATTGAAATCGTAAAGGGGTTAAAATGATGCATCTTATTAATTTCGGAGTAAAAAGTAAATACAAAATTTTTGAGGGTGGAAAGGAATTTTCTTTGTTTTAGGGGGGCTACAAGTAAAAAATCCAAAGGAGAAAAATTGAAGAGGAGGAATTTAGGGAAAACTTCAGGGATTACGAGCCGGACAAAATTTAGGATTTACCTATTATTAGAAACTAATTAGGGATTTATACTAGTTTTAAAACTATTTAGAGATTTAGCTTTTTTCGGTCACATCGTTGGCACGTAGGCGCCACATAGGATTGACTGTTTGGAAAGCGGTGAAGTCCAATTCCGTACTTTACCAGTGCAGAATATGGATTTCACCCAGATGAAATTGGACCAAGTCAAATTCCGCACTTGCAATGTGCGGAATTGAACTTGGCCTCACAATAGATGAGGCCAAGTCTTATTCCACACTTTACAAGTGCGGAATTTGACTTGCCCACTTCCAGAGAGCTAGATCTCTGTGGGCCAAATATATTCCGCACTTGTAAAGTATGGAATATGTTGGCATACAGTTTCACACTTGGCCCCATCCTTTCCCCTTTATTATATCAGACTCTCTCTCTCCTCTCCCCTTCCCCCCCTCATCCTCCTTCGAAGCCGAGCCCTTTTCCTCCAGCGTCGAGCTTCGAAGCCTTTCTTCAGGGTCGATCTCTAGCCCCCTTCCTATATTTCTAACGAGTTTGTTTGTTTAATGTGCAGGAAAACGTCATTTTGACATGTACTGCTCACTTACAGCAGGTTAGGTCATGGGCGATTGGAGATGCACGTGTGCATGCTGGGTTAGCACATGCAAGGTTTTATCACTACTCGAGAATTGACTACATTTGTCTCGACCATCCTCTCATTACAGTGTTGGCCGAGTGATGGAGGTTAGAGACCTTCACATTTCATTTTCCTGTGGGGGAGATGACGATCACCCATCAGAATATTTCTGTACTGCTTGGCTTGCGCATCCACGGTCCACCGGTGACAGGGGATACGGGTCATGACTGGCGAGAGATCTGCATTGAGCATCTTGGTCGGGCTCCCGCACAAATGAAAGGAAGTGCTGTCAGGCTTACATGGCTTCGCGAGGCATTTGATCCTTCCAGAGATGATGCAGATCAGGCAGCGGTCGAGCAGTATGTACGTGCTTATATTCTTCATCAGCTCGGGACGTCCTTATTTCCCGACACATCGAAAAATATGGTACACTTCATGCGGTTACCATTATTAGCCGATCTAAATGTATGTAATACATTGTCGTGGAGGAGTGCCGTACTTGCTTACCTTTACGGGGAGTCGACCTCTGTCACTTTGCAGGAGCGCAATATTATGGTTGGTTGTTTTTATCTTCTTCAGGTAAAAATTTGAAATACTTAATAGATTTTGTTATCATGTTAAATATATCGGAATGTAATAAAATATGATATCTGCAGATGTGGTGCTGGACCCGACTATCTGTTAGTGTATATGCCCTAGAGGCCATTACTGTATCATACTAGTTTGTATATTACTTAATAGAAGCTTGGGATATTCACAGTTGTATAGACAGTCTTGCTCAAAATGGTAGTATGCTACTTGGTTTGTTTCTACTTTAATATGTGTATGTGTTTCTTTTAGCATATTGCTTATACATATTAGTGGAGCCCTTAGGATCTTTGTTTGATTACCAGCGTTGTGATGGCAGTCACACTAGTGGGGGCTGGGTAATCTATAAGCACATCCTTTTACAGGTCCCTGGTCGTAGGATTATCGAGACAGGGCATCAATACTCTAGAGTAGACTAATGTATACGCTTTTCATCCCAGGAGGGGAGGTGGTCTATCCCACAGCCATCAGTACGTCGTACTGGAGATAGTATGCAGGTGCTCGTTAGGTTACGAGTACACTGGACATGACTCGCTGGAAACTGTTGGTTGGTATTATACCTATCGTCAGTTATCAGTTCCCAGGTGACATGAGTACAGCTTAGTCCGTTGACTTGACACTGTCACTTCGCCTCGAGTGTGTTCCCACTGTTCTTAGATTACTACCCTACCACGGCTCTAGTGAGTCGTGCAAACATGTAGTAGTTGGGTGCAGTCCCGAAGCACTTGGAGGCAGTGACGGTTAGACAGGATTCGTCTCTCCCGGTATTGGGAGTTGATATCGCGTTGTGTCTAGGAGAGCCATTACACAAAGTACCTGGCCAGGGCAAGCGAGATTTACTGGTAGTGTTTCCAGCATTTTCTCAGGGTGTTCTGGGCTACACTCCGACACGACTTGTACCGCTATTAGAGGACTGACGTTTACCGCCCCTAGGCCCGACATGCGATACTCTCAGACGAACAGACCGGACTGTACGGAGATTGTCACATTCAGGCTCATTAGGAGTTCGGATGGGTTCACCTCATCGGTCTTCTTATCGGCATCTACCTGGGGACCGTTACGTACAGCTAGTACCGCTTGCGGCCTGTGGTTAAACCCACTGCCAGCGTAGTGTCGAGTCTTTAGAGTCCCACACAGAGGGTTGTTCACCTTTGGGCAAAACAGAGTAGAGGTCGTATGGTTTTACGACGGGGTTCGTTCACATACGCGCACTTGTGCACGTTTAGTATCCGGACAGTTATTACTAGTGGGCTTTGGTTTAAGCCAGATGCTAGTATTTGTTTTAGGATTGGTCTTGTCTCATTGTATTCGTATTTCTTCGGAACACGAATGCGGGTACGTACGTACAGTTGACAGAGGCGGAGAGGGAGAAGCCTCATTAGGGTTTTTGACCATTGACTTTTTCAAAACCCTAATGAGAATGAGAAATATGATTAATAATATTAATTAAGGGTAATTGTATCATGGTTGGGGTTGGGTTGACCATTTGACTTGTTGACTTTCATTGACCTTGATATTTTCTTTTTGTTAAGCAAAAGATGCTTCTTGAAGCTTGCTTAGGATTAAATGTGAAATGATAATGGTCAAATCAACTCACCATCACAATTTTCCTAATTATTATTATTATCATATATCTCTAATATGAGAGCAAGGTTCATTCCAGACTCTCATTCTCTCATAGGTTTTCTCTCTCATGGTTTGCTCTCCCTCTTCCTCTCTCTCAAAAGCTTAAGTGTTTCATGTGTTGAAAATCCAAGCTTTGAGACTAAACCATCAAAACACCTCTCTACTCATTCTAGGGTTCTTAGTCTAGCAAGCCAAGCACTCTAATTACTTCTTGGTTGAGGTAGGAGCTCAAGGTAAAGGCCTTCGGGTGGATCTTTCTTTGACAAAGAGAAGGCGAAAAGGAGGAGCCGTCTACACCACTCAAAGGAGCACACAAGAAAAGGAAGCAACACAAGAAGAGAAGGAGTTCAAGTTTTTGGTATAACCTTCTAACCTAGTAGTTAGAACTTGTAGATAGTTTGTTAGTTCATGTTTAGCCAAGATCCTTCATGGTTAGTTTATGTTTTCTTGTGATAAAAATTTGATTTTTACTCTTTCCGCATCCCCGTAAGTTCCGGGGTAGGTAACATAGACTTACAGTGGTATCAGAGCCTAACTAAACAACAACTAACATATTAGCAAAGTCGTTAGAACTTCGATCACGAAAAAAATCCCGAAAACACACCGAAACTTGTATTTTCTGTCGATTTTTAAAACAGGCCTAAAAATATTTTCAGTGACATGAAAAATACAAGCAGGCTTTTCAGAGAAAACTGTAAAAATTTGGGCGCCTGAATCACTCATAAGACCGCGGATCCGCGGCCGATCTAAGCGATCCGCCGCAGATCCGCGGCCGAGTCAACTCGGCCGCGCACCAAATTTCTTCTGGGGTTCTCTGGGTTGGTTTTGTGTATTCTAGGAATTTTTGTTTCTGCCCAGATTTGTCAGAGTACTGGATTTTACTTAGGGTAGATTCAAATACAATTTTTGATTGAACTTCTATAAACTTTAGCTAATTGGATTATATCTGTAATGTGATATATGTACTGAACGTCTACTAATCGTTATACGTCAATTAGTAGGGGTTGTACATATCTGTAATCTGTGATGTTGGTTTATGGATATGAACTTGTTGGATCGTCGCGATGAATAGCCGGGGATGTGAGATGAGGGTTTTCATTTTTCATTCAATGTAATATTTGTAATTTGATGTAATATTATTTCATGGTCGCACATCCAGGTTGAGATTGTAGCCACCATTGTATATTATTTCTTTTACTGTTTTTGCTCCTAAGATAGACCCAAGGTGGGGTGCACAAACTACCGGGTACTTTGAAGTGCTGAGTGGCCTACTCACGTTGTTGAGGGAGGCTGCTTCACTTCGGGTATTTGGCGGGTAGTAGTGGTGGAGTTGCTAGGTGCGCATTGAGTTGTTCGAAGACGTTCTGACACTCCTCCGACCATTCGAACTTAGGGATTT
This sequence comes from Agapanthus africanus, assembly GCA_030015575.1. Taxonomy (NCBI): domain Eukaryota; kingdom Viridiplantae; phylum Streptophyta; class Magnoliopsida; order Asparagales; family Amaryllidaceae; genus Agapanthus; species Agapanthus africanus. Next base: position 550,984,911 of record CM057345.1, read on the forward strand.
TTCTCAAGGCCTTGAAGAACAGGAGGCACTTCTCTCCGGATCTTAACATAAAGCGGCTCATAGTGGCTACTCTCCCTATGAGACGCATGATCTCTACGTTGCTCCTTGGTGTGGCCATGTTGAGAATGTTGCTGATCTTTTCTGGGTTCGCTTCGATTCCTTGGTGGGTAACCATGAACTCGAGGAATTTACCGCTGGTGACCCTGAATGCGCACTTAGCTGGTTCAGCTTCATTTTGTATTTGCGCAGGACGTTTGTAACGTTTTAAAAATAATTAAATAAATAATTAAATGAATAAAATTGTTTAAGTGAATTTTATGATTTTCGGTAAAGCAAAATGTATTTTTCGTAAAATCAAACCGCAATTGTTTTTCATTATAAATTCAAAAATACCTATTTAATTATTTAATTACTAGTAAATAGTGTTTATTTAGCCACTTATAAATTTTTAGTTTAATAAAATATTTTTCCTAAATTAATTATTTTAAATATTAACATAAGCTTTATTTTTACACTAAATTAGTGTAAATTACAAATTTAAATGGTTTTAATTTGTAAAAATGAACCATGGCATGTTAGAAATTAGTGTGTATCATGCAAAATTTATTTGCAAATTTTTCCATTTTTCTAGAGTTTTCTAGGTTATTTTAGTAAAGAAATGAAAGAAAATGAAGAAAATTCATGAAAAGACATAAAGTGAGATATCATTTGATGAAGTTTCTACACAACTCATAAAACTCTTTTCACTTTCTCCCTCTCCCCCTTGCATGGCCGGCCACACCCCATGGCAGCCCCCCCATTTTTCATTTTTATTTCAACTCCAAAAATCATCAAAAATACTCCAAAAATCCAATTAAAATTCCACAAAATCCTAATTAATTCATACCCTTTATTCTCTACTCTTCTTTATATAGATTTTGGAGTGGGAAAGCATGTATTTTTTAGGCTCATTTTCAAGTTTGGACATGAGGTTGTGGAGGTATAAATTCTTCTCTTTTGAATTATTTCTATTAAATGTTCTTTTAAAGCATAATTAGATTTATTATATTAATTCTAGTTGTAAATTTTAAAATTCAAGTTAGGGTTTGCAAATTCAAGAGGTGGTTTTTATTAATTAATTAGGGTTATAATAGCTAGTTTAACATCTTTTAGAGTGGAAAATTCTTGCATGGTTGTGGTATAATAAATTGTTTATCGAAATTGTTTTAATTAAACTATTTAGCTAACTAGATTTTTCTAAAATGTGTTTGTGGGTAAAATAAAATTCTTATTAAGGTTGTTATCATTAGATGGTAGTTTTAATGAGAATATTAGCATATTAATTGAATGAAAAACTTAGTTTGATCACTAGATTACTTTGATAATTGGAAAAATAGTAATTAAATGCTATTATTTTGTAAACTAGATTTTAGGAATTTCTAAATAAATGTGATTAAAAATATAATTTATGGTTTCATTGAATCATTATCATTATGAATGGTGGTTTAATACATTAATTCATGCAAATCATGTTTTGTGGTGGAATTTTGGTGCTTTGCTTGAAAAATGTTGAAATTTGTTAAATGTTGCAAACTAGAAATTTCAAATAAATGCAAAATTGTGTAACAAAAATATAGTAACGGTTTGTATAGTCTAGTTATGCTATATAATGAGTTTTATGACCATTAGTTTCATTTAAATGTTAAGTTTTGATGAAAAACGGTAAACTGGCATTTTCGGGTTTTGCGAAATTGGACGGTTTGATAGATTTTCGGGTTTCGATGGATTTAATCATGTTTTATAGTATAAGTAATGTGTTTTAAAACTACAAGTTGTTTGATGATGTTATCTCGATCCATCGGAGTTTGTACGCCGATATCGAGCGGTATTTGGTTCTTTTGCGTGGACGGGACATAGGTTTTAACCTATGCTTGTTCCTTGTATCGTTTGACTTTTGTATGTGATTCAGTTTACGATACTATTATTATATTTGCGTTTAGGTACCCCTCACGTGGACTGCGGGCGATGAAGAGGAGGATGGCGACACCGTCTTCGGCAGACATGGACCAGGTGAGTAGATGCATATCTACGGGGGGAAGTCGGGTGGATGACGTTTAGCACCCCCGCAACGTAGAATAGGAATAGTACTTATTGACATTAGGAAACCAGATGTGACCCCAGTAGGACCCTAGTATTGACCCTAGGCTGGACTAGACTGATTTAGGAAAACCATATCAGAGGATGAGTACCTTGGAAGAGGTTCGTAGGCTTCAGATAGAAACACACCCACGCACACACTGAAACTCGACATGGGGTACGTGTATGTGTATATATATAGAACTAGGTATAGGTATATACATATATATACAACACGTATAGGTGGTTCATTGATGTGATATGATATCCGAGGTATGATGAAACTGTATAACTGGGCTTGATGCCGTGATTCTTGACTATACAGTCGTATTAAAGTGTTAGCGGATCATCAGAGAATGAGATAATGAACATGAATATATAAATTATAAAGAGTGGTAGTGATATTGATGTACATGGGATGCTAGAATAGTACCCGGACGGTAACTTGTGATTGATCATGAGATGTGTTGATGATGACATTATACGAATGAAGAGACACCTAGGAGATACTTGACCATACCCCGATATTGGGATGCCGTACGATGGATTTTACCGTACGAGGCTTAGATATGATGATTGATCCGCACTCTTGATTCGAGGAAGCCGTACTACGTACGTGACGCTATTGAGGCGGGATCGCCGACTATTAGAGATATTGATTCAGACCTTAGGTAGACTCTAGTTTCTTACTGACTAGTCTATTAGGTTTAGTTCCTTAGGATGTTAGATGGACACTGGTTTAAGTTCGACTCACATAGTGGTAGTTGTACTCGTATCTCGCAGAGGAGTGGATAATGCACATCTGTATTTACATTCATACTGTAATTATCATGGTGCATGTTCTTTTATATGTTGCTATAATCAGTATAAACTTTACCTGTTAGGACACCAGCACTATTACCGATGATGCGCATATTCCACGCACACTTATTTTCCGGCTCACACACATCATCATCGGTAATTGCTATGTCACGTACACTTTAGATCATATTGACTTTTATGGACAGAATCAGTTAACAACTAGACCGCTATAATATTGTGAGTATTCTCTGACATTAGTACAGACATGATATTTATTGCTTAGACATTCATGCATTCATATTTTCATGTTATCATGCAGTATTATGGGCATATGCCGACACTTATCATATGGTTACTCATGATTTTGAGATTGGGATTTCTATGAGATTTCTGGATTTTTGGGGAAAACCGCAAGAATATATAAAAACTTCTCTCTCTCCTCCTCTCTTTTTAAAACATAAGATGCGGTTTTCTCGTGATGTATGTGTCGTCCACCATGAGATTTCATGTTTTCTATTGGATTTCGAGACCCGATTCGAGGAGTGGATGAACCGTCTCGGGTACATGGTGGGCCCGGTATGGTACCCCGGGGCAAGAAGATCGAGTTGTAGACGATGAGCCTGGCAGGGAAAGGCTACCTATCGGTGATGTCTGGTGCGGCGGATATCCGGAGGATACCGACCGTTGTCGTGAGATTTGATGATATGGGCCGATCCGGACTGACGGAGCCCGAGATATTGAGACTTGAGATTACATGTGTTGTGTCGATGTTTGACACGGATTTCCATGGATTTCATTATTGAGATTTCAGATTCTTATACACATTCTACTATGATAACAGCTAAAGATTTCTTATACATATATATCTGGATTTCAGGATTTGTTACTTTACATTCATGGTGCATGCATTTCATTCACATGACATAGTATTATATGAGGTACTGACACGACACGGAGTAGTTGCACTTACACGTAATATTACCCTGCTATTACTAGATGTTTGGGATATAGTAGTGTATTATTATGACCTAGGATAGCGTCGTGCATTCGATTTCTTTTCGTAGATGTCTTCTACTCACGAGTTGGCAACTCACCCCCGTTGTGCCAAATTCTTTACAGGTTCGATGTACAGGTTTCCGTGGCAGCTTGTTGGCACATCTTTTCTTCGGGGTGATTTGCACGGTAGGTTGGTTCACTTGTATCCGAACCACCATTGTACTTTTATTCTTTCATTTGTATCTAGTAAGCTCCATCAACCATATTTGTATTACTCGATAAGTTATTGGACCAGTCTTTTATTTCGACCTTAGAGTCGCGCATGTATTATTCTGATCTGGTGGTTTTGTTTTCTTTTGAGTTTTGAGCCTCGCCCTTTGGCGTTGTATATTATTGTGATTGTTGTGGTTGTCTCCGCCTGTTGGCGTTGAGCTAGCACCCGTTGGGGATGCTTTTTATTGTTTATGTATATTATACTTGTTGTACCCGTTTGGGGGCCAGTTTTTCCAGAGGAGACTCTGCCGAAATTTTTGGAAAATTTTGCTGATGTTTTTATACTTGTTTCCTTTTCTTTTCTTCTTTTTCTTCTTTTATGGTTTAGATTTCTGGGCTTCGGCTTACTTAGGTCACGTGGCGCCTCTAAACGCTTCGTAATCTAAGTGCCGGTCACGTTCCGTACTTTCGGGTCGTGACAACGTTGAATGTCTCACCGAAATCTTTGGTGTGCCCGTCCGATGAGGATGATTTTACGAGCATGTCGTCAACATAGACCTCTATATTCCTGCCGATCTGTGGTTTGAACAGTTTGTTGACGAAGCGCTAATATGTAGCCCCAGCATTCTTAAGACCGAAGGGCATCATTTTGTAACAGTATACCCCGTGATCCGTGGTGAACGCGGTAAGTTCTTCATCTGCTGGGTTCATCCGGATCTGATTGAAAGCGTCCATGAAGCTTAGTAATTCGTGACCGGCCGAACTGTTCACTGGCTGGTCTATCCGGGGGAGGGGATAGTTGTCTTTAAGGCAGGCCTTGTTCAGATCCGTGAAGTCGACGCATATGCGCCACTTCCCGTTCGCCTTTTTGACCATGACCATGTTAGCCAGCCAATCTGAGTAGTTAAGACTTCTAATGAAGTCGTCTGCGAGTAGTCGATCCACTTCGTCTTCTACTTTTGCTTGGCCGGCGCAAAACTTCTCTTCTTTTGTCGGACGGGCTTTGCTTTTGGATCGACCCCGAGCTTGTGGGAGATCACTTTGGGGTCGATCTCGGGAATATCCGCGAAGGTCTAAGCGAACACGTCCGAGTTATCTCGGAGGAACTGTATCAGGTCCTCGCAGTGGCCCTCTGTTAAGATAGAGCCGATTTGGACGGTCCGGTCGTCGACCACTTCGACGAGGGGGATTTTCGTCAATGCTTCCACCGGGGATCCTCGGAGTTCCTTTTAGTCGTCGCGTGTATCCAAAGACCCCTGCAAATCACACGCATCTTCAAAATCTTCACCCGGCTCTCCGGCGGGTGACGCGGTGGAGAGACAAACCTTAGCGATTTACTGGTTCTCGTAGGCCCGTCCTATACCCCTTGATCCAAAGGGAATTTGATCGTGACGTGGTAAGTCGAGATTTGAGCCCGGAGGGCGTTTAATGTTGGATGACCCAGAAGGATGTTGTAGGACAAAGGTGTTAGTGTATATGCCCTAGAGGCTATTACTGTATCGTACTAGTATGTATATTACTTGATGGAAGCTTGGGATATTCACAGTTGTATATACAATCTTACTCGAAATAGTAGTATGCTACTTGGTTTGTCTCTGCTTTAATATATGCATGTGTTTCTTTTAGCATATCGCTTACATACATATTAGTAGAGCACTTAGGATCTTTGCTTGATTACCAGCGGCGCTCACACTCGTGGGGGCTGGGTAATCCATAAGCACATCCTTATACAGGTCCCTAGTCGTTGGACTATCGAGACAGGGCATCGATACTCCGGAGTAGACTAGCGTATGCGCTTCTCATCCCAGCGTGGGAAACGGTTTGTCCCACAGCTGTCAGTACGTCGTACTTGAGATAGTATGCGGGTGCTTGTTAGGTTACGAGTACACTGGACAGGACTCGTCGGGAACTGTTGGTTGGTATTATACCTATCGTCAGTTATCAGTTCCCAGGTGACATGAGTACAGCTTAGTCCGCTGACTTGACACTGTCACTTCGCCTCGAGTGTGTTCCCACTGTACTTTGATTACTACCCTACCACGGCTCAAAGGAGTCGTGCAAACAGGTAGTAGTTGGGTGCAGTCCCGAAGCACTTGGAGGCAGTGACGGTTAGACATGATTCGTCTCTCCCGGTATTGGGGGTTGACATCGCGCTGTGTCCAGAAGAGCCATTACACGAGTAGTCCCTGGCCAGGGCAAGCGAGATATACTGGTAGGTTTCCAGTGTTATCTCAGGGTGTTCTGGGCTATACTCCGACACGACTTGTACCGCTATTAGGGGACTGACGTTCACCGCCCCCCTAGGCCCGCCATGCGATGTATCAGAAGAACAGACCGGACTGTACGGAGACTGTCACATACAGGCTCAGTAGGAGTTCAGATGGGGTCACCTCGTCAGTCTTCTTATCGGCATCTACCTGGGGACCGTTACGTACAGCTAGTGCCGCTTGCGGTCTGTGGTTAAACCCACTGCCAGCGTAGTGTCGAGTCTTTAGAGTCCCACACAGAGAGTTATTCGCCTTTAGGCAAAATGAGTAGAGGTCGCATGGTTTTGCGACAGGGTTCGTTCACATCCGCGCACTTGTGCACGTTTGCTGTCCGGACAGCTTATACTAGCGGGCTTTGGTTTAAGCCAGATCCTAGTATATGATTTGGGATTGGTTTTATCTCTTTGTATTCGTGTTCCTCGGATCACGAATACTGGTGCGTATGCACAGTTGATTGAGACAGAGGAAGAGGACTTTGATTAGGGTTAATGACTATTGTCATTTTATTAACCCTAATGCTTATGTGTGTATTATAATTAATTGATATTAGCTATATATAATTGTGCATGGTTAGGGTTGTTGACATTTTGACCATACTTGACTTGTTAACCTTAGTTGACATGTTGACCATCATCATTCCATATAAAAGATGCTTTTTGATCCTTGCAATTTTCATTTAATGTGAAATGATAATGGTCAAGTCTTGATTAACCATGACAATTATCTAGCTAATTATCTATTTTTATAATTCACACATATATGTGAGAATGCTTCATAATTCTCTCATTCTATCATATGCTTTCTCTCTCCTCCTCTTCCTCTCTCTCAAGCTCTCCCCTCTCATGTGTTGAGAAACACTTGAGCTTGAGAAAAACCTCTTCTTGATAATCTTTACTCTCATCGAGGGTTCTAGGATTAGCACTTCTAGCACCTTAGTTACTTCTAGCTTGAAGTTGAAGCCAAAGGTTGAGGCTTTCGGGTGGATCCTTGTTCGACTCGAGAAGGCGACAAGGCGATCTCTTTCTTACACTCCAAGGAGCAAGGAGAGAAGGACATAAAGCCCTAGGTATAACCATTCTTCCTTGTAGCTACTTTCTAGTTAGCTTTTAGTTAGTTTTGTTTAGTAAAGATCCCGACTTTGTCTAGTCCATGTTGCCTAGAGTAGTAAAAATCCGATTTTTATTCCGTTTTCCGCCTCCCCGTAAGCACCGGGGTGGGCAACGTGGACTTACACGACCAGGTTGCGGTCGATGTACCCGTTGTATGTATATTTTACTTTCTGTACTAGGATTACCCCAAGGAGGGGTGCACGGATAGCCGGGTTCTAGAGGGCAACAAGCCCGCATCTCATGGCGTTGAGACAGAGGGGGATTTACTCTAGAATTAGCGGGCTGTTCGCCGCACTCGTAGGGGGTATAGGATTGACCCAGGAGGGGTGCCCAAGCTACCGGATTCCGTGAAGTGCTGGGTGGTCCATTCACGTTGCTGAAGGAGGCTGCCTCACTTCAGGTTTTGGCGGGTGACTTACCGCGCCCGTAGGGGTCTAGGATCTCATTGCACAGGCTATCCACACGACCAGGGAAACGTCGGGTTTCAGTAGAGGCTCTATGAAACCCTGGGATCCCAGATATCTGTATTGTTCTGTGATGCTGCTGTACATTTCTGTGATGCTGCATTTTTATCACGCCTTGAGCGAAAATTATATATTATATATATACACAAGTAGATGTTGTATATGTTTTGCATCCGCGCTAGTCCAGTCCCCGTTCTGTCGTTAGTTAAGTAACCTAACGGGTGATGACGGGACCCAGTGGCGAATGCGGATGACATATACGTACGTCATTATTTTCGTTCTTTGTGGTGTGATCAATTGATGGGACTGCGTTGGTTCGGATCAATGCAAGATAAACAAACCTATTCTGATATTGTTGGAACATTTTTCAAAAAGCTGTTATTGCAAGGACGTTCACTTTTATTTTGCACAGTGGTATTCAGTTGGAATATCCTGCTCCTCAGTCGACGAGGCAAGGGCCGAGATCCCTTCACCGGGAGTGACCCCTTGGACAAAAGTTTGCGTCAGGGCAATAACTTCACTATAGCCGATTACTTTTGCTTTGCATCGTGGTATTCAGTTGGAATATCCTGCACCTCATTCTACGGGGAAAGAGCCGAGATCCCTTCACCGGGAGTGACCTCTTTAGCGAAGGTTTTCGTCACTATATTTTTAAAAGCTATCCGGTTCCTTCAACAATATCAAGTTCATTACGTTAAAGGTTTTCGCCAGAAACCATTCGTAGCCCTCCGTCGTTTCATATGGATAGTCAATAGTATTCAAGCTGTGTTTGTTGGCCATAGTCAAGGCACAGTGTTTGGTAGCTATTGGGTGTTCATATGCTGCATAGATAGATGCGTTGGTTTGGGACAGTCGTATAGCCTTGTTGGCCCTAGTCAAGGGCTTGTACGGGTGGGTTCAAATCAACCTGGACAATGACGGGTAGAACTTGACATGTGACTTATGATTTGTTGGCCTTAGTCAAGGTCATAAGAGCATGGGGCAAAAATCACATCGGGAGTTTCTAAAGAAACTGAAACTTGCCAGATATGCGCATACCTTCTGGAGTGTGATAACGTGAGTGGATTCCGTCACGTTATCATGCGATGATAGTTGGATCCCGATTCCCACTGATGAGTTGGTTTACTCCTCGGGTGATCCCGGCTAATTCTTCTTTCAGGTTTGGGGAAGAATTTGATGTTACAGTGGGAGGTTTCCAGATTAGATAAAGTGATAACCATTCTGATCTAGGTTAGAGTGCACGCTGAGTGTTTCTTTTCTCTCTCTCTTTGGCAGCGACCATTGACCCGACTCTAGACTATGACTCAGTGACCAAGTTAACCGAACCTTCTTAACACTGGCTTTTGGATTGTCAGAGTTGCAGACCTCATTGCCACTCCTACTTTTACCCTTTTCTCCAGGACACCCCGTATTACTACGAACGTCCACTTCCATTGGACAAAACCATCGTATAGTTATATACGAACTCGAAGGAATTCGAGGAATGGTTTCTGGTTCTGGAGAAAACGAATAGGACTATTCAGTTGTCTTTTCCTTTCACCTTCTCTCATTGCGAGTACTCCATGGTTTAGGAGATAGTACACCTATTACGCAAATTGGATAGTCTTCTTCCAAACCATAGACAGGTGCCGACCGGTAGGGAATGAAGAAAACCAATTAGCCTAAACGGTGTACAGAAGGTATTAAGTTAAGACAAAGAAAGGGATTAGTAAAAGGGCAAAGTAAATTGCGACTGCTATTCACGACCAAAACAAGTATTTCTTCGCCAATCCTAAATCACCTTTGTATTTCTTCAGGACACTCCGTATCACTACGAAGATCCCAAGTTTATTGGATAATCCATCGTATGGTTATATACGAACTCGAAAGGGACTTGTTCCAGTTCGGGGATGGATCCTGGTTCAGGAGAAATAAGAATTAAGTTCATTCGGTTGTCTTTTATCTTCACCTTCTCTCGCATTGTGAGTGCTCCTAGGATTAGGACAGTACACCCATTATGCTTATTGGATAGTCTTCTTCCAAACCATAGGCTGGTGCCGAACGGTAGGGAAGGAAGAAAACCAATTGACCTAAAGGGGTGTACAGAAGGTAATGACTAAAGACATATAAAGGGATTTGGAGAGGTGACAAAGAATTATACGGTTACAGTTGTGAATCTGAATAATGGAATAGGCATTACTAGGAATACCAGGATACCCCATCGAAACATTTCAATATTTCAATTTCACTGTGTACTGTTAAAAGAAAACTGATTTCCCAATTAGACACTTGCTCCAGGGTATGTATTTACCAGGTATGATTCTCACATCTATATGGTTTTACAGATGATGAGTGTGAGTAAGTTATTGGGAATTAGGTGATCATCCTCATTATATCGGAATTCGTTGTAATTGGTGATATTTGAGGATGTCACCTGGGTTGTTTGCCGGACGGCAAATAGTTGGTTTTGAATATCCGTTGTTATGCACCAATTTCAAATTGATATATCTATACGTCTATTTTTATAGAGTGAGATATACCTTTTTGAAATTATGTCTATGACATTTACCTATATCAATGGATGGTTAGGTAAGGAGCATTGAACAGTGGTGTAATTCTTCTTAACCATAAGTACAGTTTTCAACCTACGACACACAGTGAATGAGTTATTAGACTTAGAGGACTTATACAGAATATTGTATATTGTCCAGTGTCCATTAGGACAGGGGGTTGTTCCTCGTACTATATTCGGTTTACTTATGACTTCTCTGGTTTTTAGACAAGTGTTTCGTAGAAACACAGGGTCCCAGTTTTGAGAAGTTATGGGTATATGAATAAAGTAGAGAACCAGGTGTTGCGAGTATCGGGATTCTTCAAGGTGATCGAAGATGTAGATACTTGTGAATGGTATTCAGTTGATAGTAATGGTTAAGAGAACTTGCTTCTCTTTCAGGTTACTCATAATTAGAAGTGCTCCTAAGTTGAGTAACGCTGATTGGCCTCCTTCCATTTACTTGACATGCACTGGAGACAGCTGCATAATCTGAATCTGGTTCAATTAAATCAGTGCCTCTGTTTCTATATTGGATATAGAACAGTTCATATCTTGACTTTGTTAAGATACGGGGAGTTGTCCGGCTTATGCTTAAAACCAGACTCCGGATAACTCAAGGCACGTTTCTGTAATGGCTGTTTGTGGGTTGACCCGGGCTATGACGAGGGTTGACTTTCTACCATCTGGAAGATCAATAGTGATATTGTTCTAGACTCGCCACAGTTTTAACAAAAATGGATTTTTTCAGAAAACGGTAGTGGGAGTATGGTAGAACTGGAAGTGATTCCAGAACCACAAACGATTACTGAAGATTTGATAAGAACCTAAAGATTCAATCTAGTTTGACATTCCATTGGCCACTCCGCAGATAAGGTGGGTAACCTCAGGCACCCGAGAGGTACTTCGGTATGCTCAGGGACGGTGGCAGGGAGGTTCTTGTTTACCCAGACTTGCCATTGCTGTTGCTCCAGACTGTGAGACCCGGCAGGAGGATGAGTATAGCGTCGTTCTAAACTAGCTTTAGAAGTGCACGTCTATATGACTCTGCCAGAGAGTTGTCGTAGTCAGTGGGAGCAGCGGAAGCGTTGGTGGACATCAGGCTTATGTCTATTTATAGACTAAAGCAGATATAGCGGAGATAGATCATCTATTTCTGCCGTGACAGTCATAGGTTTGACTTCATCAGAATAGGGGATGGATCTGTTAAGAAGGTAGTAGGGTGTGATGTCCTGGTATTTGATGACATACACAGAGTAGGAAATGATATTCCTATACTACGATCGATTATACTTTGGTAGTCACACAGTGGTTTCTCCATATAGGACTTGGATATTATATCAGACATTCTGGTTACTAGATCTATGGTTTTAGATCTAGATTTGGGTGGTTTCCCAATCTGGGTACTTAGACGGCATTCTATAAGTATTTAGAATGGACAACTCCTGGCATGGTGGTGTACCTGCAGGTAATGGAGTCACCCTCTCTAAAGGTGTCTTACAGACTAAAGGGGAGAGGGATGTGCATGATTGGCAGATCACTTGCTTATGCAATTGAGTCAATCATGAGATGTCAAGTACCACACTAGACGTTGTTCTTGCAGTAGGTTCAATAAGTTGATATTAATCCAATTCTGGAGAAACGATCGGAAGCAGTTTTAGAACATAAGTTGATGTTCTAAGGATATGATAATAGCATTCTCCTTCGGGAGACAGTTATCATTCCGGGCTTCCAAGGTGACCCGGATGGCAGAGTGGCTGTCAGAGTTATAGTTTTCTCTCTGACGAGGGGCAGTAGTTTGGACAGCTGGTCCAAGCAGATACTGAGGGAAGGCATGGCGCAGGACACTGATTAAGTTTAGTTGTCGATACAGTCTAAGAAGTTTGGATTTGGAGTTCATTTATGAGCTGGGTCCCATCAGACATCCAGACACATTTTAAGATAGGTATTGCTCATTTCGGGAGATGGTTTTCTCCGCGAACTTGAGATAAAGAGAGACATAGAAAGAAACACCATAGCGGATCCACTCACTGAGGCTATTCCTCGAACGCGATAGTTTCGAAAACGATCTTTGTGAGACCGACTAGTAGAGGAGTTGGGTGTTCGGTATCACACGGGCTGTGAGTATGCGACATCGCAATAATTAGCCTTGAGTGCAAGTGGGAGATTGTTGGATATAGTGCCCTCACAGTCAATTATTGGATCACAGGCACGTGATTGCAATGATTGAGGAGGACCTATGCCGGTAGGACAGTCTTACTCGAGATGATAGTATGCTATCTGGTTTATCTTTATCATCGTGCACTGCTTTAGGTGACCTTACGAGTCGCTATTACACGTTGATAGAGCCCCTAGGATTCTTGCTTGACCACCAGCAGTATGAGGGCGATCATATACGTGAGAGCTGGGGTCTATAAGCACATCCTTAAAAGGTCCCTAGTCGTGGGAGTTTCAAGACAGGGCATCGATTCTCCAGAGTAGACTAGTGTATACAGTCGAGACCCCGACGAGGGGCGGTGGCCGGTCTCACAAGCCACTGGTGTTAGTTGGTTCACCTAAGATGTATACAGGTGCTCATTGGGTTATGAGTACACCGGACAGGACTCACCGGGAACCTGCTAGTTGGGATTATACCAGACGTCAGATAGCAGTTCCCAGGTGACATGTGTACAGGTTAGTTCATCGACCTGAGATCGTCATTTGTCTCGTGTGAGTTCCCACTGTGCTTTGATTACTACCCTACCACGCTCAAAGGAGACGTGCAAACAGGTTTTAGTTGGGTACAGTCCCGAGCCATATGGAGGCAGTGAGCGGATCTGCAGGGGTTCGTCTCTCCCGGTATTGGGGGTGAGGTCGCGCTGTGTCTAGGAGAGCCAGAACATGAAAAGTCCTTGGCCAAGGCTGGAGATTTGCTGGTAGGTATTCCAGTAGTATCTCAAGGTGTTCTGGGCTACACTCCGACACGACTTGTACCGCTATTGGGGGTCTGACTTTTACCAACCCCCTAGGCCCGCCATGCGAAGCTCATAGACGAACGGACCGGACTGTACGGATATTGTCACTGACAGGCTCAGTAGGGTGTCAGGATGAGTTCGCTCATCGACGTCCCTTTTGGTCAATAGCTGGTGGCCCGTCACGTATGGCTGATACCTCTGACGTGCTAGTGGTTAAATCCACAGCCATAGTATTGACGAGTCTTTAGAGTCCACCATGCACACAATTACTCAAGTTTCGGGCGAAACGCTGTTGAGGCCGTATAGAGATATGGCAGGGTTCGATCAGATACGTGCGGTATTGCACGGATCGTGATCGGACGGATTTTACCAGCCGTCTTTGGTTTAAGCCGGATCCTAGTATTAGACAGTGTAGTTTTGTCTCTTTGCATTTGTGTTCAGTGGGAATACAAATGCGGGCATGTATTTGCAGTAGCGGGGTTTTCCTGTAATTTATTACGGGATCAGTTTTCTGTAGTTGCCAGTTTGCATTCCGTTCCGGCCGGTTTTCCTTTGTTCCTTCACGGCCGGACTTTATCGTTGGAGGGTGTTATTTGCAGTTTGCAAATAACATTTTGTGGAGGGGTTTCTTGCACATTTGTGGTTCAACCATCATGAGATTCTTTTCTAGTCTTTTTCATTGCTTTTTTCCATGATGGCTGGTGAATGGATGTGAGTAGAAATTAGTGTGACCTTTTTCTCACACATTCATTCCCTTTTCTTCTCTTGCTTTATTATTCATTTTTTTCCTCCGCCATGGAGAAGGGCCGGCCACTATTCTTGAGGGAAAGAGAGAGGTTCATTTGTGTGAGGAAAAATTCATTCATCTCATTTTTTTTTTTGGCCACTACCTTTTTTCCTTACCTCTCTCCAAAGATTTTTCTTCTCCTCCACATACCATGGCAACTCCTATAAACCCTAAAGAGACAACCCACTACACTACATCTACAGCATCCCTTGGACGCGTCGGCTAGCCAACTTTGTGCCCGAGTTGCCTCGGTCAAGAGGTGGGAGCCCGTAAAAGATTCCGGCTACGTGGTGTCCTTTCCGACGAGGAGGTGATGAACGGAGTTTCCGCGGGAGATCGGAGGGGAGACGAAGACCGAAGGACACGGATCGCTTGGTATAGCTTCTCTACTCTTTTCCTTTTTGCTAATAGCTAGGTTAATGGTCCGATCCGGGTTAAAAGTGCACGGTGGTGCCGGTTTGCTAGTTTGCAAAGTTTTTCGTTTCCGCATCTCCGGCGTCGGATCGACGGCCGGGGCGCCGCCACGGACTTACAATGACCTTAGCAACAATGAATTTCACTGGCATGGTCCTCGTACGGCCTGCTTCTCCAATGTTAAGGAGGAGGGTGACCACTCCTTCGGCTGGGATAGAGTGATTGGTAAACCCAGAGAGAACGTAGGAGGTCGGCTGTAGGTCGGATGGTCCTAGCCCCAGACGCTGAAAACAGTCGTAGAATAGGATGTCTGCCGAGCTTCCGGAATCGACTAATATTCTCTGTACCTCGTAACGATGGACTCGAGCCATTATCACGAGAGGTCGTTGTGAGGCAAGGATATACCGTGGAGATCTTTATTGGTGAAGATGATGGATTCGTCCTTCCTGCACTTTTTCTGGGGCGGATCGCCTATATCCTCGACCGGGAGGAAGCGGTAGTTTCCGCCAGCTTCCCGAGCAGGATCAGAGGTAACGACCATGATTTTCCCGATCGTTAACTCCCTGGGAGGGGCCGATTCTCTTACTCCTGCTCTGCCTGCTGCTTTTCCCGCAAGTACTTCGCCAGGTGGCCGGAGCGGATCAACTCTTCGATGTAGTCACGGAGTTGTTTGCAGTTTTTGATCGGGTGGCCCTGCGACCTGTGGAAGGCATAGTACGGGCCTCGGAGGCGCTTGCCCGCCCTTTAGGTCACCGGCGGGAGCTTGAAGAACATCTCGCCCTTTGCCTCCTCCAGCAGCTCGGTCTGGAAGATGTTAAGAGGAGTGTACTCCTGGAACTTCGGGGAGTAAGGTTTTGGTCGGTCGACTCTCTTCTTCTCTTCTCTGCCCCGCATCTTTTGTTCCATTTGGTCGTCTCTGGGCAGATTTGAGTTCACCTCGGACTCGAGTTGAATCTCCCGCTCGGTCCAGGCTTTTACCTCGGCCATGGTCTTAGGTTGCGCTAATGCAAAAAAGCGGAGCCACTCTTTATGCCTAAGACCCGACCTCAGCACGGTAATGACAGTTTCATCGCGGTGCTCGGGGACCTCGAGGAACACGTTGTAGAAGCGGGTGACATATCCTTTGAAGGATTCTTTGTCTCCGCTCTTGATGGTGAACAGATAGTCGACCGTCCTCTTCTGCTGTCGATTCCCGACGAAGTGACCGAGGAATTGGGAGGCCAGCTCGTCGAAGATCGAGATGGAGCGTGGCGTAATTCCTCGGAACCAGTCCCGTCCAGCCCGGATGAGGGTGGTGGGGAAGGCTCGGCATTGGGCCCGTCGGAGTTATCCTGGAAGCTCATACCCGCCGTAAATGCGTCTAGATGATCCTTCAGGTCGGATTTTCCGTTGAAGAGGGCCACTATTCCCCTCCGAAAGACGGCGCGACACTGCGTCTTGCCTGAGATTCGGGGCAGATGCTAATTGGTGCTATCCGTCCACCTCTCCGAAGATGCCAAGTTGATTTATGGCACCATGTATCGAAGGTTTAGACGGATGCGTCCGATGTAGCAGACTTCGTCAGATTCCCCCTCGAATGAGGGGTTTTTGATTGTGGGGACGCTCTTCCCTGCAGGCGCAAGCCCCTGCAGTTAATTACGCTACCGCATTGCGGCAACAACTTTCTCCTTCTCCAGATGGTCACTTCGTGTCGTGGGTGTTCGTTTTGTATTTTGTTGCCCGTAGATTGTTTACGGAGACTGAGTTATGTCGTCGCCCGTAGGGCGTGGACTAGTCCAAATCCGTATTATCTTAGATTTGGGTTTGGGGGGGTTTGGTTTGAGGATACGTCAGCCATACTTGAGGCTAAGATCAACTCAAACGCTTGTTAAGGATACGTTAGTCTAACTTTGTGACTAAGATCAACTTAACGGGATCGTTTAGATCCGACAAAAGAGCGTTTGGACTCTAATGTTCCAGTTTAGGGACATAGTGGTCCATCGTATGTATGGCCGTCGGGACCCGTCACCTCTCTGACGACGTTGAAGGATTACAACGACGGATGTCAGAGGAGTTCAGAGATGTACCCTTGAGCCAGGGTTAATTGGGGGGATTCGTAGTCCACTCTGTTTGAAGGTTTAAGGATACGTTAGCCATCTTTGAGGCTAAGATCAACTTAAACGGGACCGTTTAGATCCGACAAAAGAGCATACGGGGCTCTATTGTTCTAGTTTAAGGACGTTGCGGTCCATGGGTAGTTTAAGGACATTGCGGTCCATGGGTAGTTTAAGGACATTGCGGTCCATTGTTAGTTTTAAGACATCTCGGTCAAGGTTAAGGACGTCGTAGTCCATGGGTTTAAGGACCCCACAGTCCATTGTTAGTTTTAAGACATCTCGGTCAAGGTTAAGGACGTCGTAGTCCATGGGTTTAAGGACCCCACAGTCTACTGTGCTCTGGATGCTTCACACGGGTTCACTGCCGTGCTTGGCGAGGACCAGACTCCGCTCTAGACGTTTTCCACGGGGTCAAAGAGTGACATTATCCGCGTTCCACGTAACCAGGAATTTGCATTAGACATGAGTTTAAGGACCCCACAGTCCATATCAATGTGTGGTCGTCGGGACCCGTCACCTCTTTGAAGACATTGAGGGATTACAATGCCGAGTATCAAAGGAGTGAAGAGATGTACCCTAGAACCGGAGTGGATTAAATAGTCCTTGGCCCAATTTGGGGTCAAGACGAATTAATTGTGTTATGAGTCCATTGGACCAGTTAATCACCAATTGAGGACTTATGGCCATCTTGGGCTAAGTCCAATCAGGAGAGGCTTTGCCTCTATCCATTTAGGCCAATTGGGCCAAAGTCTAGTGTTAAACACTACAGAGCAGTCAGTGTTGAACACTGGTAATGAGGTTGACAAGTTAGTGTTTAACACTAAGAGATAATTGGTGTTAAACACCAGCAACAAGGCTTTTCGAATTAGTGTTAAACACTAAAAACAGATCAATATTGAACACTGCAAATGAAGATCTCAGATTAGTGTTTAAACGCTAAGGTAATCAGTGTTGAACACTGCAGATAAAGCTTTTCAATTAGTGTTGAACACTAAAGCCCAACAGTATTTTAACACTGAGTTCGAGAGTTTCAATTTAGTGTTAAACACTAAGACAAGAGGGGTCACGTGGCAGCACGTGAGAGCGCCCTCTCTTCGTTTATTCTGAGATTATCGTGCCTTTCAGGGCATCACGTGCCATCACGTGATGGGCATTCAAATGCCTATGTATTAGAGCTTCTGCCGAGGGTCACGTGGGTCACGTGGGGTGCTGCCTCAAAGGGACTTTCTGTAGATCTCTTGGGGGGGTCACGTGATGACACGTGACCCTGCCTCTATATATTTTTGTTTAGAGGCTTTGTTAATCTTTTTTCAGGAATTAAATTCCTCGAACTGTAAATTTCAGAGGAATTAAATTCCTACTTCCTTTCGAAGACTTTGTATTCTGGAATAGAGTTTAACTCCGAATTTTCTGTAGAAATTAAATTCCTCATATACGTGAAGGGCTGAATAGGGTTAAACTCTAATAAAAGTTTTTAAGGAATTGAATCCCCATTCCCTGTTAAATGATGATTAAGGGAATTAAATTCCCGTTGTTTCAACAGAACTAAGTTCTTTAATTAGGGTTAAACCCTGTTTCTTTTTTGTTCTGAAGGAATTAAATTCCCATGATATAGGGTCAAGCCCTACTTTTATTTTAAAGGAATTAAATTCCTATAGTTCTGTGAGAATTAAATTCTCGTGCTTGCATTCCCTCTCTATGTTTTGGATCTGCATGGCAGGATCTCAACCCATTGAGAATTAAATTCTCAACCTTAAGGGGAGATGTGCACTTTGCAAATCCTCTATCAAAGAGAGAAGAAATATGTTCTTCTGTTTTATATATTAGAGTTAAACTCTGTTGAGAATTAAATTCTCTTTTTCTCTCAAGGAGCTTTTCCCTTTCTTACCTAGGGTTTTTGCAGAAGATCCAAGTTTCTCCAAGTATCGAAGCTCTCTTCTTTTTCTTTTTTCTTCTCTGCGTATGTATCTCTTTCTCTGTGTCTCTTGGCTCCTATTTATAGGAGAAGCAGCCGAATCAATCAGTTTTTGACGAATCTTCATTAAGAGATTTGATTTACATCCATTATTCGTTTTGGATCTTCGGATTATTAGGTGAATTTTATTCACCATTGGATTTTAAATCCAGAGATTCTCCTTTGTTATTTTGGTTAGATTTAAAGGGGAAATCTTTCCAAACCCAAGATTTTCCCGTAGATAGATGATATTTCATCACCTCTGAATCTTTAATTTGATTGGTTCCAGATAATTGCTTACCTTTGGAAAGATTTGATTCTCCTTCAGAATTTAATTCTGTTTGACAAAATGGGCTTTGAGAGCCGGTCACGTGTGACCACGTGACCCATGGTCACGTGTGGGCACGTGACCCCCTTTGGAATGAGCCTTTTCCTTTCTTTTTGCGCTGTCTTCTGGTTGTTGCTTGGTCATCACGTGCCAACACGTGACCACTGTCTGAAGCCTCTTTCTTTGATTTCACTGGAGAACAAGTCTGCTGCTTTTGATCATCACGTGCCATCACGTGACCCCTGGTCTGGTGTGAGCACGTGACCCTGGTCTGGACTCTTTTTCCTTGACTTGATCAGGGAAACGATGTGCCTTTGACGCTTGCATTTAAATGTCACGTGTCGCCACGTGACCCTGGTCACGTGGGAGCACGTGACTCTTTCTGAAGCCCCTTTTCTTCAACGTAGTCAGAAAACTGAACTTGCCTTGATGATGTTTTTAGGTGTCACGTGCCAACACGTGACCGCTAGTCACGTGTAAGCACGTGACCCTCTTCTGAAGCTTTTTCCAGAAGCTTTCCTGATTTTAAATCAGGAAACAGCCACCTTGGGCGATTTGTTTCTAGACGAGACGTGCTCGGCCAACAGTTCTTCCGTAAATGGTTTCCTCGGCAAATCGGCAGAGTATCGGGTCCCTTCGCCGGACGCTTGGCCATCCCGGCATATGCCCTCGATTTTATTCTCGAGGGCCTCGAGTCGGTGGTGGTAACCCAAGGATTCTGCACGGTCGGAGTGGTGGCTATCCCTGCTCTGGGTCTGCGCCAGGGTGCGGCTTCGATTTCACTCTATCAAGTATCTCAGATCCTCGGGTGAGGCCCTTCTCGAGTGGTCCCTATGCTCATCGTTCGCGCGATCCCGGCGAGAGTGGGAGCGTCGGTCATACCTGAAAGCAGGCGAGCCGACTGACACTTCCTCTGGAAGAGAGAACGCGCGACGGGCATTGGGGCGACGACCCAGTATTCCCTGTGACCGTGGCATGGAACTATCCGGCACCTAGCGGGTCATGGAATCAGTCACCGCGTGTGGGTTGAGGTGGCCGGAGTCGGCCCGCCGGCGCTCAGTGGCGCTGTGACGAGGGTGAAGTAGATCGGGGGCTTGAGTGTGCCCGTCCGTCCTTCGGCGGATGTCGTTATCCCGGGTAGGCGGAGCCGCGCTCTGGTGGTTAGGGCCCGCCGCTTGAACGTGGACGAAAGCATCTACCAGCGTCGTAAGACAGTCTATCCGAGCGGTCAAGGCGTGGATGGCATTAGGAGGGGGAGGCGAGCCACTCCCACCTCCGTTGTGGCAACTCATGTTTGGATTGCGGTCATCGCTCGCCATTGGATCGAGAGCGGAAGATCAACTATTTTTTTTGGTGGAACAAAATAAGACTTTCGTTCCTACAGACGGCGCCAACTGATGGAGCTTCGGGATCTCCTTCAGATGTTGTCCTCCGTCGATCCTACGATGGCGGTATTGGACGGCTGAGATTTGGTTTTGGTGTAGTTGGGTATGGATCTCAATGGGTTGGTGTTGGACGTCGAGCTACTTGCAAAGAAGTCCCGGAGTGGGCGACCACCGTAGGACCCTCCGACGATCAAGTTAGAGCCGAGAAATAGGAGCAGAGTAGCGGCGTGTTGAGATAATTTGAAATACCTGAGTCATTTGAGAGAGGGGTTGTCACGCCCCGCTTCCCAAAATACGGAATACGAGGGGTAGACAAGGCCAGCCATGCTCCTACGGTCAAGGAAATGTCCTGCCGTAGTCACACTTCGGCTTTTAGTTTTTCATGGTAAACAGTAAATCTTTGCGCAGGCAATGAAAAATGCAGTAACTAGAACAAAACAGTAAAATGAATTGACCTGAGGGGAAACAAACGGGATATAACTCTGGATAGCAAGTCGAGGTGTCTGTGATATACGTCTAGTCCTGGTCCAGGCTAAATCTTCTCCTTACACTGAGCATGCATACTCAGGTCGTCAGAGCGACACAATAGCAATATAATACATAAAATCATGTGACAATTCTAACAGTGATAATAGTTATGTATAACAGTAGATCAATGGCAGTATGGATATGAACATGCAGTAATCAATGCAGCGGAACGGTAAAAGCAGTAGAATGATATGTCACGTATGTCAACACAGTAAGTAAGATATATCAATGCAAGTATCCCTATCAGTCTCTAAGTCTCACTGTACAGGTCACTAAGCCTATCGTCAGTTCAAGTGTGAGAGTCAACCTCTCGTGAGTGTCCTCCACCCAAGGGTAGAACCCAAGGGCAAGAGACCACAGGCCCAACATGTATATCACGGTGATAATCACATACCCTGTAAATCTCCATATATCTCCCTAAATATATAAGCCGGCATGGGACTCCCGAGATTCTGTTGAACTCACACTTAAACTACCCCACACCCCGTGGTCTACATCAAACGCTAACCATAACCCTAAATACCAATCGGTCTGTGACAAGTCTGCGCGAGAACTGGAAGCAGGACCTCCATCAAGCACATCCCGACTAATACCTAAGATAAATGGCAGTGTCTGGTGTCTTATCTGTGACACCCGTGCAGGAGCTTCCATAAGTGTCCCATTCCACTTATAGTCATATGTACACGAGTCCCACAGACGTCGACAATGCAATATAATAATAAGGGTCACTGATTGTGTACAAGTACGTATCACTTTCACTTATTCACTGATACACGAACACCGACGTACTTGCCACAATCATCACTAATACCTAACACTGGATAATGCACGTTATCACTAGGTTATCAATGCAATGACATGTGTATGATATGGTGCATAAACAATATATAAAGCATGTTTAGGATGTCTTGAATCAATAATCTACCACTTGCATAATTTATCATAAATCATACGGTTACAATTTAGCGGAACGATGAACTTGTAATAATTAGTATGTTCAGTTATCTATCCATCGAATTTAGTTTCATGCCAATCGGGTTCCAGGATCATTAATTATAGCCATTTCATTTTAAGCGTTCACGGCTGGAAATCTGGTTTCAGAATCAGAAATCCGTTTCGCAACGCATTTTAATCCCAGTTGAGATCAGATTTTAGCGATGCTACAGTTGAATGAAATCTAGGGTTTTCAGTAAGGTTATCAACGCAATAAACGGATCTTCAATCGCATCTGCACGTCAGGAGTTATACACTGTTTAATATTAATATGTCAATTCTGATTCAGCTGAGACTGTTATACGTTCCCATCTTTTAAATTACAGATTAATTAACAAACGATAACGAAATAGGATGAAATCACCTGCGTTTTCTAGATAACAGATTTACCTATAATCAACAGTGGAGTCCCACAACCTACAAGTTAAGGAAAACTTGTGGTACCCATTACGGAACAGCAAGCCACAATTGGAGTCGCTCTGGACTGCAGTCCAGAGTCGCACTCCGATCCAATTATCGTCACAGTTTAAGTATAGGAATATCTGGAAACTAGTATAGGGTTAAAGTTCGTCGAGTTGTCTTCGATTTGAGCTCTCGAACGCATCATTCCATTGTGTATATAATTTATGGTAATTTTAACGGTTTTCAGGTACAATAAAATTCCAGTTTTACTAGTAAACTTGGGGGTAGTCATTTTAGTCGTTAACGGTCATATTATCCAACAAAATTCATACACTAGGTTCACGGACATACGGGCCAAACTATACCATTTAGTTCCGTCAAATTTGATGAGTATTTTTATTGAGAACACACGTCGAACAGGTATGACACACTACTGTTCTAAAATTGTAACTTTATAATATGAGAAATCTAAAATTATAACTTGAGTATATTAGCATGTAAGCAAGTAAAATACTTGCCTGGAGACGTTCTGGCGACGCACGGCAGCGGCAATGGCACGTTCGCGTCATGAACACGGCACGGCGACAACTAGGCTCAAGCTCGACTGTGACGGCGACGGAGAGGCGTCGATGGTGGCGGGGTTGCTTGCTGTAGCGGTGAGAAAGTGTCGCAGATGGTCGGCTCCAGAGGGAAGGGACAGTGAGGCGCAGGGCGAGGGGGCAGGAACCCGGGGCGAGGCTCGGGTTTCTAGTGTGCAGGGGCCTGCAGCTTGGAGGGGCGAGTTCCGACGATGGAAGGACGAGGAAGTTGATGCATGAGGAGGAGCTTGCTGAGGTGATGGGGTCGGCCGGAGGGTTGTCGAGGCAGTGTTCGGAAAAGTTGTGGCCTGGTGCAGCGTGGGGCGGTAGGCTAGGTGCTTGGGGTTCGTCGGTGTTCTGGAGTTTGCAGGGGTGGTCGCTGTGGCTCTGGGGGTGGCCGACGGCAGGGGTGTGTGAGAAGTTTGGGTGGGTGCAGTGAGGAGAGCTCGGTGAAGGGTGACGACGAGGAAGTTGAGTGAGGTGGAGTGGAGTAGGGTATGAAGAGGAGAGAGATGCGAGGGAGAAGGGCTAGGGGGTCCATAGTCGTCGTCGTCGACGGCGGTGGCGAGGCTCGGCAGTTTTCGAGAAAGAGAGAGGAGAGAGTGGGGTGGAGAATGAGAGGGAGAGAAGAGTTTGAGTTGACGGGGAGCTCGAGGGAGTTGTGGTCGAGGTCGCGGGGACGTGCGGCACGGCGCGGCGACGTGGCTCGAGGGGGAAAAACCTCGGGGACGTGGGTTTGCCATGAACAGAAATGGGCGGGAAACGCGGGGGTAGCCGTTGGGGAGACGAGAAGTGGCGAAGCGGGCCGGGTCGGGTTGGATTGGAGGCGCGGACTGGAGAGAGCTAGGCTGGGCCAAGATTTTAAACAACAAAAAAAATAAATAAGAAGAGGGGGCCGGGCTGAGAAGTGGGCTGGGGGAAATGGCCGGTGATTTTAAAGAGAAAAAGAATGGAAAAATTTAAAGGGAGTGGGCTGGGGAGGCTGCTGGGCCAGCACAATAAATTTCAAAGAATTAATAATAGAAAGGGATGGAAGATGGGCCAGAGGGAAAAGCAAGGAAAATTTGAGTAGAAAAGGGAGAATGGGCTGAGTATGAAAGCTGGGGCTCGGTCAAAAATAAAAATTTTAATAGGAAAAATGGAATAGGCTGGAGTTTTAAGAATAATAGGGAAACTTAAATTTAGTAAATAGGGAATGGGCTCACTAAAAGAAATGAGCTGAGGAAAAAGTGGGTTGGGCCGGAACAGAAATAATAATAAGTAAAACAAAAGGAAGAGGCCGGCTGAAGGAAATAATTTGGGACAATTTTGGATACTATGGGATTTGGGTTTTATTAAAATAATTAAATAACAAAATTTGGTTTAAAAAGGGAAATA